>JAVGWX010000015.1:132564-757258 GCA_036924085.1 Ariolimax columbianus
AGAGTGTGTGTGTGTGAGAGAGTGTGTGTGTGAGAGAGTGTGTGTGAGAGTGAGTGTGAGAGTGTGTGAAAGTGTGTGTGAGAGTGTTTGAGATTGTGTGTGAGAGAGTGTGAGAGAGTGTGTGTGTGAGAGAGTGTGTGTGAGAGTGTGTGTGAGAGTGAGTGTGAGAGAGAGTGTGTGTGAGAGAGTGTGTGAGAGAGTGTGAGAGAGTGTGTGTGTGAGAGAGTGTGTGTGAGAGTGTGTGTGAGAGTGAGTGTGAGAGAGAGTGTGGGTGAGAGTGAGTGTCTGTGAGAGTGTGTGAGAGAGAGAGATTGTGTGTGAGAGTGTTTGTGTGAGAGTGTGTTTGTGTGAGAGAGAGAGTGTGTTAGAGAGTGTGTGTGAGAGTCCGTTTGTGTGAGAGAGTGTGTGTGAGAGTGTTTTTGTGTGAGAGTGTGTGTGTGAGAGTGTGTTTGTGTGAGAGAGAGTGTGTGTGAGAGTGTGTGTGTGAGATAGAGTGTGTGAGAGAGAATGTGTGTGTGAGAGAGAGAGTGTGTGTGAGAGAGAGAGTGTGTGTGAGAGAGAGAGTGTGTGTGAGAGAGATTGTGTGTGAGAGAGAGTGTGTGTGAGAGAGTTGAGTGAGAGAGTGTGTGTGAGAGTGTGTGTGTGAGAGAGTGAGTGTGTGTGAGAGTGTGTTTGTGTGAGAGAGTGTATGTGAGAGTGTTTGTGTGAGAGAGAGTGTGTGTGAGAGAGTGTGTGAGAGTGTGTGTGTGAGAGAGATTGTGTGTGAGAGAGTGTGTGAGAGAGTGTGTGTGAGAGTGTGTGAGAGAGATTGTGTGTGAGAGAGAGAGTGTGTGAGAGTGTGTGTGAGAGATTGTGTGTGAGAGAGAGAGTGTGTGAGAGTGTGTGAGAGTGTGTGTGTGAGAGATTGTGTGTGAGAGTGTGTGAGAGTGTGTGTGAGAGTGTTTGAGAGTGTGTGAGAGTGTGTGTGTGAGAGATTGTGTGTGAGAGAGAGAGTGTGTGAGAGTGTGTGAAAGAGTGTGTGTGAGAGTGTTTGAGAGTGTGTGAGAGTGTGTGTGAGAGTGTGTGTGAGAGAGAGAGTGTGTGTGTGAGAGAGAGAGTATGTGAGAGTGTGTGAGAGAGTGTGTGTGTGAGAGTGAGTGTGTGTGAGAGAGAGTGTGTGTGAGAGAGATTGTGTGTGAGAGAGTGTGTGAGAGTGTGTGTGTGAGAGAGTGTGTGTGTGAGAGTAATTGTGTGTGAGAGTGTGTGTGAGAGTGTGTGTGAGAGAGAGAGTGTGTGTGAGAGAGAGTGTGTGTGAGAGAGATTGTGTGTGAGAGAGATTGTGTGAGAGAGTGTGTGTGAGAGTGTGTGTGTGAGAGAGATTGTGTGTGAGAGAGATTGTGTGAGAGAGAGTGTGTGAGAGAGTGTGTGTGAGAGAGTGTGTGAGAGTGTGTGTGTGAGAGAGATTGTGTGTGAGAGTGTTTGAGATTGTGTGTGAGAGAGTGTGAGAGTGTGTGTGTGAGAGAGTGTGTGTGAGAGTGTGTGAGAGAGTGTGTGTGTGAGAGTGTGTGTGAGAGTGTGTGTGAGAGTGTGTGAGAGAGTGTGTGAGAGTGTTTGAGATTGTGTGTGAGAGAGTGTGAGAGAGTGTGTGTGTGAGAGAGTGTGTGTGAGTGTGTGTGAGAGAGTGTGTGTGTGAGAGAGTGTGTGTGAGAGTGAGTGTGAGAGTGTGTGAGAGAGAGATTGTGTGTGAGAGTGTTCGTGTGAGAGTGTGTTTGTGTGAGAGAGAGAGTGTGTGAGATAGTGTGTGTGAGAGTGTGTTTGTGTGAGAGAGTGTGTGTGAGAGTGTGTTTGTGTGAGAGTGTGTGTGTGAGAGTGTGTTTGTGTGAGAGAGATTGTGTGTGTGAGAGTGTGTGTGTGAGATAGAGTGTGTGTGAGAGAGAATGTGTGTGTGAGAGAGAGAGTGTGTGTGAGAGAGAGAGTGTGTGTGAGAGAGAGAGTGTGTGAGAGTGTGTGAGAGAGTGTGTGTGAGAGTGTTTGAGAGTGTGTGAGAGTGTGTGTGAGAGTGTGTGTGAGAGAGAGAGTGTGTGTGTGAGAGAGAGAGTGTGTGAGAGTGTGTGAGAGAGTGTGTGTGTGAGAGAGAGTGTGTGTGAGAGAAAGTGTGTGTGAGAGAGATTGTGTGTGAGAGAGTGTGTGAGAGTGTGTGTGTGAGAGAGTGTGTGTGTGAGAGAGATTGTGTGTGAGTGTGTGTGAGAGTGTGTGTGTGAGAGAGATTGTGTGTGAGAGTGTGTGTGAGAGTGTGTGTGTGAGAGAGAGTGTGTGTGAGAGAGAGTGTGTGAGAGAGTGTGTGTGAGAGTGTGTGTGTGAGAGAGATTGTGTGAGAGAGATTGTGTGAGAGAGAGTGTGTGAGAGAGTGTGTGTGAGAGAGTGTGTGAGAGTGTGTGTGAGAGTGTGTGTGAGAGTGTGTGAGAGAGTGTGTGTGAGAGAGTGTGTGAGAGTGTGTGTGTGAGAGAGTTTGAGATTGTGTGTGAGAGAGTGTTAGAGAGTGTGTGTGTGAGAGAGTGTGTGTGAGAGTGTGTGAGAGAGTGTGTGTGTGAGAGAGTGTGTGTGAGAGTGTGTGTGAGAGAGATTGTGTGTGAGAGTGTTTGTGTGAGAGTGTGTGTGAGAGTGTGTGTGAGAGTGTGTGAGAGTGTGTGAGAGTGTGTGTGTGAGAGATTGTGTGTGAGAGAGAGAGTGTGTGAGAGTGTGTGAGAGGGTGTGTGTGAGAGATTGTGTGTGAGAGAGAGAGTGTGTGAGAGTGTGTGTGTGAGAGATTGTGTGTGAGAGTGTGTGAGAGTGTGTGTGAGAGTGTGTGTGAGAGATTGTGTGTGAGAGAGAGAGTGTGTGAGAGTGTGTGAGAGTGTGTGAGAGAGTGTGTGTGAGAGTGTTTGAGAGTGTGTGAGAGTGTGTGTGAGAGTGTGTGTGAGAGAGAGAGTGTGTGAGAGAGTGTGTGAGAGTGTGTGTGAGAGAGAGAGTGTGTGTGTGAGAGAGAGAGTGTGTGAGAGAGAGAGTGTGTGAGAGAGTGTGTGTGTGAGAGAGAGTGTGTGTGAGAGAGAGTGTGTGTGAGAGAGAGAGTGTGTGAGAGATTGTGTGAGAGTGTGTGTGAGAGTGTTTGAGAGTGTGTGAGAGTGTGTGTGTGAGAGATTGTGTGTGAGAGAGAGAGTGTGTGAGAGTGTGTGACAGAGTGTGTGTGAGAGTGTTTGAGAGTGTGTGTGAGAGTGTGTGTGAGAGAGAGAGTGTGTGTGAGAGAGAGAGTGTGTGAGAGTGTTTGAGAGAGTGTGTGTGTGAGAGAGAGTGTGTGTGAGAGAGAGTGTGTGTGTGTGAGAGAGATTGTGTGTGAGAGAGTGTGTGAGAGAGTGTGTGAGAGTGTGTGTGTGAGAGAGTGTGTGTGTGAGAGAGATTGTGTGTGAGAGTGTGTGTGAGAGTGTGTGTGAGAGAGAGAGTGTGTGTGAGAGAGAGTGTGTGTGAGAGAGATTGTGTGTGAGAGAGATTGTGTGAGAGAGTGTGTGTGAGAGTGTGTGAGAGACATTGTGTGTGAGAGAAAGAGTGTGTGAGAGTGTGTGAGAGAGTGTGTGTGAGAGATTGTGTGTGAGAGAGAGAGTGTGTGAGAGTGTGTGAGAGTGTGTGTGAGAGAGAGTGTGTGTGAGAGAGAGAGTGTGTGAGAGAGTGTGTGAGAGAGTGTGTGAGAGTGTGTGTGTGAGAGAGTGTGTGTGTGAGAGAGATTGTGTGTGAGAGTGTGTGTGAGAGTGTGAGTGAGAGAGAGAGTGTGTGTGAGAGAGAGTGTGTGTGAGATTGTGTGTGAGAGAGTGTGTGAGAGTGTGTGTGTGAGAGAGATTGTGTGTGAGAGTGTTTGAGATTGTGTGTGAGAGAGTGTGTGTGTGAGAGAGTGTGTGTGAGAGTGTGTGAGAGAGTGTGTGTGTGAGAGTGTGTGTGAGAGTGTGTGTGAGAGTGTGTGAGAGAGTGTTTGAGAGTGTGTGAGAGTGTTTGAGATTGTGTGTGAGAGAGTGTGAGAGAGTGTGTGTGTGAGAGAGTGTGTGTGAGTGTGTGAGAGAGTGTGTGTGTGAGAGAGTGTGTGTGAGAGTGAGTGTGAGAGTGTGTGAAAGTGTGTGTGAGAGTGTTTGAGATTGTGTGTGAGAGAGTGTGAGAGAGTGTGTGTGTGAGAGAGTGTGTGTGAGAGTGTGTGTGAGAGTGAGTGTGAGAGAGAGTGTGGGTGAGAGTGAGTGTCTGTGAGAGTGTGTGAGAGAGAGAGATTGTGTGTGAGAGTGTTTGTGTGAGAGTGTGTTTGTGTGAGAGAGAGAGTATGTTAGAGAGTGTGTGTGAGAGTCTGTTTGTGTGAGAGAGTGTGTGTGAGAGTGTGTTTGTGTGAGAGTGTGTGTGTGAGAGTGTGTTTGTGTGAGAGAGAGTGTGTGTGAGAGTGTGTGTGTGAGATAGAGTGTGTGAGAGAGAATGTGTGTGTGAGAGAGAGAGTGTGTGTGAGAGAGAGAGTGTGTGTGAGAGAGAGAGTGTGTGTGAGAGAGATTGTGTGTGAGAGAGAGAGTGTGTGTGAGAGAGTTGAGTGAGAGAGTGTGTGTGAGAGTGTGTGTGTGAGAGAGTGAGTGTGTGTGAGAGTGTGTTTGTGTGAGAGAGAGTGTGTGAGAGAGTGTGTTTGTGTGAGAGAGTGTGTGTGAGAGTGTTTGTGTGAGAGATTGTGTGTGAGAGTGTGTGAGAGTGTGTGTGAGAGTGTGTGTGAGAGATTGTGTGTGAGAGAGAGAGTGTGTGAGAGTGTGTGAGAGTGTGTGAGAGGGTGTGTGTGAGAGATTGTGTGTGAGAGAGAGAGTGTGTGAGAGTGTGTGTGTGAGAGATTGTGTGTGAGAGTGTGTGAGATTGTGTGTGAGAGTGTGTGTGAGAGATTGTGTGTGAGAGAGAGAGTGTGTGAGAGTGTGTGAGAGTGTGTGAGAGAGTGTGTGTGAGAGTGTTTGAGAGTGTGTGAGAGTGTGTGTGAGAGTGTGTGTGAGAGAGAGAGTGTGTGAGAGAGTGTGTGAGAGTGTGTGTGAGAGAGAGAGTGTGTGTGTGAGAGAGAGAGTGTGTGAGAGAGTGTGTGTGTGAGAGAGAGTGTGTGTGAGAGAGAGTGTGTGTGAGAGAGAGAGTGTGTGAGAGATTGTGTGAGAGTGTGTGTGAGAGTGTTTGAGAGTGTGTGAGAGTGTGTGTGTGAGAGATTGTGTGTGAGAGAGAGAGTGTGTGAGAGTGTGTGACAGAGTGTGTGTGAGAGTGTTTGAGAGTGTGTGTGAGAGTGTGTGTGAGAGAGAGAGTGTGTGTGAGAGAGAGAGTGTGTGAGAGTGTTTGAGAGAGTGTGTGTGTGAGAGAGAGTGTGTGTGAGAGAGAGTGTGTGTGAAAGAGATTGTGTGTGAGAGAGTGTGTGAGAGAGTGTGTGAGAGTGTGTGTGTGAGAGAGTGTGTGTGTGAGAGAGATTGTGTGTGAGAGTGTGTGTGAGAGTGTGTGTGAGAGAGAGAGTGTGTGTGAGAGAGAGTGTGTGTGAGAGAGATTGTGTGTGAGAGAGATTGTGTGAGAGAGTGTGTGTGAGAGTGTGTGAGAGACATTGTGTGTGAGAGAGAGAGTGTGTGAGAGTGTGTGAGAGAGTGTGTGTGAGAGATTGTGTGTGAGAGAGAGAGTGTGTGAGAGTGTGTGAGAGTGTGTGTGAGAGAGAGTGTGTGTGAGAGAGAGAGTGTGTGAGAGAGTGTGTGAGAGAGTGTGTGAGAGTGTGTGTGTGAGAGAGTGTGTGTGTGAGAGAGATTGTGTGTGAGAGTGTGTGTGAGAGTGTGTGTGAGAGAGAGAGTGTGTGTGAGAGAGAGTGTGTGTGAGATTGTGTGTGAGAGAGTGTGTGAGAGTGTGTGTGTGAGAGAGATTGTGTGTGAGAGTGTTTGAGATTGTGTGTGAGAGAGTGTGTGTGTGAGAGAGTGTGTGTGAGAGTGTGTGAGAGAGTGTGTGTGTGAGAGTGTGTGTGAGAGTGTGTGTGAGAGTGTGTGAGAGAGTGTTTGAGAGTGTGTGAGAGTGTTTGAGATTGTGTGTGAGAGAGTGTGTGTGTGTGAGAGAGTGTGTGTGAGAGTGTGTGAGAGAGTGTGTGTGTGAGAGAGTGTGTGTGAGAGTGAGTGTGAGAGTGTGTGAAAGTGTGTGTGAGAGTGTTTGAGATTGTGTTTGAGAGAGTGTGAGAGAGTGTGTGTGTGAGAGAGTGTGTTTGAGAGTGTGTGTGAGAGTGAGTGTGAGAGAGAGTGTGGGTGAGAGTGAGTGTCTGTGAGAGTGTGTGAGAGAGAGAGATTGTGTGTGAGAGTGTTTGTGTGAGAGTGTGTTTGTGTGAGAGAGAGAGTGTGTTAGAGAGTGTGTGTGAGAGTCTGTTTGTGTGAGAGAGTGTGTGTGAGAGTGTGTTTGTGTGAGAGTGTGTGTGTGAGAGTGTGTTTGTGTGAGAGAGAGTGTGTGTGAGAGTGTGTGTGTGAGATAGAGTGTGTGAGAGAGAATGTGTGTGTGAGAGAGAGAGTGTGTGTGAGAGAGAGAGTGTGTGTGAGAGAGAGAGTGTGTGTGAGAGAGATTGTGTGTGAGAGAGAGAGTGTGTGTGAGAGAGTTGAGTGAGAGAGTGTGTGTGAGAGTGTGTGTGTGAGAGAGTGAGTGTGTGTGAGAGTGTGTTTGTGTGAGAGAGAGTGTGTGAGAGAGTGTGTTTGTGTGAGAGAGTGTGTGTGAGAGTGTTTGTGTAAGAAAAATGTTTGTGTGAGAGAGTGTGTGTGAGAGTGTGTTTGTGTGAGAGAGTGTGTGTGAGAGTGTGTGTGTGTGTGAGAGTGTGTGTGAGAGTGTGTGTGAGAGTGTGTGTGTGAGAGAGATTGTGTGTGAGAGAGTGTGTGAGAGTGTGTGTGTGAGAGAGATTGTGTGTGAGAGAGTGTGTGAGAGTGTGTGTGAGAGAGAGAGTGTGTGAGAGTGTGTGAGAGAGTGTGTGTGAGAGATTGTGTGTGAGAGTGTGTGAGAGATTGTGTGTGAGAGATTGTGTGTGAGAGAGAGAGTGTGTGAGAGTGTGTGAGAGAGTGTGTGTGAGAGATTGTGTGTGAGAGAGAGAGAGTGTGAGTGTGTGAGAGTGTGTGTGTGAGAGATTGTGTGACAGAGAGAGAGTGTGCGAGAGTGTGTGAGAGTGTGTGTGAGAGTGTTTGAGAGTGTGTGAGATTGTGTGTGTGAGAGATTGTGTGTGAGAGAGAGAGTGTGTGTGTGAGAGAGAGAGTATGTGAGAGTGTGTGAGAGAGTGTGTGTGTGAGAGAGAGTGTGTGAGAGAGAGAGTGTGTGTGAGAGAGATTGTGTGTGAGAGAGTGTGTGAGAGTGTGTGTGTGAGAGAGTGTGTATGTGAGAGTAATTGTGTGTGAGAGTGTGTGTGAGAGTGTGTGTGAGAGAGAGAGTGTGTGTGAGAGAGAGTGTGTGTGAGAGAGATTGTGTGTGAGAGATTGTGTGAGAGAGTGTGTGTGAGAGTGTGTGTGTGAGAGAGATTGTGTGTGAGAGAGATTGTGTGAGAGAGAGTGTGTGAGAGAGTGTGTGTGAGAGAGTGTGTGAGAGTGTGTGTGTGAGAGAGATTGTGTGTGAGAGTGTTTGAGATTGTGTGTGAGAGAGTGTGAGAGTGTGTGTGTGAGAGAGTGTGTGTGAGAGTGTGTGAGAGAGTGTGTGAGAGAGTGTGAGAGAGTGTGTGTGTGTGAGAGTGTGTGTGAGAGTGTGTGAGAGAGTGTGTGTGTGAGAGAGTGTGTGTGAGAGTGAGTGTGAGAGTGTGTGAGAGAGAGATTGTGTGTGAGAGTGTTCGTGTGAGAGTGTGTTTGTGTGAGAGAGAGAGTGTGTGAGATAGTGTGTGTGAGAGTGTGTTTGTGTGAGAGAGTGTGTGTGAGAGTGTGTTTGTGTGAGAGTGTGTATGTGAGAGTGTGTTTGTGTGAGAGAGATTGTGTGTGTGAGAGTGTGTGTGTGAGATAGAGTGTGTGTGAGAGAGAATGTGTGTGTGAGAGAGAGAGTGTGTGTGAGAGAGAGAGTGTGTGTGAGAGAGAGAGTGTGTGTGAGAGAGATTGTGTGTGAGAGAGAGAGTGTGTGTGAGAGAGTTGAGTGAGAGAGTGTGTGTGAGAGTGTGTGTGTGTGAGAGAGTGAGTGTGTGTGAGAGTGAGTGTGTGTGAGAGTGTGTTTGTGTGAGAGAGAGAGTGTGTGAGAGAGTGTGTTTGTGTTAGAGAGTGTGTGTGAGAGTGTTTGTGTGAGAAAATGTGTTTGTGTGAGAGAGTGTGTGTGAGAGTGTGTTTGTGTGAGAGAGTGTGTGTGAGAGTGTGTGTGTGTGTGAGAGTGTGTGTGAGAGTGTGTTTGAGAGTGTGTGTGTGAGAGAGATTGTGTGTGAGAGAGTGTGTGAGAGTGTGTGTGAGAGTGTGTGTGTGAGAGAGAGTGTGTGAGAGTGTGTGTGTGAGAGAGAGTGTGTGTGAGAGAGTGTGTGAGAGTGTGTGTGTGAGAGAGATTGTGTGTGAGAGAGTGTGTGAGAGTGTGTGTGTGTGAGTGTGTGTGTGAGAGAGTGTGTGTGAGAGTGTTTGTGAGAGTGTTTGAGAGTGTGTGAGAGTGTGTGTGTGAGAGAGAGAGTGTGTGAGAGAGTGTGTGAGAGAGATTGTGTGTGAGAGTGTGTGTGAGAGTGTGTGTGAGAGTGTGTTTGAGAGTGTTTGTGAGAGTGTTTGAGAGTGTGTGAGAGTGTTTGTGTGAGAGAGTGTGTGAGAGAGTGTGTGTGAGAGTGTGTGGGTGTGAGAGAGTGTGTGTGTATGCGTGCGTGCGTGTGTATGTATAAATGAATGCTTTGGAAACTCACTGAAGTATGAGATCATAGTTCCTCCTATCAGGAAGTAGATGGCCTGGAAAGAGTTGGTGTAGACCACAGAACGGAGGCCACCTGTTTGGATTGGACCATTCGTATATATGGAGCAGTTGAGTCAAATATATCTATTACAGCAAGGATTCACATACACAACACACATACACACAACACAACACAACATACAAAACAACATACATACATAACACACATAAACAATACACAAACACACACAATACACACATAACACATATGCACAACACACATAGACAACACACAAACACACACAATACACACATAACACACATGCACAACACACATAGACAACACACATAAACAACACACACACACAATACACACACACAACATACACACACAACACACACATAACACACATACACACAACACACAAACACATATAACACACATACACAACACACATACACAACACACATAGACAACACACATACATAACACACACACAACATACATACACACAACACACACACACACAACATACATACACACAACACACACACACAACATACATACACACAACACACACACACAACATACACACACACACAACATACATACACACAACACACACACACAGCACACATAGACAACACACACACACAACATACATACACACAACACACACACAACACACATAGACAACACACATAAACAACACACATCAAAAACACACATAGACAACACACATAAACAACACACATCGACAACACACATAGACAACACACATAGACAACACACATAGACAACACACATAGACAACACACATCAGCCAACACACATATACAACACACATAGACAACACACATAGACAACACACATAGACAACACACATCAACAACACACATAGACACACATAGACAACACACATAGACAACACACATAGACAACACACATAAACAACACACACACACAACATACATAGACAACACACATAGACAACACACATAGACAACACACACACACAACATACATACACACAACACACACACACACCATACATACACACAACACACACACAACATACATACACACAACACACACACAACATACATACATACATACACACAACACACACACACAACATACATACACACAACACACCCACACAACATACATACACACACACACACAACATACATACACACAACACACACACACAACATACATACACACAACACACATCAACAACACACATAGACAACACAAATCAACAACACACATAGACAACACACATACACAACACATATACAAGGTGTTGGTCAAAAGCTGTCCAAGGAGGTGAATGTCATAGATAGTTGACCAGGAAGTGAATGTCATAGAGAGTTCAACAGGAGGTGAATGTCATAGAGGGTTGAAGAGGAGGTGAATGTCATAGATAGTGGAACAGGAGGTGAATGTCAAAGAGAGTTGAACAGGAGGCGAATGTCATAGAGAGTTGACTGACCAGGAAGTGAATGTCATAGAGAGAGGACTCACCAGGAAGTGAATATGACATGTGAGAGTTGAGCAGGAGGTGAATGTAATAGAGAGTTGACCAGGAAGTGAATGTCATATAGAGTTGAACAGGAAGTGAATGTCATAGAGAGTTGACTCACCAGGAAGTGAATGTCATAGAGAGTTAATTGACCAGGAAGTGAATGTCATAGAGAGTTGACCAGGAAGTGACTGTCATAGAGAGTTGAACAGGAGGTGAGTGTCATAGAGAGTTGATCAGGAAGTGAATGTCGTAGAGAGTTGACCAGGAAGTAAATGTCATAGAGAGTTGAACAGGAGGTGAATGTCATTGAGAGTTGAACAGGAGGTGAGTGTCATAGAGAGTTGATCAGGAAGTGAATGTCATAGAGAGTTGACCAGGAAGTAAATGTCATAGAGAGTTGAACAGGAGGTGAATGTCAAAGACAGTTTAACAGGAAGTGAATGTCATAGAGAGTTGACTGACCAGGAAGTGAATGTCATAGAGAGTTGAACAGGAGGTAAATGTCATAGAGAGTTGAACAGGAGGTGAATGTCATAGAGAGTTGACCAGGAAGTGAATGTCATAGAGTTGAACAGGAGGTGAATGTCATAGAGAGTTGACCTGAAAGTGAATGTCATAGAGAGTTGACCAGGAAGTGAATGTCATAGAGAGTTGACTGACCAGGAAGTGAATGTCATAGAGAGTTGACCAGGAAGTGAATGTCATAGAGAGTTGAACAGGAGGTGAATGTCATAGAGAGTTGTCCTGAAAGTGAATGTCATAGAGAGTTGACCAGGAAGTGAATGTGATAGAGAGTTGACTGACCATGAAGTGAATGTCATAGAGAGTTGAGCAGGAAATGAATGTCATAGAGAGTTGACCAGTAAATAAATGTCATAGAGAGTTGACCAGGAAGTGAATGTCATACAGAGTTGAGCATGAAGTGAATGTCATAGAGAGTTGAACAGGAAGTGAATGTCATAGAGACTTGACCAGGAAGTGAATGCCATAGAGAGTTGACCAGGAAGTGAATGGCATAGAGAGTTGACTGTCCAGGAAGTGAATGTCATTGAGAGTTGAACAGGAGGTAAATGTCATAGAGAGTTGAGCAGGAAGTGAATGTCATAGAGATTTGACTGACCATGAAGTGAATGTCATAGAGAGTTGAACAGGAGGTGAATGTCATAGAGAGTTGAACAGGAGGTGAATGTCATAGAGAGTTGAACAGGAGGTGAATGTCATAGAGAGTTGACTGACCAGGAAGTGAATGTCATAGAGAGTTGACCAGGAAGTGAATTTCATAGAGAGTTGGTTGACCAGGAAGTGAATGTCATTGAGAGTTGACCAAGAAGTGAATGTCATAGAGAGTTGACTGACCAGGAAGTGAATATCCTAGAGATTTGAACAGGAAGTGAATGTCATAAAGAGTTGAACAGGAAGTGAATGTCATAGAGAGTTGACCAGGAAGTGAATGTCATAGATAGATGACCAGGAAGTGAATGTCATAGATAGTTGACCAGGAAGTGAATGTCATAGAGAGTTGACCAGGAAGTTAATGTCCTATAGAGTTGAACAGGAGGTGAATGTCATAGAGAGTTGACCAGGAATTGAATATCATAGAGAGTTGAACAGGAGGTGAATGTCATAGAGAGTTGACCAGGAAGTGAATGTTCTAGAGAGTTGACTGACCTGGAAGTGAATGTACTAGAGAGTTGACCAGGAAGTGAATGTCATAGAGAGTTGACCAGGAAGTGAATGTTCTAGAGAGTTGACTGACCTGGAAGTGAATGTACTAGAGAGTTGACCAGGAAGTGAATGTCATAGAGAGTTGACTGACCAGGAAGGGAAGAGAGACAGATATTGAGAAACAGAGTGATTGAGACAGAGATGCAGAGAGAGTGAGATATGAAGAGACAGAGTGAGATATATATATTGAGAGAGAGAGAGAGAGTGAGACAGAGAGAGTGAGGCAGAGAGACAGAGACAGAGAGAGTGAGGCAGAGAGACAGAGAAAGTGATTTATATAAAGACAGATATAATGAGACATACAGAGATACAAAGTGACAGAAAGAGAAGTGAAGCCAGAGAAAGAGAAGTGAAGCCAGAGAAAGAGAAGTGAAGCCAGAGAAAGAGAAGTGAAGCAGAGAAAGAGAAGTGAAGCCAGAGAAAGAGAACCAGAGAGTGGCAGACCGAGAGAGACCTGTCGCTGGTATGAGGACCGCTATTGTCAACATTAGCAGGCTGGCAACTGTCTGGTTCAGATTGACGAACAGGATCTGCAGCAGCTTGTAGACAGCGTACAGCTCCACCTGGTGGAAGGTAGGATTGTTGTGCGTTACAGTGTGTACAATCAGTAACCTAAATTTGATCAAGGAGAATCGAGAAATTGACTTTAGTAATCTCGAGACTAGACACAAACTGTGGCAGAGTCTAGGTTTAGCTGAGTAGTTTACTCATCTAAAGAGTTACACCATCTATTTACAACACTTCAACACAGTCAACACTTTCCTGACCATACAACAAAACAATATTATTGAATCGCATGAATAATGATTACATAATATCCAACAAAAAGCAAAGTACATCTAAACTAAATAATCATTATAAATATGTATACTTACTTTCCGTGTCCAATCACCACGTTATATATCTTACATCCAGTATCCACATGGATTACCTTCACGTTATATATCTTACATCCAGTATCCACATGGATTGCCTTCACGTTATATATCTTACATCCAGTATCCACATGGATTGCCTTCACGTTATATATCTTACATCCAGTATCCACATGGATTGCCTTCACGTTATATATCTTACATCCAGTATCCACATGGATTACCTTCACGTTATATATCTTACATCCAGTATCCACATGGATTGTCTTCACGTTATATATCTTACATCCAGTATCCACATGGATTACCTTCACGTTATATATCTTACATCCAGTATCCACATGGATTGCCTTCACGTTATATATCTTACATCCAGTATCCACATGGATTGCCTTCACGTTATATATCTTACATCCAGTATCCACATGAATTGCCTTCACGTTATATATCTTACATCCAGTATCCACATGGATTGCCTTCACGTTATATATCTTACATCCAGTATCCACATGGATTGCCTTCACGTTATATATCTTACATCCAGTATCCACATGGATTGCCTTCACGTTATATATCTTACATCCAGTATCCACATGGATTGCCTTGTCATTTGCATCCAGCATGTCGCACCTATTGCAGATTTCCTGGAGGTTGGGGCAGGTCATCAGGTGGCCTGGGTGCTGTATTGTGCCACAGTCACACGTGTCATCATCTGTGTATCCCCATCGCTTCATATCCCTCTTGCACCGTGACACACCAGCTCGGAGTCTGTTCAGTGACTTCCATGTTGTGTATGGTAGATGATGTCCGGGGGCAGTGTTCCTCCCGAAGTTCCATCTCTGGGGCCTGCACCAATTCGTGCCACTTCTCGATACGGCGACTGTCAGGGTTTGACTGTATGGGGTTTGTTGATTTTAGAAAGCTAAGTCCGGATTTAAGTCTTGTATTTTGTACCTGATGTCCAAACACTGGGTGTCTTGGGTCGTGAGCTCTGTACTTGATGTCCAAACACTGGGTGTCTTGGGTCGTGAGCTCTGTACCTGATGTCCAAACACTGGGTGTCTTGGGTCGTGAGCTCTGTGCCTGATGTCCAAACACTGGGTGTCTTGGGTCGTGTGCTCTGTACTTGATGTCCAAACACTGGGTGTCTTGGGTCGTGAGCTCTGTACCTGATGTCCAAACACTGGTTGTCTTGGGTCGTGTGCTCTGTACTTGATGTCCAAACACTGGGTGTCTTGGGACGTGAGCTCTGTACCTGATGTCCAAACACTGGGTGTCTTGGGTCGTGTGCTCTGTACGTGATGTCCAAACACTGGGTGTCTTTGGTCGTGAGCTCTGTACTTGATGTCCAAACACTGGGTGTCTTGGGTCGTGAGCTCTGTACCTGATGTCCAAACACTGGTTGTCTTGGGTCGTGTGCTCTGTACTTGATGTCCAAACACTGGGTGTCTTGGGACGTGAGCTCTGTACCTGATGTCCAAACACTGGGTGTCTTGGGTCGTGTGCTCTGTACGTGATGTCCAAACACTGGGTGTCTTTGGTCGTGAGCTCTGTACTTGATGTCCAAACACTGGGTGTCTTGGGTCGTGAGCTCTGTACCTGATGTCCAAACATTGGGTGGCTTGGGTCGTGTGCTCTGTACCTGATGTCCAAACACTGGGTGTCTTGGGTCGTGTGCTCTGTACGTGATGTCCAAACACTGGGTGTCTTTGGTCGTGAGCTCTGTACTTGATGTCCAAACACTGGGTGTCTTGGGTCGTGAGCTCTGTACCTGATGTCCAAACATTGGGTGGCTTGGGTCGTGTGCTCTGTACCTGATGTCCAAACACTGGGTGTCTTGGGTCGTGTTTCTGTTTTTCTCGTTGGTTTCTGCTGCGACGCTTTTTTGGATCTCGGGGGCGGGGGGGGGGAGTGGGGCGGGGGGTGGTGCTATGCAAAGTATGGGATATATTTGATCAATGGGGGTAGGTTTTAGGCACCCTGATACTATCCGACCAGCCTCATTTATTGCTGTATCAACTAGTAGTTTCGCATGAGCAGAGTTTTTCCAGACTGGCGCAGCGTATTCAGCTACGGAGAAACACAAGGCAAGTGTAGATCTCCGAAGGACTGATGGCTGTGCCCCCCATGTTGTGGCGGTCAGTTTTCTGGTAATATTATTTCTTGCGTGTATCTTACGCTTCGTGTAAGCGTGTCTTGGCAGTGCGTTATGTAGGACAATGTGTGGTCTAACTTCACCCCTAGATATTTGGGAGCCGTGCAGTGTTCAAGGTCCTGCCCTTTCCACCTAATCTGAAGTTTTGCCTCTCTGTTTCTGAGGTGGTAGGCACATACCTGGGTTCTACTGGGATTTGGTTTAAGGTGGGTATTGTGGTAGGCACATACCTGGGTTTTGGTTTAAGGTGGGTCTTGTGGTAGGCACATACCTGGGTTTTGGTTTAAGGTGGGTCTTGTGGTAGGCACATACCTGGGTTTGACTGGAATTTGGTTTAAGGTGGGTCTTGTGGTAGGCACATACCTGGGTTTTGGTTTAAGGTGGGTCTTGTGGTAGGCACATACCTGGGTTTTGGTTTAAGGTGGGTCTTGTGGTAGGCACATACCTGGGTTTTGGTTTAAGGTTGGTCTTGTGGTAGGCACATACCTGGGTTTGACTGGGTTTTGGTTTAAGGTGGGTCTTGTGGTAGGCACATACCTGGGTTTGACTGGGATTTGGTTTAAGGTGGGTCTTGTGGTAGGCACATACCTGGGTTTGACTGGGATTTGGTTTAAGGTGGGTCTTGTGGTAGGCACATACCTGGGTTTGACTGGGATTTGGTTTAAGGTGGGTCTTGTGGTAGGCACATACCTGAGTTTGACTGGGATTTGGTTTAAGGTGGATCTTGTGGTAGGCACATACCTGGGTTTGACTGGGATTTGGTTTAAAGTGGGTCTTGTGGTAGGCACATACCTGGGTTTGACTGGGATTTGGTTTAAGGTGGGTCTTGTGGTAGGCACATACCTGGGTTTGACTGGGATTTGGTTTAAGGTGGGTCTTTTGGTAGGCACATACCTGAGTTTGACTGGGATTTGGTTTAAGGTGGGTCTTGTGGTAGGCACATACCTGGGTTTGACTGGGATTTGGTTTAAGGTGGGTCTTGTGGTAGGCACATACCTGAGTTTGACTGGGATTTGGTTTAAGGTGGGTCTTGTGGTAGGCACATACCTGGGTTTGACTGGGATTTGGTTTAAGGTGGGTCTTGTGGTAGGCACATACCTGGGTTTGACTGGGATTTGGTTTAAGGTGGGTCTTGTGGTAGGCACATACCTGAGTTTGACTGGGATTTGGTTTAAGGTGGGTCTTGTGGTAGGCACATACCTGGGTTTGACTGGGATTTGGTTTAAGGTGGGTCTTGTGGTAGGCACATACCTGGGTTTGACTGGGATTTGGTTTAAGGTGGGTCTTGTGGTAGGCACATACCTGAGTTTGACTGGGATTTGGTTTAAGGTGGGTCTTGTGGTAGGCACATACCTGGGTTTGACTGGGATTTGGTTTAAGGTGGGTCTTGTGGTAGGCACATACCTGGGTTTGACTGGGTTTTGGTTTAAGGTGGGTCTTGTGGTAGGCACATACCTGGGTTTGACTGGGTTTTGGTTTAAGGTGGGTCTTGTGGTAGGCACATACCTGGGTTTGACTGGGTTTTGGTTTAAGGTGGGTCTTGTGGTAGGCACATACCTGGGTTTGACTGGGATTTGGTTTAAGGTGGGTCTTGTGGTAGGCACATACCTGGGTTTGACTGGGATTTGGTTTAAGGTGGGTCTTGTGGTAGGCACATACCTGGGTTTGACTGGGATTTGGTTTAAGGTGGGTCTTGTGGTAGGCACATACCTGAGTTTGACTGGGATTTGGTTTAAGGTGGTTCTTGTGGTAGGCACATACCTGGGTTTGACTGGGATTTGGTTTAAGGTGGGTCTTGTGGTAGGCACATACCTGGGTTTGACTGGGTTTTGGTTTAAGGTGGGTCTTGTGGTAGGCACATACCTGGGTTTGACTGGGTTTTGGTTTAAGGTGGGTCTTGTGGTAGGCACATACCTGGGTTTGACTGGGTTTTGGTTTAAGGTGGGTCTTGTGGTAGGCACATACCTGGGTTTGACTGGGATTTGGTTTAAGGTGGGTCTTGTGGTAGGCACATACCTGGGTTTGACTGGGATTTGGTTTAAGGTGGGTCTTGTGGTAGGCACATACCTGGGTTTGACTGGGATTTGGTTTAAGGTGGGTCTTGTGGTAGTATTCTGCGAGGGCATTGAGAGAACGACAGTTTGCTTTCCACTTCCTCAAACCCTTTTCCCTGGGCAGCAACTGCTGTGTCATCAGCATATATGAATTTCCTTGTGTCCATGGGTAGGTCATTAGTATATATCTTAAATAGCATAGGGGCTAGGACACTTCCTTGTGCCAGGCCGTTGTTTTGGTTTCGCCATCTGCTTTCTGTTTCCCCCAGAGTAACTTAGAATCGCCTATTTTTCAGGAGGCATTTGATGATATTGGTCAGACGCCAGTATTTTGTCATGGTGTATAGCTTTGATAGTAGTCTCCGATAGTTATTGTGTTATATGCTGCACTTAGATCAATATAGACCAATCCTGTAACCTGTTTGCGTTCGTAACCATCCCCTATTAATTGTGTTAGGAGAAGTAGGAGGTTTTAAGCACTAGCTTCTGATGTTTCCCCCAAACTATGTCAACTCAAATTCTATGTCTAAACCTGCAACAATAAAACATCCCAACCTCAATAAAGATTCTAGCCACAACTTAGTGGCTCCAGTTAGCTCGCCGAATTCTGCACCTTCAACCCACAATCACAAACTCGTCATCATGATCAGATTACATAGATCACTTCACATGGACGAATATGTACATTCACATTCGATCAGATCACTTCACGTGGACGAATCTGTACATTCACATACGATCAGATCACTTCACATAGACGAATCTGTACATTCACATACGATCAGATCACTTCACATTGACGAATCTGTACATTCACATACGATCAGATCACTTCACATTGACGAATCTGTACATTCACATACGATCAGATCACTTCACATTGACGAATCTGTACATTGAAATACGATCAGATCACATACAATTAGGCGATCTGTGCATTCACAAATACGTAGATCATTTCACGTATTCACGCGAATTTGTACATTCATATGTAATTAGATCCTGTATCGTTCACTAGGTGTCCTGTTCGTACAACACACTTTCAGATCCCTTACTCCCATGCATACACCGATGGTTCTGTAACAAACACAACACAGAACGGAGGGGCAGGGGTATTCCTGAGCCTACAAAATGGTAGAAAAATAGCACTGTCAGTGGCAACTGGAAAATTCTCAAGCAATTTCAGAGCGGAGGCAGAGGCACCGAGGGCTGCAGTAGAAGAAATGGTGACAGGTGAAACAAATGACAGCCAGATAGTCCTGTTTACAGATGGCCTGGCCGTAGTCACAGCACTAAAAAGCCAGAAAAATACTGAACTCAATGATTTAAGAGCAGTACTCTGTCAACTATGCTATCCTACTGTAACATCCACGGCAACGAGGAGGCAGACAGACTAGCAAAAGAAGATGCAAGACTACCACAACCAGATTCTAGTGTGACCTACGAAGAGTCCAAAAGGCTTATTAAGGCCAGATACATGACCAAATGGGAAGCAGAACATACTGGCTACACAAAAAAACGATGCTTATTACCAGTTGAGCAGAAGAGAGCAGGTCGTGGTCTTCAGACTTCACACAGGCCACAACAGACTAAGCTACCATCTATTCAATAAGCTGAAGATAGGTGGCACCGACGAATGCACTTGTGGTACCGGGAAAATGACCGCTGAACATCTGCTGCAAAACTGCCCGACATACGAGGACCAGAAAAAGCACATGTGGCCATCACCAGTGGCAACACTAGACAAGCTCTATGGCAGTGTCGACAGCCTCAGGATGACTGCTGCTTTCTTCGAGCAAATACAGGTTGACGCTTGACAAAGTAGGAAGAAGAAGAAGAAGAAGAATGTTTGTGTCTTTACTTGTGAATGTTAGTGTCTTTACTTGTGAATGTTTGTGTCTTTACTTGTGAATGTTAGTGTCTTTACTTGTGAATATTTGTGTCTTTACTTGTGAATGTTTGTGTCTTTACTTGTGAATGTTTGTGTCTTTACTTGTGAATGTTTGTGTCTTTACTTGTGAATGTTTATGACATACGACATACGAGGACCAGAGAAGGCACATGTGGCCATCACCAGTGGCAACACTAGACAAGCTCTATGGCAGTGTCGACAGCCTCAGGAATACCGCTGCTTTCTTCGATCAAATACAGGTTGACGTTTGACAAGGTACGAAGAAGAAAGAAGAAAGAAAAAAGAAGGAAGAAGAAAGAAGAGAGAAGGGAGGAGGAAGGAGGGAGGAAGGAAGGAGGAAGGAAGGAGGAAGGAAGAAGGAAGAAGAAAGAAGGAAGAAGAAGAAGAAGAAGAAGAAGAAGAGGAAGAGGTAGAGCAAGAAGAAAAAGAAGAAGAAGAAGAAGAAGATCCCTTACTGTTCCAAGGGTGTCCATGATACACACCTATTCAGTGTGACTGGGGAACTCGAGGTGTATGATGGTCCAGTCACCTTGCAAACTTACTCACTCTGACACTCACTCTCAGCCTTCCTCCCAGTCAGTCTCCTGAGATCCTCCTTAGAGAGTCTCAAGCCACAACATGGCTGTCCAATGTCCTTCTGTTGGTTGTCTGACTTAGCCATCACTCTAATATGGAACTATCCCCAACTAATTGTTATTGAAGGACTAGCCACGAATCACTGTCACTCACAAACCCCGATCTACACCAATTCTGAACGCTAGAGTATTCAGCTCTAAACCTCACCTCAGCTCCGATCTCCCACAATTGTACCAGACAAAGTCTTCCACCCAAACCCCGCGTTTCCTTTGTCGACCTAGTGTCACACCGGTGATTTATCTCGGCATGCATTCAAGCAACCTTTGTTCATAGATCCACTAGCCTAATCTTCCTTGCCCTAAAATCATATGCTCCAGCTGGAACTGTCACATAACATTCACACGTAAAGACACAAACATTCACACGTAAAGACACAAACATTCACAAGTAAAGACACAAACATTCACTCGTAAAGACACAAACATTCACACGTAAAGACACAAACATTCACATGTAAAGACACAAACATTCACACGTAAAGACACAAACATTCACAAGTAAAGACACAAACATTCAGAAGTAAAGACATAAACATTCACAAGTAAAGACATAAACATTCACAAGTAAAGACACAAACATTCACAAGTAAAGACACAAACATTCAGAAGTAAAGACATAAACATTCACAAGTAAAGACATAAACATTCACAAGTAAAGACACAAACATTCACAAGTAAAGACACAAACATTCACAAGTAAAGACACAAACATTCACAAGTAAAGACACAAACATTCACAAGTAAAGACACTAACATTCACAAGTAAAGACACTAACATTCACAAGTAAAGACACTAACATTCACAAGTAAAGACACAAACATTCTTCTTCTTCTTCTTCTTCCTACTTTGTCAAGCGTCAACCTGTATTTGCTCGAAGAAAACAGCGGTCATCCTGAGGCTGTCGACACTGCCATAGAGCTTGTCTAGTGTTGCCACTGGTGATGGCCACATGTGCTTTTTCTGGTCCTCGTATGTCGGGCAGTTTTGCAGCAGATGTTCAGCGGTCATTTTCCCGGTACCACAAGTGCATTCGTCAGTGCCACCTATCTTCAGTTTATTGAATAGATGGTACCTCAGTCTGTTGTGGCCTGTGCGGAGTCTGAAGAACACGACCTGCTCTCTTCTGTCCAACTGGTAATAAGCATCGTTTTTTGTGTAGCCAGTGTGCTCTGTTTCCCATTTGGCCATGCATCTGGCCCTAATAAGCCGTTTTGACTCTTCGTATGTCACACTAGGATCTGGTTGTGCTAGTCTTGCACCTTCTTTTGCCAGTCTGTCTGCCTCCTCGTTGCCTTGGATGTTACAGTGGGATGGAACCCACTGTGCCACTACTCTTTTTGGTGCGGACTGCTGGCATAGTTGACAGAGTACTGCTCTTAAATCATTAAGTTCAGTATTTTTCTGGCTTTTTAGTGCTGTGACTACGACCAGGGCATCTGTAAACAGGACTATCTGGCTTGCATTGCTTTCGTCTGTCAGCATTGCTTCTACTGCAGCCCTCAGTGCCTCTGCTCTGAAATTGCTTGAGAATTTTCCAGTTGCCACTGACAGTTTTATTTTTCTACCATTTGGTAGGCTGAGGAATACCCCTGCCCCTCCATTCTGTGTTGTGTTTGTTACAGAGCCGCCGGTGTACACATGGGTCCAGTCCATGTTTGGGTAGTTTTCCGTTATGTACCTCAGGGTAATGTCTTTTCTTTCTTTTTCAGTCTGGCTGTTTTTGTTTCCAATACCTGGTATATTTTTTACCACCCCCGGAATGATATGCTGCTTCCAGGTAGGTTTGCGTACAGTTGAGATGTGTTTTGGTGTTAATGTGTTCATAGGGTCTTTGCTCATCTTTGCTTTCGCTATTTCTGCAAAGTTTCTACGCTTTAGTTTCCCATTTCCAAATCTATTTAGTCTCTGATACATTGGATGGTCTGTCAGTCTTCTGAGTTTCTCTGCTTGCTGCTGAGCTCTGCAGTCTCTTCTGTCGGTCGTGGATTGCAGATTTGTAATCTTTTCAAGTTCTACAATTGGCGGTGACTTCATGCCTCCTGTTATAACTCTCATGGCTTGTTTTGGAGTTTGCTAATTTTATCAAAGTTCGCCTTTGCTGCTGTTGTCCATGCCGCAATGCCATACTCGAGAACTGGTCTCACTCTTCCAGTGTACAGTTTCTTGAGTATTCTTTCGTCTGCTCCCCAGCTTGTGCCAGCAAGTTTCCTCATGATTGCCATCCTTTGTCTGGCTCTCATTCGGTTTCTCTCGATCTGACTTTTCCATGTCATGCACCGATCAAATGTGACTCCCAGGTAGTTTGGGTTGTTGTTTGGCCGCAAATATTTGCCGTTAAGATTTAACAGTTACGTTAGGAAATAGGTAATCTGGTGGTCAGGACTGAACAGTTGCGTTAGGAAATAGATAGGCTGATAGTCAGGACTGAACAGTTACGTTAGGAAATAGGTAGGCTGGTAGTCAGGACTGAACAGTTACGTGAGGAAATAGGTAGGCTGGTAGTCAGGACTGAACAGTTACGTTAGGAAATAGGTAGGCTGGTAGTCAGGACTGAACAGTTACGTTAGGAAATAGGTAGGCTGGTAGTCAGGACTGAACAGTTACGTTAGGAAATAGGTAGGCTGGTAGTCAGGACTGAACAGTTACGTTAGGAAATTAGTAGGCTGGTAGTCAGGACTGAACAGTTACGTTAGGAAATAGGTAGTCTGGTAGTCAGGACTGAACAGTTACGTTAGGAAATAGGTAGGCTGGTAGTCAGGACTGAACAGTTACGTTAGGAAATAGGTAGGCTGGTAGTCAGGACTGAACAGTTACGTTAGGAAATAGGTAGTCTGGTAGTCAGGACTGAACAGTTACGTTAGGAAATAGGTAGGCTGGTAGTCAGGACTGAACAGTTACGTTAGGACATAAGTAGGCTGGTGGTCAGGACTGAATAGTTACGTTAGGACATAGGTAGGCTGGTAGTCAGGACTGAACAGTTACGTTAGGAAATCATGAATCTACTATATGATATTTAGTCATAGGTCTAGTATGTGCCTACCATCTCAGAAAAATAAATGCGAACAGAAAGTTGTAGATCAAATGGCAAGGACAGGATCTAGAACACAGCACGGTCCCCAAAACTTGGCAGGAAAGTTGGACCACACGCTGTCCTATGCCGCACTATGTCAGGAGACAAAACAGAAAATACATGCGAGAAATAGTATTATACGAGAACTGACTGGCATAACATGGGAAGCAAAGCCAGATGTTCTCAGAACATCAGCACTTGCTCTGTGTTTCTCTGTAGCTGAGTACGCCTCACCAGTCTGGAAGAACTCTGTACATGTCAAACATATAGATACAGCAATAAATGAGACAGGCCGTATAGTTACTTGATGCCTGACACCTAAACCAACTGAACAAATATACCCCATAATCGGCATAGAGCCACCAGAGATACAAAGAACTGTCGTGTCAGAGATGGAAAGAGAGAAACAGGTAAATGACACAAGACACTCTATGTTCGGACATCAGGTGCAGCGCCCAAGACTAAAGTCAAGACGAAGTTTCTTACAGTCAACCCAGCTCCTACAGACTAAAGTCAAGACGAAGTTTCTTACAGTCACCCAGCCCCTACAGACTAAAGTCAAGACGAAGTTTCTTACAGTCAACCCAGCCCCTACAGACTAAAGTCAAGACGAAGTTTCTTACAGTCAACCCAGCCCCTACAGACTAAAGTCAAGACGAAGTTTCTTACAGTCACCCAGCCCCTACAGACTAAAGTCAAGACGAAGTTTCTTACAGTCACCCAGCCCCTACAGACTAAAGTCAAGACGAAGTTTCTTACAGTCAACCCAGCCCCTACAGACTAAAGTCAAGACGAAGTTTCTTACAGTCACCCAGCCCTTACAGACTAATCCAGGAAAACGACGCATCGACAGTTGGAAACAGCTGACACAAGTCCCCTTGATCGAATTACGGGAGGAACCTGCGCCTGGACACCTCCTGCCCTACGCAACATGGAAGTCACTAAACAGACTTCGAACTGGTGTCTCACGATGCAGGAAAAACCTGAAAAGATGGGGATACAGGGATGATGAAACATGCGAATGTGGAGTAACACAAGACCAGGACCATCTGATGATCTGCCCAAACCTGCCGGGGACTTGCAGCATGGATGACCTGCTGAGCAGGGCGATCCATGTGGCTGGCTACTGGAAGAATGAAGTGTGACGTAGTACCCAGGACACGGAAAGTAAAGTCAGTATAGGCGTAGGGACAGGATGTTGTTTGAGGGTGAGGAAAGTCCAATAAAAGTTTGTTGTTATTGTTTGGAAAGTCCAATTGAGGGTTATTGTTATTGTTTGGAAAGCCCAATAGAGGTTTGTTGTTATTGCTGGTCACATCTATAACGAGAGTCCGTGTGGTTTAGTTTCATGACAGGAGTCACGGCCGGACAGGAAGAATTAGTGAAGAAGAGGATAAGTTAGGTCCGGGCAACCCAGTGATGATCATACAAGAAGACACAGACACCCACAGACAGACACAGACAGACACCCACAGACAGACACAGACAGACACCCACAGACAGACACAGACAGACACCCACAGACACAGACAGACACAGACAGACAGACACAGACAGACACCCACAGACAGACACAGACAGACACCCACAGACAGACACCCACAAACAGACAGACACAGACAGACACCCACAAACAGATACCCACAGACAGACACCCATAAACAGACACCCACAGACAGACACAGACAGACAGACACCCACAAACAGACAACCACAAACAGACACCCACAGACAGACACCCACAAAGAGACACCCACAAACAGACAACCACAAACGCACTTACACATACAGACACCTACAAGAAGACACCTACAAGAAGACACCCACAAACAGACACCCACACACAGACACAAATACAAACAGACATCCACAAACAGACACAGACAGCCGTACACAGACACAAACACACAAACAGACACACAAACAGGCACCCACAAACAGACACCCACAAATAGATACCCATAAAAAGCACAAACACACAAACAGACATTCACACACATACACAAACACATACAGACAGACACCTACACACAAACAGACACCCACCAACAGACACAAACACAAACCGACACCCACAAACAGACACCCACCAACAGACACAAACACAAACAGACACCCACACACATACACATACAGACACCCAGACACAGACACCCACAGACAGACACCCACACACAGACACCCACAAACACAAACAGCCCCAGACACCCACAGACAGACACGTAGAGTGTTGACCCACCGAAGACTTGGTAGCCACTATGAGTACGATGGTCAGCCCAGAAATGTACATCTCCAGCCTGACGCTGCCATAACGTTTCTTGAGGTAGTCTACAGTAGTCAGCGACTGGTGCCCGTTCATTGGTCAGATATTGGCGTGTAGAAGAGAGCCATTGGTTCATTTGTTGATGATTGATTTGAGTGTAGAATAGAATGATTGATTGATTGATTGATCAGTTATACCAGAGCTGGGGGTGGGTGACATGATTGATTGATTGATTGATGTTATACAAGAGTTAAGGTAGGGGGACGATTGATTGATTAATTAGATATTGTAGTCTAAACGTAAATGAAAGATTGAATGATTGATTGATCATTTCTATTCTGCAATGATGAAAGACAGACAAGAAGACTAATGGGTCCGCTCTTTGGGTGAAGGATGAATGATTGATTGGTTCTGTTGGTGTAGGATGGATGATTGATTGGTTCTGTTGGTGTAGGATGGATGATTGATTAGTTCTGTTGGTGTAGGATGAATGATTGATTAGTTCTGTTGGTGTAGGATGGATGATTGATTGGTTCTGTTGGTGTAGGATGGATGATTGATTAGTTCTGTTGGTGAAGGATGGTTGATTGATTAGTTCTGTTTGTGTAGGATGGATGATTGATTAGTTCTGTTGGTGAAGGATGGTTGATTGATTAGTTCTGTTGGTGTAGGATGGATGATTGATTAGTTCTGTTGGTGAAGGATGGTTGATTGATTAGTTCTGTTTGTGTAGGATGGATGATTGATTAGTTCTGTTGGTGTAGGATGGTTGATTGATTAGTTCTGTTTGTGTAGGATGGATGATTGATTAGTTCTGTTGGTGAAGGATGGTTGATTGATTAGTTCTGTTTGTGTAGGATGGATGATTGATTAGTTCTGTTTGTGTAGGATGGATGATTGATTAGTTCTGTTGGTGAAGGATGGTTGATTGATTAGTTCTGTTGGTATAGGATGGTTGATTGATTGGTTCTGTTGGTGTAGGATGGTTGATTGATTAGTTCTGTTGGTGTAGGATGGATGATTGATTAGTTCTGTTGGTGAAGGATGGTTGATTGATTAGTTCTGTTGGTGTAGGATGGTTGATTGATTAGTTCTGTTGGTGTAGGATGGTTGATTGATTAGTTCTGTTGGTGTAGGATGGTTGATTGATTAGTTCTGTTGGTGAAGGATGGTTGATTGATTAGTTCTGTTGGTGAAGGATGGTTGATTGATTAGTTCTGTTGGTGAAGGATGGTTGATTGATTAGTTCTGTTGGTGAAGGATGGTTGATTGATTAGTTCTGTTGGTGAAGGATGGTTGATTAGTTCTTGGTGTAGGATGGTTGATTGATTAGTTCTGTTGGTGAAGGATGGTTGATTGATTAGTTCTGTTGGTGAAGGATGGTTGATTGATTAGTTCTGTTGGTGAAGGATGGTTGATTAGTTCTGTTGGTGTAGGATGGTTGATTGATTAGTTCTGTTGGTGAAGGATGGTTGATTGATTAGTTCTGTTGGTGAAGGATGGTTGATTGATTAGTTCTGTTGGTGAAGGATGGTTGATTGATTAGTTCTGTTGGTGAAGGATGGTTGATTAATTAGTTCTGTTGGTGAAGGATGGTTGATTGATTAGTTCTGTTGGTGAAGGATGGATGATTGATTAGTTCTGTTGGTGTAGGATGGATGATTGATTGGTTCTGTTGGTGAAGGATGGTTGATTGATTAGTTCTGTTGGTGAAGGATGGTTGATTGATTAGTTCTGTTGGTGAAGGATGGTTGATTGATTAGTTCTGTTGGTGAAGGATGGTTGGTTGATTAGTTCTGTTGGTGAAGGATGGTTTATTGATTAGTTCTGTTGGTGAAGGATGGTTGATTGATTAGTTCTGTTGGTGAAGGATGGATGATTGATTAGTTCTGTTTCTGTAGGATGGATGATTGATTGGTTCTGTTGGTGAAGAATGGTTGATTGATTAGTTCTGTTGGTGAAGGATGGATGATTGATTGGTTCTGTTGGTGTAGGATGGATGATTGATTGGTTCTGTTGGTGTAGGATGGATGATTGATTGGTTCTGTTGGTGTAGGATGGATGATTGATTGGTTCTGTTGGTGTAGGATGGATGATTGATTGGTTCTGTTGGTGTAGGATGGATGATTGATTGGTTCTGTTGGTGTAGGATGGATGATTGAATGATTCTCTTGGTGTAGGATGGATGATTGAACGGTTCTGTTGGTGTAGGATGGATGATTGAACGGTTCTGTTGGTTTAGGATGAATGATTGATTGGTTCTGTTGGTGTAGGATGGATGATTGAATGGTTTTGTTGGTGTAGGATGGATGATTGAATGGTTCTGTTGGTGTAGGATGGATGATTGAATGGTTCTGTTGGTGTAGGATGGATGATTGATTGGTTCTGTGGGTGTAGGATGGATGATTGATTGGTTTTTCGGGTGTAGGATGGATGATTGATTGGTTCTGTTGGTGTAGGATGGATGATTGATTGGTTTTTCGGGTGTAGGATGGATGATTGATTGGTTTTTCGGGTGTAGGATGGATGATTGTATGGTTCTGTGGGTGTAGGATGGATGATTGATTGGTTTTGTTGGTTTAGAATGGATGATTGATTGGTTCTGTTGGTGTAGGATGATTGATTGGTTCTGTGGGTGTAGGATGATTGATTGGTTCTGTGGGTGTAGGATGATTGATTGGTTCTGTGGGTGTAGGATGGATGATTGATTGGTTTTTCGGGTGTAGGATGGATGATTGATTGGTTTTTCGGGTTCAGGATGAATGATTGATTAGTTCTGTGGGTTTAGGACTAATCAATCATCCATCCAACACAGAACTAATAGAAGTAAGAGCACATCCTCCGACTCACCCCAGAAGCGATGTAGACAGGAAGGAAAACCCAGCCTAGAAAGATGAGAGCAACCGTCGCCTGCATCCAACATCAGCCACAAACATTGGCAGCATCATGATGTCCAACATCAACCACAACCATTGGCAGCATCATGATGTCCAACATCAACCACAACCATTGGCAGCATCATGATGTACAGGAGACAAAGACATCATCAGCAACAAAGATGTTACAATCAATACACAAGTCCCTGTAAACAACACATAAACGGCTACCATCACCACCACACTACCACCCCACTACCACCACCACCACACAACCACCACACTACCACCACCACCACACTACCACCACACTACAACCAAACTACCACCACCGCCACACTACTACCATCACCACAATACCACCACACTACCACCACACTACCACCAGACTACCACCACACTACTACCACACTACCACCACCCCATTACCACCACACTACAACCACATCACTACCACCACACTACCACCACAAAACTACCACCACACTACCACCACCAGCACACTACCACCATACTACCATAACCACCACACTACCACCACAATACCACCACCACACTACCACCATCACCACACTACCACCACCCCACTACCACCACCACCCCACTACCACCACCAGCACACTACCACCATACTACCACTACCACCCCACTACCACCACACTACCACCATCACCACACTACCACCACACTACCACCACAATACCACCACCACACTACCACCATCACCACACTACCACCACACTACCACCATCACCACACTACCACCACACTACCACCACAATACCACCACCACACTACCACCATCACCACACTACCACCACCACACTACCACCATCACCACACTACCACCACCACACTACCACCACCACACTACCACCACAATACCACCACAATACCCCCACCACACTACCACCATCACCACACTACCTCCGACACCACACTACCACCACACTACCACCACCACACTACCCCCACACTACCACCACCACACTACCACCACACTACCACCAAAACCACACTACCACCACCACCCCACTACCACCACCACCACACAACCACCACACTACCACCACAACCACCAAAACCACACTACCACCACCACACTACCACCCCACTACCACCACCACCACCACACTACAACCAAACTACCACCACACTACTACCACCACCACCACACTACCACCACCACACTACCACCACCAGACTACCACCACCACACTACCACCACCACCACACTACCACCACCACCACACTACCACCACCAGACTACCACCACCACACTACCACCACCACCACACTACCACCACTACACTACCACCACCACACTACCACCACTACACTACCACCACCACACTACCAACACACTACTACCACCACACTACCACCACACTACTACCACCACACTACTACCACCACACTACCACCACACTACTACCACCACACTACCACCACACTACTACCACTACACTACCACCACAACACTACTACTACCACCACACTACCACCACCACAACACTACCACCACACTACTACCACCACACTACCAACACACTACTACCACCACACTACCACCACACTACTACCACCACACTACTACCACCACACTACCACCACACTACTACTACCACCACACTACTACCACCACACTACCACCACACTACCACCACCACACTACTACCACCACCACACTACCACCACCATACTACCACCACCACACTACCACCACACTACCAACACCACACTACCACCACACTACCACCACCACACTACTACCCCCACACTACTACCACCACACTACCACCACCACACTACCACCACCACACTACCACCCCCACCACGACCACCACCACCACGACCACCACCACCACGACCACCACACTACCACCACACTACCACCACCACACTACTACCACCACACTACTACCACCACACTACCACCACCACACTACCACCACCACCACGACCACCACACTACCACCACCACACTACCACCACCACACTACCTACACCACACTACCACCACCACCACCACACCACCACCACCACACTACCACCACCACACTGCCACCACCACCATCGCACTACCACTACCACCACCACCATCACACTATCACCACCACCACACTACCACCATCACACCACCACCACCACACTACAACCACACTACCACCACCACCAGACCACCACGACACTACTACCACACAACCACCACACTACCACCACCACCACACCACCACCACCACACTACCACCACCACAATACCACCACCAGACCACCACGACACTACTACTACACAACCACCACACTACCACCACCACACTACCACCACCACCACACCACCACCACCACAATACCACCACCACGACACTACTACCACTACCACACTACGGCCACACTACCACCACACTACCACCACCAAACTACCACCACGACACTACTTCCACCAAACTACCACCACCACACTACCAGCACAACACCACCACCACTACACCACGACACTACCACCACCACACTACCACCACCACACTACCACCACCACCACCACCACACTACCACTACCACACTACTACGACACTACCACCACCACCACACTACCACCACCACACTACCACCACCACCACCACCACAACCACCACACTACCACCACCACACCACCACACTACCACCACCGCACCCCCACCACACCCCCACCACCACACTACCACCACCACCACACTACCACCACCACCACACTACCACCACCACCACACTACCACCACCACACTACCACCACCACTCTACCACCACCACACTACCACCACCACACTACCACCACCGCACCCCCACCACACTACCACCACCACACCCCCACCACCACACTACCACCACCACCACACTACCACCACCACCACCACACTACCACCACCACCACACTACCACCACCACCACACTACCACCACCACACTACCACCACCACACTACCACCCCCACACCACCACAATCACACTACCACCACCACCACACTACCACCCCCACACCACCACAATCACACTACCACCACCGCACCCCCACCACACTACCACCACCACACCCCCACCACCACACTACCACCACCACCACACTACCACCACCACCACCACACTACCACCACCACCACACTACCACCACCACCACACTACCACCACCACACTACCACCACCACACTACCACCCCCACACCACCACAATCACACTACTACCACCGCACCACCACTACCACCACCACCACACTACCACCACCACCACACCACACTACCACCACCACACTACCACCACCACACCACCACCACCACACTACCACCACCGCACCATCACCACCACACTACCACCACCACCACACTACCACCACCACACCACCACAATCACACTACCACCACCACACTACCACCACCACACCACCACACTACCACCAACGCACCACCACCACACTACCACCACCACACCACCACCACCACCACACTACCACCACCACGACACTACCACCACACTACCAGCACCACACTACTACCACCACCACAACCACACTACCAGCACCACACTACCACCACCACCACACTACCACCACCACACCACCACCACCGCCCTACCACCACCACACTACCACCACACTACCACCACCACACTACCACCACAACACCACCACCACGCCTCCACCACCACACTACCTCCACCACAACACTACTATACCACACCACTACCACCACCACACTACCACCACCATCACACTATCACCACCACCACACTACCACCACCACACTACCACCACCACCACACTACCACCACACTACCACCACTACACTACCACCACCACCCCACTACCACCACACTACCACCACCACCACACTACCACCACCACACTACCACCACACTACTACCACCACACTACCACCACCACCACACTACCACCACCACACTACCACCACCAGACTACCACCACCACACTACCACCACCACCACACTACCACCACCACCACACTACCACCACCAGACTACCACCACCACACTACCACCACCACCACACTACCACCACCACACTACCACCACTACACTACCACCACCACACTACCACCACCCCACTACCATCACCGCACTACCACCATCACACTATTGCCACCACACTACCATCACCACAGTACCACCACCACCACACTACCGCCACCAAACTACCACTACCACCACACTACACTACCACCACCACACTACCACCACCACACTACTACCACCACGACACTACCACTACACTACCACCACCAGACTACCACCAGCACACTACCATCACCACCACACTACCACCACACTACCACCACACTACCACCCCACTACCACCACCAACACCACACTACCAAGACACTACCACCACCACCACCACACTTCCACCATACTATCACCACATAACCACCACACTACCACCCCCACCACTACCACCACCATCGAAACCAACAAGATAATCATCACCCTCAACAGAACCATCACACTAAACATCACCAACAACGTCAACAGCATCATCATCCTCACCGACAACAACAACACTAACACATCTTACATTGAGTTCAAAAGCATAAACTGTAACGCCAGACCGACTAGCAAAACCTGCCACCCCTACAAACTGGGTTGCTCCAATACTGGACATGACCATACTGCAAGCCATCTAGGTTAGACAGGACATTGAGTTGCTAAGGTTGTGAGAGGTGAGAAGGTGTGGGGTGAGAGGTGAGAAGGTGTAGTGTCAGAGGTGAGAAGGTGTGGGGTGAGAGGTGAGAAGGTGTGGGGTGAGAGGTGAGAAGATGAGAGGGTGAGAGGTGAGAAGGTGTGGGGTGAGAGGTGAGAGGTGTGGGATGAGAGGTGAGAAGGTGTGGGGTGAGAGGTGAGAAGGTGTGGGGTGAAAGGTGAGAAGGTGTGGGGTGAAAGGTGAGAATGTGTGGGGTGAGAGGAGAGAATGTGTGGGTTGAGAACTGAGCATGTATGGGGTGACAGGTGAGAAGGTGAGAATGTGTAGTGGGAGAGGTGAAAATGTTTGAATTGCGAGTGTGTGGGAGAGATGAGATTGTGTGGGAGGGGGGGGGGGGAGATGAAAATGTGTGAGGTGAGAGAGATGAGAATGGGTGAAGTGAGATGTTAGAATGGGTGAGGTGAGATGTAAGAATGGGTGAGGAGAGGTGAGAATGGGTGAGAATGAGTGAGAATGGGTGAGGAATGGTTAAGGAGAGGTGAGATGAGAAAGGTGAGAGAGGTGAGAATGGGTGAGGAGAGGTGAGAATGGGTGAGGTTGGATGTCAGAATGGTTGAAGTGAGAGAAGTGAGAATGGGTGAGGTGATAAAGGTGAGAATGGGTGATGTGATAGAGGTGAGAATTGGTGAGGACAGGTGAGATGAGAAAGGTGAGAGAGATGAGAATGGGTGAGGTGAGAGGTGAGAATGGGTGAGAGAGGTGACAATGGGTGAGGTGAGATGTGAGAATGTGTGAGAGAGGTGAAAATGGGTGAGGTGAGAGAGGTGAGAATGGGTGAGGTGAGAATGAGTGAGGTGACAATGGGTGAAGTGGAGGTGAGAATGAGTGAGGTGAGAGAGGTGAGAATGGGTGAGATGAGAGGTGAGAATGGGTGAGGTAGGAGAGGTGAGAATTGGTGAGGTGAGAGAGGTGAGAATGCGTAAGAGAGGTGAGAATGGGTGAAGTGAGAGATATGAGCTTGTGTCGGGTGATAGGGAATATGAGATGGAATTTAAACAAGGTGAGAGGAAGGACGGATCATGAGAGAGGCAGAGAGAGAAGGAGTCACGTGACTTACTGGGAAGAAGTTCAAGTCCCGATTTGACAGGAAATATGTATAGAGGCTTGACTTGACTCTGGTGGAAATCTGTTAAGAGATCAGAGGGAATACAGGTCAGAGGTTAGGGGATACAGGTCAGAGGTTAGGGGATACAGGTCAGAGATTAGGACATATAGGTCAGAGGTTAGGACATACAGGTCAGAGGTTAGGACATACAGGTCAGAGGTTAGAACGTACAGGTCAGAAGTTAGGACATACAGGTCAGAGGTTAGGACATACTGGTCAGAGGTTAGGGAATGCAGGTCAACGATTATAAACATGTCTCCGGCTCTAACAGATGTCAGATAACATAAACATGGCGCTCTGTCCACAATCATGTTTAGTTTTATTTGATGGCGGTTCAGGTGGTGAGGATGGCGAATGACAGAGAGACATACACGCAGAGCCACAGAGTAAAGCTAAGAGAGAGAGAGACAGAAAGACAGAGAAAAACAGAGACAGAGATAGAGACAAAGAGATACAGAGAGATACAAAGACATACACAGATACAGAGAGAGACAGAGAGAGACACATAGAGATATGGAGAGATACAGAGAAACAGAGACACGAGAGAGTTACAAAGAGAAACAGAGATACACAGATACAGAGAGATACAGAGATAGAGAGATACAGAGAGATGCAAATAAAGATACAGGGACAGAGAGATACAAAAAGAAAGAGAGAGACAGAGAGAGACACAGACAGAGACATATAGCAAGAAACACAAAGAAAGAGACAAACTGACAGAGAGACACACACAGAGACACACATGGATAGACACACAAACAGAGAGAGACACACAAACAGAGAGAGACACACAGACAGACAAAGGGATAGAGACACAGACAGAGAGAGAGACACACATAGCCAGAGACAGAGACACAGACAGACAAAGGGATAGAGACACAGACAGAGAGAGACACACACACAGACAGAAAGAGGCAGAGAGAGAGAGACACACAGACAGACAGAGAGAGAGAGAAACACAGACAGACAGAGAGAGACACACAGACAGAGAACACACAGATAGAGAGAAAGACAAAAAGTCAGAAAGAGACACACAGACAGAGAGAGAGACACACAGAGAGAGAGGCACACAGACAGAGAAAGAAACTCAGAGAGAGACACACACACATACAGAAAGAGACAGAGAGTGAGAGAGACACAGACAGACAGAGAGAGACACACAGACAGAGAGACACACAGACAGAGAGAGAGACAAAAAGTCAGAAAGAGACACACAGACAGAGAGAGAGAGAGAGACACAGACAGAGAGAGAGGCACACAGACAGAGAAACAAACTCAGAGAGACACACGCAGACAGAGATAGAGACACACTGACAGATAGAGAGACACACAGACAGAGAGAGAGACATACAAATAGAGAGAGACACGCACAGAAAGTGAGAGAGACACACAGTCCGGTAGATATACACAAAGTCAGAGAGAGACACACATACAGAGAGAGAGACACACAGACTGAGGGAGAGATACATAGACAGAGAGACACACAGACAGAGAGAGACACACACACACAGACAGAGACAGAGACACAGACAGACACAGGGATAGAGACCCCGACAGAGAGAGACACACACATAGACAGAGAGAGACACAGAGAGAGAGACACACAGACAGACAGAGACACACAGACAGAGAGAGAGCGACAAAAAGTCAGAAAGAGACACACAGACAGAGAGAGAGACACACACACGAACAGAGAGAGACACACAGACAGAGAGAGACACACACAGACAGAAAGAGAGGCACACAGACAGGGAAAAAACTAAGAGAGAGACACACGCAGACAGAGATAGAGACACACTGACAGATAGAGAGACACGCAGACAGAGAGAGAGACACACACAAATAGAAAGAGACACGCACAGAAAGTGAGAGAGATACACACAGAGACAGAGAGAGACACGGAAAGAGAGAGACACAGACAGACAGAGAGACACAGACAGACAGAGAGACACAGACAGACAGAGAGAGAGAAACACAGACAGACAGACACACACACAGGCAGAGAGAGAGAGAGATACACACACAGCCAAACAGTGACACAGAGAGAGAGACACAGAGAGAGAGAGATACACACACAGCCAAACAGTGACACAGAGAAAGAGACACAGAGAGAGAGAGAGAGATACAAACACAGGCAGAGAGAGATAGAGAGACAGACATAGCCAGAGAGAGACACAGACAGACACAGGGATAGAGACACATACAGCCAAAGAGAGACACACAGACAGAGAGAGAGACACACAGCGAGAGCGAGAGACAGGGATAGAGATACAGAGAGAGAGAGACACAGACACACAGAGAGAGAGACACAGACAGACACAGGGATATAGACATAGACAGAGAGAGGCACACACAGACAGAGAGAGAGAGAGAGACAGACAGAGGGATAGAGAAACAGACAGAGAGAGAGACACACACACAGCTAGAGAGACACACAGACAGAGAGAGACACACAGACTGCGAGAGAGATACACAGTCAGAGAGACACACACAGACAGAGAGAGACACACAGACAGAGAGAGACACACAGACAGAGAGACCCACACAGACAGAGAGAGAAACACAAAGTCAGAAAGAGACACACAGACACAGAGAGATACACAGATAGAGAGAAAGAGACAAATAGAGAGAGAGGCACACAGACAGAGAAAGACACTTAGAGAGAGACACACGCAGACAGGGATAGAGACATACTGACAGATAGAGAGACAAACAGACAGAGAGAGAGAGACACACAAATAGAGAGAGACACACACACACAGAGATATACACAAAGTCAGAGATAGACACACATACAGAGAGAGACACATAGACAGAGAGACACGCATACAGAGAGAGCGACACACACAGCCAGAGACACAGACAGGCACAGGGATAGAGACACAGACAGAGAGAGACACACACAGACAGAGAAAGACACGGAAAGAAAGAGACACAGACAGACAGAGAGACACAGACAGACAGAGAGAGAAAAACACAGACAGACAGAGAGAGACACACACAGATAGAGAGAGAGAGAGACACACACACATACAGCAAGAGAGAAACACAATGACAGAGAGAGAGAGACACACACAGATAGAGAGAGAGACACACACAGTCAGAGAGTGACACACATACAGAGAGAGACACACACAGACAGAGAGAGAGACACACACAGCCAGAGAGAGAGACAGACATACACAACCAGAGAGAGACACACACAGTCAGAGAGTGACACACAGACAGAGAGAGACACACACAGACAGAAAGAGAGACACACACAGCCAGAGAGAGACACAGACAGACACAGGGATAAAGACACATACAGTCAAAGAGAGTCACACAGACAGAGAGAGAGACACACACAGACAGAGAGAAAAACACACAGCCAGAGCGAGAGACAGACAGATAGACACAGGGATAGAGACACAGACAGAGAGAGAGAGACACAGACAGACAGAGAGAGACACAGACAGACACAAGGATAGAGACATAGAGAGAGAGACACACACACAGACAGAGAGAGACACACAGACAGACAAACTGATAGAGACACCGACAGACACACACAGCCAGAGAGAGACACACAGACAGAGAGAGACACACACAAACAGAGAGACACACACAGCCAGAGAGAGACACACAGACAGAGACAGACACACACAAACTGCGAGAGGGATACACAAACAGAGAGACACACACAGGCAGAGAGAGACACACAGACAGAGTCACACAGACAGAGAGACACACAAAGTCAGAAAGAGACACCGACAGAGAGAGACACACAGACAGAGAGAGAGGCACACAGACAGAAAGACACTCTAAGAGAGACACACGCAGACACAGAGAGAGACACACAGACAGATAGAGAAACACACAGACAGAGAGACACACACACAAATAGAGAGAGAGACACAGAAAGTGAGAGAGACACACAGATAGAGAGACAGACTGAGACACACAGACACAGACCCACCGTAAAGATGAACACATTGGTGGCTATGAGAGACAGACAGAGATACACACAGAAAGTGAGAGAGACACACAGATAGAGAGACAGACTGAGACACACAGACACAGACCCACCGTAAAGATGAAAACATTAGTGGCTATGAGAGGCAGACAGAGAGACTGAGACACACAGACACAGACAGAGACACATAAACACAGATCCACCGTAAAGATGAAGACATTGGTCGCTATAAGAGACAGACAGAGACACACAGACACAGACCCACCGTAAAGATGATGACATTGGTGGCTATGAGAGACAGACAGAGAGACAGACAGAGACACACAGACACAGACCCACCGTAAAGATGAAGATATTGGTGGCTATGAGAGACAGACAGAGAGACAGGCAGAGACACACAGACACAGACCCACCGTAAAGATGAAGATATTGGTGGCTTTGAGAGACAGACAGAGAGACAGACAGACACACAGACAGAGACACACGGACAGAGACACACAGACACAGACCCATCGTAAAGATGAAGATATTGGTGGCTATGAGAGACAGACAGAGAGACAGACAGAGACACACAGACACAGACCCACCGTAAAGATGAAGATATTGGTGGCTATGAGAGACAGAGCGAAGACCAGCTTGTCGATGGAGCTGAGCAGTTCTCCCTCGATGCTGAATGGGTCGTACGGGGTGGTGGTCACCAGGCGGGGAACTGTCACCTGGTCCGGAATACTGGGATTCATCGAGAACTGTGCTCAGGAACCCCAGAGAGAGAGAGAGAGAGAGATCGGTCTGTACAGGAAGCCATTCATAACATAAGAAATATGCAGAGATCAGACAGAAATATACGGAGATATTAGACAGAAATATGCAGAGACCAGACTGACTCACAAGAAAGAATGTAAGACGTTCATTGACTCACAACAAAGACTATAAGACGTTCACTGACTCACAACAAAGAATGTAAGACGATCACTGACTCACAACATAGACTGTAAAACGTTCACTGGCTCACAATATAGACTGTAAGACGTTCACTGACTCACAACATAGACTGTAAGACGTTCACTGACTCACAACATAGACTGTAAGACGTTCACTGACTCACAACATAGACTGTAAGACGTTCACTGACTCACAACATAGACTGTAAGACGTTCACTGACTAACAACATAGACTGTAAGACGTTCACTGACTCACAACATAGACTGTAAGACGTTCACTGACTCACAACATAGACTGTAAGACGTTCACTGACTCACAACATAGACTTAAGACGTTCACTGACTCACAACATAGACTGTAAGACGTTCACTGACTCACAACAAAGACTGTAAGACCTTTCAATTCAATCACAGAAAACACTCAAACTATCGCTAACCTTTGAGACAGAATAATATCAATTATTTTCATGAATAATTGTGAGATAATTTCAACAAACGAAAATAACTTTTAAAATAAATAACCTAACACAGAGGACCCAAGCAAGAGCTGTTAATGTTACCTCTGTAAACTAAATATATCCAGGCTCTACATCTCATGTGCAAAAAACAGAAACCTTAAACTTAGTCTAATTCAATAGTATTACAAATCAATGTTTCTTCGGGGATACTGAATACTATTCGGGCAACTTGTTATTCTTAGCGAACACAGTCGCGTGGTTTAACAGCTGAGTTACGTTTCTATTACAGCCGTTAGCATGTTTGAGACATGACCCTTTGGTGCCCCGGTTAGACTTGTATCAAACAATTTCGTTCTTTGAAGGCTCGTGTGATGGACCTCTCAGAGGGCTCATGTGATATGCCTCTTTCCGAACTCACGTACCTTTGGGATTAAAGTCCCTAGTATTCACAGAACCATCAATCGTTCCACTGAGAACGCAGTCTCTAGGATTCACTGAATCTTCAATAATGCATCTGTGACCGTAGAAAGGCCACCATTATTCCAACAAACACCAAATGTTCCTTGGAGAACGGTCGGACTGCCTTCTGGATCAACTCAATTCGCACCGAGATGAATCTTCTCACTCGCTGTGATCATATTTCTATCTCATATTGTTTACAGATTGTCCACCAGTCGCCTCGCCAATGTTTACAGAGTGTCCACCAGTCGCCTCGCCAATGTTTACAGAGTGTCCACCAGTCGCCTCGCCAATGTTTACAGATTGTCCACCAGTCGCCTCACCAATGTTTACAGATTGTCCACCAGTCGCCTCACCAATGTTTACAGTGTCCACTAGCTTCATCAATGTTTACAGAGTGTCCACTAGCCTCATCAATGTTTACAGAGTGTCCACTAGCCTCATCAATGTTTACAGAGTGTCCCCCAGTCTCACCAATGTTTACAGAGTATCCACCAGTCACCTCACCAATGTTTACAGAGTGTCCACCAGTCACCTCACCAATGTTTACAGACTGTCCACCAGCCTCACCAATGTTTACAGAGTGTCCACCAGTCACCTCACCAATGTTTACAGACTGTCCACCAGCCTCACCAATGTTTACAGAGTGTCCACCAGTCACCTCACCAATGTTTACAGACTGTCCACCAGCCTCACCAATGTTTACAGAGTATCCACCAGTCACCTCACCAATGTTTACAGAGTGTCCACCAGTCACCTCACCAATGTTTACAGAGTGTCCGCCAGTCACCTCACCAATGTTTACAGTGTCCGCCAGTCACCTCACCAATGTTTACAGAGTGTCCACCAGCCTCACCAATGTTTACAGTGTCCACCAGCCTCACCAATGTTTACAGACTGTACACCAGCCTCACCAATGATTACAGAGTGTCCACCAGTCACCTCACCAATGATTACAGAGTGTCCACCAGCCTCACCAATGTTTACAGAGTGTCCACCAGCCTCACCAATGTTTACAGAATGTCCACCAGTCACCTCACCAATGTTCACAGAGTGTCCACCAGCCTCACCAATGTTTACAGTGTGTCCACCAGTTGCCTCACCAATGTTTACAGAGTGTCCACCAGCCTCACCAATGTTTACAGAGTGTCCACCAGCCTCACCAATGTGTACAGTGTCCACCAGCCTCACCAATGTTTACAGAGTATCCACCAGTCACCTCACCAATGTTTACAGTGTCCACCAGTCACCTCACCAATGTTTACAGTATCCACCAGTCATCTCACCAATGTTTACAGTGTCCACCAGCCTCACCAATGTTTACAGAATGTCCACCAGTCACATCACCAATGTTTACAGAGTGTCCACCAGCCTCACCAATGTTTATAGAGTGTCCACCAGTCACATCACCAATGTTTACAGAGTGTCCACCAGTCACCTCACCAATGTTTACAGAGTTTCAAACAGTCACCTCACCAATGTTTACAGAGTGTTCACCAGTCTCACTAATGTTTACAGTGTGTCCACCAGCCTCACCAATGTTTACAGAGTGTCCACCAGTCTCACCAATGTTTACAGAGTGTTCCCCAGTCACCTCACCAATGGTTACAGAGTGTCCACCAGTCACCTCAAAAATGTTTACAGAGTGTCCACCAGCCTCACCAATGTGTACAGTGTCCACCAGCCTCACCAATGTTTACAGAGTATCCACCAGTCACCTCACCAATGTTTACAGTGTCCACCAGTCACCTCACCAATGTTTACAGTGTCCACCAGTCATCTCACCAATGTTTACAGTGTCCACCAGTAACCTCACCAATGTTTACAGTGTCCACCAGTCACCTCACCAATGTTTACAGAGTGTCCACCAGCCTCGTCAATGTTTACAGAGTGTCCATCAGCCTCATCAATGTTTACAGATTCCACCAGTCACCTCCCCAATGTTTACAGATTCCACCAATCACCTCCCCAATGTTTACAGATTCCACCAGTCACCTCCCCAATGTTTACAGATTCCACCAATCACCTCCCCAATGTTTACAGAGTGTCCACCAGTCTCATCAATGTTTACAGTGTGTCCACCAGTTGCCTCACTAATGTTTACAGAGTGTCCACAAGCCTCCCCAATGTTTACAGAGTGTCCACCAGTCGCCTCACCAATGTTTACAGAGTGTCCACCAGTCGCTCACCAATGAGCCTAACTAGATGTATGATGGGATAACGACTCCGTAAATGCGCTTTCTTTCTCTCTTCAAGCTAAACTCTTTCTGTGCGTAGTCTTCTATAGCTTATTTACTTGGTTCTATAAACCCCCATGACTGTCGGTGGTCCTCCCCAATTGGCTGGTTAGCCATAAATCTAATTTTGTCCCAACCAGTCTAGAATCCCATTTCTTGCAAAATCGAAGTCTTTGTCACTTTAAATGTGACAACCTGCCACGTGCGTTCCTTTTATCAATCTAACCCCTATCCTGGGACCAGACTGGTCAATATGACTTCCCCCCCCTCCACCCCCATCCCTAAACTAGCCAAGCTGACCTTCTATCGTGACCTATGCCCCGTTAACTACTATTCAGGCAACATTTGATTCCTAGCGAACACAGTCGCCCGCCCCTCTCCCCTAACCGTGCATGCTCCACTGGGAACCGGAACTGTCACATTCAGACAGAAATGTGCAGACATCAGACAGAAATGTGCAGACATCAGACAGAAATATGCAGACATCAGACATAAATATGCAGACATCAGACATATATATGCAGACATCAGACAGAAATATGCAGACATCAGACAGAAATATGCAGACATCAGACAGAAATATGCAGACATCAGACAGAAATATGCAGAGAAAATACAACATGTTCAATAGACGTGCAATCAACCAAGAACAACTGTCACATTGACTCAAGTCTGGTTGTGGCAAATCAAGTCTGGCTGGGGCAAGTCAAGTCTGGTGGGGGCAAGTCAAGTCTGGTGGGGGCAAGTCAAGTCTGGTGGGGGCAAGTCAAGTCTGGCTGGGGCAAGTAAAGTCTGGTGGGGGCAACTCACGTCTGGTGGGGGCAACTCAAGTCTGGTGGGGGCAAGTCAAATCTGGTGGGGGCAAGTCAAGTCTGGTGGGGGCAAGTCAAGTCTGGTGGGGGTAAGTCAAGTCTGGTGGGGGCAAGTCAAGTCTGGCTGGGGCAAGTAAAGTCTGGTGGGGGCAACTCACGTCTGGTGGGGGCAACTCAAGTCTGGTGGGGGCAACTCAAGTCTGGTGGGGGCAAGTCAAATCTGGCTGGGGCAAGTCAAGTCTGGTGGGGCAAGTCAAGTCTGGTGGCGGGCAATTCAAGTCTGGTGGGGGCAAGTCAAGTCTGGTGGGGCAAGTCAAGTCTGGTGGGGGGCAATTCAAGTCTGGTGGGGGCAAGTCAAGTCTGGTGGGGGTAAGTCAAGTCTGGTGGGGGTAAGTCAAGTCTAGTGGGGGTAAGTCAAGTCTGGTGGGGGCAAGTCAAGTCTGTCTGGGGCAAGTCAAGTCTGGTGGGTAAGTCAAGTCTGGTGGGGGCAAGTCAAGTCTGGCGGGGGCAAGTCAAGTCTGTTGGTGGCAAGTCAAGTCTGTTGGGGGCAAGTCAAGTCTGGTGGGGGCACACAGCAACCATCTGGAAGAGGCAACTGGGAAGCCACTAATGAAAGATGACATGAGAGAAAGACGATTGCATCTCCCCATGCCTCCCACAATCACAATTGGCCTCCATTCAGGGAGCCTGTTAGCATTAACCCACAACGACAGCTGACCTCTGTGCAGGGAGCCTGGGAACAGTGACCCACAAGTACAGCTGGCCTTCACGTAGCACTTTGTAGAGCGGGTTTCTGTGACAATTGTTGAATGTGATTGCCAGCTACCATACACAACCCTGCTTAGCCATACCTCGTTCTTTTCTCCCGGTATGGGGTCATGTGATCCACACGGTGGAAAAAGGCACTGGAGTGGGGGTGGAGAAGGTGGCGTGGAGGAGTGGGGTGCAGGGGTAGGGTGGAGGGGTAGGGTGGAGAGGGTGGGGTGTGGCAGATCTGTTTGCCCTAGGGTTATTCTAACTTAGAACATTCTCACACTCATCCACATCATCATGACCACACACTTCAAATAATATAGCACACAGCAGATGGCATATGTATTATATAATACTCGTACCAGAAAAATGAGTAGTGAAATTACAAAGACAATACAAAACATGTCTTAACTAAATATTCCTATATTATATGTTAAAATACAAATTAACTAAAACGGAAATTTTAATCATTAGCTCTTGACGGAATTCCCAACTATCATTACCCAGTTCTAGTCCCTACTCCCATCACACACACATCTCTTTAACTGCATCCTCAACACACCTTATCAAAAACTACTCCTCACTCAAATCCCCTCAGGCGGGCGATCTGGACATACCTCGTTGACAATGTTTTCTTGCTTACAACATACGTTCAGATTATCTATTAATACAAAACTCACACACCTACTTGAGCGATCCTGTTCTATCACTAACATTCGTCCAACAGTCTCTCAATCGCTCCTCTATTTAAGTCTTTGAGCTAAACCAGACTCCTATCTACATTCAGTCATTCGCTCTCCTCCCCACTCCATCCAGCCTGTTTAGCTTTTTTTTTTTTTTTTTTGCTTAGATGTTTGCTTCACTAGTTTCTACTGGCGGAGGCGCGCCATTTTCCACCCCAGACAATAGTCCATTGGGCGATATCAGGACGCATTAACCAGTGCTTGGGTGAATGTGTACGTCTTTATGTACCTATGCTAGGTTTGTGCGCTAAGCTTTGTCTCGTGTTATATACACTAAAGCAGTATCAAAGCTGACCAATGGATCTAGGGGGATGGCTCTTCTCAGTCGCCATTGGAACGAAATACTTTGTACACCTGTCACTCATCTATAGCAGCAAGCTATGCTACCATCCCATCTGTCACTCATTCTCCCCCTACCCAAAAACAGAACGCCAGTGGTCAGCTCCCACCTGTCCACATTCTTTGCCCCAACTCTGTTTTTCTTTGTTGAGACGGTGAGTGACCTTGACACGCATTCAGGTACCTTTTAAGCTTTAACATGTTCAGGCAGATTTGTTATCAGCAACCACATAACCCCTGTCCTAACCTCTCTTGCTCCGGCGGGAACTGTTACAGGAGAGATGAGATGGAGAGGGTTGTGTGGAGGGGTGGGGTGGTAAATGCCCAGTCTCAGTTCCTGTCCCATCTCCACGGAGGTCAGCTCATGTCCCATCTCCACAGAGAAGGTCGGCTGGTCAGTTCATGTCCCATCTCCACAGAGAAGGTCAGCTGGTTAGTTCATATCCCATCTCCACAGAGAAGGTCAGCTGGTCAGTTCATGTCCCATCTCCACAGAGAAGGTCAGCTGGTCAGTTCATGTCCCATCTCCACAGAGAAGGTCAGCTGGTCAGTTCATGTCCCATCTCCACAGAGAAGGTCAGGTGGTCAGTTCATGTCCCATCTCCACAGAGAAGGTCGGCTCCAATTGATCTCCAACCTGCTTTTTCTCTTGACTTGAAGAGAGAATATACCAGGCCCTGACCACCACCCACTTTTGATCACCCCTTTGTCTCTGAGCTTTCAGATTCCCATCTCGCATTGTTATATTACCAAGACAGGAGAAGCCCTTGACCTGTCCCCAAGACAGAAGAAGTCCTTGACCTGTCCCCAAGACAGGAGAAGCTCTTGACCTGTCCCCAAGACAGGAGATACCCTTGGCCTGTCCCCAAGACAGGAGAAGCCCTTGACCTGTCCCCAAGACAAAAGAAGCCCTTGACCTGTCCCCAAGACAGAAGAAACCCTTGACCTGTTCCCAAGACAGGAGAAGCCCTTGACCTGTCCCCAAGACAAAAGAAGCCCTTGACCTGTCCCCAAGACAGAAGAAACCCTTGACCTGTCCCCAAGACAGGAGAAGCTCTTGACATATCCCCACGACAGAAGAAGCTCTTGGCCTGTTCTAGTGGAGTGTGTGTCCGTAAATCGACAGCAGACTTCCTGCTAGAGAAGAATAGGCAGCGAGGAATCGAACCAGTCACCCCCACCTCTCATAAACAGTCTGTAGCCTCGTACATTCAAGTATTTTACATTTTATCCCCGTCGGCAGCACTGAACTATCTTGACCATTAACCTTGACAAAGAGTCCTAGGCAGTTATTGCAGTCGACATTGAAAAAGAAAGAAATCTGTAAGCATCGTTGGCAGTTAGAACATCACTTCCGGTGTCGTTTTTTGTTTAGAAGTTGTTCAATTTGGGTTGGAGGCTACAGGTCAAGGACGGGTCCCACGTGATCAGGTCAGCTTGACATTAAACAAAATGGAGGCGGGCACTGACTGGCCTTGGCGACCATGTCAGATCACAACTTCTGGTCTCTACGCTCCCTAATGTGTCTGCTCATTGATCTCCAGCATCATGAGGTGCCATACCGTCGGGCTAGGACGATCATATCCCTACTGTTGCTTCCCAATGATGGCATGTCATCTCCTCCATCCATATCACAATGTCTTCTACATCATATCACCATGTCCTCTCCTCCACACATATCCTCTTCCATCCATATCACCATGTCCTCATCCACCCATATTTCCCATCAATATTGCAGTGGTTGTCATGGAAAGATGTTGGTAGGGGTGTGAGGCCGCCCCTTTTACCGTAGTTGCTAAAGGATAGACAATAGGTATTTTGAGCTGCATACAATTTGGTGACAAGCTATCACAGACTGAAAGGGAGACAAGATAGTCATGGAAGTTGATAGGGGCTCCAGAAAGGAAGGACTTTATACATTGACAGGCGATGCAGGCTGAATAGCGGCACGAGCTGCTGGCCTGTCAACGAGATAAGGACAGAAATACCTCGTTACTTGGTGGCCATGTTAGATAGGGTGGAGCATAGTAGCCAATAAAGGTCGAAACATGCAGAGTAGGCAGAACTGACCAGGAGATTAAGTGCTGGGGATTTCAGAGGCATTGCACTATTGCCTAAATGGAAGCGGCAGCGAGTCAACCCTAACGGTTAAGTCAGAGTGTCAGTAAGGTCATGCAAACACTTGGGATTAAATTCCCAAAAGGCAGTCTGTAGTGTGTTGCTTGAAACCTCTGGGTGCATGCTTATAAACCACGGGTGAGAAATCTTTAATTCCCCAACGGAGTAAGGACGAACAGAAGCTGCAGACTGTCAGAGACGAGCCCTAACGACAGATGATGGTGAGGACCACAAGATAGTCAAAAACTAGTTGGAATTTGTTAGAAAGATTAGAGACAGACAATAGAATCTTGGGTTAGTTACAGAGGTCCCATCTTGCTGAGGCTGGTCTGGGTTAGTTACAACCTAAGTCAGGCTGGTCTGGGTTAGTTACAATCTAGGTCAGGCTGGTCTGGGTTAGTTACAATCTAGGTCAGGCTGGTCTGGGTTAGTTACAATCTAGGTCAGGCTGGTCTGGGTTAGTTACAATCTAGGTCAGGCTGGTCTGGGTTAGTTACAATCTAGGTCAGGCTGGTCTGGGTTAGTTACAACCTAAGTCAGGCTGGTCTGGGTTAGTTACAATCTAGGTCAGGCTGGTCTGGGTTAGTTACAATCTAGGTCAGGCTGGTCTGGGTTAGTTACAATCTAGGTCAGGCTGGTCTGGGTTAGTTACAATCTAGGTCAGGCTGGTCTGGGTTAGTTACAATCTAGGTCAGGCTGGTCTGGGTTAGTTACAATCTAGGTCAGGCTGGTCTGGGTTAGTTACAATCTTGGTCAGGCTGGTCTGGGTTAGTTACAATCTAGGTCAGGCTGGTCTGGGTTAGTTACAATCTAGGTCAGGCTGGTCTGGGTTAGTTACAGAAATCCCATTTATCTGTGGCTGGTCTGGGTTAGTTACAGAGGTCCCATCTAGGTCAGGCTGGTCTGGGTTAGTTACAGAGGTCCCATCTAGGTCAGGCTGGTCTGGGTTAGTTACAGAGGTCTCATCTAGCTGAGGCTGGTCTGGGTTAGTTACAGAGGACCCATCTAGCTGTGGCTGGTCTGGGTTAGTTACAGAGGTCCTATCTAGCTGTGGCCGTCTGGGTTAGTTATAGGTCCAACCTAGCTGAGGCTGGTCTGCGTTAGTTACAGAGGTCCCATCAAGCTGAGGCTGGTCTGGGTTAGTTACAGAGGTCCCATCCTAGCTGAGGCTGGTCTGGGTTAGTTACAGAGGTCCCATCTAGCTGAGGCTGGTCAGGGTTAGTTACAGAGGTCCCATCTAGCTGAGGCTGGTCAGGGTTAGTTACAGAGGACCATCTAGCTGAGGCTGAAGGCTTTGATCAGAACCATTTAGTTGATAATGTAAACATTGAGATTATTAGATCAATTAATGAAGGTGCTTTTATATTGAAAGAAAAAGTTCTGAGATGAGAGCTACAACATGAGATGAGAACTACAACATGAGATGAGAGCTACAACATATGAAAGCTACAACAGATGAGAGCTACAACAGATAAGAGCTACAACATGAGATGAGAGCTACAACATGAGATGAGAGCTACAACATATGAAAGCTACAACAGATGAGAGCTACAACAGATAAGAGCTACAACAGATAAGAGCTACAACAGATGAGAGCTACAATGTGAGATGAGAGCAACAACATATGAGAGCTACAATGTGAGATGAGAGCAACAACATATGAGAGCTACAACATGAGATGAGAGCTACAACAGATGAGAGCTACAACAGATGAGAGCTACAACATGAGATGAAAGCTACAACAGATGAGAGATACAACAGATGAGAGCTACAACATATGAGAGCTACAACAGATGAGAGCTACAACATGAGATGAAAGCTACAACAGATGAGAGCTACAACATATGAAAGCTACAACAGATGAGAGCTACAACAGATGAGAGCAAAAACATGAGATGAGAGCTACAATGTGAAATGAGAGCTACAACATGAGATGAGAGCTACAACAAATGAGAGCTACACCATATCGGAGCTACAACAAATGAAAGCTATAACATTGAGATGAAAGCTACAACAGATGAAAGCTATTACATTGAAATGAGAGCTACAACAGATGAGAGCTACAACATGAGATGGGAGCTACAACAGATGAGAGCTACAACAGATGAGAGCTACAACAGGTGAGAGCTACAACAGATGAGAGCTACAACAGGTGAGAGCTACAACAGGTGAGAGCTACAACAGATGAGAGCTACAACAGATGAGAGCTACAACATGAAATGAGAGCTACAACAGATGAGAGCTACAACAGGTGAGAGCTACAACAGATGAGAGCTACAACAGATGAGAGCTACAACAGATGAGAGCTACAACAGATGAGAACTACAACAGATGAGAGCTACAACAGATGAGAGCTACAACATGAGATGAGAGCTACAACATGAGATGAGAGCTACAACAGATGAGAGCTACAACAGATGAGAGCTACAACAGATGAGACCTACAACATGAGATGAGAGCTACAACATGAGATGAGAGCTACAACAGATGAGAGCTACAACAGATGAGAGCTACAACAGATGAGACCTACAAAATGAGATGAGAGCTACAACAGATGAGAGCTACACCAGATCGGAGCTACAACAAATGAAAGCTATAACATTGAGATGAAAGCTACAAGAGATGAAAGCTACAACAGATGAAAGCTATTACATTGAAATGAGAGCTACAACAGATGAGAGCTACAACATGAGATGAGAGCTACAACAGATGAGAGCTACAACATGAGATGAGAGCTACAACAGATGAGAACTACAACAGGTGAGAGCTACAACAGATGAGAGCTACAACAGATGACAGCTACAACAGATGAGAGCTACAACATGAGGTGAGAGCTACAACATGAGATGAGAGCTACAACAGATGAGAGCTACAACAGATGAGAGCTACAACAGATGAGAGCTACAACATGAGATGAGAACTACAACAGGTGAGAGCTACAACAGATGAGAGCTACAACAGATGAGAACTACAACAGATGAGAGCTACAACATGAGATGAGAGCTACAACATGAGATGAGAGCTACAACAGATGAGAGCTACAACAGATGAGAGCTACAACAGATGAGACCTACAACAGATGAGAGCTACAACAGACAAGAACTACAACAGATGAGACCTACAATAGATGAGAGCTACAACAAATGAGAGCTACACCAGATTGGAGCTACAACAAATGAAAGCTATAACATTGAGATGAAAGCTACAAGAGATGAAAGCTACAACAGATGAAAGCTATTACATTGAAATGAGAGCTACAACAGATGAGAGCTACAACATGAGATGGGAGCTACAACATGAGATGAGAGCTACAACAGATGAGAGCTACAACAGATGAGAGCTACAACAGATGAGAGCTACAACAGATGAGAGCTACAACAGATGAGAGCTACAACATGAGGTGAGAGCTACAACAGGTGAGAGCTACAACAGGTGAGAGCTACAACAGATGAGAGCTACAATAGATGAGAGCTACAACATGAGATGAGAGCTACAACAGATGAGAGCTACAACAGATCAGAGCTACAACAGATGAGAGATACAACAGATGAGAGCTACAACAGATGAGAGCTACAACATGAGATGAGAGCTACAACAGATGAGAGCTACAACAGATCAGAGCTACAACATGAGATGAGAGCTACAACAGGTGAGAGCTACAACAGATGAGAGCTACAACAGATGAGAGCTACAACATGAGATGAGAGCTACAACATGAGATGAGAGCTACAACAGATTAGAGCTACAACATGAGATGAGAGCTACAACAGATTAGAGCTACAACAGATGAGAGATACAACAGATGAGAGCTACAACAGATCAGAGCTACAACAGATGAGAGATACAACAGATGAGAGCTACAACAGATGAGAGCTACAACATGAGATGAGAGCTACAACAGATGAGAGCTACAACAGATCAGAGCTACAACATGAGATGAGAGCTACAACAGGTGAGAGCTACAACAGATGAGAGCTACAACATGAGATGAGAGCTACAACAGATTAGAGCTACAACATGAGATGAGAGCTACAACAGATTAGAGCTACAACATGAGATGAGAGCTACAACAGATGAGAGCTACAACAGATGAGAGCTACAACATGAGATGAGAGCTACAACAGATGAGAGCTACAACAGATGAGAGCTACAACAGATGAGAGCTACAACAGATGAGAGCTACAACATGAGATGAGAGCTACAACAGATGAGAGCTACAACAGATGAGAGCTACAACAGATGAGAGCCACAACAGATGAGAGCTACAACAGATTAGAGCTAAAACAAATGAGAGCTATAACAGATGAGAGCTATAACAGATGAGAGCTACAACATGAGATGAGAGCTACAACAGATTAGAGCTACAACATGAGATGAGAGCTACAACAGATTAGAGCTACAACATGAGATGAGAGCTACAACAGATGAGAGCTACAACAGATGAGAGCTACAACAGATGAGAGCTAAAACAAATGAGAGCTACAACAGATTAGAGCTACAACAGATGAGAGCTAAAACAAATGAGAGCTACAACAGATTAGAGCTACAACAGATGAGAGCTAAAACAAATGAGAGCTATAACAGATGAGAGCTACAACATGAGATGAGAGCTACAACAGATTAGAGCTACAACATGAGATGAGAGCTACAACAGATGAGAGCTACAACAGATGAGAGCTACAACAGATGAGAGCTACAACAGGTGAGAGCTACAACAGATGAGAGCTACAACAGGTGAGAGCTACAACAGATGAGAGCTACAACAGATGAGAGCTACAACAGATGAGAGCTACAACAGATGAGAGCTACAACAGATGAGAGCTGTTATCCAAACTTTTATTGCGGACAGAAGACTGAACTTTTGTCTGCACTTTCATCACATTTCTGTTACAATCATCTTTTCTTTGTTCAGTGTTAGTCTTTATAATTATGTTGTGTTGAAGCATACAGCGGGGCCGCGGCGTCTCTAACCCAACACATACTATTTCAACTGGTGTTATGGGGTTTCCTTTCCTCTGCTATCCCTATTTTCTCAGCCAGACTACATTAGTGCAGCCTGTTTCCAGGGCCGTCGCTTGTCAACTGTGGTTCACTGTACTCCATCTTGGCCCCATTACTGTTAAAATAGGACATCTTCCTACAGACGTTCAGACCTACACACGTCCAGACCTACACACGTTCAGACCTACACACGTCCAGACCTACACACATCCAGACCTACACACATACAGACCTACACACATCCAGACCTACACATATCCAACCTACACATGTTCAGACCTACACACATCCAGACCTACAGACCTACACCCATCAATACCTACACATATCCAAACCTACACACATCCCCACCGTCACTGGCAGTCGTGGCGGCCATATTGTGTGAGATAATGAACTCGTGGTGCACAATGATGAGATGCTGTCAGATTCTTCTTCTGTGGGCTCCGTAACTGACAGGAGATGGGTAGAGGTGTCTACACGTGACAGAAGATGGGTAGAGCTGTCTACTCATGACAGGAGATGGGTAGAGGTGTCTACACGTGACAGAAGATGGGTAGAGCTGTCTACTCATGACAGGAGATGGGTAGAGGTGTCTACACGTGACAGAAGATGGGTAGAGCTGTCTACTCATGACAGGAGATGGGTAGAGGTGTCTACATGTGACAGAAGATGGGTAGAGGTGTCTACACGTGACAGAAGATGGGTAGAGGTGTCTACCTGTGACAGGAGATGGGTAGATGTGTCTACACATGACAGGAGATGGGTAGAGGTGTCTACATGTGACAGGAGATGGGTAGAGGTGTCTACCTGTGACAGGAGATGGGTAGATGTGTCTACATGTGACAGGAGATGGGTAGAGATGTCTACATGTGACAAGAGATGGGTAGAGGTGTCTACATGTGACAGGAGATGGGTAGAGGTGTCTACACATCACAAGAGATGGGTAGATGTGTCTACACATGACAGGATATGGGTATATGTGTCTACACGTGACAGGAGATGGGTAGAAGTGTCTACATGTGACAGGAGATGGGTAGAGGTGTCTACACATGACAGGAGATGGGTAGAGGTGTCTACACATGACAGGAGATGGGTAGAGGTGTCTACACGTGACAGGAGATGGGTAGAGGTGTCTACACATGACAGGAGATGGGTAGAGGTGTCTACACGTGATAGGCAGCAGAATGGCAACTCTCAACGTCTACCACCACAGACCACAAGTAGTGGTAGGTCTACCGTCACAGACCACAAGTAGTGGTAGGTCTACCGTCACAGACCACAAGTAGTGGTAGGTCTACCGTCACAGACCACAAGTAGTGGTAGGTCTACCGTCACAGACCACAAGTAGTGGTAGGTCTACCGTCACAGACCACAAGTAGTGGTAGGTCTACCGTCACAGACCACAAGTAGTGGTAGGTCTACCGTCACAGACCACAAGTAGTGGTAGGTCTACCGTCACAGACCACAAGTAGTGGTAGGTCTACCGTCACAGACCACAAGTAGTGGTAGGTCTACCGTCACAGACCACAAGTAGTGGGAGGTGGGGGAGGGTTACAGCAAGTCTGAGATCTCATTTCTGACACGAAATGATGTCTGGCCAATCATGTTCGTTGGTTGTGGGCGACTGGTTGAAGGTGACATGTCCATGTTGATCTGACTCCAGCCTCGTCTGACTCCAGCCTCATTTGACTCCAGCCTCGTCTGATGACCATCAGTAGATCTACAAAAAACGTGTACTAGTAGTGCCATTTTAATGACTGCCATCGGAGATAAGGTGTTAAGAGACTTGACTGTACAGTGGGTCTTTGTGAGGGCGCCATGAAAAGCTAGCTCTCTAGCCACTCGGCCACAAGCAGAACCAATAACTGCTGTTGTTATGATCTCATAGTTAGACCACAAGGGCCACAGAAAGCCGACCACACCGATGAAGGGATCACAAGGGCCACAGAAAGCTGACCACACCGATGAAGGGACCACAAAGAAGTCTACCATCAAGTAATCACAACTCTTCAGTAACATCCTCCACTCCTTTCCTGGCATGGCCCTCCTCATTGTCTGCCTCCTCCTCTGCATGTTCTACCTCCTCCTGGCCAGGTTTTCTGACAGACTTCTCCTTGTCCTTGCCAGCAAAACTCAGAGACTCCTTGTCGAACTTCAGGAGCATCAGGCCGAGCTCTCCGTCATGCCTGTTCTTGGTGACCTGCGGCAGAGAGGAGGTGGGGGATTAGTTTCTTCGTGTGATACTTGCACGTATACACACACTTACTCACTCAACAGCTACATAATTTAACCAGACCTCACTCAACAGCTACATAATTTAGCCAGACCTCACTCAACAGCTACATAATTTAGCCAGACCTCACTCAACAGCTACATAATTTAGCCAGACCTCACTCAACAGCTACATAATTTAGCCAGACCCCAACAGCTACATAATTTAGCCAGACCCCAACAGCTACATAATTTAGCCAGACCCCAACAGCTACATAATTTAGCCAGACCCCATCAGCTACATAATTTAGCCAGACCTCAACAACAACTACATTAGAAGAGCCTGGCTGCATCTAGCCTGTGTCGTACTTGTACTACTGTACAGTTGTGAAACATGGACAATCCTGCAGGGCCATCATAAACACATCGAAGCCTTTCACCGTGGCAGCCAGAGGTGATTTCTGACAAACCAGCGGTCTGACCTGGTCTCACATAATGAAGTCACCTAACGAACAGGGCTCGCAAGCACTCTCCGTGGTAACCTGTTACCATATTTGGACATGTGGCCCTCCTGACCAAGGAAATCCCCGCCCACCATGGGCATCAAGGATGGGAAGCAACTGTCCCTGCCATGGTCCCGCCTCCATGGCCAACCACGAACCACCTGGTTAGGTCAAACCAGAAAGATGTCATCTTCATTGCACGAGGCCTGAGACTAAGCCACTCATTGTGGTCATGCATGGACGGTTGATGCGACAGGTCCTTGTCGCCTAAGGGGACGACCTACCTTACTTCTTCCTTGGTAGAAGTTCGACAGTGTTCGTTTCCACTTGCTGCGTCAGAACTCTTCCAAATGGCCTATCTCTCTATACACATTGTTCTTAACATTGAATGAAGTCATGTATTTGTTTACATTTAAAACCGCCTGAAAGTGGCCATGAAACTCTAGTTAGCTGACCTGTAGGTACTTCCTGCCGCGGACCGAGGTCAGGCGCTTGTCTTGAAGTATGAGGACATTGTCCGCCTCTTGGGTGGCCTTGGCCGTGCCAAACACGGAGGCTGTAGTCAGGTCCTCGCTCTCCTTCTCCTGGCGACAGGACGAACACAATTTGAGACTGGCTATATCAGCTGTAGACGGACAAACAGGCAGACAGACAGACGGGTAGACAGACAGATGGGCAGGCAGGTAGGTAGACAGGCAGGTAGACAGGCAGGTAGACAGACGGGCAGGCAGGTAGACAGGCAGGCAGGCAGGTAGACAGATAGGCAGGCAGGTAGGTAAACAGGTAGACAGACGGGCAGGCAGACAGGTAGGCAGGCAGGTAGATGGGCAGGCAGGCATGTAGATGGGCAGGCAGGCATGTAGACGGGCGGGCAGGCAGGCAGGTAGACAGACAGGCAGGTAGACGGGCTGGTAGGCAGGTAGATGGGCAGGCAGGCAGGTAGATGGGCAGGAAGGCAGGTAGACAGACAGGCAGGCAGACGGGCAGGAAGACAGACAGGCAGGCCGGTAGACGGGCAGAAGGCAGGTAGATGGGCAGGTAGACGGACAGGCAGGCAGGTAGATGGGCAGGCAGGTAGATGGGCAGGCAGGTAGATGGACAGGCAGGCAGGTAGACGGACAGGCAGGCAGACAGCACAGACAGAAAGATAGGCAGGCAGGTAGATGGGCAGACAGACAGGCAGGCAGACAGACAGACATGTATTATGAAGGTGACAGACAGACAGACAAGTATTATGAAGGTGACAGACAGACAGACATATATATATTATGAAGGTAACAGACAGACAGGTATTATGAAGGTGACAAACAGACAGGTATTATGAAGGTGACAGACAGACAGGTATTATGAAGGTGACTGACAGACAGACAGGTATTATGAAGGTGACTGACAGACAGACAGGTATTATGAAGGTAGTAGACAAACAGACAGGTATTATGAAGGTGACAGACAGACAGGTATTATGAAGGTGACTGACAGACAGACAAACAGACAGATATTATGAAGGTGACAGACAGACAGGTATTATGAAGGTGACAGACAAACAGACAGGTATTATGAAGGTGACAGACAGACAGGTATTATGAAGGTGACTGACAGACAGGTATTATGAAAGTGACAGACAAACAGACAGGTATTATGAAGGTGACTGACAGACAGGTATTATGAAGGTGACTGACAGACAGACAGACAGGTATTATGAAGGTAGTAGACAAACAGACAGGTATTATGAAGGTGACAGACAGACAGGTATTATGAAGGTGACTGACAGACAGACAGACAAACAGACAGATATTATGAAGGTGACAGACAAACAGACAGGTATTATGAAGGTGACAGACAGACAGGTATTATGAAGGTGACTGACAGACAGACACACAAACAGACAGACAGACAAGTATTATGAAGGTGACAGACAGACAGGTATTATGAAGCAGGCAGACAACAAACCCAAACAGACAGACATCTGACCTTGCGTGGGTGAATGACCAAGGTCACATGACAGTTCATGTTGGTGGCAAACTTTCTAAAAGCTGCGATGATGGAGTCCTGCCTCATGAAGCGGTCATTCCACTCGTTCCCCCCAACCCCCATCATGAACTGCAGGTTGTCCAAAACGACGTGGGCAATGTCGTGGACGTAGACAGCGTGGGACATGGCCTGGGAGACAGCCGCAGAAAGGTCAAGGTCATGGCATTTCACACTTCTAGTAACCCACAACACTCCATTCCCCCCACCAGCTCCACTCCCCTTCATTCCTCTTCAAACTCCACTCACTCTTCTTCCCACTCCCCTAACTCTTCTTCCCACTCCCCTCATCCCACACCGTCACTCCCTTGCCCACTTCCTCTCACTCCCTTCCCACTCCCCTCATTCCTGTTCTCACTCCTCCCACTCCCCTCCCTCCATTCCCACTTCTCCCACTCCCCTCCCTCTATTCCCCCTTCTCTCCCTCCATTCCAACTCCACTCCCCCCTCTCCATTCCCACTCCCCTCCCTCCATTCCCACTCCCCTCCCTCCGTTCCCACTCCCCTCCCTCTGTTCCCACTCCCCTCCCTCCATTCCCACTCCTCCCTCTCCCCTTCCCACTCCCCTCCATCCATTCCCACTCCTCCCTCTCCCCTCCATCAATTCCCACTCCCCTGCCTCCATTCCCACTCCTCCCTCTCCCCTCCTCCCACTCCATTCCCACTCCCCTCCCTCCCCACTCCTTCCATCTAGCTGTTCTGATATATTTGACCCTTTAATTGCAACGTCCTTAGGCCGCGGTGCGTCCGCTACCAGAAAGCCATTTGTATTTGGGTCAAATTACTCTAACCTTTGAATATCACCAGATTTCCTGCAAGGCAGCAGGTGGTTTCATGTCATAGATGGGTTACCGTCTATGACTTAGGGACCATCTACCCGGATCATTCCAGTTTTAGAGCTTAGAGGGCCCCGTGTCAGTAGGAACCTTCCCACCGCAAGAGCTAGACGTCAGTGGCCAGATGTTGACCATTCCTTTGGCTCTGATACCCTTTTGTACCAATCCTTTGGCTCTGATACCCTTTTGTACCAATCCTTTGGCTCTGATACCCTTTTGTACCAATCCTTTGGCTCTGATACCCTTTTGTACCAATCCTTTGGCTCTGATACCCTTTTGTACCAATCCTTTGGCTCTGATACCCTTTTGTACCAATCCTTTGGCTCTGATACCCTTTTGTACCAATCCTTTGGCTCTGATACCCTTTTGTACCAATCCTTTAGCTCTGATTCCCTTTTGTACCAATCCTTTGGCTCTGATATCCTTTTGTACCAATCCTTAGGCTCTGACATCATTTTGGACCAATCCTTTGGCTCTGACATTTTGGACCAATCCTTTGGCTCTGACATCATTTTGGACCAATCATTTGGCTCTGACATCATTTTGGACCAATCCTTTGGCTCTGATACCCTTTTGTACCAATCCTTTGGCTCTGACATCATTTTAGACCAATCCTTTGGCTCTGATACCCTTTTGGACCAATCCTTTGGCTCTGATACCCTTTTGTACCAATCCTTTGGCTCTGATACCCTTTTGTACCAATCCTTTGGCTTTGACACCATTTTGGACCTTTTTTCTATGTATGGTGCTTCTTCCTCAGTTCTTGAGGTACACAAACCCTTATTCATATTCAGTCCAACACACCCTCCCTCACTCCTCCACTCACACCCTGTCTCCTTCACTCACCCTCCCCCACTCACTGCTTCCCTTACACCTCCACATCCCCCCTCCCTCACTCCTCCACTCACACCCTCCCTCATCCACTCACATCCACCACTTTCTTGATGTTCTCCTGTCCGTGGAAGGTCATGAAGTACATGGGGAGACTCTGGAATTGGTCCGCGTGCAGGTCAAACAGGTCCAGGTGCTTGGTGAGGTTCTTTCTGGGGAGAGAGAGGGAGATGAGTGAGAGGGGGGAGGGAGGAGGGAGAGGGGAGGTTAGAGACAGGCAGGAGACAGGGGGAGAAGTGGAGGGAGGTAAGAGAGGGGAGGTTAGAGACAGGCAGGAGATAGAGGGGGATGGAGGAGAGGGAGGACAAAGAGATAGAGACATTCCGATAGTGGAAACCATTTGGTGAGACAAAGGAGAGGGAGAGGACTGTGAGAGAGGAGGAATGAGAGAGCAAAGCAGGAGGGGAGTGAGTCACGTATGTGTAGAGGGATGTCTGACCTAGACCAGCCTGTCAATGTTTGTGTTTTGTGTGACCTAGACCAGCCTGTCAATGTTTGTGTCTTGTCTGACCTAGACCAGCCTGTCAATGTTTGTGTCATGTCTGACATAGAACAGCCTGTCAATGTTTGTGTTATACCTGACAAGACCAGCCTGTCAATGTTTGTGTTATGCCTGACTAGACTAGCCTGTCAATGTTTGTGTTATGCCTGACTAGACTAGCCTGTCAATGTTTGTGTCATGCCTGACCTAGACCAGCCTGTGGATGTTTGTGTCATGTCTGACCTAGACCAGCCTGTCAATGTTTGTGTCATGTCTGACCTAGACCAGCCTGTCAATGTTTGTGCCATGTCTGACCTAGACCAGCCTGTCAATGTTTGTGTCATGTCTGACATAGAACAGCCTGTCAATGTTTGTGTCATGTCTGACATAGACCAGCTTGTCAATGTTTGTGTCATGCCTGACCTAGACCAGACCAGCATGTCAATATTTGTGTCACATGTCTGACATAGACCAGCCGGTCAATGTTTGTGTCATGCCTGACATAGACCAGCATGTCAATGCTTGTGTCATGTCTGACATAGACCAGCCTGTCAATGTTTGTTCCCATGATGAGTCCTAGCTAACCAGCTGATCCTTGCTCCAAATCCAAACACAACCAGGACAGTAGCACATTTCCGAGCTGTCCCTCAATCATGTCTCTCAATCATATCCCTCAATCATGCCCCTGAACCATACCCTTCAATCCTACCCCTCAATCCTGCCCCTGAACCATACCCTTCAATCATGCCCATCAATCATGTCCCTCAATCATGCCTGTCAATCATGCCCGTCAGCCATACCCCTCAATCATGCCCCTCAATCATGTCCCTCAATCATGTCCCTCAATCATGCCCCTCAATCATGCCACTGAACCATACCCCTCAATCATGCCCCTCAATCATGCCACTGAACCATACCCCTCAACCATGCCCCTCAATCATGCATGTCAATCATGCCTGTTAACAATGCCTGTCAATCATACCCAACCATGCCCCTCAATCATGCCCCTCAATCATGCCACTGAACCAAACCCCTCAATCATGCCCCTCAATCATGCCTGTTAACAATGCCTGTCAATCATACCCAACCATGCCCATCAATCATGCAGAGAAGCCATATCCAGATTTTCACCAGTCGAGATCTCAATGCATCATCACTAACCAGCTGTTTACTCTCTTTTTCCTATTGTCCCAGAGCCTTGTTGTCTAATTGTCCCAGAGCCTTGTTGTCTAATTGTCCCAGAGCCTTGTTGTCTGATTGTCCCAGAGCCTTGTCTAATTGTCCCAGAGCCTCGTTGTCTAATTGTCCCAGAGCCTTGTCTAATTGTCCCAGAGCCTTGTTGTCTGATTGTCCCAGAGCCTTGTTGTCTAATTGTCCCAGAGCCTTGTCTAATTGTCCCAGAGCCTCGTTGTCTAATTGTCCCAGAGCCTTGTTGTCTAATTGTCCCAGAGCCTTGTTGTCTAATTGTCCCAGAGCCTTATTGTCTAATTGTCCCAGAGCCTCATTGTCTAATTGTCATAGAGCCGAAATGTTCTGTTGTCCCAGAGCCTCATTGTCCTATTGTCCCAGAGCCTCACTGTCCTATTGTCCCAGACCCCCCTTGTCCTATTTTTCGACAGCCCCACTCTGCTCCCTTGTCCCACACTCTATCCCATTGTTCCACACACTATCACATTGTCCCACACTCTATCCCATTGTCCCACACTGTCCCACTCTGAATTCTCTGCCAATGCCATTCACCTCTTGATGTCCTCTCTGCTTGTGCCATCCACCTCTTGATGTCCTCTGTGCCATCCACCTCTTGATGTCCTCTGTGCCATCCACCTCTTGATGTCCTCTGTGCCATCCACTTCTTGATGTCCTCTCTGCTTGTGCCATCCATCCCTTGATGTCCTCTGTGCCTGTGCCATCCATCCCTTGATGTCCTCTGTGCCATCCACTTCTTGATGTCCTCTCTGCTTGTGCCATCCATCTCTTCATCCATTTTCTTGATGTCTACCTATTGTCTGGAGGTTCTCTGGTTGGTTATTGATCCAGCAGCTCGTGGGCTCCTGCCCTTTGGCCCACTGCCATATAGTGGTATCTGCAAGTGTTTGTAAGCTGTTGTTTAGTTCCGTACAAAGTGTTCCACTTGTCTGGCCTTGGAGGAAGAATCTCTGCCCTAACACCGGCAAGCGACGGACATTCAAATAGATGGTACTCTGAAAAGAATCTCACCCTAGCAAGAAATCGGATGCAGACGGCCCTAACATCGCTGGAAGAGTGGGCGAACTCATGGCTGGTCAAAATAAACGAGGAGAAAACCACATGCACAATATTCTCGCTTTCAATCAAACCACAAAACACCAAATTAAGTCTAAATGGCAAATTCCTGCAGCCAAACGACAACCCAACCTATCTGGGAGTCACATTTGATCAGCGCATGACATGGAAAAGTCTGATTGAGAGAAACCGAATGAGAGCCAGAGAAAGAATGGCAATCATGAGGAAACTTGCTGGCACAAGCTGGGGAGCAGACGAAGGAATACTAAAGAAACTGTACACTGGAAGAGTGAGACCAGTGCTCGAGTATGGCATTGCGGCATGGACAACAGCAGCGAAGGCGAACTTCGATAAAGTTAGCAAACTTCAAAACCAAGCCATGAGAGTTATAACAGGAGGCATGAAGTCAACGCCAATTGTAGAACTTGAAAAGATTTCAAAACTGCAATCCATGACCGATAGAAGAGACTGCAGAGCCCAGCTGCAGTCAGAGAAACTCCGAAGACTGACTGACCATCCAATGCACCAGAGACTAAACAATTTGGGAAATGGGAAACTAAAGCGGAGAAACTTTGCAGAAATAGCCAAAGCAAAGATGCACGAAGATCCCATAAACGCACTAACCACACCAAAACCCATCACTACTGTACGAAAACCCACCTGGAGGCAGGATATATTTCCAGAGGTGGTAGAAAATATACCAGGTATTGAAAACAAAAACTGCCAGACTGAAAAAGAAAGGAGAGATACTACCCTAAGCTTCATATCGAAAAACTACCCAAGCATGGACTGGACCCATGCATACACCGACGGTTCTGTAACAAACACTACACAGAACGGAGGGGCAGGAACATTCCTGAACCTACCAAATGGCAGACAAATAACACTGTCATTCGCTACTGGTAAGTGCACAAGCAATTTCAGAGCGGAGGCAGAGGCACTGAGGGCGGCAGTGGAAGAAATGGTGACACACAAAGAAAATGAAAGCCATATAGTCCTGCTTACAGATGCTCTCGCCGTAGTCACAGCGCTAAAAAGCCAGAAAAACACTGAGCTTAATGACTTAAGAGCAGCACTCTGCAAACTGTGCCAGCAGTCCGCACCAAAAAGGGTAGTGGTACAGTGGGTCCCATCACACTGCAACATCCAAGGCAACGAGGAGGCAGACAGACTGGCAAAAGAAGGTGCAAGACTACCACAAACAGATACTAGTATGACGTACGAAGAGTCAAAACGGCTTATCAAAGCCAGATACATGACCAAATGGGAAACCGAACATACTGGTTACCCCAAAAACGATGCCTATTACCAGTTGAACCGAAGAGAGCAGGTCGTTGTCTTCAGACTTCGCACTGGCCACAATAGACTGAGGTACCACCTATTCAACAAACTGAAGATAGGTGGTACCGACGAATGCTCGTGCGGTACTGGTAAAATGACCGCTGAACATCTGCTGCAGAACTGCCCGACATACGAGGATCAGAGAGAGCAGATGTGGCCATCATCAGTGGAACTGCAAGACAAGCTCTATGGCAGTGGCGACAGCCTCAGGATGACCGCCGCCTTTTTCGAAAAAATAATGGTTACTGTCTGACTGCGTACGAAGAAGAAGAAGAAATAGATTCGTAGGGATGTGTGCTTAGCCGGCATTCTGGTGTATGTCCTGGTTGGATTCTGTTCTAGTTACTGTTAAGTTGTGTGTGTTGAGTGCCAAGTCCTGGTTGGATTCTGTTCTAGTGGCTGTTAAGTTGTGTATGTTGAGTGCCAAGTCGGAAAATGTTTTTTTTTTGGTCTCTCCCTTTCAGGAGGTTGATGTCTTTGGGATGGCCATGTGTTTGTAGATTTCTCTCCCAGTATTTCCCATTGCCCATCTATTCAGCCAGGCCTCTTTGCTCACAGTCTTCAGTAATTGTTTGACTGTCTGTAGAGTTGTTAGTGTCTATTGTTGTCCCTCTTTAGCCAGTCTGTCTGCCCTGCCACTGCCAGGTGTATTTGAGTGACCAGGGATTCATTGTATAACTATTCTGACTTCATGGGATGTGAGAAGTTGGTTGGCATCTAGGGATATTTGGCTAAGTTCAGGCCTACAGTGACCACCATCATCCAGAGCTTGAAGGTCAAATAATGAGTCTGTAAAGTTTACGATACTTTGGGCTTTTGATGGGAAAGCATCAAATACAGTCCTCAAGTGGTACAGAGCTACTTCCAATGCTGTTATTTCTGCCTCACAATTTGAGCATTTCTCCCCACAGGCATCAAACAGCTCAGATGTTCTGTCTGGATACTCTGTGTAGACTCCATATCCTGCTTTAATGGTGGCCTTAAAAGCAGATCCATCAGTATAGACATGTATCCATTCTTCTGGGCAGGTGTCAATCGTTCTCATAAGACTGACTGGATCAGCACTTCTTATTGTTGACTGGATCAGCACTTCTTGTTGTTGACTGGATCAGCACTTCTTGTATTATCTGTTAGTTTTGTTTGAATTTCTGGCATCTTTAAACATGTCCGTGGTGGTAAATTTCTTGTTGCTCTCTGTGTTTCTTGTCTTTTGTCTGGGACGTGGTGGAGGACTGACTTTTGTCTGGGACATGGTGGAGGACTGACTTTTGTCTGGGGCGTGGTGGAGGACTGACTTTTGTCTGGGGCGTGGTGGAGGACTGACTTTTGTCTGGGGCGTGGTGGAGGACTGACTTTTGTCTGGGATGTAGTGGAGGACTGACTTTTGTCTGGGACGTGGTGGAGGACAGACATTTGTTTTATTCTCTGCTTCTGCAGCAAGCCGTCTGTTGGAGTGGTCTCTGCTCATCCTTTTACTCCTCTCATAAACTTCCATAGCAGCCACATCTCTTCGCATCCCAATGGATTCCACATTCACATGAATTTCCCATGCCGCAGTGGGCCTTGACCTCATTTCTCCACTAATAAGACGCAGGGCATTGTTCTGTGTCCAGGGACTCTACATTAGTATGTCAGCATGTTGTCAGGAGTGCACTGCTGTATTCTAAAGCAGAGCGTACATATCCAAGATACAAGCCTCTAAGGGTGTCCTAGTCTGATCCCCATGCTGTCCCAGCGAGCCTCTTCAATAACTGTAGCCGCCTCTACTCTATTTTCAACATTTTGGACATGTTTATTGAGGCTGAGCTGTCGGTGGAGAGTGACTCCAAGATATGAGGGGTGAGCCATCGGTGGAGAGTGACTCCAAGATATGAGGGATGAGCTGTCGGTGGAGAGTGACTTCAAGATATGAGGGCTGAGCTGTCGGTTGAGAGTGACTCCAAGATGAGGGCTGAGCTGTCGGTCGAGAGTGACTCCAAGATATGAGGGCTGAGCCGTCAGTCAAGAGTGACTCCAAGATGAGGGCTGAGCCGTCAGTCAAGAGTGACTCCAAGATATAAGGGATCTTCTGAGAAATTTTTGTTTGCCGAATCTCGGACTGATATTTTTCTTGGCTACTTTGTGGCTATTGGTAAAGATGTCCGTCCATCACAAGTGATGAAGACCACTCTTTGTTCAGCCATGTGGAACAATCTTTCTTGCTGTGTCCATGATGTTCGTCCATCACAAGTGATGAAGACCCCTCTCTTTGGAACAATCTTCTCTCTTGCTGTGTCCATGATGTTCGTCCATCACAAGTGATCAGCCGTGTGGACAGTCTTCTCTCTTCCTGCGTCTGCTGAAATGAGTGCCTCACTCTCTGGTCCTGAGCTACCTTTGGCCAGTGGCAAGATCGAGATGACAGGAGATAGCACAGGATGCACATGTTTACTCCTGAAGTCTTTCCCGTAAACAGGTATCCCACAAGGCAGCAGAGGGGGAATGACATCTAACGTTGTGTGTCGTGCCTTTTCCATAACCCCAAGAGGTCGTAGGGACATCTCTCCCCAGCTGTGTTCAGTCCATTATAGTAGTGTCTCAATTTCATACACGCCAATCTCGTGAAATTCAGCCGTGTGAACTAGGCCGTGAAATATGACACACGTTTAATCATAGTGCCATTCATACAGCCGATGTCCAGACCGGGTTTAACTGTAGTGCCATTCATACGGCCGATGTCCAGACCTGGTTTAATCATTGTGCCATTCATACAGCTGATGTCCAGACCGGGTTTAACCGTAGTGCCATTCATACAGACGATATCCAGACTGGGTTTAACTGTAGTGCCATTCATACGGCCGATGTCCAGACCTGGTTTAATCATTGTGCCATTCATACAGCTGATGTCCAGACCGGGTTTAACCGTAGTGCCATTCATACAGACGATATCCAGACTGGGTTTAACTGTAGTGCCATTCATACAGCCGATGTCCAGACCTGGTTTAATCATTGTACCATTCATACATCCGATGTCCAGACCTGTTTTAACCGTAGTGCCATTCGTACAGCTGATGTCCAGACCTGTTTTAACCGTAGTGCCATCCGTACAGCCGATGTCCAGACCTGGTTTAACAGTAGTGCCATCCGTACAGCCGATGTCCAGACCTGGTTTAACCGTAGTGCCATTCGTACCGCCGATGTCCAGACCAGGATAAGTGGAGGGAAAAATTCAATTTAAAAAATGAATAAACCAGTCCAAACGGAAAACAACACGACATTTCCGTGAACACAAGTGTGAATTCCAGGCAAATCCGTGGTATAGAGTGGGTGTCCCAAATCCGTCTTATAGAGTGGGTGTCTCTTGTCTGGGGGTCTGGAGGTTCTATAGAGTGGGTGCCTCTTGTCTGGGGGTCTGGAGGTTCTATAGAGTGGGTGTCTCTTGTCTGGGGGTCTTATAGACTGGGTGTCTCTTGTCTGGGGGTCTGGAGGTTCTATAGAGAGGGTGCCTCTTGTCTGGAGGTCTTATAGAGTGGGTGTCTCTTGTCTGGGGGTCTGGAGGTTCTATAGAGTGGGTGCCTCTTATCTGGGGGTCTGGAGGTTCTATAGAGTGGGTGCCTCTTGTCTGGGGGTCTGGAGGTTCTATAGAGTGGGTGCCTCTTGTCTGGAGGTCTGGAGGTTCTATAAAGTGGGTGCCTCTTGTCTGGAGGTTCTATAGAGTGGGTGTCTCTTGTCTGGAGGTTCTATAGAGTGGGTGCCTCTTGTCTGGAGGTTCTATAGAGTGGGTGCCTCTTGTCTGGGGGTCTGGAGGTTCTATAGAGTGGGTGCCTCTTGTCTGGGGGTCTGGAGGTTCTATAGAGTGGGTGTCTCTTGTCTGGGGGTCTGGAGGTTCTATAGAGTGGGTGCCTCTTGTCTGGGAGTCTTATAGACTGGGTGTCTCTTGTCTGGGGGTCTGGAGGTCTTATAGAGTGGGTGTCTCTTGTCTGGGGGTCTTATAGAGTGGGTGTCTCTTGTCTGGGGGTCTTATAGACTGGGTGCCTCTTGTCTGCGAGTCTGGAGGTCTTATAGAGTGGGTGTTTCTTGTCTGGGGGTCTTATAGACTGGGTGCCTCTTGTCTGGGGGTCTGGAGGTCTTATAGAGTGGGTGTCTCTTGTCTGGAGGTCTTATAGAGTGGATGTCTCTTGTCTGGGGGTCTGGAGGTTCTATAGAGTGGGTGCCTCTTGTCTGGGGGTCTGGAGGTTCTATAGAGTGGGTGCCTCTTGTCTGGAGGTCTTATAGACTGGGTGTCTCTTGTCTGGAGGTTAAATAGAGTGGGTGTCTCTTGTCTGGAGGTTCTATAGAGTGGGTGCCTCATATCTGGGGGTCTGGAGGTTCTATAGAGTGGGTGCCTCTTATCTGGGGGTCTGGAGGTTCTATAGAGTGGGTGCCTCTTGTCTGGGGGTCTGGAGGTCTTATAGAGTGGGTGTCTCTTGTCTGGGGATCTTATAGACTGGGTGTCTCTTGTCTGGGGGTCTGGAGGTCTTATAGAGTGGGTGTCTCTTGTCTGGGGGTCTTATAGACTGGGTGCCTCTTGTCTGGGGGTCTGATAGAGTGGGTGTCTCATGTCTGGGGGTCTGGAGGTCTTATAGAGTGGGTGTTTCTTGTCTGGGGGTCTGGAGGTCTTATAGACTGGGTGTCTCATGTCTGGGGGTCTGGAGGTCTTATAGAGTGGGTATCTCATGTCTGGGGGTCTGATAGAGTGGGTGTCTCATGTCTGGGGGTCTGGAGGTCTTATAGACTGGGTGTCTCTTGTCTGGGGGTCTTATATAGTGGGTGTCTCTTGTCTGGGGGTCTTATAGACTGGGTGCCTCTTGTCTGGGGGTCTGGAGGTCTTATAGAGTGGGTGTTTCTTGTCTGGGGGTCTTATAGACTGGGTGTCTCTTGTCTGGGGGTCTTATAGAGTGGGTGTCTCTTGTCTGGGGGTCTGGAGGTCTTATAGAGTGGGTGTCTCATGTCTGGGGGTCTTATAGAGTGGGTGTCTTTTATCTGGAGGTCTTATAGAGTGGGTGTCTCTTGTCTGAAGGTCTTAAAGAATGGGTGTCTCTAGTCTAGGGGTCTGGAGGTCTTATAGAGTGGGTGTCTCATGTCTGGAGGTCTTATAGAGTGGGTGCCTCTTGTCTGGGGGTCTGGAGGTCTTATAGAGTGGGTGTCTCTTGTCTGGGGGTCTGGAGGTCTTATAGAGTGGGTGTCTCTTGTCTGGGGGTCTGGAGGTCTTATAGAGTGGATGTTTCTTGTCTGGGAGTCTTATAGAGTGCGTGTCTCTTGCCTGGGGTCTTATAGAATGGGTGTCTCTTGTCTGGAAATCTTATAGAGTGGGTGTCTCTTGTCTGGTGGGGTCTTATAGAGTGGGTGCCTCTTGTCTGGGGGTCTGGAAGTCTTATAGAGTGGGTGTCTCTAGTCTGGTGGTCTGGAGGTCTTATAGAGTGGGTGTCTCTTGTCTGGAGGTCTTATAGAGTGGGTGTCTCTTGTCTGGAGGTCTTATATTGTGGGTGTCTCTAGTCTGGTGGTCTGGAGGTCTTATAGAGTGGGTGTCTCTTGTCTGGGAGTCTTTACAAAGTAAGGATGGCGATCCAATAGCTGACGACTGACTTTGTAATGGATGACAAGTTACTGGTCAATGCTTGCAGCCTCCTGATGACCTGGTCTGTATCTCTGCCTGGTTTAAGTGCTGACTGACATACACTTACTGTGTTCACAACAGACATACACATATTTGGCCCACCAGAAGACATACACCAATTTGGCCCACCAGAAACATACACCGATTTGGCCCACCACAGACATATACCAATTTGGCCCACCACAGACATACATTGATTCGGCCTACCACAGACATACACTGATTCGGTCCACCACAAACAAACCTACACCGATTTGGCCCACCACAGACAGACACTGATTTGGCCCACCACAGACAGACACTGATTCGGCCCACCACAGACATACACTTATTCGGCCCACCACAAATATAGACACAGACTTGGCCCACAACATACAGACATAGACTCACTGAGCAAACTGGATGAGCATCATCTTGCCGAGGCGGACGTTGTTGATCTCAAAGCTCCCCCAGAGGGTGTTCACCTGAAACAGAAGAACCGGCTGAACTCAGGGATTCACAAAAAGTGGGAAGATTGGTACATGGAGAAGCAGGCCCACAAGTGGGCCCACAAAAAGGGGGAAGATTGGTACATGAAGAAGCAGGCCCACAAATAGCGGGAAGGTTGATACAAGGGGAAGCAGACCCACAAGCGGGCCCACAACAGCTGGAAGGTTGGTACATGAGGAAGCGGGCCCACAAACAGCTGGAAGGTTGGTACATGGGGAAGCAGGCCCACAAACAGCTGGAAGGTTGGTACAATAGGAAGCAGGCCCACAAACAGCTGGAAGGTTGGTACATGGGGAAGCAGGTCCACAAACAGCTGGATGGTTGGTACAAAGGGAAGCAGGCCCACAAGCGGGCTCACAAACAGCTGGAAGGTTGGTACAAGGGGAAGCAGGCCCACAAACAGCTGGAAGGTTGGTACATGGGGAAACAGGCCCACAAACAGCTGGAAGGTTGGTACATGGGGAAACAGGCCCACAAACAGCTGGAAGGTTGGTACATGGGGAAACAGGCCCACAAACAGCTGGAAGGTTGGTACATGGGGAAGCAGGCCCACAGGCAGGCCCACAAACAGCTGGAAGGTTGGTACATGGGGAAGCAGGCTCACAAACAGCTGGAAGGTTGGTACATGGGGAAACAGGCCCACAAACAGCTGGAAGGTTGGTACATGGGGAAGCAGGCCCACAGGCAGGCCCACAAACAGCTGGAAGGTTGGTACATGGGGAAGCAGGCTCACAAACAGCTGGAAGGTTGGTACATGGGGAAACAGGCCCACAAACAGCTGGAAGGTTGGTACATGGAGAAGCAGGCCCACAAACAGCTGGAAGGTTGGTACATGGAGAAACACCCAGACACACACCTATCCACACCCAGACCCACCCCACCCACACAGAATCCGCCCAGAAACCCACCCACCCAGACCCAACTACCTTGAGAGACTAACTCACCCCTTGCATGCACAGGTCCAGAGAGTACTCGCTCATGAAAGTTGTCTTGCCCGAGCCGGTGGGCCCAGTAAACACGGTCAGCTCCCCACGACGGTGACCTTTCAGGAGTTTGTTGAGGACTGGGTAGCGCTTCCACTGGCAGATCAAACAAGGACAATCTCTTTAGTGCAATGACTTCAATCAATCATAACTTCACTAAACGATTTCTCAATCATGACATAACACAATAACCTCAATCAATCATAACCTAACCCAATGAGCTCTCAATCATGACCTAACCCAATGACCTCAATCAATCATAACCTAACCCAATGACCTCAATCAAACATAACCTAACCCAATGACCTCAATCAATCATGACCTAACCCAATGACCTCAATCAATCATAACCTAACCCAATGAGCTCTCAATCATGACCTAACCCAATCACCTCAATCAATCATAACCTAACCCAATGACCTCAATCAAACATAACCTAACCCAATGACCTCAATCAATCATGACCTAACCCAATGACCTCAATCAATCATAACCTAACCCAATGAGCTCTCAATCATGACCTAACCCAATGACCTCAATCAATCATGACCTAACCCAATGACCTCAATCAATCATAACCTCACTCAAAGACCTCTCAATCATGACCACAATCATTCAAGACCTCAGTCATGACCTCAAACAATAACCTAACTAAATGACCCCACTCAAAGACCTCTCAATCAATCATGACCTCATAAAATGACTTCTCAATCAAACACAACCTCACTTTGATCTCTCAATCATGACCTCAATCAATCGTGTTCTGAATAAAGCATAACCACAATCAATCATTACTTCAATCAATGACCTCTCAATCATAACAACAATCACTCAATGACCTCTCAATCACGACCACAATCAATAGAGACCTCAATCAATCACAAACTCGCGCAATGACCTCTCAATCATGACCTCACTCAATGACCTCTCAAACATGACCTCACGCAAAGAACTCCCAATCATAACCTCACTCAATGACCTCAAACAACCTTGATAAAAATCAATCATGACCTCCCTCAATCACCACTCAATCATTAATGGCCTCTCAATCATGACCTCACTCAATCATTATCTCTCAATCATGTCCACACTCAATGACCTCTCAATCATTATCTCACTCAATAACCTCAAACAACCTTGATGACAAATCAATCATGACCTCACTCAATCACCTCTCAATCATGACATCACTCAATCACTTCTCAATCATGACCTTAAACTACCTTGACTACAATCAACCACAACCTCTCTGAATGACCTCTCGATCACGACCTCACTCAATGACCTCTGAATCATGACCTCACAATCATGACTTCACTCAATGACCTATCAATCATGACCTCACTCAATGCCTTATCAATTATGACATCACTCAATGCTCTATCAATCATAACCTCAAATGACTTCTCAATCATGACCTCACTCAATGACCTATCAATCATGACCTCCCTCAATGACCTCTTAATCATGACTATTCCCTTGTTAGCAGGAACAGTTCCGCTGTAGTGTTCATGTGCTCAGCTGAAGCTATGAGACGCTATCCGTTACACATGCCTTGGGAGTATCTTCCTTTGATTCCACCCCCAGCTATGAAAGCCCACATCCACCCACAGCTGTGACAGCACACATCCACCCCCAGCTATGACAGCATACATCTCCCCAGCTTTGACAGCATACATCCCCCCCAGCTATGACAACACACATCCACCCGCAGCTGTGACAGCACACATCCACCCCTAGCTATGACAGCATACATCCCCCCCAGCTATTACAGCACACATCCACCCCCAACTAAGACAACACACATCCACCCCCAGCTATGACAACACACATCCACCCGCAGCTGTGACAGCACACATCCACCCCTAGCTATGACAGCATACATCCCCCCCAGCTATTACAGCACACATCCACCCCCAACTAAGACAACACACATCCACCCCCAGCTATGACAACACACATCCACCCCCAGCTATGACAGCACACATCCACTCACAGCTATGACAACACACATCCACCCCCAGCTATGACAACATACATTCCCCCTTCCCCCAGCTATGACAGCATACACCCCCCCCCCCCAGCTATGACAGCACACATCCACCTCCAGTTATGACAGCACACACCCACCCCCAGCTATGACAGCATCCTGTTGAAGGTAAGAAAGTGCCAGGATGTGCATACCTTGACCCCAGCAACTTGTTCTGGGTGTAGAAACTGAGATAGAATTTCCTGTCTGAGCTGAGTGAAACTGACTATTGATTCGTGAGAAATGGGTCGTGCCTTGTTGAGGATGGTGGATAGCTTGAGGCCTTGGCTGAGGGCTGTCACTGGGCCAGGGTCATCTACACTAGGACTGGGGACAACAAACACAAATTAGGGACAGCATTCAAACACTACAGACAACTGGGGACAGCATAAGACAACTTGGGACAGCATTCAAACTAGAGACAACTGGGGACAGCAACAAACAACTAATGACAGCATTCAAACACTAGAGACAACTAGGGACAGCATTCAAACTAGAGACAACTGGGGACAGCAACAAACAACTAATGACAGCATTCAAACACTAGAGACAACTAGGGACAGCATTCAAACACTAGAGACAACTAGGGACAGCATTCAAACACTAGAGACAACTAGGGACAGCATTCAAACACTAGAGACAACTAGGGACAGCATTCAAACACTAGAGACAGCATTCAAACACTAGAGACAACTAAGGACAGCATTCAAACACTAGAGACAACTAGGGACAGCAAGAGACAACTAAGGACAGCATTCAAACACTAGAGACAGCAAGAGACAACTAAGGACAGCATTCAAACACTAGAGACAGCAAGAGACAACTAAGGACAGCATTCAAACACTAGAGACAACTAGGGACAGCAAGAGACAACTAAGGACAGCATTCAAACACTAGAGACAGCAAGAGACAACTAAGGACAGCATTCAAACACTAGAGACAACTAGGGACAGCAAGAGACAACTAAGGACAGCATTCAAACACTAGAGACAACTACATACAGCATTCAAACACTAGAGACAACTAGGGACAGCATTCAAACACTAGAGACAACTAGGGACAGCATTCAAACACTAGAGACAACTAGGGACAGCAAGAGACAACTAAGGACAGCATTCAAACACTAGAGACAACTAGGGACAGCATTCAAACACTAGAGACAACTACAAACAGCATTCAAACACTAGAGACAACTAGGGACAGCATTCAAACACTAGAGACAACTACAAACAGCATTCAAACACTAGAGACAACTAGGGACAGCATTCAAACACTAGAGACAACTAGGGACAGCATTCAAACACTAGGGACAGCATTCAAACACTAGAGACAACTAGGGACAGCATTCAAACACTAGAGACAACTAGGGACAGCATTCAAACACTAGAGACAACTAGAGACAGCACTCAAACACTAGAGACAACTAAGGACAGCATTCAAACACTAGAGACAACTAGAGACAGCACTCAAACACTAGAGACAACTACAAACAGCATTCAAACACTAGAGACAACTAGGGACAGCATTCAAACACTAGAGACAACTAGAGACAGCACTCAAACACTAGAGACAACTACAAACAGCATTCAAACACTAGAGACAACTAGGGACAGCAAACACTAGAGACAACTACAAACAGCATTCAAACACTAGAGACAACTAGGGACAGCATTCAAACACTAGAGACAACTACAAACAGCATTCAAACACTAGAGACAACTAGGGACAGCATTCAAACACTAGAGACAGCATTCAAACTCTAGAGACAGCATTCAAACACTAGAGACAGCATTCAAACTCTAGAGACAACTAGGGACAGCATTCAAACTCTAGAGACAACAAGGACAGCATTCAAACACTAGAGACAACTAGGGACAGCACTCAAACACTAGAGACAGCATTCAAACACTAGAGACAACTAGGGACAGCATTCAAACACTAGAGACAACTAGGGACAGCATTCAAACTCTAGAAAAAGATAGAACAGATCCAAATGGATACAGGCCCATCAGTCTACTGAGCTGCGTAGGAAAACTAATGGAGCGAATGATAAACACCAGACTGATGTGGTATCTGGAAGAAAAACACATACTAATTCCACAGAAAGCAGGCTTTAGACAGCACAGATCCACTGAGGACCAGATCACTCTCATAGCCCAGGGAATAAAGGATGCTTACCAGGAGAAAAAATACACAGTAGCTGTTTGGGTGGATTTAGAAAAGGCATTTGACAAGGTGTGGAAAGAGAAACTTAAAGTCAAGCTACGAAGAAGTGAAGTTTGTGGGGAAAATGTACAGATGGATCAGCCACTACCTCAAAAACAGAACAGCCAGAGTTCAAGTACAAGGGCAGATGAGCAAAAAGGTGACACTTGAGCAGGGAGTACCCCAAGGGGGAGTACTGTCACCCACACTCTTCCTGGTGTATATAGATAACATCACAGAGAATATACCAAGAAGAGTCCACAGCTCCTTGTTTGCAGACGATCTGACTATGTCAGCAGGCCCTAACATCGTTGGAGGAGTGGGCGAACTCATGGCTGGTCAAAACTAGGGACAGCATTCGAACACTAGGGACAGCATTCGAACACTAGGGACAGCATTCAAACACTAGGAACAGCATTCAAACACTAGGGACATCAGACAAGAGCTGGCGACATCAGACAAGAGCTAGGGATAACATTCAAACACTAGGGATATCAGACAAGAACTAAGGACATCAGGAAAGAACTAGGGACATCAGACAAAGACAGTCGGCCAGATAATCCAGCCAAGAAGATGTTCCACTGACCGGATGATGTGACAGCGTTTACTGCTGAGTTTCTTGGAAAATAACTTGGCCATTTCCCAAGCTCGGATGTCGTCGCCAAACCACAGAATGATAGTTTTAAACCTCTCTAGACTGGGCAGGATCTGAAATACACCAAGACTGAAGAGATATTTGCTGGCACCAGCTATAGATGTATTCAATCATTAGTAGATAGATTTATTCAATCATTAGACTTGATGAGTTAGTCACCTCATTGTCTAGTCTAGAACTAACACACCCCATTGTCTAGTCTAGAACTAACACACCCCATTGTCTAGTCTAGAACTAACACACCCCATTGTCTAGTCTAGACCTAACAGCCAATTGTCTAGTCTAGACCTAACACACGACATTGTCTAGTCTAGACCTAACACACCCCATTGTCTAGTCTAGACCTAACACACCCTATTGCCTAGTCTAGAACTAACAGCCCATTGTCTAGTCAAGACCTAACACCCCATTGTCTAGTCTAGATGTAACACACCCCATTGCCTAGTCTAGACCTAACACACCCCATTGTCTAATCTAGACCTATCTGGGGCTGGTCTCTCGGTGGCACGATTGACTCGCATCCAGTGTTCGTACAGCTATCTCAGTCCCGCCAGGCGAAGTGAGAGCGCGGGAGCACTGTAGCTGGACCAATTTTGTGGAGTTGTATCGCTGGAAAGGGTGCGTTACTGTGGTTCGTATCGAGAAGCTTTATCAGACCGTGTGGTTCGTCGAAGGCGTATAGCCAACCTCGACATTTCGTCTCGCTTATGGTCATTCTCTCGCAAAGAGCTTGTGACTGGCAAATGGAACGCAGGAATCGTGCCTAAAGGCCCTGTCCTCGTCCGACCAACCGGTCGGAGAAGGGCAGGCCGGCAGGCAAAAATCGTCTCCAGTCCTAGTGAAAATCATCGCCGGGGGCCGTTGGGATCCGTTCTGCACAGAGCGCTGCCATCCCTCCTAGAGCGAGCCCAGTTGGTGTGTGTACGGGCCCCTGCCAGGCGGCCTAGGTCGACGGAACAACTGTCCGTCCGTCAGTCGGTCCCTGCAGCCGTCCTGGAGAGGCTTTTTACACATCCATCCTTCGCCAACGGTATGTGTGGTAAGTCCGTCTCCGACAGATATCTGGTTGATCCTGCCAGTAGTCAAATGCTTGTCTCAAAGATTAAGCCATGCATGTCTAAGTTCACACTGTCTCACTGTGAAACCGCGAATGGCTCATTAAATCAGTCGAGGTTCCTTAGATGACACGATCCTACTTGGATAACTGTGGCAATTCTAGAGCTAATACATGCTTACCAAGCTCCGACCCTCGCGGAAGGAGCGCTTTTATTAGTTCAAAACCAATCGTCGTTTCCCCTCGCGGGGTTGCGCCGTCCCCACTGGTGACTCTGGATAACTTTGTGCTGATCGCATGGCCTCATGTGCCGGCGACGCATCTTTCAAATGTCTGCCCTATCAAATGTCGATGGTACGTGACATGCCTACCATGTTTGTAACGGGGAATCAGGGTTCGATTCCGGAGAGGGAGCATGAGAAACGGCTACCGTATCCAAGGAAGGCAGCAGGCGCGCAACTTACCCACTCCCGGCACAGGGAGGTAGTGACGAAAAATAACAATACGGGACTCTTTCGAGGCCCCGTAATCGGAATGAGTACACTTTAAACCCTTTAACGAGGATCTATTGGAGGGCAAGTCTGGTGCTAGCAGCCGCGGTAATTCCAGCTCCAATAGCGTATATTAAAGTTGTTGCAATTAAAAAGCTCGTAGTTGGATCTCAGGCACAGGCGGGCCGTCCGGCTCGCGCCGGTTCACTGCCCGTTGTCTCCTGCCCTACCATCTGCCGATTCTCTCCCGCGGGTGCTCTTCGCTGAGCGTCATGGGTGGCCGGCGCGTTTACTTTGAAAAAATTAGAGTGTTCAAAGCAGCCAGAGTTCAAGTACAAGGGCAGATGAGCAAAAAGGTGACACTTGAGCAGGGAGTACCCCAAGGGGGAGTATTGTCACCCACACTCTTCCTGGTGTATATAAATAACATCACAGAGAATATACCAAGAAGAGTCCACAGCTCCATGATTGCAGACGATCTTGCTATGTGGACCTCTGAAAAGAATCTCACCATACCAAGTAATCGGATGCAGCAGGCCCTAACATCGTTGGAGGAATGGGCGAACTCATGGCTAGTCAAAATAAATGAGGAAAAAACAACATGTACGATATTCTCGCTTTCAAACAAACCTCAAAACACCAAAATAAGTCTTAACGGCAAATACCTGCGGCCAAACGACAACCCAAACTACCTGGGAGTCACATTTGACCGGCGCATGACATGGAAAAGTCAGATTGAGAGAAACCGAATGAGAACCAGAGAAAGAATGGCAATCATGAGGAAACTTGCTGGCACAAGCTGGGGAGCAGACGAAAGTATACTAAAGAAACTGTACACTGGAAGAGTGAGACCAGTTCTCGAGTATGGCATTGCGGCATGGACAAGAACAGCTAAGGCGAATTTTGACAAAATTAGCAAACTCCAAAACCAAGCCATGAGAGTTATAACAGAAGGCATGAAGTCAACGCCAATTGTAGAACTTGAAAAGATTACAAATCTGCAATCCATGACCGACAGAAGAGACTGCAGAGCCCAGCAGCAAGCAGAGAAACTCAGAAGACTGACAGACCATCCAATGCATCAGAGACTAAATAGATTTGGAAAAAGGAAACTAAAGCGGAGAAACTTTGCAGAAATAGCCAAAGCAAAGATGAGCGTAGACCCTATGAACACCATAACAACACCAAAGCCCATCTCTACTATACGCAAACCCACATGAGAGCATCATATCACTCCGGAGGTAGTAGAAAATATACCAGGTATTGGAAACAAGAACAGCCAGACTGAAAAAGAAAGAAGAGACATAACCCTGAGGTACATAACGGAAAACTACCCAAGCATGGACTGGACCCATGTGTACACCGACGGTGCTGTAACAAACACAACACAGAACGGAGGGGCAGGAGTATTCCTGAGCCTACCAAATTGTAGAAAAATAACACTGTCAGTGGCAACTGGAAAATACTGAGGGCTGCAGTAGAAGAAATGGTGACAGGCAAAAGAAATGAAAGCCAGATAGTCCTGTTTACAGATGCCCTGGCCGTAGTCACAGCACTAAAAAACCAGAAAAATATTGAACTTAATGACTTAAGAGCAGTACTCTGTCATCTATGCCAGCAGAACGCACCAAAAAGAGTAGTGGTACAGTGGGTTCCATCCCACTGTAACATCCAAGGGAACGAGGAGGCAGACAGACTGGCAAAAGAAGGTGCAAAACTACCACAACCAGACCCTAGTGTGACCTACGAAGAGTCAAAAAGGCTTATTAGAGCCAGATACATGGCCAAATGGGAAACAGAACATACTGGCTTAACAAAAAACGATGCCTATTACCAGTTGAGCAGAGGAGAGCAGGTGGTGGTCTTCAGACTGCGCACAGACCACAATAGACTGAGGTACCACCTATTCAATAAATTGAAGATAGGTGGCACTGACAAATGCTCGTGTGGTACCGGGAAAATGACCACTGAACATTTGCTGCAAAACTGCCCGACATACGAGGATCAGACAAAGCACATGTGGCCATCACCAATGGCAAACACTAGACAGGCTCTATGGCAGTGTCGACAGCCTCAGGATGATCGCTGCTTTTTTCGAAAAAATACAGGTTGACGTCTGACAGCGTACGAAGAAGAAGTAATCTAGACCTAACACCCCATTGTCTAGTCTAGACCTAACACACCCCATTGTCTAGTCTATGACCTAACACACCCCATTGTCTAGTCCAGAACTAACACCCCATTGTCTAGTCTAGACCTAACACACCCCATTGTCTAGTCTAGACCTAACACACCCCATTGTCTAGTCTAGACCTAACACACTCCATTGTCTAGTCCGAGTAATGTGTCTGAAATAGTACTTGACAGTCGACCTACCTCCTGAGGTAATGAACTGAATCCCCGAGGCAAAGCTATGCTGACCTTCCGTGTCTCCTGGCTGATCGCCATGGCATCCACTTCCGAACCAGTCAAGACCACTTCGGTTGTTGAAGCTGAGACAGTGTCAAGGCCAAAAATGCCGCTAGGCCCAGTCCTAGAGAAACATAAACAGAATGTCAAGGCCAAAAATGCCGCTAGGCCCAGTCCTAGAGAAACATAAACAGAATGTCAAGGCCAAAAATGCCGCTAGGCCCAGTCCTAGAGAAACATAAACAGAATGTCAAGGCCAAAAATGCCGCTAGGCCCAGTCCTAGAGAAACATAAACAGAATGTCAACCTAGCGCACAATGTTCGGTCTGCATGTCTTGTACAAAGGGCATGGGCCCTTCTCTTTTCTTGTGACGACAGTGACCAGAAAACTGACTGTTGTCACAGTTAGTCTCCCACTGTGTCTGTCATGTGTCAGTCTCCCACTGTGTCAGTCTCCTACTGTGTCTGTCATGTGTCAGTCTCCAACTGTGTCTGTCATGTGTCAGTCTCCCACTGTGTCTGTCATGTGTCAGTCTCCCACTGTGTCTGTCATTTGTCAGTCTCCCACTGTGTCTGTAATGTGTCAGTCTCCCACTGTGTCTGTCATGTATCAGTCTCCCGCTGTGTCTGTCATGTGTCAGTCTCCCACTGTGTCTATTATGTGTCAGTCTCCCACTGTGTCAGTCATCTGTTGTGTCAGTCTCCCATTGTGTCAGTGACGTGACAGATGTCAATCACCTAGGAATGTAGCTCTCTCGCAGGACTCCAGCGATCTCCTCGGGGTGTGACTGACAGGTCACCCTCTTGACACTGAGCAGGCAGTTGTTGATAGTGGCTGGGAAGACGACGCACGGTTGCTGGGGATCGCAGCGAACACCAAACTGGTCCAGGGTGGTCGTCTTCAGGAACTGAGATCAGAAAACACAATCACAGTCTGTCTGCATCAAATAGGAGCAGGACAAGCAATCTCAGACAATCTCAAACAGGCAATCTAAGACAATCTCAAAATCCAATCCCAGACAGGCAATCTCAAACAGGCAATCTCAGGCAATCTCAAACAGACAATTATACATTAATATGACAAGCAATCTCAGAGAAACAAACATACAGTAACAGAGCAAGCCATTTCAAACAAGCAATCTCAAACAAGCAACCTCAAACAAGCAATCTCAGACAGACAAACATACAGTAACAGAACAAGCCATCTCAAACAAGCAATCATAAAGATTCAGTTAAAAATAAATCATAACAAGCAATCTCAAACAAAAAAACTCAAACAATCTAATGCCCAATACAAAGAGTAACAATGTCTCTAAACCTCACAGACAGAAGTCAATAATCCAGCGGATAGTATGTCTCTAAACCTCACCGTCAGAAGTCAATAATTCAGCGGATAGTATGTCTCTAAACCTCACCGACAGAAGTCAATAATCCAGCGGATAGCTAGTGGGAAGCTGGATGAGACAGAAGACGAGGTTCAGGTTAAATCATTTTCCCATCAGCCAGTTGGGGCAGGGATGACGACACAGGGCCAGTATATGCTTCAGAAACCACAGCACCAAACAGCTCTCACCCCTCTAGCAAATATTTGACAAACCTCCAAACACCTGACCACCACTAAACCAAATACTGGACCACCTATAAAACCAAATATTGGACCTCACTAAACCAAATACTGGACTACCTATAAAACCAAATATTGGACCTCCACTAAACCAAATACTGGACCAAATATAGAACCAAATATTGGACCTCCACTAAACCAAATATCGGAACACCTATAAAACCAAATATTGGACCTCCACTAAGCCAAATACTGGACCACCTATAAAGCCAAATATTTGACTGCCACTAAACCACCTATAAAACCAAATATTGGACCTCCACTAAACCAAATACTGGACCACCTATAAAACCAAATATTGGACCTCTACTAAACCAAATACTGGACCACCTATAAAACCAAATATTTGACCGCCACTAAACCAAATATTGGACCCACCTCGAAACCAAATTTCTCCTTCAGTCTCAGCACTAAATCATCTCGCAGAGAACCAAACAAGACACAACTGTTGACCAGCTCCTTGGCAGATGGCATCTCCTGGAGGTACGGCCTGACTGTCTCCAGATCCTTGAAACAGGTGATCCCTACCCTGGCATCGACAAGTCAAACACAAACTCTCATTTATAATATGGGAGATCACATACAATAAATATGGGCGATTACATTCAACTAATATGGGAGATTACAATCAACTAATATGGGAGATTACATTCAACTAATATGGGAGATTACATTCAACTAATATGGGAGATTACATTCAACTAATATGGGAGATTACATTCAACTAATATGGGAGATTATCACAAATATAAGAGATTAGGGAGATTCTCTTCTATCACCCAAGAGTACATAGACCGTCAACCAACCCTCACCAAGCAGCTCTGTCCTGTTCTATCACCCAAGAGTACATAGACCGTCAACCAACCCTCACCAAGCAGCTCTGTCCTGTTCTATCACCCAAGAGTACATAGACCGTCAACCAACCCTCACCAAGCAGCTCTGTCCTGTTCTATCACCCAAGAGTACATAGACCGTCAACCAACCCTCACCAAGCAGCTCTGTCCTGTTCTATCACCCAAGAGTACATAGACCGTCAACCAACCCTCACCAAGCAGCTCTGTCCTGTGCAATCTTTTCCTGTTTTCTTTACTTCCGTCTCCAGATCTCGTCTCCATGTATTCCTTGGTCTGTCTATGGCTCTCCTTCCCTAGGGGTTCCATGACAGGGATTGCCTGGTGATACTAGCCTGGGGCTTTCTTAATGTATGACTCATCCATCTCCACTGTCTTCCTAAGATTTCCTGTTTCAATTGACCTTGTCCCGCTCTCTACCACAGTCTGTCGTTTGGAACTTTGTCAAGTCATTGTATACCAAGAATCTTTCTCAGGCATCTGTTGACAAAACCGTGCAGTCTCCTGTCATTGCCTTTGATCATCCTCAAGGCATCTGTTGACAAAACCCTGCAGTCTCCTGTCATTGCCTTTGGTCATCCTCAAGGCATCTGTTGACAAAACCCTGCAGTCTCCTGTCATTGCCTTTGGTCATCCTCAAGGCATCTGTTGACAAAACCCTGCAGTCTCCTGTCATTGCCTTTGGTCATCCTCCAGTCATCTGTTGACAAACCCCCGCAGTCTCCTGTCATTGCCTTTGGTCATCCTCAAGGCATCTGTTGACAAAACCCTGCAGTCTCCTGTCATTGCCTTTGGTCATCCTCCAGTCATCTGTTGACAAACCCCCGCAGTCTCCTGTCATTGCCTTTGGTCATCCTCAAGGCATCTGTTGACAAAACCCTGCAGTCTCCTGTCATTGCCTTTGGTCATCCTCCAGTCATCTGTTGACAAACCCCCGCAGTCTCCTGTCATTGCCTTTGGTCATCCTCAAGGCATCTGTTGACAAATCCCAGCAGTCTCCTGTCCTTGCCTTTGGTCATCCTCCATGTTTCTGCTCCATACAGCAGGACTGGCTTCACATTTGAATTGAAAATCCTTATTTTTGTCTTCCTTCTTATCCTCTCGGAGTTCCGTCTCGGTTTCAACATTCCAAATGCAACTCTTGCTTTGTGTATCCCTGTTTTTATATCCTCGTCTGTCACTCCTTCCTTGTCTGTCACTCCTTCCTTGTCTGTCACTCCTTCCTTGTCTGTCCCTCCTTCCTTGTCTGTCACTCCTCCCTTGTCTGTCACTCCTCCCTTGTTATGTAAATACCTCTACCTCTTCCAGTGGCGTTCCTCTCGGCCTGATTGGTTCTGTGTTTACTGCATTAACCCAAATTATTTTTGTCTTTTCCTCATGTATCTTCAAACCGATTTATTTAGAGGTATAATCCAGTCTATCCAGTTTTCTTTGCATTTGGCTTTGGTTGTGGGACAGAAGGGCTATATCATCCGCAAAATCCAGATTCTCCAGCTGTTTATTCAAGGTCCACTGGATTCCATTTCTCTCATTTGCTGTTACTTTCATAATCCAGTCCACTGTCAGGATGAACAGGAAAGACGACAGTAGGCAACCCTGTCGTACCCCTGATTTCTTCTTCTTCTTCTTCTGCGTACGCAGTCAGACAGTAACCATTTTTTTTCAAAAAAAGCGGCGGTCATCCTGAGGCTGTCGCCACTGCCATAGAGCTTGTCTTGCAGTTCCACTGGTGATGGCCACATCTGCTCTCTCTGATCCTCGTATGTCGGGCAGTTCTGCAGCAGATGTTCAGCGGTCATTTTACCAGTACCGCACGGGCATTCGTCGGTACACCCTATCTTCAATTTGTTGAATAGGTGGTACCTCAGTCTATTGTGGCCAGTGCGAAGTCTGAAGACAACGACCTGCTCTCTTCGGTTCAACTGGTAATAGGCATCGTTTTTGGGTACCCCTGATTTAATTTTGAATGGCTCTGCGAGTTGTATAACTCTACATTACATACTTTCATACGTCTGTCTAATTATGCTTGTTAGCTTTTGAGGAATTCCATAGTGCCTCAATAGTTTCCAGAGTATATCTCCATCCAAACTGTCGAAAGCCTTTACATAACCAACTAAATTGATGTACAAACTCGAACTCCATCCCAATGATTGCTCCACAATTATTGGCAATATGATCTATTCTGTCTGAAGTCCACATGCTCATTCCTTATCTTGCTATCTGGTCAATGCATGATCTATTCTGTCTGAAGTCCACATGCTCATTCCTTATCTTGCTATCTGGTCAATGCATGATCTATTCTGTCTGAAGTCCGCATGCTCATTCCTTATCTTGCTATCTGGTCAATGCATGATCTATTCTGTCTGAAGTCCGCATGCTCGTTCCTTATCTTGCTATCTGGTCAATGCGTGATCTATTCTGTCTGAAGTCCACATGCTCATTCCTTATCTTGTTATCCACTGACTGTTTCAACCTTTTGTAGTATTACTCTATTTAACACCTTTCACGGCACTGATATTAACATCATTCCTCTATGGTTTTTGCATTCCTGTAAATCTCCCTTCTTAGGCAATTTCACCAGGTAGCCTTCTCTCCAATCTTTTGGTAAGCGTTCTTGCTTCCAGATGGGGCCTATCAAGTTGTGGAGCATGTTGGTAGATGTTTCAACATCTGCTTTTATGGCTTCCGGTGGAATCCCATCAGGTCCCTCTGCCTATCCCATCAGGTCTCGCTGCCTTTCCGTCCCTTAGAATCTCTATTGCCCGTCTAATCTCTTCTTTATTTGGATTACCACAGCTGATCTGCAGGTCCTCATCTGCTGGTGGGTCATGTCATGTCCTATTTTTGTGTTGAAGTCTCCCATTAGTATGGTAATGTCCCTCCTCCCTGTCTCCTCCTCTAGTTGCTGTAAAAATCCTCTTTAACTGTTTCTTCCTCTTCATTTGCTGGGGCATATCCCAGAATTATATTTAGTTTAACCTTCTTGTTCTTTGTTCTAAATATAGCCATCAACAGTCGTTATCCGGCTGCTCTCCACTCCCTCTGTGTGGTACATTTTTCTCTTCCTCGTGTCCTGAGTTTATCAGTCTCCCCTGTTGCCAATAGGACCTTTCCTGACTCAGTCCATCTAGTCTCACTCAGTCCATCTAGTCTCACTCAGCCCATCTAGTCTCACTCAGCCCATCTAGTCTAACTCAGCCCATCTAGTCTCACTCAGCCCATCTAGTCTCACTCAGTCCATCTAGTCTCACTCAGCCCATCTAGTCTCACTCAGTCCATCTAGTCTCACTCAGCCCATCTAGTCTCACTCAGCCCATCTAGTCTCAGCCCAAGGACACTAATGCCATATCCCTCCCTCTCTTTTGCAATCTCCCCTCCTCCCACAAGGTTCTAACATTCCAGGTGCCGAGTCTGGAAGGCTTCCTTGTCGAAAGAAAGGTAGTCAGCTGTCCAGATTCCTTTCGGGTTTGGCTGAGCCGCATCATAGGTCCTGCTGAGGGAACCTTTCCCTTCAAGGGCGGCTTTTGATTTGTTTTGGTTGTTTTTGTAGCAATTGTTTTTTGACAAGGTGGGGTAGCCTACCTCTCAACCTCCTTTCTTATCTGGGCTTAGGCCCAACCATGGCGGAGATTACATTCAACAAATATGGGAGATGAGATGTTACTCATATTTGACTACCAAGACACAACCAAGGTGGCAAGAACGAGAGACGAGTAACAATGGATCATGCAGGTTAGCAAGGTGAGAGAATGCATTGGTCAAGGTCATATCCCACATTTCTAGGCCGAAAGATGCAGATACCATAGTGTGCTGGCACAGTAGGATACAAGTATCATAGTCCAAGTGTGCTGGGACAGGAGGATACAAGTATCATAGTCCAACTATCAGATGTGAAGCAATCTATCTTACACTTTAAACAAAACAATTCTAAAATAAATAAAAGTAAAACACCAAACAAAAATGGCAGTGATAGAACACAAGAAACATGTCTGTCTCTCCAGAACACAAGAAACATGTCTGACTGTCCAGAACACAAGAAACATGTCTGTCTCTCCAGAACACAAGAAACATGTCTGACAGTCCAGAACACAAGAAACATGTCTGTCTCTCCAGAACACAAGAAACATGTCTGTCTCTCCAGAACACAAGAAACATGTCTGTCTCTCCAGAACACAAGAAACATGTCTGTCTCTCCGGAACACAAGAAACATGTCTGTCTCTCCAGAACACAAGAAACATGTCTCACTGTCCAGAACACAAGAAACATGTCTGTCTCTCCAGAACACAAGAAACATGTCTGTCTCTCCAGAACACAAGAAACATGTCTGTCTCTCCAGAACACAAGAAACATGTCTCACTGTCCAGAACACAAGAAACATGTCTCACTGTCCAGAACACAAGAAACATGTCTGACTGTCCAGAACACAAGAAACATGTCTGTCTCTCCAGAACACAAGAAACATGTCTCACTGTCCAGAACACAAGAAACATGTCTGACTGTCCAGAACACAAGAAACATGTCTCACTGTCCAGAACACAAGAAACATGTCTCACTGTCCAGAACACAAGAAACATGTCTCACTGTCCAGAACACAAGAAACATGTCTGTCTCTCCAGAACACAAGAAACATGTCTCACTGTCCAGAACACAAGAAACATGTCTGTCTCTCCAGAACACAAGAAACATGTCTGTCTCTCCAGAACACAAGAAACATGTCTGACTGTCCAGAACACAAGAAACATGTCTCACTGTCCAGAACACAAGAAACATGTCTGACTGTCCAGAACACAAGAAACATGTCTGTCTCTCCAGAACACAAGAAACATGTCTGTCTCTCCAGAACACAAGAAACATGTCTGTCTCTCCAGAACACAAGAAACATGTCTGACTGTCCAGAACACAAGAAACATGTCTCACTGTCCAGAACACAAGAAACATGTCTGACTGTCCAGAACACAAGAAACATGTCTGTCTCTCCAGAACACAAGAAACATGTCTCACTGTCCAGAACACAAGAAACATGTCTGACTGTCCAGAACACAAGAAACATGTCTCACTGTCCAGAACACAAGAAACATGTCTGACTGTCCAGAACACAAGAAACATGTCTCACTGTCCAGAACACAAGAAACATGTCTGTCTCTCCAGAACACAAGAAACATGTCTCACTGTCCAGAACACAAGAAACATGTCTGTCTCTCCAGAACACAAGAAACATGTCTGACTCTCCTACTGACCTTCTCTTCTGTGTTTTAAACAAGAGAAGATTGTCATGCAGGTCAGGCCAGGCTCCCTGCGTGTTGCAGTGTTCACAGGCAAAATGTCCTGACAGATAAGATCAAGAATTCAAACCGTTAACAATATCATTAAATAAACAACAACCAAAACAGACATCAGTCCTGGCTCATTGTCACATACAACCTCCAGAAGTACCCTCACATCCAAGCCTCCAGTACCCTCACATGCAAGCCTCCAGTACCCTCACATGCAAGCCTCCAGTACCCTCACATCCAAGCCTCCAGAAGTACCCTCACATCCAAGCTTCCAGTACCCTCACATCCAAGCCTCCAGTACCCTCACATCCAAGCCTCCAGAAGTACCCTCACATCCAAGCCTCCAGAAGTACCCTCACATCCAAGCCTCCAGAAGTACCTTCACATCCATGCCTCCAGAAGTACCCTCACATCCAAGCCTCCAGTACCCTCACATCCAAGCCTCCAGAAGTACCCTCACATCCAAGCCTCCAGTACCCTCACACCCAAGCCTCCAGTACCCTCACATCCAAGCCTCCAGAAGTACCCTCACATCCAAGCCTCCAGTACCCTCACATTCAAGCCTCCAGTACGCTCACATACAAGCCTCCAGAAGTACCCTCACATCCAAGCCTCCAGAAGTACCCTCACATCCAAGCCTCCAGAAGTACCCTCACATCCAAGCCTCTAGTACCCTCACATTCAAGCCTCCAGAAGTACCCTCACATCCAAGCCTCCAGTACCCTCACATCCAAGCCTCCAGTACCCTCACATCAAGCCTCCAGTACCATCACATTGAAGCCTCCAGTACCCTCACATCCAAGCCTCCAGTACCCTCACCTGAAGTTGTGTTAATGTATAAGTTGTCAGATTTGGAGGTTTGTGTGGTTTTGGTAATCTTTGGGCACTGAGTGATGATAGATGTGTGCCCATGCTCCAACTTCATCTTCAGGTCAAGGAGCATCTATAACAGTCAGTGATACAACAAGATTAATCAGATGATGTCAGTGATACAAGATTAATCAGGTGATGTCAGTGATACAAGATTAATCAGCTGATGTCAGTGATACAAGATTTATCAGGTGATGTCAGTGACAAAAACAATAAAATTATAACACAATGAGTCCAACAGACACCCACTGCCTGTGCTATTAAAACAAGTCCAAACGATGGGGGAGGGGGGGTTCTTCCAGTGGAAAGTGTAAGTACATAATGTGACAACTGTCGCTGACAGACAAATCTATCATGACATCCCAGAAACAATCAAATCAGACACATGGATTTCAATCAACAATTCATCCAGATTTTCATTGACTAAAAAGTCACATTTGTTGATCAGCTTACCAAGAAAAGAAAGCATACAGTGGTAGTTTGGGTGGATCTAGAGAAGGCATACAGTGGTAGTTTGGGTGGACCTAGAAAAGGCAGTGATAGTTTGGGTGGACCTAGAGAAGGCAGTGGTAGTTTGGGTTGATCTAGAGAAAGCATACAGTGGTAGTTTGGGTGGATCTAGAGAAGGCATACAGTGGTAGTTTGGGTGGATCTAGAGAAGGCATACAGTGGTAGTTTGGGTGGATCTAGAAAAGGCATACAGTGGTAGTTTGGGTGGACCTAGAGAAGGCAGTGGTAGTTTGGGTGGACCTAGAGAAGGCAGTGATAGTTTGGGTGGATCTAGAGAAGGCAGTGGTAGTTTGGGTGGACCTAGAGAAGGCAGTGGTAGTTTGGGTTGATCTAGAGAAGGCATACAGTGGTAGTTTGGGTGGATCTAGAGAAGGCATACAGTGGTAGTTTGGGTGGATCTAGAGAAGGCATACAGTGGTAGTTTGGGTGGATCTAGAAAAGGCATACAGTGGTAGTTTGGGTGGACCTAGAGAAGGCAGTGGTAGTTTGGGTGGATCTAGAGAAGGCAGTGGTAGTTTGGGTGGACCTAGAGAAGGCAGTGGTAGTTTGGGTGGATCTAGAGAAGGCAGTGGTAGTTTGGGTGGATCTAGAGAAAGCATACAGTGGTAGTTTGGGTGGACCTAGAGAAGGCAGTGGTAGCTTGGGTGGACCTAGAGAAAGCATACAGTGGTAGTTTGGGTGGACATAGAGAAGGCAGTGGTAGTTTGGGTGGATCTAGAGAAAGCATACAGTGGTAGTTTGGGTGGACCTAGAGAAAGCATACAGTGGTAGTTTGGGTTGATCTAGAGAAAGCATACAGTGGTGGTTTGGGTGGACCTAGAGAAAGCATACAGTGGTAGTTTGGGTGGACCTAGAGAAAGCATTCAGTGGTAGTTTGGGTGGACCTAGAGAAAGCATACAGTGGTAGTTTGGGTGGACCTAGAGAAAGCATACAGTGGTAGTTTGGGTGGACCTAGAGAAAGCATACAGTGGTAGTTTGGGTTGATCTAGAGAAAGCATACAATGGTAGTTTGGGTGGACCTAGAGAAGGCAGTGGTAGTTTGGGTGGACCTAGAGAAGGCATACAGTGGTAGTTTGGGTGGACCTAGAGAAGGCAGTGGTAGTTTGGGTGGACCTAGAGAAAGCATACAGTGGTAATTTGGGTGGACCTAGAGAAGGCAGTGGTAGTTTGGGTGGACCTAGAGAAAGCATACAGTGGTAGTTTGGGTGGACCTAGAGAAGGCAGTGGTAGTTTGGGTGGACCTAGAGATGGCATACAGTGGTAGTTTGGGTGGACCTAGAGAAGGCAGTGGTAGTTTGGGTGGACCTAGAGAAGGCAGTGGTAGTTTGGGTGGACCTAGAGAAGGCGTTCGACAAGGTGTGAAATCAGGGACTTCAAGTAAAGCTACGAAGAAGAGAAGTATCTGGAAGAATGTACAGATGGATCAGCCACTTCCTCGAATACAGAACAGCCAGAGTTCAAGTACAAGGACAGATCAGCAAAAAGGTGATGCTGGAGCAGGGAGTACTCCAAGGGGGAGTACTGTCACCCACACTCTTTCTTGTATATATCTTGATGACCCGTTCCTCTGCGGAGCTGCGGGTCCAAACTTTATCTCCAACAGACCCTGTCCTGAGCCACGGAGGTCCAGTGTGGGGTAAGTGCTCCTGTAGAAACATCTCGAATGTTGCAGCGTACAGCAAGGGAGTATAACCAACACATTGGAGGTCTTCACCACGTTCTCTTCTTACCAATGGGGTACCAGACTGCTGTCGCTGAGCTCCATCAACCATCGTTTCGTGGCGGCATATGACCTGCCCATCTGTGTTTTGCCTTGTCTGCATGGATTACCGCATCCTTCTCCAGGGACAATCGTCTTGTGTCAGAATTGTGGAGACCTTGCATACGTCGGTTCCGGAGAGTGATTCCGACCAAGTGTCTCTCTAAGGAGTCCTGGGTCACTCTCAATTTGTCCTCTAGTGATTTTGTTAGTGTCCACGTCTCTGCACTGCAGCACATCGCAGAGAGTACAGAGGAATTGAAGAGGGAGGCTCGTAGGTCTTGGTCATGACAACCATTCAGGACCGTGTTGATAGACGAGAAGGCTGCCCGACTTGCAGGGTGACCTCTTGTCAGTTCAGGTTCCAGGTTATTCTCCATATTGAGAAGGCGTCCAAGATAAATGTACTCGTTGACATCCTCTAGTCGCACCCCACCAAGGAAGACTGGATCACGAGTGCCAAAGCGATTGTCCAACATCCATCTCCAGACCCGCTTTCTTGCCCTCTCCATTCAGTAGCTTCATCATTTGATTGGCTTCTGCTGCGGACTGTGTGATGAGCACTACGTCATCTGCAAATCGAAGGTGATTGAGGCGTCTGCTGTCAATAAGGATACCAAAGGTGTCTCAGTTGCATCGGCTAATGACTGATTCTTCTTCTTCTTATTCGTACGATGTCAGACGTCAACTTAAATTTTTTCGAAGAAAGCAGCGGTCATCCTGAGGCTGTTGACACTGCCATAGAGCTTGTCTAGTGTTGCCACTGGTGATGGCCACATGTGCTTTCTCTGGTCCTCGTATGTCGGGCAATTTTGCAGCAGATGTTCAGCGGTCATTTTCCCAGTACCACAGGTGCATTCGTCAAAGCCACCTATCTTCAGTGTATTGAATAGATGGTACCTCAGTCTGCTGTGGCCTGTGTGGAGTCTGAAGACCCATGACCTGCTCTCTTCTGTTCACCTGGTAGTAGGCATCATTTTTTGTGTAGCCAGTATGTTCTGTTTCCCATTTGGCCATATATCTGGCCCTTAAAAACCTTTTGGACTCTTCGTAGGTCACACTAGAATCTGGTTGTGGTAGAAACTGTACACTGGAAGAGTGAGACCAGTTCTCGAGTATGGCATTGCAGCATGGGCAACAGCAGCAAAGGCGAACTTTGATAAAATTAACAGACTTCAAAAGCAAGTAATGAGAGTTATAACAGGAGGCATGAAGTCAACGTCAATTGTAGAACTTGAAAAGATTACAAATCTGCAATCCTTGAATAATAAAAGAGACAGCAGAGCCCAGCAGTAAGCAGAGAAACTAAGAAGACTGACAGACCATCCAATGGACCAGAGACTAAATGGATTTGGAAAAGGGAGACTAAAGCGATGAAACTTTGTAGAAATAGCCAAAACAAAGATGAGCAAAGACCCCATGAACGTTACATCAACACCAAAGCCCATCCCTACTTTACGCAAACCCACCTGGAAGCAGTGGATCTTTCCAGAGCTGATAAAAAATTTACCAGGTATCAGATACAAGAACAGCCAGAATGAAAAGGAAAAGGGGTTCTCTGTGGCATATTGGTCAAGCCGTTTGCCTCGTGTTCAGATGATCGGAGTTCGATCCAAGCTGCAATGGTCGGTTCAAGATGTCAACCTTTCCGGAAATCCCTGGGTTCATTGCTGGAGCTACAGAGTTTGTGCTTTGTGTGATGCTCTCTGTAGGTGGGGATACCTTTCTGGAGCTTGTGTGATGTTCTCTGCAGGTGGGGATACCTTTCTGGAGCTTGTGTGATGCTCTCTGCAGGTGGGGATACCTTTCTGGAGCTATGGAGTTTGTGCTTTGTGTGATGCTCTCTGCAGGTGGGGATACCTTTCTGGAGCTTGTGTGATGTTCTCTGCAGGTGGGGATACCTTTCTGGAGCTTGTGTGATGCTCTCTGCAGGTGGGGATACCTTTCTGGAGCTATGGAGTTTGTGCTTTGTGTGATTCTCTCTGCAGGTGGGGATACCTTTCTGGAGCTTGTGTGATGTTCTCTGCAGGTGGGGATACCTTTCTGCTGTGAGAGACTGAGCCATATGGGGAAACCCAAGGTGATAAAATCGAGCCCTCGCCTTTACCTTTAACCTTGAAAAGGAAAGAAGAGACATAACCCTGAAGTACATAGAGAAAAACTACCCAAGAACAGACTGGACTCATGCATACACCGAAGGTTCTGCAACAATGCAACAGAAAATGGAGGGGAAGGATTTTTCCTGAGCCTAACAAACGGAAGATAACGCTGTTAGTGGCAACTGAAAAATTCTCAAGCAATTTCAGAGCAGAGTCATTGAAAGCTGCAGTAGAAGCATCGCTGAGAAGCAAAAGCAGTGAAAGCCAGATAGTCCTGTTTACAGATGCCATGTCCATGGTTACAGCACTAAAAAGCCAGAAAAATACAGAACTAAATTACTTAAGACCAGTACTCTGTCAACTATGCCAGCAGTTCACACCCAAAAGAGTTATGGTACAGTGGGTTCCATCCCACTGTAACATTCAAGGCAACGAGGCAGACAGACTGGCAAAAGAAGGTGGAAGGTTACCACAACCAGATTCTAGTGTGACCTACGAAGAGTCCAAACGGTTTATTAGGGCCAGATACATGGCCAAATGGGAAACAGCATACTGGCTACACAAAAAATGATGCTTACTACCAGTTAAACAGAAGAGAGCAGGTGGTGGCCTTCAGACTCCACACAGGCCACAACAGACTGAGGTACCACCTTTTCAACTGAATATAGGTGCTACTGACGAATGCACCTGTGGTACCGGGAAAATGACCCCTGAACATCTGATGCAAAATGTGTACCACAATTCTTGTGTATATAAACAACATCTGCAATAAATGTCAACTGTCGACATCCTTCAGCTGTTAGAAACCGAATCACCGCTCGCTGGTCAACTCTGGACGGATTCCGTATCACATCCGCCATGTTCTCAATGATCTGCTGAGGAAAGTATGAGTTGGAGGATAATGAAATTTTGCAAACTTGACGGTTGGTATGTTTTGGCGTCATCATGCGCATTGATCGTATATTCACTTGGTGCAGTTAGGCCCGGTTTCATTTCAACACGCCTCGTAGTATTCACTCAGGTGAATGTAGTATTAGATCCACAAATATGTTGGGCTACAAACCATCCCAGTATGAGTCAAGGCCTACTCTGAAACAAGGCCAGGCCTACTGTAACAAGGCCAGGCCTACTGTAACAAGGCCAGGCCTACTCTGTAACAAGGCCAGGGCTACTCTGTAACAAGGCATGGCCTACTCAACTCTGTAACAAGGCCAGGCCTGCTCAATTCTGTAACAAGGCCAGGTCTACTCTGTAACAACGCATGACCTGCTCAACTCTGTAACAAGCCTTCAAGGCATGGCCTGCTCAACTCTGTAACTACAAGGCATGGCCTGCTCAACTCTGTAACAAGGCATGGCCTGCTCAACTCTGTAACAAGGCCAGGCCTACTTAACTCTGTAACAAGGCCAGGCCTACTTAACTCTGTAACCAGTGTAACAAGGCCAGGCCTACTCTGTGTTAGTAACCAAACAAAAGAAGTGAAAAAGGTTTGAGTGCTGACTGTAGTGTGGTCCTTTTGGGCACCGGACTTGGCTCATTCGGCCCAGAGATGTAGTTAGAGATTCTGTCTCGAAATCTATTCTACGCCAATTCAAAGAGTGGACATGGATGACACCTCACCTGTTGAATGGTGCCCACCGACACGGGAACGTTTCCTCCAGTATCTGCCTCCTTGGTAAACCTCCTGCTGTTCTGGACATGAAACAAGCCAGATTTACTGGCAAACACGCGTGTCCGCCTGCTGTTAGAAGGACGCTTGGCGCACAGTAGCAGCCATACACTCCCATTCCAATTCATTCTTTGCTATATTATATTGAATATATTGATATAATTTACTGTTTATTTGCTAGCCATAAATGAGCACAATGTTGTCAATGTTGAAGTCCCCTGATGTCATCTGATATACACAAGACCTAATGTTGAAGGTCCCTGCTGTCATCTGATACACAAGACCTAATGTTGAAGGTCCCTGCTGTCATCTGATACACAAGACCTAATGTTGAAGGTCCCTGCTGTCATCTGATACACAAGACCTAATGTTGAAGGTCCCTGCTGTCATCTGATACACAAGACCTAATGTTGAAGGTCCCTGCTGTCATCTGATACACAAGACTGAAGAGCTAACAAAAGTAACAGGAACACATGCTCGATGCTGCACAACTGATTTTGCTATTCCAAGTTTTGAGATTAGTCCTGCCACTGACTTGTTACAATTAAATTTCACAAATTAAAAACCATGAAAGCACATTAGTGACATCTTTCTTTAAAGTTATTAATTAAGTGAGCATGTCCTTCGAAGGGCAGACTTATCGGCAAACATCTCAAACAATCCTTATGACCCGTGTCTGTCTCACTCCAGTTCCCGCCATATTGTTTGTGTAAGAACGTCTACTCTAAGAAAGGACAAACCACAATCTTTGACAGTAGCTTCCCTTAGTTCGTAAAGATATGCCATACATGAACGATCTGAGCCCCCTGGTGTACAGGGCTGCAGCGCTAACCACTCTGTTGTCTACCTGGGCCACCAGAATTGACAAAAATGGCGACTGATCGAAAGAAATCAGAAGAAGACTAGCCATAGCAGCGCAGAGAATGAACAGCCTGAATAAATTGTGGCAGAGCACCAACAAAACGACAAACGTGAAAGTCTCGATAGCCTGTGTGTTTTTCCTGTGGCAGCATATGGCTGCGAATCATGGACGATTACCAAAACTCGCAGACAAAAAAATGTAATCCTTCGACTTCGAGTCAAAATGTTACAGAAAGATCCTCAGAATACCATGGGCGGAGAAAAAGACAAATGTAGACATTCGGCAAGAGTTGAGCGTAGAGGAGAACTGGTTTATCAATTTCCATTTTGGCCAGAAAATGTAAATACTTTGGTCACATCAAGAGACACAACGGTCTTGAGAAGGGTGATGGAAGGTATGGTGCCGGGCAAAAGAGGAAGAGGTAGACCAAGAAGACGATGGCACCAAGATATTCAGGAATGCCTGTGTATGACTGTGGCGGAGGCTGGAGTTTTGGCAAGAGAACAAGTTTCTTTCAGACATACTGTGATTGGAGCGACGTTCTATAAAGGACATGCTACATGATGATGTCTGCGGAAACGGTTCAAGGTCGGAAGTCATGACAAAGTGCCTAGATCTGGAGTCATGACAAAGTGCCTAGATCTGGAGTCATGACAAAGTGCCTAGATATGGAGTCATGACAAAGTGCCTAGATCTGGAGATGACAAAGTGCCTAGATCTGGAGTCATGACAAAGTGCCTAGCTCTAGAGTCATGACAAAGTGCCTAGATCGGGAGTCATAACAAAGTGCCTAGATATGAATTCTTTTAAATATTAACATGTTGAGCATCCATACATTTCTGCAGGAAGATCAGATAAGATGGGCGAGACTTGTTTGCAGTGAATGTAGAGACACGTAGATTTACACAGACGTTCTTCACAGAGTCGAGCGCTGAAGGGATCTGCAGGGAATATGGGACAGTGGCTTACAGCATGAGACTACGTGATGAGAGACGAGAGAGAGATTAGAGAGACGAGAGAGAGAAATGGGAAATAGATGAGAGAGAGATTAGACAGACAAGAGAGAGAAATGGGAAATAGATGAGAGAGATTAGAGAGACAAGAGAGAGAAATGGGAAATAGATGAGAGAGATTAGAGAGGCAAGAGAGAGAAATGGGAAATAGATGAGAGACAAGAGAGAGAAATGGGAAATAGATGAGAGAGAGACTAGAGAAACGAGAGAGAGAAATGAGAAAGAGATGAGAGAGATAAGAGAGAGAGAGAGAGAGAGAGAGAAATGGGAAAGACTTGTGTGTCCAGATGTACAACCCGATCTGCGCATGACAAACTCTGCCGCACGCGGAGCACACGATAACGTCGCCACCATGTGACCCATCTCCCATTCGTACAGCTAGAGTTTTCTGCGCATCAGTAATGGGTGTCGTCTGGGCGGTTATGATCAAGCCCCCCCCCCCCCCCCCCCCTCCCTTCCCCCTGCGTACTGCATGCTCATTTAATCGGATCTGGACTCTCTCCGGCATAAGGTCTCGTTCTGCGGAGACCTTCAAAGCTGGGCACTATCCTGCCAGCCGGTCAGGAGACCTACAGAGCTGGGCACTCTATCCTGCCAGCCGGTCCTGAGACCTACAGAGCTGGGCACTCGCCACTCTATCTTGCCAACCTGTCCTGCCAGCCTGCGGAGACATCTTACGCGGAGTAGGAAAAGTGTCCTGTCATCTGCTATAGACTGTCCATGTTTAGCATGCTTATAGAAAGATGGTCAGCACAATCTCACAATACACATCCATCATTCAACATTGACTCCTTGTCTGTCTCAAACGTTTGCTGCGAGTTAACACTTACCTTGGTACTACTGATGTCAGCCTCATAATGTACACGTTTCTCTGATCAGGTACTATCCAGGTAAGTATAGCTATATCTACGTGTAGATGTTGACCCTGCGCAGTCATGTTGTACATGTTGGCCATATGCAGTCATGCTGTAGATGTTGGCCCTGCGCAGTCATGTTGTAGATGTTGGCCCTGTGCAGTCATGTTGGCCCTGTGCAGTCATGCTGTAGATGTTGGCCCTGCGCAGTCATGTTGTACATGTTGGCCATGTGCAGTCATGTTGTAGATGTTGGCCCTGCCCAGTCATGTTGTACATGTTGGCCCTGTGCAGTCATGTTGTAGATGTTGGCCCTGTGCAGTCATGTTGTAGATGTTGGCCATGTGCAGTCATGTTGTAGATGTTGGCCCTGTGCAGTCATGTTGTAGATGTTGGCCCTCTGCAGTCATGTTGTAGATGTTGGCCCTGTGCAGCGATGTATGGTTTGAGGAAGGGCTTCCCAGGAGCAGATAAGAACATTACTTCCGTGTTAACGGTGCTGACGGTATCGGTGCTGACGGTATCGGTGCTGACGGTATCGGTGCTGACGGTATTGGTGCTGACGGTATTGGTGCTGACGGTATCGGTGCTGACGGTATCGGTGCTGACGGTATCGGTGCTGACGGTATTGGTGCTGACGGTATCGGTGCTGACGGTATCGGTGCTAACGGTATCGGTGCTGATGGTATTGGTGCTGACGGTATCGGTGCTGACGGTATCGGTGCTGACGGTATTGGTGCTGACGGTATCGGTGCTGACGGTATCGGTGCTGACGGTATCGGTGCTGATGGTATTGGTGCTGACGGTATCGGTGCTGACGGTATCGGTGCTGACGGTATCGGTGCTGACGGTATTGGTGCTGACGGTATCGGTGCTGAAGGTATTGGTGCTGACGGTATTGGTGCTGACGGTATTGGTGCTGACGGTATCGGTGCTGACGGTATTGGTGCTGACGGTATCGGTGCTGACGTTATTGGTGCTGACGGTATTGGTGCTGACGGTATCGGTGCTGACGTTATTGGTGCTGACGGTATCGGTGCTGACGTTATTGGTGCTGACGGTATCGGTGCTGACGGTATCGGTGCTGGCGTTATTGGTGCTGACGGTATTGATGCTGACGGTATCGGTGCTGACGGTATCGGTGCTGACGGTATTGGTGCTGACGGTATTGGTGCTGACGGTATCGGTACTGACGGTATTGGTGCTGAAGGTATTGGCGCTGAAGGTATTGGTGCTGACGGTATCGGTACTGACGGTAAAATTGAAGTCAGTACACCTGGCTGAAAACTTCTCCATAATTGTCTGTACGGTCTGGCCGGTTAATGGCGCAGTAATCAGCACAAATGGTGTCTAAGATCGGTGCTTCTGTCACCTTTGTGAAGGACTTTAGACTTGCCAGAGTGAATAGCTGCCCGCCCGTCCGGTATCTGACCAGTATGCCTGTGTCACAGTCACGTGTCGCATCAGAAATCATGGCTGAAAATACCATGCTAAACGTCGCTTAGGCCTGCACACAGCCCTGTGTGACTCCATTTATGACTGGGAATGCGGCAGAGAGTTCACCATCATTAGGGTCAGCACACGTCTCTTCGTCTTTCTCTGCGTTCAGACTTTTTGGTCATGCTAGAGCTGCAGTCCCGTCGCTAGAACGAAGTCCGCTCCAGACCCAGGTGGCAGCCCCACAGCGTCTGCGTCACCTCAGCTCCCTCTGACCAGGTCTGTCATCGTAGGTCGCTGTGTATTGGGCAGTTCTGTAGGATGTGTTCATGGGTCTGGACTCCACGTGGGCAGTTCTATAGGATGTCTTCATGGGTCTGGACTCCACGTGGGGAGTTCTGTAGGATGTCTTCATGGGTCTGGACTCCACGTGGGCAGTTCTGTAGGATGTGTTCATGGGTCTGGACTCCATGTGGGCAGTCACTTGTGTATGAAATCTTGATCTGATGTAGGTGGCTTCTGCAGTTCTGTGCCCCTGGCCAGTAAGCTGATTGCTGTTTGAATCTTAATTGTACTGGCGAGTCTATCATGATAGTTCCATCACAACAAGAAGTAGATGTATCCAAGCAGTGGCATCTGATTGACGATGCCCTCTGAGAGCCAGCACGGATAAGGACAAAGGCTATGGCTGGTGTCGTGTGCCTGACAGACCACAGACTCATTGCGTCAGAGTTTAACTAACCTCTACAGAGAGTCCTGGTGATGTCATCCGAGTAGGAAACATGTGAAGTGACTCAATATTTTCAAACTGTAAACTAGGCCCGACATGACAGGGCTCTGGACAGCCGGCTCACGGAAACAGTTCTGTGTGGAATCAGTGGAGGACAAATGTCTTTCTGAAGGATGCTGTCTATTCTACCGCTTCTGGGTACTTGGATCAGGCGGTTCGCAGAATCCTTGACTGGTTTGATGAAAACGATGAGGCTACTTGAAGACTACGTTGGAGGTTAAAGACGTCGATAACTAAGACTTCCCCAAGACTACAGCCTCATCATCTTACAAGAAGTAAGCTATTACCAATATTCGATAAAAACACACGTAGGCAATGACCGCACCAGGACATGAAGAGAAACGGGATATACTCTTCGACCAGATGGTCTATCCCCTGGCCCTGATGCGGTCAGTGGGCCGTCACCTACATGTGTTTATGTCCTGGTGCGATCACTGGGCCATCACCTAAATGTGTTTATGTCCTGGTGCGGCCACTGGGCCGTCACCTAAATGTGTTTATGTCCTGGTGCGGTCAGTAGGCCGTCACCTTAATGTGTTTGTGTCCTGGTGCGGTCAGTAGGCCGTCACCTAAATGTGTTTATGTCCTGGTGCGGTCAGTAGGACTTCACCTAAATGTGTTGTGACCTTTCTTCGTCTGGCAGCGAGGTGCCAGAAAACCTGGCTGTGTCGTCACAACCAACGGAAGTGAACGGCCTGTCCAAGATGGAGTTCAGGAAATACGTCAGACGGTTTCGCGCTTTGTCTCATGTCGCTAGAAAGTCTTTGAAAGTTGGCGCTGTCGTTGTTGTAGGTGTTGTTGTCTACAGTAAGTGGAATGGCAGTAGCATTCTGCACGCAGCTTGGACGACCGGTTACGAGCCAAGCGTCAAGTGGGATTCCAACTGGGATAGGTAGACGAATCTCGACCCGGTTCTGTTCTCTCATCTCCATCACAACAACAACAACAACATGATTTCACATATTCTGATATTGCTTTATACATGATAATGCGTCAAGTTTATAAGTTAATTTATGTATTCTTGTACATGTACGTGTGTCAGCATGTATTAAAAGTTACATTACCCTGTACTTTGATGACAATTTCAAATTGACTCTACAGCATTACAATCACAAAGCCCCAGAAAAATACAGTAATACAGTCCAACGATCAGCCATGTGGACCCCCACCAAAGTCATGATTTTTGCTCTGTTTTAACAATCGCAGTCGGACTGTACTATGGAGACAAATATAGACTTAGGCAAAGTTGATTCCAAAAAGGAGGTGGAGTGGTGAAAAATATATTGATTATCTCAGCTATTCATGACTGAACAGAACAACTGTAAAACCAGACATTGATATTCTGGAGAACAAAATACAACCGATGATTCATGTCAGTAATTGCATGACTAATTAATATTCAAAATGGCGTCCTAATTTGCATAATTCACAACTAAAATAATTATTGTAATATTTTGTTTTTTTCATGTTACACTACATGTGATATATCGTCTTTTTGAGAAGAGCATTCATATATTCATTGTTTGCTGTTATTTCATTAAAATACTCACGGGATTAGTATACAGAATAAATTATTACACAAATTTGACCCCCAAAAATTTGATTACAAAGGTTACTCAATATACAGAGTTGTTAAAATGAATGTTAGAAATACATAAAATATACTTATAGAAGGCCCCTGGAACATTCTTACAAGCTGCAGTTGATTATTCTAATGTGGTATCTTCAAACATGACTTGTTTATTTGTGTTGACGTTAAAACCAAAGTAAATGCACATAACTGAACATCATTCATTTTTGAGTACACAAACTGAAATATCAGGAAATTTGGAAACAACGGATGAATTTAATTTGCAGAGAAAATTATTACACAAATATAACAAGAGCACATATGATATGCAGTTTAATTCATTAATAGATGTAGTTTTCAAGTGTCACAAACAGCAAAACATATGGATTAAAAGTCTTTATTGGGTAAGTTTTATATGTTAATTGTTTTTGTCGTACAGAATTTTGTTGTTCCATGTTTCTTTTTATTATACTCTTTGAGAGAGATATATTGATATAATTTATATTGTCTTAATGCTCATGCAATCCTTGTCTTCCATATATGACCACATAAAATAAAACAGTGACATTTTAAATGTAACACCAGATGAACTCTCAACAGTGACAAGGAGATGCCTGGCTTCAAGGATGGTAATATTGCTATATCCTCAAAAAGTTAATTTAAAAAAAAGTTCAAATATGGCTATATAAAATGCAAAAAGAATATAGAGACATCCCTTGGTACATACTTACCAGTAAAGTTGATTATTCGAGCTTGATTTCCCCAAGAGCGAAATCAGCTAACATCGCTGTCACTGGCATTACCTAATCCTCTCTGTCACTGGCATTACCTAATCCTCTTTTAGAGGAACTTCAGCTGTAGTCCAATACTTCACACAGACAAACTTCTGGTCAGGTTTCTTCTTCTTCCCCCACTCTATCGTAAATTATGTCACCTTCCCGTGGTATACAACATCAACTTCCTCCACGAACCACGCATGAGGAAGCGAAATGCCTAAAATGAAATCATTATTGTCAATGGATAGCTGAAGTTTAGCTTTCACGTTATCTATATCTTTACAAATATCTAATTCTAATATGGGTGCCTTGTTCAAATGGCACCCGCAATAATTCTTTTATAATTGGCCCACCTCATCTGCATTCCTCATAAATAATTTCTGTTTAATGGCACAAACAGCATCTGTACCTTTCTTATTATCAGCCCGCAACAACCTCATCTTGGCTCCATGATGGACAGCAAAGTGGATCAGTTCAATCTGCTCGGAGTCGGGGAGTGTATCCAACCACTAAAATACATTGTTCTGTACCCCTTTTACTTTCCCATCCATGAAACCAAGGGTTTCATTGGGAGCTCTCCGCCATAGAGAGTCCAATATGCCCAGAGATCTTTCAGAACTCATGTTGTGAGCCGGGGCTGAAGAAGTACCCAGCAGCATGGTGTCTGTTGCCACTGCTAGAGCTCCAGTCAGATATGGGCACAGTTGGCACTGCTAGAGCTCCAGTCAGATATGGGCACAGTTGGTACTGCTAGAGCCCCAGTCAGATATGGGCACCACCAGCATGGTGTCTGTTGGCACTGCTAGAGTCCCAGTCAGATATGGGTACAGTTGGCACTACTAGAGTCCCAGTCAAATATGGGCACAGTTGGCACTGCTAGAGCCCCAGTCATATATGGGCACAGTTGGCACTGCTAGAGCCCCAGTCAGATATGGGCACAGTTGGCACTGCTAGAGCCCCAGTCAGATATTGGCACAACTGGCACTGCTAGAGTCCCAGTCATATATGGACACTGTTGACATTCAAGATGAAAGCATTAGTCAGATTTTGAACGGCCAGCCTAAATTTAACTAAATATGCCTTATGGACATCAATAAATATGAGAGTTAAACATGCACGGTCCGACTCAATTTCACCACCGAGGACATCCTGTTTTCTGGTGCTGATGGATGATGGTTTCGCCGCTAATGCTCTCAGGTAATCCAAACATTTCTTAAGTAACCTGCTTTTGCCTGCAGGGAAACAATTGCATGAGATCAGCGTTAGTAATAAAGCTCAAGGCCAGGCCAAACATGGAAATGATTTCTTTAGTAGTAAAAGGATCAACAATATCTGACAGACAAAAGTTACAGTAACAAGAATGACAAGCAACTTTCAAATCTCGAGTACCACATGGAAAAACTTTTACAGTAAATAAGTTTATCTAATAATATACTAATGAAACTTATTTACTGTAAAAGTTATTCCATGTGGTACTCGAGATTTGAAAGTTGCTTGTCATTCTTGTAAAACAAACACATCCATGGCCCAGTCAGGATACACATCCATGGGCCAGTCAGGATTTTGAAGAACAATCCAAGTGCTTGAAGCTGAGCCTGAAGATTTCGGGGCTCTTCAGATAGTTTAGTATGGTTGCCACCATTTTTGTGCGACTGCACTTTAGCTCAAAGTAATCTTTTGAGTTTCTCCTGCAGGACAAAAATGGTGGAAGCCATGTGAAACAAAACGTTCAGTCTGTTCCCCGCATATCTCTGGATGGTGCCAAGCTTCAGCTTTTCACCTCTTAGGAAGGTCTCAAATCCTTCTGAGTCACCTGTGCCTTGTTTGTGTATGGAATGATTAAAATACAATTTATTTATAGAAACACTACGATTAAAAGCACATCAATAAAACTTGCAAGATTGACATAGGTAAAAAAAATGTGTTTTTTTTTCAATTCATTGAATTAAGTGAATCAATCAAGCTGCTTAAAAAACAAATTGTTCAATAAACAATACACACATTGGATATTTTATTTGACCTCATTTTGGGAATGCAGTGAATAAGTTGAGCTGCAATACATCCAGTTTTATGTTGGGTGGCTAGTCCCCATGCTCTGTCTAGGCTGTCCTGGCAGAAAGTGCAAGTCCATCGAGGAGATGAACATTGTAGTTCAGCTCAAGCAATTCCATGTCAAACTTTTTCTTCATTTCCTTGACAACACAGTGATTAACCGGTGCTCTGTCAGTGATTAACCGGGGCTCTGTCAGTGATTAACCTGTGCTCTGTCGGTGATTAACCGGTGCTGTCAGTGATTAACCGGTGTTCTGTCAGTGATTGTGCTCTTAATGGTTTAAAAAACCCTTTTTTTTGACATTGGCAGCTTCAATCTCTGACAGATTACGGTACACACAACATGTCTCGATGACATCAAGTAAAGCTTGACTGACGTGCTTGTTGTAATCACTTGTTGTTCCTCCAGGAAGCACACCAATGTCAAGGATAAATGTCTGAAATAAATCTTTCACATTAGTAGTCACACAGGCTTCATTGATATGAGATCCTTTCAAACTTGTGGCATCTCATGACAGAGTAGTGCCAGATGACTCATGCAAAATGTATCCAGTCTGAATGTGAGACAGAACACCTATTTCATAAGCTATCTGTGCTACAGTAGATGGAACAGGTCTGCCTGAAATTTGTTTACCACACACATGGAATACCACATAGTGAAGGATATCACAACAATGCTGAACACTGACATTGCATATCAAACTTTTATACATACATTGTCTGAATATATGGTCATACATCTTACCATCTACCTTTACCTGTATCATATCGTTGTTGATGTCATCTATCTTTTCTTGCAACATGGACATCTGATTCTCACGGGATGCTTCCAGGTAGCTCAAGTTCTTTCTAGCGTGAGCAACCTGACGTTCATGTTGTCTTTTCACTTGCTTCTTGTGTACCTTAGACAGGCGCTGGAAAAGAGTCAACTTATTCCGCAATAATTTAAAATCCTTAACTTTCTTTTCAAGCTGTTTCTGGATGCTGTCATGTCTCGACTCATAATCTCGCAGCTTCTCGTTCAAGGCATTACTTTTCACCTTCAACTTCTCGAAAGAATTCTTCACCTTTGGGAAACTCCTCAAAGCACTCTTTCATTTGGCTTTCGAAGAGCTTAGGCATCTTACCTTCCTGCGAATGGTCTGATTGACCACCTTCAGAGCAAAACGTGCCAGTTCTTGCGCATGATGTTTATCTGATCAAACAAACGCCTGCGCAATGTGCCAATTGTCACTCTCAAATTATTGCTTGGTAATACAGTTATGACAATCATAACGAAGTTTCTTTGGGATAGGGCCCAACCGTTGCAGCTGAAACAGCTGACAGATCAGTAGGTGAGGCAATCTCTTGTGGCTTAAACAGTTGACAGATCAGTAGGTGAGGCAATCTCTTGTGGCTGAAACAGTTGACAGATCAGTAGGTGAGGCAATCTCTTGTGGCTGAAACAGTTGACAGATCAGTAGGTGAGGCAATCTCTTGTGGCTGAAACAGTTGACAGATCAGTAGGTGAGGCAATCTCTTGTTGCTGAAACAGTTGACAGATCAGTAGGTGAGGCAATCTCTTGTGGCTGAAACAGCTGACAGATCAGTAGGTGAGGCAATCTCTTGTGGCTGAAACAGTTGACAGATCAGTAGGTGAGGCAATCTCTTGTTGCTGAAACAGTTGACAGATCAGTAGGTGAGGCAATCTCTTGTGGCTGAAACAGCTGACAGATCAGTAGGTGAGGCAATCTCTTGTGGCTGAAACAGCTGACAGATCAGTAGGTGAGGCAATCTCTTGTTGCTGAAACAAAAACGACAGTATTAGACACATCTTTAGGAAATGGCATCTGAAAAAGATGTACAAGTGGTTTTTCTTCAACAGGTGGAAAATTACAATAATCGTAAAGAATTTTCTTTCATATGTGGCCAGTGGTCAATTGGATCAGTGAACTGGCGTATTTGGCTTTTATACATCTCAAAAATCATGTGATTGGCCTAGAAACAAATAATCCGTTACAGCTTGACCTTGCTCTGAAAGCTATGTGCACACAATCTATTCTTAAAGGCACTCATTGACCCTGCATCCACTACTTCCTGTGTTAATGCATTCCAAACATTCCCCACTTTCTGACTAAAAAAAATATTTCCCAATATCTAATCTGGACCTCTCTTTAGTCAGCTTGTAGCTATGCCCTCTTGTTATTGTGAGTGACTGTATTTTGAAAAACTTGTTATAGTCTAATTTATCCGTTCCTCTGGTCATCTTATAAACCTGTATTGTCACCTCGAATTCTTCTCTCTTCTAGACACTGTAGGCCGGTTTTTCTGAGTCTTTCCTCATAACTGTAATTCTGGAATCCCACTATCAGCTTTGTCGCTCTTTTTTGTATCCTTTCCAGCATGTTTATATCCCCTCTATGATAAGGTCTCCACCCCTGTACACAGTACTCCAATCTAGGTCTAACTAATGCGCTGTACAGTTTGACTATCACTTCCTTGCTCCTATGTTTAATATTTCTTTTTATCATACCTAACATTGCATTTACCCTCTTCACTGCTACCTGAACTTGCTCACTCACCTTTCCTGAATGATCTATTATAACCCTTAGGTCCCTTTCCTTATCTATCTTTCTAATATTGTTCTCGTCGATTCTGGAATTATGTTCCATATAGGATCTACCCATGTGGATGACTGTACATTTATCTACGTTAAACTCCATTTGTCACCTCACCGACCATTCTCGAATTTTATCTGAATCCGACCTCAATATATCCACTTCCGCTTTAGATGAGACACTACTGCAGTTTTGAATCATCTGCAAATTTTGCAGTCATAGACCCCATACCAATGTCCAAATCGTTTATATATATCAAGAACAAAATTGGTCCCAAAACCGAGCCCTGTGGCACTCCACTTTTTACTTCCCACCACTCAGAGTACTCCTTATTTATGCTCACTCTCTGGCTTCTTCCCGTTAACCAATTTTCAATCCATTTGGCAACTTCCCCACCTATTCCATGTGATTTTAACTTTTTAAATAATCTTTTATGAGGTACTCTATCAAAAACCTTTGCAAAATCTAGATAAATAACATCCACTGGCTCCCCTTTATCTATCATTTTAGTAACCTCCTCCGTGAATTCTAATAGATTTCTTAAGCACGATCTCCCTCTAGTAAACCCATGCTGACTATTTCTGATTAGATTGAAGTTGTCTAAATGCATTACAATGTTTTCTTTGATTATTGACTCTAACAATTTAGACTATGCTCATAAAATTCACCGGTCTATAATTCGCTGGATCTGATTTTTACCCTTTTTGAATAAGGGGATCACTCCTGCATCTTTCCAATCCCCTGTAACCCTTCGCAAGTGATTGAGAACATAATATAGCCAATGGTTTTGCTAGTTGGTCTCTAATTTAAAACAGTATTTTATATGGATACTATCTTGACCTGGACATTTATCTACTTTCACCCCCTCCCATTTAAAAAACAAACATTTCCTCTGTAATATAGATTGATCTTAATCCTGCTGTATCCATGTCTCTTTGGAAAATATCTATAGGCTCTGGGATCTTGGAGCAGTCCTCCTTTGTGAAGACTGTGCCAAAGTACTGATTGAGCAGATTAGCTGCCTCCCTATTCTCACTTATTATTTTCCCTGTACTGTCTATGAGAAGGCCTACTTTGTCTTTCGTTCTTTGTTTATTTCTAACATAAGAAAACTATTTCAGTTTATTTTCAGTCAATTCTTGCTGCTCTATTCACTTTCTATGTGTGACATCCCATGTTGATGGTGTGACCTCCCATGTTGTTGGTGTGACCTCCCATGTTGTTGGTGTGACCTCCCATGTTGTTGGTGTGACCTCCCATGTTGTTGGTGTGACCTCCCATGTTGTTGGTGTGACCTCCCATGTTGTTGGTGTGACCTCCCATGTTGTTGGTGTGACCTCCCATGTTGTTGGTGTGACCTCCCATGTTGTTGGTGTGACCTCCCATGTTGTAGGTGTAACTTCTAACACTCTCAACTTTGTTGCAGGCGTGACCCCCATAGTTTAGTGCAGCCTCCTAAAGGTGGTGGAGACGGTGACGGTGACTACAACAAGCAGCTGAAGGCTCACACACCCACAGCCAGTAGACATATCCTGCTCATTCGTCATGGACAATATTTTGATAACGCAGCTATTGATAAAGAGCGGTTTCTAACCAGTTTAGGTGGGTTGACTCAGAGATGTATTACAACTGCAACAATTGGCGATAACATAAACTGTAACATTCACCCATATAACATAAACTGTAACATTCACCCATCTAACACAAACTTTTAACATTCACCCATCTAACACAAACTGTAACATTCACCCATCTAACACAATCTGTAACATTCACCCATCTAACACTCACCCATATAACATTCACCCATCTAACAAACTGTAACATTCACCCATCTAACACAAACTGTAACATTCACCCATATAACATTCATCCACCTAACACAAACTGTAACATTCACCAATCTAACATAAACTGTAACATTCACCAATCTAACATAAACTGTAATAATAATAGCTGTCCATCGTTGTCGATGAGGACCGCCGACATCATCCTTGTCACAGATTTCCCTGTTGGGTGTGGGTGCGCATGTGGCTGAACAGGCCAATGCGGGCACGAAAACATCTGCTACATATCGGGCACACGAGGTTTGTAGAAGGGGATGGTGTTCCCGCTGCTCGGGATTTCCGCGTCTCGCGTCTGTTCTGGGCTTTCACAACACGGTCATCTTCACCAGCAGCTACACCCGATTTGACTGCGCTTCTCCAGTCAGATCTGTTTTTCGCAAGACATTCCCATTTGTCGATGTCTATCTGGCAACATTTTAGTGAGTCCTTCAGACCGTCTTTAAAACGTTTCTTTGGGCGCCCCCTTTCGCGCCATCCCTCTCTCAGCTCGCCGTAGAGAAGCTTCTTTGGGAGCCGCTCGTCTGACATACGGACGAGGTGTCCGGCCCATCCTAGTCGTGCTTTTTCTAGCAGTGCATGGATGCTGGGCATGTTAGCCCTCGAGAGAACCTCGATGTCAGTGAGACGATCTTGCCATCGGATGTGGAATATTCGCCTCAGGCAACCTGTGTGGAAGTGGTTTAACCTCCTTGCATGTCCAGAGTATACAGTCCAGCTTTCGCAAGCGTATAGTAGGGTTGGAATGATGGTTGCACGGTAGACTTTGAGTTTGGTCTTGACGCTGATGCCACGACGTGCCCAGACCATCGAGCGCATTCTACCAAAGGATGTGCTGGCCTTTGCTATTCTGCTTGCCACCTCATCGTCTAGGCTGACATCTCGACAGCGTGCTGCCCAGATATGTGAATTTGTCTACGGCATTCAACGTCTGACTGTAGTCTCTGGTTTTGTGTACGGCATGCCTGGTGCTGGTTGGTACATGACCTCTGTTTTTTTGGCATTTATGGTCAGACAAAAATTTTCGCATGCGGCAGAGAACTGGTCCATTCCAACCTGCATGTTCAGTTCTGAGTTGCTCATTAGAGCGCAGTCGTCAGCAAATACAAGTTCCCTGATTATGTCGCCAGCCACTTTGGTTTTGGCCTTCATTCTTCTGGAATTGAGTAACTTGCCATCTGTACGGTACTTTATGGGTATTCCAAGCTCCAATGATCTGAAGGCGTCTGTCATCGTGGCCGCGAACATCATGCTGAACAAAGTCGGGGCGAGTACACATCCTTGTTTTACTCCGTTTGATACTAGAAACGTTTTAGAGATTGCACCGCTGTCCAGTACACGAGCACACATGCCTTCGTGTAGCTGTTTCACCATTGTTATGAACTTGTTGGGGCAGCCAAACTTAGACATTATCATCCACAGCCCTTCTCTGTTAACTGTATCAAATGCCTTTGTCAAATCAATGAATGTGGTGTACAAGGCCTGATTTTGCTCTCGACACTTCTCTTGTACTTGGCGAGCGGCAAAAATCATGTCCACTGTTCCTCTTCCGGCTCTGAATCCACATTGGCTTTCTGGGAGGTGGTGGCTTTGTTCAAGGTGTTTGTTGAGCCTGTTTAGCAGTAAGCGCGCTAGGATCTTGCCTGCTACGGAGAGTAGCGATATTCCACAATGATTGTCGCATTCCTGACGATTGCCTTTTCTTTTGTACAGGTGAACGATTGAGGCGTCCTTTAGCTCCTGCGGAATTTTACCTTCAGCCCACATGTGACAGAAGAGTTCAGTGATCCTTCTGGTGAGGGATGGGCCAGCTGTCTTATATACCTCTGCTGGTATTGCATCAGCTCCTGGAGCTTTTCCTATAGATAGTGAACTGATTGCCCCGTCGACTTCCTCCTCAGTAATTACTTCATCCAACGCCAGGTTCAGTTCCACCTGCGGCATTCGCCGGATGGCCTCTTCATTTATGGACGATGGGTGGTTTAGTATTTTGCAGAAGTGGTCATCTATCTAGAATCTGAACCTTATCTGTTAGCAGTACCCCATCCGCACTGCGATCTGGAGTATTACTAGAGGGCTGCGGGCCGTAGAGAGCTTTCAGTGCCTCGTAAAACCGTTTGGTGTCATGACGCTCGGCGAACATCTCAATTTCGTCAGCTCTTTTGCTGAGCCAGGAGTCTTGCATCTCTCTAAGCCTGGTCTGGACAGCTTTGCGAGCAGTATTGAAGGCAGCTTTTGTTGCCGGAGATGGTGTGTCCCTCTGGTATTCCCTGTGCGCTTCATGTTTTGCATCGAGAAGGCCCTGTATTTCTAGATCGTTCTCATCAAACCAGTCCTTATGCTTGCGCGTGAGTGGGCCAATGTGTTTAACAGCTGTATCGTAGAGTGTGTTTCTCAATGATGCCCAGTTCTTTTCGATGTCGTTCTTTTAAAAACGAAGCTCAGACAGTCTACCCTCAAGCTCTTCCTGGAAGTCTCCTCTCGTGGGTTCGTATTTCAGCTGAGAGACATTTAGCCTCCTCAGTGGTTTCTTTCCCTGTGGGCGCATTTTGGGCTGGATCTTGAAGTTTAGCTTGGCAATGACAAGTCGATGGTCGGTCCAACATTCTGCACCACACATGCTCTTCGTTACCATAGCATCCGCTCGATCCCTACGTCTGATGATAATATAGTCAATGAGGTGCCAGTGGCGGGACCTTGGGTGCATCCATGTGGTTCTATTTCGGACAGGTAGTCGGAAAGCTGTGTTTGTAATGAATAGTTCATTTGTGGCACATGTCCTCAGAAGGAGCAGTCCGTTACTATTGCATTTTCCGATACCATGTCTGCCAATGGCCCCCTCCCAGGCTGTATGGTCTGTGCCAACCCTAGCGTTAACCTTTAGCACGCCATGGTCGAGTGCTAGCCGACTCACTAGGCCTACAAAAACGGTGTACGGAAAAATTTTTTTTTTTTTTATACGGAGTCACTCCCAACAGCCATTTTTTACTGCTGAATACATGCTCCATATATACACGATATTTTGCCGGTTAAAGTATCGTATGTGCGATTACAAATGGCTTTTGAACAGTTTTAATTTTGTATACGCCGTTTGGAGCAAGCCGACCTTTTGCGAAAGGGGAAGTAGGTTGTTGGGAAAGATCTTTATCGAGTAGATTTTTTAATTTTGTTTGTTTAAATGAAAGAACTACGTTTGAATTGAAACTAACAGTTGTGGCGATATTGTAAACACAGTATCGATACGTTGTTGTGGTTTCCATGGTTTTCTATCGAAGCGACTAGGCCTAGTGGTCGAGTCCAAATTTTTCCAGAGATTTTCATAAATTTTCAACTTTATCTTTTTGTATCTCAAAAACTAACAAACACACAACAACAACAATAACACCCACATGTTTGTTATCCTATTGTGTGTCTACACGCCAGAAAATCATATTTATTGACAAACAAACATAAAAATTAAAAATTTTGAAAAACGACTACCATGGTGACTAATTAAGAAAATTAATTAGGTCAAATATTTTTCAAAAAGAATCTGGCGTGCTAAAGGGATGACCAGTTTGTCAGATTTGGGGACTGCAGCGATGAGCGCCTCAAGGTCCTCATAAAACTTATCTTTTGTTTCCTGAGGATTTGTCATTGTGGGTGCGTATGCACTGATGAGTGTTGCATGGCGCCCTCCTATTAGGGGGAGACGCAGTGTAATCAGGCGGTCATTAATTCCTCTGGGCATGCTTGTGAGCTTGTCGACCATGTTGGTCTTGATGGCAAAGCCAACTCCAGCATCACGGCGTTCTTCTTTGCTGCGGCCGCTCCAGAAGAAAGTATAACCAGCGCCTTCTTCTGTGATCTGCCCTTCCTCTGCCAGTCGTGTCTCGCTCAGGGCAGCTATGCAGATGTTGTATCTAGCCAGTTCCCTGGCGATCAGTGCTGTCCGTCGTTCGGGTCTGTTTGCTTTGGTGTTGTCCAGTAGCATGCGGACATTCCATGTTGCAAGCGTTATGGGTAGTTTTCGTGATCGTTTTCTGCCTGTTCCGCCGCTGCAGTTTGGGGGCCCTGCCAGTTGCGAGCTGCTAGTCAGGGTGTGATATGAAGGGTGATGTCGTGAGTTGCGCAATGTGTTTATAGTGAGGGAGATGTGCGCAGGATCTTCCTCACTCTCTCGTCCGGACTCAACATGTTCTAGAGGCAAGACATTGTCAAGACTTCTAGTGAAGGGTTCGGATGCAGACAGTATGGTGTCAGCGTGTGCCTCATTATCTCGGTAGCCCTTCCCTTCTCTTTTATCGCTGGGGTGGAGCTTTGAGGTATCAGTTTCTGAGTGCATTTGTTTGTGTATTCTTCTTCCACCTCTCGTTCCTCTAGTCTTCCGCCTTGATTGTATACTTGTGAGTTCCGATGCCTCAGGAGGCATCGGAACATAAACTGTAACATTCACCCATCTAACACAAACTGTAACATTCACCCATATAACATTCATCCACCTAACACAAACTGTAACATTCACCCACCTAACACAAACTGTAACATTCACCAATCTAACATAAACTGTAACATTCACCCATCTAACACAAACTGTAACATTCACCCATATAACATTCATCCACCTAACACAAACTGTAACATTCACCCACCTAACACAAACTGTAACATTCACCAATCTAACATAAACTGTAACATTCACCAATCTAACATAAACTGTAACATTCACCCATCTAACACAAACTGTAACATTCACCCATATAACATTCACCAATCTAACATAAACTGTAACATTCACCAATCTAACATAAACTGTAACATTCACCAATCTAACATAAACTGTAACATTCACCAATCTAACATAAACTGTAACATTCACCAATCTAACACAAACTGTAACAAACGGATGATAATAGCTGATGTAAATCATATTCTGCAGGTCGTGCCCAGGCCGAGCTGACAGGCAGTAGATTAAAAGATCTGGATTTACCGTACACAATTCTCATCTCCTCGACGATGACCCGGGCCTTAGAGACAGCTGAGATCGTACATGACTACCTGCCGGACATTGAGCATGTCACAGACGACATCCTGAGGGAGGGGGCACCAATTCCACCGGAACCACCTTTAGGCAGCTGGCGCCCTGAACAGAAAGTGTGTCAACAAATAGACTAGTTGTTGTCGTCTCTCTCATCATGTCAATGTTTTGCTATCTGTCTAACAACCACAACCTCCTCATCTGTCTAATCACCACAACCTCCTCATCTGTCTAACAACCACAACCTCCTGATCTTACGACAACCACAACCTCCTCATCTAATATCAACCACAACCTCCTCATCTAACAACCACAACCTCCTCATCTAATGTCAACCACAACCTCCTCATCTAATGTCAACCACAACCTCCTGATCTAACAACCACAACCTCCTGATCTAACAACCACAACCTCCTCATCTGTTTAACAACCATGACAACCACAACCTCTTCATTTGTCTAACCATGACAACCACAACCTCCTGATCTAACGACAACCACACCCTCACCTGTCTAACAACCACAACCTCCTGATCTAGCCACAACCTCCTCATCTGTCTAACAACCATGACAACCACATCTAACGACAACCACAACCTCCTCATCTGTCTAACAAATACGACAACCACAACCTCCTGATCTAATGACAACCACACCCTCATCATCTAATGACAACAGCAACCTCCTCATCTGTCTAACAACCACGACAACCACAAAATCCTTATCTAACGACAACCACAACGACCTCATCTGTCTAACAACCCCAACCTCCTTATCTAACGACAACCACAACCTCCTCATCTGTCTGACAACCACAACCTCCTTATCTAACGACAACCACAACCACCTCATCTGTCTAACAACCACAACCTCCTTATCTAACGACAACCACAACCTCCTCATCTGTCCAACAACCACATCTAACAACAACCACAACCTCCTGATCCAACCACCACCATACAACCAGTTCTCTCCGGTTGTTCCTCCAGCAGTTCTTCCAAGATGGAGCTCGCATAGAAAGTGCTTTTAGGAAATACTTTTACAGAGCAGACCCAAGCCAGAAAGAAGACTCATACGAGGTGATTGTGTGTCACGCCAACGTCATCCGATACTTCATTTGCAGGTTTGACTAATTTTTGATATTCTTTCTTATGAGTTGTTGTTCGGATGTGGATGTTGGAGTTCCATTGGTTTTGTTTGCCCTGTTCTGGACACATGCCTCCCCATACAACCAATTCACTCTGCCAACATTGTCACATAAAATGGCAGACTTACCCCTCCGTGACTAACAGGACAACACATTTAGGTCAGTTACTGTACCAGGACAACACATTTAGGTCAGTGACTGTACCAGGACAACACATTTAGATCAGTCACTGTACCAGGACAACACATTTAGGTCAGTCACTGTACCAGGACAACACATTTAGGTCAGTCACTGTACCAGGACAACACATTTAGATCAGTCACTGTACCAGGACAACTCCTGTGTTGGCCAATGAAAGACTTCTAGAACTCTCCTGTGTTGGTCAATGAAAAACTTCTAGAACTCTCCTGTGTTTGTTGGTCAATGAAAGACTTCTAGAACTCTCCTGTGTTTGTTGGTCAATGAAAGATTTCTAGAACTCTCCTGTGTTTGTTGGTCAATGAAAGACTTCTAGAACTCTCCTGTGTTTGTTGGCCAATGAAAGACTTCTAGAACTCTCCTGTGTTGGCCAATGAAAGACTTCTAGAACTCTCCTGTGTTGGTCAATGAAAGACTTCTAGAACTCTCCTGTGTTGTCCAATGAAAGACTTCTAGAACTCTCCTGTGTTGGTCAATGAAAGACTTCTAGAACTCTCCTGTGTTGGCCAATGAAAGACTTCTAGAACTCTCCTGTGTTTGTTGGCCAATGAAAGACTTCTAGAACTCTCCTGTGTTTATTGGCCAAGGAAAGACTTCTAGAACTCTCCTGTGTTTGTTGGCCAATGAAAGACTTCTAGAACTCTCCTGTGTTTATTGGTCAATGAAAGACTTCTAAAACTCTCTTGTGTTGGTCAATGAAAGACTTCTAGAACTCTCCTGTGTTGGCCAAGGAAAGACTTCTAGAACTCTCCTGTGTTTGTTGGCAAGGAAAGACTTCTAGAACTCTCCTGTGTTGGTCAATGAAAGACTTCTAGAACTCTCCTGTGTTGGTCAATGAAAGACTTCTAGAACTCTCCTGTGTTGTCCAATGAAAGACTTCTAGAACTCTCCTGTGTTGGTCAATGAAAGACTTCTAGAACTCTCCTGTGTTTGTTGGCCAATGAAAGACTTCTAGAACTCTCCTGTGTTTGTTGGCCAATGAAAGACTTCTAGAACTCTCCTGTGTTTATTGGCCAAGGAAAGACTTCTAGAACTCTCCTGTGTTTGTTGGCCAATGAAAGACTTCTAGAACTCTCCTGTGTTTATTGGTCAATGAAAGACTTCTAGAACTCTCCTGTGTTGGTCAATGAAAGACTTCTAGAACTCTCCTGTGTTGGTCAATGAAAAACTTCTAGAACTCTCCTGTGTTTGTTGGTCAATGAAAGACTTCTAGAACTCTCCTGTGTTTGTTGGTCAATGAAAGATTTCTAGAACTCTCCTGTGTTTGTTGGTCAATGAAAGACTTCTAGAACTCTCCTGTGTTTGTTGGCCAATGAAAGACTTCTAGAACTCTCCTGTGTTGGTCAATGAAAGACTTCTAGAACTCTCCTGTGTTGTCCAATGAAAGACTTCTAGAACTCTCCTGTGTTGGTCAATGAAAGACTTCTAGAACTCTCCTGTGTTTGTTGGCCAATGAAAGACTTCTAGAACTCTCCTGTGTTTGTTGGCCAATGAAAGACTTCTAGAACTCTCCTGTGTTTATTGGCCAAGGAAAGACTTCTAGAACTCTCCTGTGTTTGTTGGCCAATGAAAGACTTCTAGAACTCTCCTGTGTTTATTGGCCAAGGAAAGACTTCTGGAACTCTCCTGTGTTTATTGGTCAATGAAAGACTTCTAAAACTCTCCTGTGTTGGTCAATGAAAGACTTCTAGAACTCTCCTGTGTTGGCCAAGGAAAGACTTCTAGAACTCTCCTGTGTTTGTTGGCAAGGAAAGACTTCTAGAACTCTCCTGTGTTGGTCAATGAAAGACTTCTAGAACTCTCTTGTGTTGGTCAATGAAAGGCTTCTAGAACTCTCCTGTGTTGGCCAATGAAAGACTTCTAGAACTCTCCTGTATTTGTTGGTCAATGAAAGACTTCTAGAACTCTCCTGTGTTTGTTGGCCAAGGAAAGACTTCTAGAACTCTCCTGTGTTTGTTGGTCAATGAAAGACTTCTAGAACTCTCCTGTGTTTGTTGGCCAAGGAAAGACTTCTAGAACTCTCCTGTGTTTGTTGGTCAATGAAAGACTTCTAGAACTCACCTGTGTTTGTTGGCCAAGGAAAGACTTCTGGAACTCTCCTGTGTTTGTTGGTCAATGAAAGACTTCTGGAACTCTCCTGTGTTTGTTGGTTCATGAAAAACTTATAGAACTCACCTTTCATTATTTAGTTTTGTTGTTGTTGGTCGAGTTTTGAATTGATTAAACTGTTTTTATCTGACCAAATACATGACCAACTGAGAACTGTTGGTGCGGACAAACCACGAGACACGCTGACCATCAAAACTCATCTATGCTGGATTTGGATTGATCATGTCCTAAGAAATAAACCTGGCGCCATCACCAGAATATCAGGCAAGGGAGAGGCCAATCTGAACCAACTTGGAAAAAAGGCTGCCCTAAAATAAACCACCCAGGAAAAGAGGCGTCCTAAACCACCTAGGAAAATAGGCAGTCCTAAACCACCTAGGAAAAGAGGCGTCCTAAACCACCTAGGAAAATAGGCAGTCCTAAACCACCTAGGAAAAGGGGCATCCTAAACCACCTAGGAAAATAGGCAGTCCTAAACCACCTAGGAAAATAGGCAGTCCTAAACCACCTAGGAAAATAGGCAGTCCTAAACCACCTAGGAAAATAGGCAGTCCTAAACCACCTAGAAAAAGAGGCGTCCTAAACCACCTAGGAAAATAGGCAGACCTAAACCACCTAGGAAAAGAATCATAGAAGCCAAAATTAACACCATGAACCAGAGCTAGGACACCATATGAAAGATTGCTGCAGACTGGCTGGAGTGGAGGGAGTTTTGCTACTTTTAACTCTTTACAGTCTGGCCTCATTTTGTCCTGTCCACCACATGTCCTGTAAATCCACATGCCAATATTTGGGGTTTGTTCCAGGTAAAAAAAAAGTTCAATTAAACAGCTCAAATGAGGATCTGAATACACAAAAATGAAACTATTTATGCCATGAAGTATTGGTAGTATAAATAGATATTACTCTGAAGTATTGGTAGTATAAATAGATATTACTCTGAAGTATTGAATGTCACTCAAGGGGGGGGGGGCGCATTACCATAATAAAATTACGCGTGTAATCGTAGCTCTTAATTCCATAGCGCAGAATCCAACAACTTCGGATATTCACAATTGCCTAATGGAAATAACTACATTCAATAAACCAGCTCTGCGCATGTGCCAGGCATTCGGCCATCTTTAGGTCAGTCGAAAACTGTAAACAGCAAAACATTGGTGCCACTGAATCGGGCTGCAACAGATGTCATCTCGCTACGGATGCCTACCGCAGGAGACTGTAAAGAGTTAAAGATGCCTTGACTCACTGGTCATTGTCCCAGTCTTTGATGAAGGAGTCAAAGCGACCAGAACTGCGCTGTATTTGTTTTGATTTGTTGTTGTTGAAGTTATAAACCTGATTGCAAGTGTACCTGGCGTTTGTCAGAGCAGAAGATGAGTTTCTTGGTTATTGTTTCAGAGTTCTCCAGTTCCCCGGCGAGGCATGGCTGCGCTTCTCTCTGGCAAACAGCAGCATCACACGATTAGTCATTCGACCAAGTGGTCGGGTGACAGTTAACTCTGTTGGTGACCATGGGCATATACCAGGCAGCCAAATATCATTTAGTTGATGTACAGTCTGGCATATCATTTAGTTGATGTACAGTCTGGCATATCATTTAGTTGATGTACAGTCTGGCATATCATTTAGTTGATGTACAGTCTGGCATATCATTTAGTTGATGTACAGTCTGGCATATCATTTAGTTGATGTACAGTTTGGCATATCATTATCTGAGAGTTTGTGTGAGAGTCTATTTTTTATTGATGCCAAATTTGCCATGTATGCTTTGTCATGTTGTTGGTACAGCTGTTATGTTGTTGGTACAGCTAGCTCTTGATGTCATGTTGTTGGTACAGCTGGCTCTTGATGTCATGTTGTTGGTACAGCTGGCTCTTGATGTCATGTTGTTGGTACAGCTGGCTCTTGATGTCATGTTGTTGGTACAGCTGGCTCTTGATGTAATGTTGTTGGTACAGCTGGCTCTTGATGTTATGTTTGTCATGTTGTGGGCACAGTCGGCTCTTGATGTTATGTTGTTGGTACAGCTGGATCTTGATTTCATGTTGTTGGTACAGCTGGCTCTTGGTGTTATGTTGTTGGTACAGCTTTCTCTTGATGTCATGTTGGTACAGCTGGGTCTTGATGTTATGTTGTTGGTACAGCTGGCTCTTGGTGTCATATTAGATACATTGTGTTAGTTAGGGAGATCACGGGTAATGAAGACCTCCCTCTGTCCATCCAATGAAGACCTCCATCTGTCCATCCAATGAAGACCTTCCTCTTTCCATCCAATGAAGACCTTCCTCTGTCCATCCAATGAAGGACTTCCTCTGTCCATCCATGTTTGGTCCGTCAGTATGGACAGGAAATGTTGGCCTATCTCCCTTGTTCCGCTGCTACTTTTATGGCTGCCTGGCATGAGGCTGGACATTCACCAAGAGATGTGGGCCTGGGGCATTCACCAAGAGATGTTGGCCTGGGACATTCACCAAGAGATGTGGGCCTGGGACATTCACCAAGAGATGTTGGCCTGGGACATTCACCAAGAGATGTGGGCCTGGGACATTCACCAAGAGATGTGGGCCTAACAGGTGGTATACAGATGACATGTCTTGGGTCTGTGCTGGCATACAGATGACATGTCCTGGATATGTGCTGGCATACAGATGACATGTCCTGGATCTGTGCTGGCATACAGATGACATGTCTTGGGTCTGTGCTGGCATACAGATGACATGTCCTGGATCTGTGCTGGCATACAGATGACATGTCTTGGGTCTGTGCTGGCATACAGATGACATGTCCTGGATATGTGCTGGCATACAGATGACATGTCCTGGATCTGTGCTGGCATACAGATGACATGTCTTGGGTCTGTGCTGGCATACAGATGACATGTCCTGGATCTGTGCTGGCATACAGATGACATGTCTTGGGTCTGTGCTGGCATACAGATGACATGTCTTGGGTCTGTGCTGGCATACAGATGACATGTCTTGGATCTGTGCTGGCATACAAATGATATGTCCTGGATATGTGCTGCATAAAGATGACATGTCTTGGGTCTGTGCTGGCATACAGATGACATGTCCTGGATCTGTGCTGGCATACAAATGATATGTCTTGGGTTTGTGCTGGCATACAGATGACATGTCTTGGGTCTGTGCTGGCATACAGATGACATGTCTTGGGTCTGTGCTGGCATACAGATGACATGTCTTGGATCTGTGCTGGCATACAGATGACATGTCTTGGGTCTGTGGTGGCATACAGATGACATGTCTTGGATCTGTGCTGGCATACAGATGACATGTCCTGCCTAGCTGATCTGTGGCTGCAGCACAATAGTGTTGATGTCAGAGATAGCAGCTCTGTCAAGAACGACAGCATCCTGGACCAAGTGGTACACCACCCTCAGCTGTCTCTGAGGCCTAGTACCATGTGGTCTGCTTGCTGGTAAGACCAAGACATCTCTGGACTGCAGGCAGTCTTGACCAGTTGTACCTCCATCTTGTAATTTTCTCTTCAATAGGAGCATTGGGTCCTAGAATACAGTTGACTTCCTTGTAGGAAGCCTGGACAAAGCATGTATGTGCTCTTGTAGAATTTGTCACCTTGGTCTACTATGGAATGCTTATTTGGGAATCATCATGATACAAAGGTGACGGAACCAACAGGTGACATGATACAAAGGTGACGGAACCAACAGGTGACATGATACATAGGTGATGAAACCAACAGGTGACAGAACCAACAGGTGACAGAACCAACAGGTGATGGAATCAACATGTGACGTGATAGAAAGGTGACAAATGTGACGGAGCCAACTGGTGAGGTTTTCCACTTTGGCATGAAAGTGGAGCAAAGAAATGTCCGGGACCAACTGGCTTCCCAATTGCCCACAACAACAGGTCTGATATCTTGGCTGCTGAAGTCTTATGCTCCACAGGGAGTTGAAAGGTTTTGGTTGATTAATACAAGTGAGAGAATTGGTGGATGCTGCTAGATGGGTACATCGTGAGGATGTCAGACATGTACTATCAAATTCTCTTGTGTGTTGACATGCTTTGTTAGTCATTGCTTGAGATAAGCTTATTGTAAGTTGACAGTGACTGTAGCCAGTTCAACTCAACCTCCCTCACTCGATTTACTTCTAGAGCTCTGCAGTTCCCTGGAGAGGCCTGGTTAAGAATCTGTGTGGCCAACTGTAGCGTCAGCTTGGTGACCATCCAGCCCGACGGTCTGGTGGTCCTGGAGATGATGGGAGACCACGGACACATAGACCCAGAAAGGATAACATTTCATTAGGTTTTCTTTGTGTGTTGTTTGCCATCTGTCAGTGCTGCGGTTAGAATAGCCACATGTCAGTGCTGCGGTTAGAATAGCCATCTGTCAGTGCTGCAGTTAGAATAGCCATCTGTCAGTGCTGCGGTTAGAATAGCCATCTGTCAGTGCTGCAGTTAGAATAGCCATCTGTCAGTGCTGCGGTTAGAATAGCCATCTGTCAGTGCTGCAGTTAGAATAGCCATCTGTCAGTGCTGCGGTTAGAATAGCCATCTGTCAGTGCTGCAGTTAGAATAGCCATCTGTCAGTGCTGCAGTTAGAATAGCCACATGTCAGTGCTGCAGTTAGAATAGCCATCTGTCAGTGCTGCAGTTAGAATAGCCATCTGTCAGTGCTGCAGTTAGAATAGCCACATGTCAGTGCTGCGGTTAGAATAGCCACATGTCAGTGCTGCAGTTAGAATAGCCACATGTCAGTGCTGCAGTTAGAATAGCCATCTGTCAGTGCTGCATTTAGAATAGCCACATGTCAGTGCTGCATTTAGAATAGCCACATGTCAGTGCTGCAGTTAGAATAGCCACATGTCAGTGCTGCAGTTAGAATAGCCACATGTCAGTGCTGCGGTTAGAATAGCCACCAGTCAGTGCTGCGGTTAGAATAGCCACCAGTCAGTGCTGCAGTTAGAATAGCCACCTGTCAGTCAGCAGCTATAATAGCCAATTAGTTAGAATAGCCACATGTCAGTGCTGCAGTTAGAATAGCCACCTGTCAGTGCTGCATTTAGAATAGCCACATGGCAGTGCTGCAGTTAGAATAGCCACCTGTCAGTCAGCAGCTATAATAGCCAATTAGTTAGAATAGCCACCTGTCAGTCAGCAGCTATAATAGCCAATTAGTTAGAATAGCCACCTGTCAGTCAGCAGCTATAATAGCCAATTAGTTAGAATAGCCACCTGTCAGTCAGCAGCTATAATAGCCAATTAGTTAGAATAGCCACCTGTCAGTCAGCAGCTATAATAGCCAAGTAGTTAGAATAGCCACCTGTCAGTCAGCAGCTATAATAGCCAAGTAGTTAGAATAGCCACCTGTCAGTGCTGCAGTTAGAATAGCCACCTGTCAGACATCAGTTAAAATAACCACCTGTCAGTTAACAGTTAGAATAGCCACCTATCATAAATGAATGCTCAACAAATTGAGCTAAAATGACCATGGCAAGATCTAGACATGATGATGCTGTCTACGACGTGAAGTATTTCTAGTCGGGTAACAGCTGTGTTGGATGTGGATGGGAAGGTAGCACCTGATTTCTATCATTTGTACCTCACCACACGAAATTGTTGGGCTGTCCCATCTAAAGTACTTCACCACACGAAATTGTTGGGCTGTCCCATCTAAAGTACTTCACCACATGAAATTGTTGGGCTGTCCCATCTAAAGTACTTCACCACACAAAATTGTTGGGCTGTCCCATCTAAAGTACTTCACCACATGAAATTGTTGGGCTGTCTGATTAAAGTACCTCGCCACACGAAATTGTTGGGCTGTACCATCTAAAGTACTTCACCACACAAAATTGTTGGGCTGTCCCATCTAAAGTACTTCACCACACAAAATTGTTGGGCTGTCCCATCTAAAGTACTTCACCACACAAAAATTGTTGGGCTGTCCCATTTAAAGTATGACCACTTTTGTTGTGGTCTGTTTGACATTCAGGTTTTCAAATGGTCTTCTATTGAATATCCACCAGTAATCCAGATGCACCAGTGGTCTCGGGGTAAGGTGTTCGTCTCGGTGCTGGAGATCATGGGTTCAAATCCCGGTGGAGACACCGTAATTTTTTCACATGGGTCATCTGGTAAATATTTCCCCTGATATCTGAGTAGTGAGATCAGACACCCGTGCGCAGTGGCACGCACGTTAAAAATACCTTAGTAGTTGGAAATCAAAAAGAGTAGGCCTAACGGCAGCTGCTCGGGCATAATTCAAGTTAAAAATCTACTCAAATTATTCTAGGGATTCTCGCCCCACAGAAAATATGTCGCAAAAGAGGGGACTGTGTGGCTATAGCATCAGGTCTTGGTTATGTGGTTGGCGGAGGGGCTTAGATGGCGCCTGACAGGATGTGGGTATACCTTACTCTAATTTACGTTTCCACCTCCACCAATCTGAAAAATAGGCGATCGTATATTCTAGGACTAAGAGATGCTGGGATTGTCCTGGCAAGTCACCAGTGGATTTTCACCTGGCAAAAAATAAGAAAAAAAGGAGGTGGCACCTCCACGCGAGGTCTAACGACGTAAGTGGACTGAAGATAGAACCCAGATGCATGACCATTGGCCTGATGAAATCATTTGTTTCTCTGCTCTTGAAGCCATAATTCCCTCACACCGAAAACCACAAGTTCAAAATTGACCACAATCACGAGTACACGAGCACCCAAGTGATGTATCCACACATGTGGCAGCCAAGAGGTATATCCACACATGTGACAGCCAAGAGATGTATCCATGCTAGGATTGATTTCAACTTATTTATTAGACAGGTCATATTTTCATATTTAATTTGATCAGTAAACACTAGTTCCATTTGATTCGATGATTTGACACTTTTATTAAAAGATCTCCAGAAATCTGGTCTGTTTCTCGTCTTTGTTGTCCGGACACTTTTTTGTCAAGTCAAAATGTTGTTGAGGTAAACATGCAACCAAGATTTGTGCTCCTTCCACATACGAAGGATCACCATAGAACAAGTGTGACGCGCACCTTGTGCGTATGCCTTGCTCACAAATATCTCAGGTGATTCATTCTAGTGTATATTCTCCGAACATCTCACACCAAATGTTTATATTTTTATATCTATATTATTGCTAACAGGCATGATCTTACTGGTCGTTGAAGAAATTTCTAGTTTTTATTATCTTTTTTATTTTGAATTTTTGACAAATGAACTGGGAAATTGAGGAACGTGTTGTGACATTTCTGGCATTTTGTGAGTGTCAGATGAGTGCAGAAATGATGTCTTGGTTTCCCTCATTCATCACTTGAGTGTAGAAATGATGACTTGGTTTCCCTCATTCATCACTTGAACTGTAGAAATGATGTCTTGGTTTCCCTCATTCATCGCTTGAACTGTAGAAATGATGTCTTGCTTTCCCTCATTCATCACTGGAGTGTAGAAATGATGACTTGGTTTCCCTCATTCATCACTTGAGTAGAAATGATGTCTTGGTTTCCCTCATTCATCGCTGGAGTGTACAAATGATGACTTGGTTTCCCTCATTCATCACTTGAGTAGAAATGATGTCTTGGTTTCCCTCATTCATCACTTGAGTAGAAATGATGTCTTGGTTTCCCTCATTCATCACTTGAGTAGAAATGATGTCTTGGTTTCCCTCATTCATCGCTGGAGTGTACAAATGATGACTTGGTTTCCCTCATTCATCACTTGAGTAGAAATGATGTCTTGGTTTCCCTCATTCATCACTTGAGTAGAAATGATGTCTTGGTTTCCTTCATTCATCACTTGAGTGTAGAAATGATGTCTTGGTTTCCCTCATCCATCGCATGAGTAGAAATGATGTCTTGGTTTCCCTCATTCATCGCTTGAGTGTAGAAATGATGTCTTGGTTTCCCTCATTCATCGCATGAGTAGAAATGATGTCTTGGTTTCCCTCATTCATCACTTGAGTGTAGAAATGATGTCTTGGTTTCCCTCATTTATCGCATGAGTAGAAATGATGTCTTGGTTTCCTTCATTCATCGCATGAGTAGAAATGATGTCTTGCTTTCCCTCATTCATCGCAGGAGTAGAAATGATGTCTTGCTTTCCCTCATTCATCGCATGAGTAGAAATGATGTCTTGCTTTCCCTCATTCATCGCATGAGTAGAAATGATGTCTTGCTTTCCCTCATTCATCGCATGAGTAGAAATGATGTCTTGCTTTCCCTCATTCATCGCATGAGTAGAAATGATGTCTTGGTTTCCCTCATTCATCGCTTGAGTGTAGAAATGATGTCTTGGTTTCCCTCATTCATCGCTTGAGTGTAAAAATGATGTCTTGGTTTCCCTCATTCATCACTTGAGTAGAAATGATGTCTTGGTTTCCCTCATTCATCGCTTGAGTGTAGAAATGATGTCTTGGTTTCCCTCATTCATCACTTGAGTAGAAATGATGTCTTGGTTTCCTTCATTCATCACTTGAGTGTAGAAATGATGTCTTGGTTTCCCTCATCCATCGCATGAGTAGAAATGATGTCTTGGTTTCCCTCATTCATCGCTTGAGTGTAGAAATGATGTCTTGGTTTCCCTCATTCATCGCATGAGTAGAAATGATGTCTTGGTTTCCCTCATTCATCACTTGAGTGTAGAAATGATGTCTTGGTTTCCCTCATTTATCACTTGAGTGTAGAAATGATGTCTTGGTTTCCCTCATTTATCGCATGAGTAGAAATGATGTCTTGGTTTCCTTCATTCATCGCATGAGTAGAAATGATGTCTTGCTTTCCCTCATTCATCGCAGGAGTAGAAATGATGTCTTGCTTTCCCTCATTCATCGCTTGAGTGTAGAAATGATGTCTTGGTTTCCCTCATTCATCGCTTGAGTGTAGAAATGATGTCTTGGTTTCCCTCATTCATCGCTTGAGTGTAAAAATGATGTCTTGGTTTCCCTCATTCATCGCTTCTTCTTGTCATCGTGGAGATTGCTGATGGCCCTTTCCTGCCTAATTTGTCCACAGGAAGTGCCGCAGCTCGGTTTTGCTTTCTTATAAATAGAATGGATATTACAGAAATTTATATTCATAATAAAAATAGATATTAGCTTCAGCTGTTATATGTCATTCATACAGGTGAGAGTCACCAAATGTTTGTACCCGTTCACCCGTGTTGAAATTGTTATTTGATCCTCAGTTAAGCACTTTCAGTAGCATCTGAGTTGGGGACTTGTGTTGACCCCTGTCTGAGTTGGGGGCTTGTGTTGACCCCTGTCTGAGTTTTGGGCTTGTTTTGACCCCTGTCTGAGTTGGGGGCTTGTGTTGACCCATGTCTGAGTTGGGGGCTTGTGTTGACCCCTGTCTGAGTTGGGGGCTTGTGTTGACCCCTGTCTGAGTTGGGGGCTTGTGTTGACCCCTGTCTGAGTTTGGCACATCGTTCACTCTGTGTCCTGCACGTACGACACACATTCAGATTTCTTACTGTTCACAGACACACAGCAACTGGCCAAAACTCGAAGGTATATTCTGGTTCAGTCACCCTGCAAACACTCAACTCTCACTCTCCTAGCCAGCCTGCTAGCTACCAGTATCCTCATGGCTGTCCAATGTCTTCTGTTGGTTGTCTGACTTAGCCATCACTCTACCTCTAACTAGTTGTTAATGGACAAATGACTCCAAATTTTTGTCACTCTAAATGTCGTAGCAGGTCGTGGCAGCCTCTTACTGTCACCAACCCTCCACTACACTAAATTGGAACACCAGAGTGGTCAGCTCCGAACCCGCACCTGTACCAGACACATTCTTCCACCTAACTCCTCATTTCCCTTGTCAACTTAGTGTTGAGATGGTGAGTGACCTTGACACACATCCAGGCACCCTTTGTTCCCAGAGTTGCCTGCCAAATCTTCCCTGCCCTAAACGCCCATGCTCCAGCTGGAACTCTTACCTAGAATGACTTCAAGAAAACATCCCCAGCTGCGGTCAGTGCCAGGGATTACCTTGGTTGGTGTTTGAGGCCATGATGTGGGAGGCCAGCAAGGATCAAGTGTGGAAGCTGTCACATTGTGAGCATATGAGGCCAGCAAGGATCAAGTGTGGGAAGTTTGATTATAATAAAATACGGAATTGTTTGTTTGAGAGTTTGTCATTTGATGTGTCTTGAATGGCGATAGCAGTTTGAGAAGGGGAAATGGAAGGATGGGGGGAGTGAGTTGGCATGGGTGGATGAGGGGAGTAAGTTGGCATGGGTGGATGAGGGGAGTAAGTTGGCATGGGTGGATGAGGGGAATCTGAGTTGGCATGGATGGATTAGGGGAGTGAGTTGGCATGGATGGATGAGGGGAATCTGAGTTGGCTTGGATGGATGAGGAGAGTGAGTTGGCATGGATGGATGGGGGGAGTAAGTTGGCATGGATGGATGAGGGGAATCTGAGTTGGCATGGATGGATGAGGGGAGTGAGTTGGCATGGATGGATGGGGGGAGTAAGTTGGCATGGATGGATGAGGGGAATCTGAGTTGGCATGGATGGATGAGGGGAATCTGAGTTGGCATGGATGGATGAGGGGAATCTGAGTTGGCATGGATGGATGAGGGGAGTGAGTTGGCATGGATGGATGGGGGGAGTAAGTTGGCATGGATGGATGAGGGGAATCTGAGTTGGCATGGATGGATGAGGGGAATCTGAGTTGGCATGGATGGATGAGGGGAATCTGAGTTGGCATGGATGGATGAGGGGAATCTGAGTTGGCATGGATGGATGAGGGGAATCTGAGTTGGCATGGATGGATGGGGGGAGTAAGTTGGCATGGATGGATGAGGGGAATCTGAGTTGGCTTGGATGGATGAGGAGAGTGAGTTGGCATGGATGGATGAGGGGAGTAAGTTGGCATGGATGAATGAGGGGAGTAAGTTGGCATGGATGAATGAGGGGAATCTGAGTTGGCATGGATGGATGAGGGGAATCTGAGTTGGCTTGGATGGATGAGGGGAATCTGAGTTGGCTTGGATGGATGAGGGGAATCTGAGTTGGCATGGATGGATGAGGGGAATCTGAGTTGGCTTGGATGGATGAGGGGAGTGAGTTGGCATGTATGGATGGATGAGGGGAATCTGAGTTGGCTTGGATGGATGAGGGGAATCTGAGTTGGCTTGGATGGATGAGGGGAATCTGAGTTGGCATGGATGGATGAGGGGAATCTGAGTTGGCTTGGATGGATGAGGGGAATCTGAGTTGGCTTGGATGGATGAGGGGAGTGAGTTGGCTTGGATGGATGAGGGGAATCTGAGTTGGCATGGATGGATGAGGGGAATCTGAGTTGGCTTGGATGGATGAGGGGAATCTGAGTTGGCATGGATGGATGAGGGGAATCTGAGTTGGCTTGGATGGATGAGGGGAATCTGAGTTGGCTTGGATGGATGAGGGGAGTGAGTTGGCTTGGATGGATGAGGGGAATCTGAGTTGGCATGGATGGATGAGGGGAATCTGAGTTGGCATGGATGGATGAGGGGAATCTGAGTTGGCATGGATGGATGGGGGGAGTAAGTTGGCATGGATGGATGAGGGGAATCTGAGTTGGCATGGATGGATGAGGGGAATCTGAGTTGGCATGGATGGATGAGGGGAATCTGAGTTGGCATGGATGGATGGGGGGAGTAAGTTGGCATGGATGGATGAGGGGAATCTGAGTTGGCATGGATGGATGAGGGGAATCTGAGTTGGCATGGATGGATGAGGGGAATCTGAGTTGGCATGGATGGATGAGGGGAATCTGAGTTGGCATGGATGGATGAGGGGAATCTGAGTTGGCATGGATGGATGAGGGGAGTGAGTTGGCATGGATGGATGGGGGGAGTAAGTTGGCATGGATGGATGAGGGGAATCTGAGTTGGCATGGATGGATGAGGGGAGTGAGTTGGCATGGATGGATGGATGAGGGGAATCTGAGTTGGCATGGATGGATGAGGGGAATCTGAGTTGGCATGGATGGATGGGGGGAGTAAGTTGGCATGGATGGATGAGGGGAATCTGAGTTGGCATGGATGGATGAGGGGAATCTGAGTTGGCATGGATGGATGGGGGGAGTAAGTTGGCATGGATGGATGGATGAGGGGAATCTGAGTTGGCTTGGATGGATGAGGAGAGTGAGTTGGCATGGATGGATGAGGGGAGTAAGTTGGCATGGATGAATGAGGGGAATCTGATTTGGCATGGATGGATGAGGGGAATCTGAGTTGGCATGGATGGATGAGGGGAATCTGAGTTGGCATGGATGGATGAGGAGAGTGAGTTGGCATGGATGGATGAGGGGAGTAAGTTGGCATGGATGGATGAGGGGAATCTGAGTTGGCATGGATGGATTAGGGGAGTGAGTTGGCATGGATGGATGAGGGGAATCTGAGTTGGCTTGGATGGATGAGGAGAGTGAGTTGGCATGGATGGATGAGGGGAGTAAGTTGGCATGGATGAATGAGGGGAGTAAGTTGGCATGGATGAATGAGGGGAATCTGATTTGGCATGGATGGATGAGGGGAATCTGAGTTGGCATGGATGCATGAGGGGAGTGAGTTGGCATGGATGGATGGATGAGGGGAATCTGAGTTGGCATGAATGGATGAGGGGAGTGAGTTGGCATGGATGGATGGATGAGGGGAATCTGAGTTGGCATGGATGGATGAGGGGAATCTGAGTTGGCATGGATGGATGAGGGGAATCTGAGTTGGCATGGATGAATGAGGGGAATCTGATTTGGCATGAATGGATGAGGGGAGTTGGAAATGTAGGGGTGAGGGGAGTCTGAGATGGGGAAATGTGTGGCAGAGTCTGGGATTCACTGAGTAGTTATTTATCTAGAATGTTATGACGTACATCCACTTCACGACACGGAACACAACACAGTAATGGCAGGTAATAGATTTGTTATATTAGCATCCACAAAACATAACAGTAAACATATTAATATCAATATTAACTGCAGCAGAAGTTTTCAGCATTAACTTTTGTTAACTCTTCCCAACTTACAACCCAGTTCTAGCCGCTATACTTCCCTCTCCTTTATCTGCACACTCTCTCAAACTCGTCTTCACGGTCGTATTCTGTGCATTCCCTCACACTCGATCCCTTCAGGCAGGTGATCTTGACATTACACATTCAATCTGTTCAACGTTTACTCACATGTGGTCACACACTCAATCGATCTGCGTATACACATAATCCGGAACATACATAGTTCCCTTTGTGTCCTGCACACACCCAACACACACCTTATATAGCGACTGGCCAAGACTCAAAGGTGTATGCTGGTTCAGTTACCCTGCAACTCATACTCTCTTACAAACTCCAAAGCAGCCTGCTAGATGGTAGCAACCTATCGCTCGCTCTTCTAGTAAGACGGTAATCTACTCTCTCATTCCTTTCCAGTCAGTTTCCTAGCTAATCTCGCAGTCCCTGTCTCTCCATGGCCAGTCTGCTTGAGTTAAACTTTGCCCAATATTATATAGTCTCAAGCCTGCGTTCGAAGAAGAAGAAGAAGATATAGTCTCAAGCAGTATCAGGGCTGTCCAATGGTATTCTGTGAGTTGTCTGACTCAGCCATCACTCTAGTTTGGATCTACCTCCAGCTAGTTGTTATTGGAACGAATCACTCCCAATTCCTGTCACTCTAAAATTTCGCTCCAAGACCCGATGGTCTCTGTCAGTAACACTATCATAATCGGAACGCCAGAGTGGTCAGCTTCTAACCCCTACCTATACCAGACACATACTTCCCCTCCTGCCCATTTTCCTTTGTCAACTTAGTGTGGAGACTGAGTGACCTTAGCACACATTCACCTACCTTTGTTCCCAGAGTCGCGGGCCCCATCACGCCTGCCCTTAACGCCAATGCTCCAGATGGAGGTGTTACAAATGTAAGGATGAGTTGAAATACTGGAACATGTCCAGAGCTCCTGTTTTGGAAATGGAAGATACCAAGGGAAATCATGAAGAGAAAATCCACGGTCAAATATGTGTCCACCTACATGACGTCATCTATTGGCACATACAAGTATGACGTCATCAATTGACACATACAAATATGACGTCATCCATTTGACACATACAAATATGACGTCATCCATTTGACACCGAAGCTGGCCACTCAGACAATGAGACTGACCAGCTGTAGTGTATGACGTAGAACCGAACACAATGCCCATAACGATTGAAGGAGGGAACAAAGTCTAGAAAATTCGAGCCAGTCTCAGGGGAAGTCTGGGGAAAGTTAGGGACACAAAGAGAATCGATGAACGAAATCAGAGTCGGACAGGATTCTGGGGTCATATCGAAAGACATAACACGGTGGTCTCATAGGTAACCTACGATGTCACTGGGAGAACAACATCAAAAATGGAAGGGGCCAAGCCTGGCAGATTGTGTGATCAGGACAAGAGACAGGACAGGTCTGGCAGATTGTGTGATCAGGGCAAGAGATAGGACAGGTCTGGCAGATTGTGTGATCAGGACAAGAGATAGGACAGGTCTGGCAGATTGTGTGATCAGGACAAGAGACAGGACAGGTCTGGCAGATTGTGTGATCAGGGCAAGAGACAGGACAGGTCTGGCAGAATGTGTGATCAGGACAAGAGATAGGACAGGTCTGGCAGATTGTGTGATCAGGGCAAGAGACAGGACAGGTCTGGCAGATTGTGTGATCAGGACAAGAGATAGGACAGATTGTGTGATCAGGACAAGAGACAGGACAGGTCTGGCAGATTGTGTGATCAGGGCAAGAGATAGGACAGGTCTGGCAGATTGTGTGATCAGGACAAGAGATAGGACAGGTCTGGCAGATTGTGTGATCAGGGCAAGAGACAGGACAGGTCTGGCAGAATGTGTGATCAGGACAAGAGATAGGACAGGTCTGGCAGATTGTGTGATCAGGGCAAGAGACAGGACAGGTCTGGCAGAATGTGTGATCAGGGCAAGAGACAGGACAGGTCTGGCAGATTGTGTGATCAGGGCAAGAGACAGGACAGGTCTGGCAGAATGTGTGATCAGGGCAAGAGACAGGACAGGTCTGGCAGATTGTGTGATCAGGACAAGAGACAGGACAGGTCTGGCAGATTGTGTGATCAGGACAAGAGATAGAACAGGTCTGGCAGATTGTGTGATCAGGGCAAGAGATAGGACAGGTCTGGCAGATTGTGTGATCAGGACAAGAGACGGGACAGGGACTCATTTCCTGGAGTGTTAGAATAGAAGCACGTGACCAAGCTAAAGACGATCGCATGACAGACCTGGGATGGACCCCTTGGTCTCGCCTGTTTGTGGGATATTACTTCTCTAGTGTCCATTTCTTCATGTAAATGGGTTATCATTGTAGCAACAGGTGCCCACCCACGTCACTTCCCTTACCTTAGTCGGGTACCCATTGTAGCGACATGTGTCCACCCACGTCACCTCTCTTCCTTTAGTCGGGTACCCGTTGTAGCGACAGATGCCCACCCACGTCACCTCCCTTACCTTTAGTCCGGTACCCGTTGTAGCGACAGATGCCCACCCACGTCACCTCCGTTACCTTAGTCGGGTACCAATTGTAGCGACATGTCTCCACCCACGTCACCTCTCTTCCTTTAGTCGGGTACCCGTTGAAGCGACAGGTGCCCACCCACGCCACGCCCCTTCCCGTGTTGTCCAGTGTTTTGTGTGTGACGTTTGTCCCAACTTTTTATCTGGCAACCCTTATCCAAGTCACGTGATGACCCGGAACTCGCTCAATCGGAAGTGGACATGTAAACAAATGGTGGCCGACAAGACTGACTGAAACCCCCACGTGTTCAATTATTGAACAATTCTGGTGCTGTCCCGTACTTTTTCTACCTCTAGACATGGATGATATCAAGAATGATCCACGCTTCTCTCACATCGCGTCAGACCCAAAGTTTAGACTCATGCCCAAGTCTAAGAGAAAGGTTAAGATCGATTCTCGTTTCCAGTCGCTGTTCAGTAGTCAACATTTTAGTCACAAAACGGACATCGACAAACGCGGCCGACCCGTCCTCAACACAACCAGCAACAATAAACATGTCATGCATAGATTTTATGATCTCTCTGACCAGGACGAGTCAGACCCAGAAGCCGCAAGTTTATCAATAAAAAAGCAGAAAGTAAAGAAACAGAAAACCACAGCGGGTCGCCCGGGAGACATTCAACAGAAGGCAAAGCGACCAACAGAAGTGAGCCCTGACCGTTCCACAGACAAGACAGGCAATGATACACATGGCGACAAGAAAGTCAAGTCTTTCATTTTACAAGAGGATGATAGTTGTGGTAAGTTGTTTGGTTTGTTGACATAATCAATGAATGTATTCCTCTTATACATTCTCAGAATGTGTTCTGGTCCAACCATCCATCAGCCATGTTTGTTTATCCTCTGCCTATTATATCAAATATATGATGGCTACACAATCTTAGTGTTGATTGAAGCTACACAACCTTAGTGTTGATTGAAGCTACACAATCTTAGGGTTGATTGAAGCTACACAACCTTAGAGGTGATTGAAGATACACAACCTTAGGGGTGATTGAAGCTACACAACCTTAGGGTTGATTGAAGCTACACAACCTTAGGCCTTAGGGGTGATTGAAGCTACACAACCTTAGAGATAATGTTAGTTAATTGCCCATCTCAAGTGAAAATGGTGACGGTGTCAGATATGTTTATTCAGATGTGACGGAACAGACCGACCTGAGCGTGACAAACTCTACAGCACATAGTTCACACATGAACAGCATTTGTAGTTGGGACGCCTTGCATTGTGTCCTTCCGCGCAGCTCGCTTTTCCTGTGCTTCCTTGAAAGTCCTCTGCTTAACGGTGCAAGCACCATGTGTGACAGCGTTCGGAGCAAGCAGCTCTCAGTCATCATCAATGGAGAAATTTTTAGAGTGTCTTTGCATCTCCCCCCACCCCCTCCCTCCCTCCCCGCGCGAGCGATGCCCTGTCATGAGCTCATTGTACAACAGTTGTTTAGGGAGGTGCTCATCTGACATGCGAACAGCATGCCCTGTCCATCTGACTTGGGCTGTCTGTAGCAGCGTGTGGATGTAAGAGAGTCTAGCCCTACTAAGGACTTCAGAATTGGGTACTCAGTCCTCCCAACAGATCCTAAGCAGTCTGCGGAGACAGTTTACATGGAGATGATCAAGTTTCCGGATATGTCTCATCTGCTATAGACTGTCCATGTTTCTCATGTGTACAGATGGGTGCTTAGCACGACACATACTAATCTTGGTGGCAACACTGATTCTCTGCCGGTCCCAAACATTTTCTTATAGTTTTCCGAAAGCAGCACTCACCTTGGAAATTCTGTTGTGGACCTCAGAGTCAATATTTCCTTCTCTGGTGAAGGTACTGCCAAGGTAGGTAAAGCTATCAACTGCTTTTAGGCGATGTCCTTCTACAGTGACGTTTGGTTCGTGGTAGGGTTCCTCTGGCGCAGGTATAAACATGGCCTCTGTTTTCTTGGTGTGTACAGTAAGACCAAAATTAGTGTACGCAGCTGAGAACTCATTCATGATTGCCTGCATGTCCCAATTGCGAAGTTGTTGGCAAAGAAGAGATCTAAGATAGTTGCTTCTTTCACCTTTGTGAGGACCATTAGGTGCCTCAGAGTGAACAGCTGCCCGGTATTTGATCTGTATGTCGGTGTCACATGTTGCATCAGAAATCATGGCCACAAATATCGAGCTAAAAAGTGTTGGGGCCAGCACACAGCCCTGTTTGACTACATCGATGACTGGGGATGCTGCAGAGAGTTCATCATCAATCAGTGCGCAGGCTGACATGCCATCATGAAACTGGTGGACTACTGTGATGATAAGGTGTGATTGAAGATACACAACTTGAGATGATAGGACATCCACAGCTGTGTGTGTTGTTGGATGAGGAACAAAATTGTATACTGCAGGACACAACAAAGTCAAACGAGTGAAATAGAAGAAAACATATTCTGTCTCATCACCTTGTGGTGCTATCAACCAACCCTCTCACTTGGCCTTTTCCATCAACCAACCCTCTCACTTGGCCTGTCCCATCAACCAACCCTCTCACTTGCCTGTCCCATCAACCAACCCTCTCACTGGGCCTGTCCCATCAACCAACCTTCTCACTGGGCCTGTCCCATCAACCAACCCTCTCACTTGGCCTGTCCCATCAACCAACCCTCTCACTGGGCCTGTCCCATCAACCAACCTTCTCACTGGGCCTGTCCCATCAACCAACCCTCTCACTTGGCCTTTTCCATCAACCAACCCTCTCACTTGGCCTGTCCCATCAACCAACCCTCTCACTTGCCTGTCCCATCAACCAACCCTCTCACTTGGCCTGTCCCATCAACCAACCCTCTCACTGGGCCTGTCCCATCAACCAACCTTCTCACTGAGCCTGTCCCATCAACCAACCCTCTCACTTGGCCTGTCCCATCAACCAACCCTCTCACTTGGCCTGTCCCATCAACCAACCCTCTCACTGGGCCTGTCCCATCAACCAACCTTCTCACTGGGCCTGTCCCATCAACCAACCCTCTCACTTGGCCTGTCCCATCAACCAACCCTCTCACTTGGCCTGTCCCATCAACCAACCCTCTCACTTGGCCTGTCCCATCAACCAACCCTCTCACTGGGCATGTCCCATCAACCAACCCTCTCACTGGACGTGTACCATCAACCAGGCCTGTCCCATCAACCAACCCTCTCACTGGACGTGTACCATCAACCAGGCCTGTCCCATCAACCAACCCTCTCACTGGACGTGTACCATCAACCAGGCCTGTCCCATCAACCAACCCTCTCACTGGACGTGTACCATCAACCAGGCCTGTCCCATCAACCAATCTTCTCACTGGGCCTGTCCGATCAACCAACCCTCTCACTTGGCCTGTCCCATCAACCAACCCTCTCACTGGACGTGTACCATCAACCAGGCCTGTCCCATCAACCAACCCTCTCACTGGACGTGTACCATCAACCAGGCCTGTCCCATCAACCAACCCTCTCACTGGACGTGTACCATCAACCAGGCCTGTCCCATCAACCAACCCTCTCACTGGACGTGTACCATCAACCAGGCCTGTCCCATCAACCAACCCTCTCACTGGACGTGTACCATCAACCAGGCCTGTCCCATCAACCAACCCTCTCACTGGACGTGTACCATCAACCAGGCCTGTCCCATCAACCAATCTTCTCACTGGGCCTGTCCCATCAACCAACCCTCTCACTTGGCCTGTCCCATCAACCAACCCTCTCACTTGCCTGTCCCATCAACCAACCCTCTCACTGGGCCTGTCCCATCAACCAACCTTCTCACTGGGCCTGTCCCATCAACCAACCCTCTCACTTGGCCTGTCCCATCAACCAACCCTCTCACTGGGCCTGTCCCATCAACCAACCTTCTCACTGGGCCTGTCCCATCAACCAACCCTCTCACTTGGCCTTTTCCATCAACCAACCCTCTCACTTGGCCTGTCCCATCAACCAACCCTCTCACTTGCCTGTCCCATCAACCAACCCTCTCACTTGGCCTGTCCCATCAACCAACCCTCTCACTGGGCCTGTCCCATCAACCAACCTTCTCACTGAGCCTGTCCCATCAACCAACCCTCTCACTTGGCCTGTCCCATCAACCAACCCTCTCACTTGCCTGTCCCATCAACCAACCCTCTCACTTGGCCTGTCCCATCAACCAACCCTCTCACTGGGCCTGTCCCATCAACCAACCTTCTCACTGAGCCTGTCCCATCAACCAACCCTCTCACTTGGCCTGTCCCATCAACCAACCCTCTCACTTGGCCTGTCCCATCAACCAACCCTCTCACTGGACGTGTACCATCAACCAGGCCTGTCCCATCAACCAACCCTCTCACTGGACGTGTACCATCAACCAGGCCTGTCCCATCAACCAACCCTCTCACTGGACGTGTACCATCAACCAGGCCTGTCCCATCAACCAACCCTCTCACTGGACGTGTACCATCAACCAGGCCTGTCCCATCAACCAATCTTCTCACTGGGCCTGTCCGATCAACCAACCCTCTCACTTGGCCTGTCCCATCAACCAACCCTCTCACTGGACGTGTACCATCAACCAGGCCTGTCCCATCAACCAACCCTCTCACTGGACGTGTACCATCAACCAGGCCTGTCCCATCAACCAACCCTCTCACTGGACGTGTACCATCAACCAGGCCTGTCCCATCAACCAACCCTCTCACTGGACGTGTACCATCAACCAGGCCTGTCCCATCAACCAACCCTCTCACTGGACGTGTACCATCAACCAGGCCTGTCCCATCAACCAACCCTCTCACTGGACGTGTACCATCAACCAGGCCTGTCCCATCAACCAACCCTCTCACTGGACGTGTACCATCAACCAGGCCTGTCCCATCAACCAATCTTCTCACTGGGCCTGTCCCATCAACCAACCCTCTCACTTGGCCTGTCCCATCAACCAACCCTCTCACTTGCCTGTCCCATCAACCAACCCTCTCACTGGGCCTGTCCCATCAACCAACCTTCTCACTGGGCCTGTCCCATCAACCAACCCTCTCACTTGGCCTGTCCCATCAACCAACCCTCTCACTGGGCCTGTCCCATCAACCAACCTTCTCACTGGGCCTGTCCCATCAACCAACCCTCTCACTTGGCCTTTTCCATCAACCAACCCTCTCACTTGGCCTGTCCCATCAACCAACCCTCTCACTTGCCTGTCCCATCAACCAACCCTCTCACTTGGCCTGTCCCATCAACCAACCCTCTCACTGGGCCTGTCCCATCAACCAACCTTCTCACTGAGCCTGTCCCATCAACCAACCCTCTCACTTGGCCTGTCCCATCAACCAACCCTCTCACTTGGCCTGTCCCATCAACCAACCCTCTCACTGGGCCTGTCCCATCAACCAACCTTCTCACTGGGCCTTTTCCATCAACCAACCCTCTCACTTGGCCTGTCCCATCAACCAACCCTCTCACTTGCCTGTCCCATCAACCAACCCTCTCACTGGGCCTGTCCCATCAACCAACCTTCTCACTGGGCCTGTCCCATCAACCAACCCTCTCACTTGGCCTGTCCCATCAACCAACCCTCTCACTTGCCTGTCCCATCAACCAACCCTCTCACTTGGCCTGTCCCATCAACCAACCCTCTCACTGGGCCTGTCCCATCAACCAACCTTCTCACTGAGCCTGTCCCATCAACCAACCCTCTCACTTGGCCTGTCCCATCAACCAACCCTCTCACTTGGCCTGTCCCATCAACCAACCCTCTCACTGGGCCTGTCCCATCAACCAACCTTCTCACTGGGCCTGTCCCATCAACCAACCCTCTCACTTGGCCTGTCCCATCAACCAACCCTCTCACTTGGCCTGTCCCATCAACCAACCCTCTCACTTGGCCTGTCCCATCAACCAACCCTCTCACTGGGCATGTCCCATCAACCAACCTTCTCACTGGGCCTGTCCCATCAACCAACCCTCTCACTTGGCCTGTCCCATCAACCAACCCTCTCACTGGACGTGTACCATCAACCAGGCCTGTCCCATCAACCAACCCTCTCACTGGACGTGTACCATCAACCAGGCCTGTCCCATCAACCAACCCTCTCACTGGACGTGTACCATCAACCAGGCCTGTCCCATCAACCAACCCTCTCACTGGACGTGTACCATCAACCAGGCCTGTCCCATCAACCAATCTTCTCACTGGGCATGTCCGATCAACCAACCCTCTCACTTGGCCTGTCCCATCAACCAACCCTCTCACTGGACGTGTACCATCAACCAGGCCTGTCCCATCAACCAACCCTCTCACTGGACGTGTACCATCAACCAGGCCTGTCCCATCAACCAACCCTCTCACTGGACGTGTACCATCAACCAGGCCTGTCCCATCAACCAACCCTCTCACTGGACGTGTACCATCAACCAGGCCTGTCCCATCAACCAACCCTCTCACTGGACGTGTACCATCAACCAGGCCTGTCCCATCAACCAACCCTCTCACTGGACGTGTACCATCAACCAGGCCTGTCCCATCAACCAACCCTCTCACTGGACGTGTACCATCAACCAGGCCTGTCCCATCAACCAATCTTCTCACTGGGCCTGTCCCATCAACCAACCCTCTCACTTGGCCTGTCCCATCAACCAACCCTCTCACTTGCCTGTCCCATCAACCAACCCTCTCACTGGGCCTGTCCCATCAACCAACCTTCTCACTGGGCCTGTCCCATCAACCAACCCTCTCACTTGGCCTGTCCCATCAACCAACCCTCTCACTGGGCCTGTCCCATCAACCAACCTTCTCACTGGGCCTGTCCCATCAACCAACCCTCTCACTTGGCCTTTTCCATCAACCAACCCTCTCACTTGGCCTGTCCCATCAACCAACCCTCTCACTTGCCTGTCCCATCAACCAACCCTCTCACTTGGCCTGTCCCATCAACCAACCCTCTCACTGGGCCTGTCCCATCAACCAACCTTCTCACTGAGCCTGTCCCATCAACCAACCCTCTCACTTGGCCTGTCCCATCAACCAACCCTCTCACTTGGCCTGTCCCATCAACCAACCCTCTCACTGGGCCTGTCCCATCAACCAACCTTCTCACTGGGCCTGTCCCATCAACCAACCCTCTCACTTGGCCTGTCCCATCAACCAACCCTCTCACTTGGCCTGTCCCATCAACCAACCCTCTCACTTGGCCTGTCCCATCAACCAACCCTCTCACTGGGCCTGTCCCATCAACCAACCTTCTCACTGGGCCTGTCCCATCAACCAACCCTCTCACTTGGCCTGTCCCATCAACCAACCCTCTCACTTGGCCTGTCCCATCAACCAACCCTCTCACTGGACGTGTACCATCAACCAGGCCTGTCCCATCAACCAACCCTCTCACTGGACGTGTACCATCAACCAGGCCTGTCCCATCAACCAACCCTCTCACTGGACGTGTACCATCAACCAGGCCTGTCCCATCAACCAATCTTCTCACTGGGCCTGTCCGATCAACCAACCCTCTCACTTGGCCTGTCCCATCAACCAACCCTCTCACTGGACGTGTACCATCAACCAGGCCTGTCCCATCAACCAACTCTCTCACTGGACGTGTACCATCAACCAGGCCTGTCCCATCAACCAACCCTCTCACTGGACGTGTACCATCAACCAGGCCTGTCCCATCAACCAACCCTCTCACTGGACGTGTACCATCAACCAGGCCTGTCCCATCAACCAACCCTCTCACTGGACGTGTACCATCAACCAGGCCTGTCCCATCAACCAACCCTCTCACTGGACGTGTACCATCAACCAGGCCTGTCCCATCAACCAATCTTCTCACTGGGCCTGTCCCATCAACCAACCCTCTCACTTGGCCTGTCCCATCAACCAACCCTCTCACTGGACGTGTACCATCAACCAGGCCTGTCCCATCAACCAACCCTCTCACTGGACGTGTACCATCAACCAGGCCTGTCCCATCAACCAACCCTCTCACTGGACGTGTACCATCAACCAGGCCTGTCCCATCAACCAACCCTCTCACTGGACGTGTACCATCAACCAGGCCTGTCCCATCAACCAACCCTCTCACTGGACGTGTACCATCAACCAGGCCTGTCCCATCAACCAACCCTCTCACTGGACGTGTACCATCAACCAGGCCTGTCCCATCAACCAATCTTCTCACTGGGCCTGTCCCATCAACCAACCCTCTCACTTGGCCTGTCCCATCAACCAACCCTCTCACTTGGCCTGTCCCATCAACCAACCCTCTCACTGGGTCTGTCCCATCAACCAACCCTCTCACTGGGCCTGTCCCATCAACCAACCCTCTCACTGGGCCTGTCCCATCAACCAACCCTCTCACTTGGCCTGTCCCATCAACCAACCCTCTCACTTGGCCTGTCCCATCAACCAACCCTCTCACTTGGCCTGTCCCATCAACCAACCCTCTCACTTGGCCTGTCCCATCAACCAACCCTCTCACTTGGCCTGTCCCATCAACCAACCCTCTCACTTGGCCTGTCCCATCAACCAACCCTCTCACTGGACGTGTACCATCAACCAGGCCTGTCCCATCAACCAACCCTCTCACTGGAACTGTCCTATCAACCAACCCTCTCCAACCAACCTTGCTATTACCCTCTATCTGCCAGTAGGGATTATCTCATTGCCCTTATTGGCCCCATTTGTTATCCAGGGAGGAGGGCTGTTGTTTCACTTCAATAGAGATTGCCTTTTCCAACGTGTGTTCCTGCCCAATGCCACATCTTCCCTAATATTTTCTGTTCCACCTGCCTGTTCTCTCCCACGAGCTTTCATTTGTCAGAGCCCAAGAACAAGAGATTTGTTGATGCAGCCCTTTAATCTCTGAGTTTGGTCATCAGTCATGTCTCCATTCCATTTAAGATGACCCAATAGAGTTGAAGAACCTTGGCTTGGTATGCATTTATAGAAGCCATGTTCTTGATCACTTTTAATGTTAGCATATCCTTTCGGCATGAATCTTTGGACACATTTGGTGGGAGATTATGTTTTCTTCTCCAATTGGACTTCTCCATCTATGTGATAGAGGTCCTATGTCTTCTGCAAAGTCCAAACCTTATAAGGTCCAGCGGATTACATTTTTCTCATAAGCCGTAATTTCTGTCAAAATCCATTCAACAATCAGCAGAAGACATCCCTGTCGAACCCTCCAAGTGATTCCGTGTGTTGTCTGTTAAGTGATTCCGTGTGTTGTCACTTGAGTAAAACCCTGCACTGAATGTCCTCATCTGACTGCTTCTTGATGCTGGGGAGACGTTCAGAATTGTTCTAGTAGATTCCAGTTTATCTCTATCCCAGCTGTCAAAGTTGGTGAATAGTCTTGAGTCTGTGCATGATTTAATTTGTCTGAGACCAGTTTCATTTCACAACTAGATTCCCACGGAGACCTGTTTCATTTCACAACTAGATTCCCACTGAGACCTGTTTCATTTCACAACTAGATTCCCACTGAGACCTGTTTCATTTCACAACTAGATTCCCACTGAGACCTGTTTCATTTCACAACTAGATTCCCACTGAGACCTGTTTCATTTCACAACTAGATTCCTACTAAGACCTGTTTCATTTCACAACTAGATTCCTACTAAGACCTGTTTCATTTCACAACTAGATTCCTACTAAGACCTGTTTCATTTCACAACTAGATTCCTACTAAGACCTGTTTCATTTCACAACTAGATTCCCACATCTTGTGTTTCAACTGTTTGCACTTTACCAGGTACCAACGGCAAGAGCATTATTCCGCTGTTATTCTTGTACATCACCAGATAACCTTCTCTCCACTATTGTGGATTGTTTTCTGTAAATTGGTGGATCATGCTTGAATAGCTTCAGTTGGTCTCCCATCAGGCCCTGCTGCTCTTTCATTCCTTGATCCCTCTTTTACTTGGCTCATCATGGTTAACTCCTTCGGCAGGTCAGGTGGTCAGGGTCCAGCCTATCACTAGAGTGCGCTTAATGAGTGGTCAGAAGATATCCCTTTAGGTAGCAAGTCGTATCAAACAGTGGGATTGTGTTGCAATAAGAAACTCAGGCCCTGTTTATGACTGTATGTCAGACAATAAGAAACTCAGGCCCTGTTTATGACTGTGTGTATGTCAGACAATAAGAAACTCAGGCCCTGTTTATGACTGTGTGTATGTCAGACAATAAGATACTCAGGCCCTGTTTATGACTGTGTGTATGTCAGACAATAAGAAACTCAGGCCCTGTTTATGACTGTGTGTATGTCAGACAATAAGAAACTCAGGCCCTGTTTATGACTGTGTGTATGTCAGACAATAAGATACTCAGGCCCTGTTTATGACTGTGTGTATGTCAGATAATAAGAAACTCAGGCCCTGTTTATGACTGTGTGTATGTCAGACAATAAGAAACTCAGGCCCTGTTTATGACTGTGTGTATGTCAGACAATAAGAAACCCAGGCCCTGTTTATGACTGGTAAAACAATTTCTGTTTTTGATTTTATGCAAGTTAATTTCTGCCAGTTTGTCCAGCATTGATGTAATTGTTATTGTTTCCTGACATTCTTCCAGGTTCTGACAATTTGGTTGGAGAAGATGGCAGCATCCAGGGTACAGATGACGACAGTGGCGACGATGACGAGCTACCAGAGTTCACTCAAGAACATCTCATAGATGAGACAGAGGTTGACCACAAATGGAATGAGCTACACGAAGATGCCCCACCGGTTGTGGAGTCCACCAGCAGGCTGGCCGTCTGTAACATGGAGTGGGACTTTGTCAAAGCCCAAGATTTGTTTGTTCTGTTTAAGTCCTTTGTTCCAGCGGGTGGCTCTGTGACATCCGTCATCATCTTCCCATCCGAGTTTGGCAAAGAAAGGATGGCAGAGGAAGCTAGGCTCGGCCCTCGAGAGATGCGTGAACAGCTGGGCACTGACCACATGACCTCACCCGGCGCTGATGGAGGCAGCAGAAAGAAGAGGAAGACCAACAACCAGCCGCAAACGAAGCGCTCCACGAAAGAGCAGGAAGCTACAGACACAGAAAAGCTTCGAGAATATCAACTCAATCGTCTTCGCTATTACTTTGCTGTGGTCGTGTGCGATTCTGTCCAGACTGCGGAGACAATTTACAACGAGTGCGATGGAAGAGAATATTTACTGAGTTCGGTCAGGCTGGACCTCCGGTTTATACCAGAGGGCATGGCTTTTGATGACGATCCCAAGGACAGTTTTTCCGAGCATCAAAGTGTATTGGAGTACGAGCCAAACAAGTTCAGTGCTTCGGCTTTGTGTCAGGCGAAGGTGGATGTGACATGGGACGAGACAGACTTTGACCGGCTGAGTCGTCGGGTGGCTGGCTTGCAGCAGAAAGAGCTTGAGAGTATTGTGGAGGAGAACAAGTATGCAGACATCATAGCCCCTCCAGAGAGTGAAGACGACGAGGGCCTGCATGACCATCATGCCCTGGACATCGATGATGGGGAGAAGGTGCTGACGGAGGAGGAGAAGACGGCTGTCTATCGCAGACTCTTAGAGGATGTGTTGAAGGATGATGATGATGATGTGGGCGAAAGGGGAAAAGATGACAAAGAGTTTGTTTGGCAGCCAGGCCTGAAATCATCTGCAGTGAAGAAAATAAAGAAGAAGGAAAAAATGGAGGAGGACACGGGAGTTGTTAGCGATTATCTGGAGAAGAAACGAGAGAAAAGGAGAAAGAAGAGAGAGGAGAAAATGAAGGAGAAGACAGAGATTGATGAGGAACGGGCCTTGAATGTTGACGGTGGCGATAACGTGTTACAGAGGGTCTTAGCTGGTCACAGAGAACAGAGGGGAGAGAAGAAGAAGAGGAGGCTGGTTGTAGATCAGCATGCAAGAACAGACGTGCAGGCAGGTTTAGAACTTTTAATTATGGATGAAAATAATAAGAAGAAAGAGGAAACGACAAATGTAGGCGAGTCCAAGAAATTGAGGAAGAAGTCAAAGAAGAAGAAGATGTCCGAGAGCAAGGATGACTACCAACTGGATGTGGACGACCCCAGGTTTGCTGCGCTGTACACCTCTCACCACTTCCACATCGACCCCAGCGTCTCCCACTTCAGGAAGACCAAGAACATGAGCACTCTCGTGGACGAACAGATTTACAGGAGAAGCAAGCTCGGACCGGGTCAAGGACACCAGACTGACAGCTCAAGGTCATTGTCACAAACTTTGATCCAGAGTCTCAAGTCTAAAATGAAAAAGTGAAAGGTCAAGGATATTGTCACCTAGAGAAGGTGAAGGACAGTCATATTGACACTTGACCTTTTGACCTAGTTTAGAACTTTTTGTTATCAATTGTTTTAACAAAAACCTTTATTCAACTAAATTGAGCTGCTTGTCTTGTCAGGATGAGGTGATTCATCATAGAGTGTACGCTAGTACCCACCCTGGGGGGGGGGGACTGGCTTTAGGGTCTGTGACTGGGGGCTGGCTGTGTCAGGGTCTGTAACTGGGGGCTGGCCATGTCAGGGTCTGTGACTGGGGGCTGGCTGTGTCAGGGTCTGTCACTGGGGGCTGGCTGTGTCAGAGTCTGGGGCAGGCTGTGTCAGGGTCTGGTGGCTGGCCGTGTCAGGGTCTGTGACTGGTGGCTGGCTGAATCAGGGTCTGTAGCTGGTGGCTGGATATATCAGGGTCTGTGACTGGTGGCTGGCTGTGGCTGGGGGCTGGCTGTGTCAGGGTCTGTGGCTGGGGGCTGGCTGTGTCAGGATCAGTGGCTGGTGGCTTGCTGTGTCAGGGTCTGTGGCTGGCTGTGTCATGGTCTGTGACTAGTGGCTGTCTGTGACTGGTGGCTGGCTGTGTCAGGGTCTGTGACTGGTGGCTGGCTGTGTCAGGGTCAGTGGCTGGGGGCTGACTGTGTCAGGGTCTGTGATTGGTCGCTGGCTGTGTCAGGGTCTGTGACTGGGTGCTAGCTGTGACTGGTTGCTGTCTGTGTCAGGGTCTGGTACTGAGGGCTGGCTGTGTCAGGGTCTGTAACTGGTTGCTGGCTGTGTCAGGGTCTGTGACTGGAGGGTTGACTGTCAGGGTCTGTGACTTGGGGTTTACTGTGTCAGAATCTATGACTGGGGGCTTGCTGTGTCAGGGTCTGTAATTGGGGGCTGGCTGTGTCAGGGTATGTGACTGGGGGCTGGCTGTGTCAGGGTCTGTGACTGGGGGCTGGCTGTGTCAGGTTCTGACTGGGGGCTGGCTGTGTCAGGTTCTGACTGGGGGCTGACTGTGACTGGTGGCTGTCTGTGTCAGGGTCTGTGGCCAGTGGCTGGCTATGTCAGGGTCTGTGACTGGGGGTGGCTGTGTCAGGGTATGTGACTGGTGGCTGGCTGTGTCAGGGTCTGTGACTGGGGGTGGCTGTGGCTGGGGGATGGCTGTGTCAGGGTCTGTGTCTGTGGCTGGATGTGTCTGGGTCTGTGGCTGGATGTGCCAAGGTCTGTGGCCGGTGGCTGGATGTGTCAGAGTATGTGACTGGTGGCTGTCTGTGTCACAGTCTGTGGCTGGGGACTGGCTGTGTCAGGGTCTGTGACTGGGGGCTGGCTGTGTCAGGGTCTGTGACTGGGGGCTGGCTGTGTCAGGGTCTGTGACTGGGTGCTGGCTGTATCAGGGTCTGTGATGGGGTTGGCTGTGTCAGGGTTTGTGGCTGGATGTGTCAGGGTCGTTGGCCTGTGGCTGGATGTGCCAGGGTATGTGACTGGTCGCTAGCTGTGAGTTATTGCTGTCTGTGTCAGGGTTTGTGACTAGTGGCTGGCTGTGTCAGGTTCTGTGACTGGTTGCTGGCTGTGACTGGTTGCTGGCTGTGTCAGGCTCTGAGACTGGTGGCTGGCTGTGTCAGAGTCTGTGACTGGTGGCTGACTGTGACTTGTGGCTGACTGTGGCTGGTGGCTGGATGTGTCAGGGTCTGTGACTGGTTGCTGGCTGAGACTGGTTGCTGGCTGTGTCAGGCTCTGAGACTGGTGGCTGACTGTGACTTGTGGCTGGCTGTGTCAGGGTCTGTGGCTGGTGGCTGGATGTGTCAGGGTCTGTGACACGGGGCTGGCTGTGTCAGGTTCTGACTGGGGGCTGACTGTGACTGGTGGCTGTCTGTGTCAGGGTCTGTGACTGGGGGCTGGCTGTGTCAGGTTCTGACTCGGGGCTGACTGTGACTGGTGGCTGTCTGTGTCAGGGTCTGTGACTGGGGGCTGGCTGGTGGCTGGATGTGTCAGGGTCTGTGGTTGGATGTGCCAGGGTCTGTGGTTGGATGTGCCAGGGTCTGTGGCCGGTGGCTGGATGTGTCAGGGTCTGTGACAGGTGGCTGGCACTGTCAGGGTCTGTGACAGGTGGCTGGCTCTGTCAGAGTATGTGACTTGTGACTGGCTGTGTCAGGGTCTGTGACTGGGGGTGGCTGTGTCAGGGTCTGTGACTGGGGGCTGGCTGCGTCAGGGTCTGTGGCTGGTGGCTGGATGTGTCAGGGTCTGTGGCTGGATGTGTTAGGGTCTGTGGCTGGATGTGCCAGGGTCTGTGGCCAGTTGCTGGATGTGTCAGGGTCTGTGACTAGTGGCTGGATGAGTCAGGTTCTGTGGCTGGCTATGTCAGGGTCTGTGACTGGTGGGCTGGCTGTGTCTGGGGGCTGGCTGTGTCAGGGTCCTATACTGGGGGTGGCTGTGTCAGGGTATGTGACTGGGGGCTGGCTGTGTCAGGGTCTGTGACTGGTTGCTGGCTGTGTCAGTGACTGGTTGCTGGCTGTGTCAGTGACTGGTTGCTCGCTGTTTCACGGTCTGTGTCTGGGGGCTGGCTGTGTCAGGGTCTGTGACTGGTGGCTGGCTGTGACTGCTGGATGGCTGTGTCAGGGTCTATGGCTGGTGGCTGGCTGTGTTAGGGTATGTGACTGGTGGCTGGCTGTGTCAGAGTCTGTGACTGGTGGCTGGCTGTGTCAGGGTCTGTGACTGGTGGCTGGATGTGTCAGGGTCTGTTACTGGTGGCTGGCTGTGTCAGAGTCTGTGACTGGTGGCTGGCTGTTTCAGGGTATGTGACTGGTGGCTGGATGTGTCAGGATCTGTTACTGGTGGCTGGCTGTGTCAGAGTCTGTGACTGGTGGCTGGCTGTGTCAGGGTCTATGACTGGTGTCAGGGTCTGTGGCTGGGGGCTGGCTGTGTCAGGATCAGTGGCTGGTGGCTTGCTGTGTCAGGGTCTGTGGCTGGCTGTGTCATGGTTTGTGACTAGTGGCTGTCTGTGTCAGGGTCTGTGACTGGGTGCTGGCTGTATCGGGGTCTGTGATGGGGCTGGCTGTGTCAGGGTTTGTGGCTGGATGTGTCAGGGTCGTTGGCCTGTGGCTGGATGTGCCTGGGTATGTGACTGGTCGCTAGCTGTGAGTGGTTGCTGTCTGTGTCAGGGTTTGTGACTAGTGGCTGGCTGTGTCAGGTTCTGTGACTGGTTGCTGGCTGTGACTGGTTGCTGGCTGTGTCAGGCTCTGAGATTGGTGGCTGGCTGTGTCAGAGTCTGTGACTGGTGGCTGACTGTGACTTGTGGCTGGCTGTGTCAGGGTCTGTGGCTGGTGGCTGGATGTGTCAGGGTCTGTGACTGGGGGCTGGCTGTGTCAGGTTCTGACTGGGGGCTGACTGTGACTGGTGGCTGTCTGTGTCAGGGTCTGTGACTGGGGGCTGGCTGTGTCAGGTTCTGACTGGGGGCTGACTGTGACTGGTGGCTGTCTGTGTCAGGGTCTGTGACCTGGGGCTGGCTGTGTCAGGGTCTGTGGCTGGTGGCTGGATGTGTCAGGGTCTGTGGTTGGATGTGCCAGGGTCTGTGGCCGGTGGCTGGATGTGTCAGGGTCTGTGACAGGTGGCTGGCTCTGTCAGGGTCAGTGACAGGTGGCTGGCTCTGTCAGAGTATGTGACTTGTGACTGGCTGTGTCAGGGTCTGTGACTGGGGGTGGCTGTGTCAGGGTCTGTAACTGGGGGCTGGCTGCGTCAGGGTCTGTGGCTGGTGGCTGGATGTGTCAGGGTCTGTGGCTGGATGTGTTAGGGTCTGTGGCTGGATGTGCCAGGGTCTGTGGCCAGTTGCTGGATGTGTCAGGGTCTGTGACTAGTGGCTGGATGAGTCAGGTTCTGTGGCTGGCTATGTCAGGGTCTGTGACTGGTGGGCTGGCTGTGTCTGGGGGCTGGCTGTGTCAGGGTCCTATACTGGGGGTGGCTGTGTCAGGGTATGTGACTGGGGGCTGGCTGTGTCAGGGTCTGTGACTGGTTGCTGGCTGTGTCAGTAACTGGTTGCTCGCTGTTTCACGGTCTGTGTCTGGGGGCTGGCTGTGTCAGGGTCTATGACTGATGGCTGGCTGTGTCAGGGTCTGTGACTGGTGGCTGGCTGTGATTGCTGGATGGCTGTGTCAGGGTCTGTGGCTGGTGGCTGGCTGTGTTAGGGTATGTGACTGGTGGCTGGCTGTGTTAGGGTATGTGACTGGTGGCTGGCTGTGTCAGAGTCTGTGACTGGTGGCTGGCTGTGTCAGGGTCTGTGACTGGTGGCTGGCTGTGTCAGGGTCTGTGACTGGTGGCTGGATGTGTCAGGGTCTGTTACTGGTGGCTGGCTGTGTCAGAGTCTGTGACTGGTGGCTGGCTGTGTCAGGGTCTATGACTGGTGTCAGGGTCTGTGACTGGTGGCTGAATGTCTCAGGATCAGTGACTGGTGGCTGGCTGTGTCACGGTCTGTTTCTGGCTGTGACTGGTGGCTGGCTGTTTCAGGGATTAGTGACTGGTGGCTGGCTGTTTCAGGGTCTGTTGCTGGCTGTGTTAGAGTCTGTGAATGGTGGCTGGATGTGTCAGGGTCTGTGGCTGATGGCTGGATGTGTCAGGGTCTGTGGCTGATGGCTGGATGTGTCAGGGTCTGAGACTGGTGGCTGGATGTGTCAGTGTATGTGGCTGGGGGCTGGCTGTGTCAGGGTCTGTGTCTGTGTCAGGGTATGTGACTGGTGGCTGGCTGTTTCAGGGTCTGTGGCTGGTGGCTGGCTGTGTCAGGGTTTGTGACTGATAGCTGGCTGTGTCAGGGTCTGGTGGCTGGCTGTTTCAGGGTCTGTGACTGGGGGCTGGCTGTGTCAGGGTCTGTGACTGGTTGCTCACTGTTTCAGGGTCTGTGTCTGGGGGCTGGCTGTGTCAGGGTATCTGACTGGTGGCTGGCTGTGACTGCTGGATGGCTGTGTCAGGGTCTGTGACTGATGGCTGGCTGGGTCTGTGACTGGTGGCTGGCTGTGTCACGGTCTATGGCTGGTGGCTGGCAGTGTCACGGTCTATGGCTGGTGGCTGGCTGTGTTAGGGTCTGTGACTGGTGGCTGGCTGTGTCATGTTCACTGACTGGTGACCTTCTGTTTCATGTTCTGTGGCTTGCTGTGACTGGTGGCTGTCTGGGTCTGTGACTGGTCGCTGGCTGTGTCAAGGTCTGTGACTGGGTGCTAGCTGTGACTGGTTGCTGTCTGTGTCAGGGTCTGGTACTGAGGGCTGGCTGTGTCAGGGTCTGTAACTGGTTGCTGGCTGTGTCAGGGTCTGTGACTGGAGGGTTGACTGTCAGGGTCTGTGACTTGGGGTTTACTGTGTCAGAATCTATGACTGGGGGCTTGCTGTGTCAGGGTCTGTAATTGGGGGCTGGCTGTGTCAGGGTATGTGACTGGGGGCTGGCTGTGTCAGGGTCTGTGACTGGGGGCTGGCTGTGTCAGGTTCTGACTGGGGGCTGGCTGTGTCAGGTTCTGACTGGGGGCTGACTGTGACTGGTGGCTGTCTGTGTCAGGGTCTGTGGCCAGTGGCTGGCTATGTCAGGGTCTGTGACTGGTGGCTGGCTGTGTCAGGGTCTGTGACTGGGGGTGGCTGTGGCTGGGGGATGGCTGTGTCAGGGTCTGTGTCTGTGGCTGGATGTGTCTGGGTCTGTGGCTGGATGTGCCAAGGTCTGTGGCCGGTGGCTGGATGTGTCAGAGTATGTGACTGGTGGCTGTCTGTGTCACAGTCTGTGGCTGGGGACTGGCTGTGTCAGGGTCTGTGACTGGGGGCTGGCTGTGTCAGGGTCTGTGACTGGGGGCTGGCTGTGTCAGGGTCTGTGACTGGGTGCTGGCTGTATCAGGGTCTGTGATGGGGTTGGCTGTGTCAGGGTTTGTGGCTGGATGTGTCAGGGTCGTTGGCCTGTGGCTGGATGTGCCAGGGTATGTGACTGGTCGCTAGCTGTGAGTTATTGCTGTCTGTGTCAGGGTTTGTGACTAGTGGCTGGCTGTGTCAGGTTCTGTGACTGGTTGCTGGCTGTGACTGGTTGCTGGCTGTGTCAGGCTCTGAGACTGGTGGCTGGCTGTGTCAGAGTCTGTGACTGGTGGCTGACTGTGACTTGTGGCTGACTGTGGCTGGTGGCTGGATGTGTCAGGGTCTGTGACTGGTTGCTGGCTGAGACTGGTTGCTGGCTGTGTCAGGCTCTGAGACTGGTGGCTGACTGTGACTTGTGGCTGGCTGTGTCAGGGTCTGTGGCTGGTGGCTGGATGTGTCAGGGTCTGTGACACGGGGCTGGCTGTGTCAGGTTCTGACTGGGGGCTGACTGTGACTGGTGGCTGTCTGTGTCAGGGTCTGTGACTGGGGGCTGGCTGTGTCAGGTTCTGACTGGGGGCTGACTGTGACTGGTGGCTGTCTGTGTCAGGGTCTGTGACTGGGGGCTGGCTGGTGGCTGGATGTGTCAGGGTCTGTGGTTGGATGTGCCAGGGTCTGTGGTTGGATGTGCCAGGGTCTGTGGCCGGTGGCTGGATGTGTCAGGGTCTGTGACAGGTGGCTGGCACTGTCAGGGTCTGTGACAGGTGGCTGGCTCTGTCAGAGTATGTGACTTGTGACTGGCTGTGTCAGGGTCTGTGACTGGGGGTGGCTGTGTCAGGGTCTGTGACTGGGGGCTGGCTGCGTCAGGGTCTGTGGCTGGTGGCTGGATGTGTCAGGGTCTGTGGCTGGATGTGTTAGGGTCTGTGGCTGGATGTGCCAGGGTCTGTGGCCAGTTGCTGGATGTGTCAGGGTCTGTGACTAGTGGCTGGATGAGTCAGGTTCTGTGGCTGGCTATGTCAGGGTCTGTGACTGGTGGGCTGGCTGTGTCTGGGGGCTGGCTGTGTCAGGGTCCTATACTGGGGGTGGCTGTGTCAGGGTATGTGACTGGGGGCTGGCTGTGTCAGGGTCTGTGACTGGTTGCTGGCTGTGTCAGTGACTGGTTGCTGGCTGTGTCAGTGACTGGTTGCTCGCTGTTTCACGGTCTGTGTCTGGGGGCTGGCTGTGTCAGGGTCTGTGACTGGTGGCTGGCTGTGACTGCTGGATGGCTGTGTCAGGGTCTATGGCTGGTGGCTGGCTGTGTTAGGGTATGTGACTGGTGGCTGGCTGTGTCAGAGTCTGTGACTGGTGGCTGGCTGTGTCAGGGTCTGTGACTGGTGGCTGGATGTGTCAGGGTCTGTTACTGGTGGCTGGCTGTGTCAGAGTCTGTGACTGGTGGCTGGCTGTTTCAGGGTATGTGACTGGTGGCTGGATGTGTCAGGATCTGTTACTGGTGGCTGGCTGTGTCAGAGTCTGTGACTGGTGGCTGGCTGTGTCAGGGTCTATGACTGGTGTCAGGGTCTGTGGCTGGGGGCTGGCTGTGTCAGGATCAGTGGCTGGTGGCTTGCTGTGTCAGGGTCTGTGGCTGGCTGTGTCATGGTTTGTGACTAGTGGCTGTCTGTGTCAGGGTCTGTGACTGGGTGCTGGCTGTATCGGGGTCTGTGATGGGGCTGGCTGTGTCAGGGTTTGTGGCTGGATGTGTCAGGGTCGTTGGCCTGTGGCTGGATGTGCCTGGGTATGTGACTGGTCGCTAGCTGTGAGTGGTTGCTGTCTGTGTCAGGGTTTGTGACTAGTGGCTGGCTGTGTCAGGTTCTGTGACTGGTTGCTGGCTGTGACTGGTTGCTGGCTGTGTCAGGCTCTGAGATTGGTGGCTGGCTGTGTCAGAGTCTGTGACTGGTGGCTGACTGTGACTTGTGGCTGGCTGTGTCAGGGTCTGTGGCTGGTGGCTGGATGTGTCAGGGTCTGTGACTGGGGGCTGGCTGTGTCAGGTTCTGACTGGGGGCTGACTGTGACTGGTGGCTGTCTGTGTCAGGGTCTGTGACTGGGGGCTGGCTGTGTCAGGTTCTGACTGGGGGCTGACTGTGACTGGTGGCTGTCTGTGTCAGGGTCTGTGACCTGGGGCTGGCTGTGTCAGGGTCTGTGGCTGGTGGCTGGATGTGTCAGGGTCTGTGGTTGGATGTGCCAGGGTCTGTGGCCGGTGGCTGGATGTGTCAGGGTCTGTGACAGGTGGCTGGCTCTGTCAGGGTCAGTGACAGGTGGCTGGCTCTGTCAGAGTATGTGACTTGTGACTGGCTGTGTCAGGGTCTGTGACTGGGGGTGGCTGTGTCAGGGTCTGTAACTGGGGGCTGGCTGCGTCAGGGTCTGTGGCTGGTGGCTGGATGTGTCAGGGTCTGTGGCTGGATGTGTTAGGGTCTGTGGCTGGATGTGCCAGGGTCTGTGGCCAGTTGCTGGATGTGTCAGGGTCTGTGACTAGTGGCTGGATGAGTCAGGTTCTGTGGCTGGCTATGTCAGGGTCTGTGACTGGTGGGCTGGCTGTGTCTGGGGGCTGGCTGTGTCAGGGTCCTATACTGGGGGTGGCTGTGTCAGGGTATGTGACTGGGGGCTGGCTGTGTCAGGGTCTGTGACTGGTTGCTGGCTGTGTCAGTAACTGGTTGCTCGCTGTTTCACGGTCTGTGTCTGGGGGCTGGCTGTGTCAGGGTCTATGACTGATGGCTGGCTGTGTCAGGGTCTGTGACTGGTGGCTGGCTGTGATTGCTGGATGGCTGTGTCAGGGTCTGTGGCTGGTGGCTGGCTGTGTTAGGGTATGTGACTGGTGGCTGGCTGTGTTAGGGTATGTGACTGGTGGCTGGCTGTGTCAGAGTCTGTGACTGGTGGCTGGCTGTGTCAGGGTCTGTGACTGGTGGCTGGCTGTGTCAGGGTCTGTGACTGGTGGCTGGATGTGTCAGGGTCTGTTACTGGTGGCTGGCTGTGTCAGAGTCTGTGACTGGTGGCTGGCTGTGTCAGGGTCTATGACTGGTGTCAGGGTCTGTGACTGGTGGCTGAATGTCTCAGGATCAGTGACTGGTGGCTGGCTGTGTCACGGTCTGTTTCTGGCTGTGACTGGTGGCTGGCTGTTTCAGGGATTAGTGACTGGTGGCTGGCTGTTTCAGGGTCTGTTGCTGGCTGTGTTAGAGTCTGTGAATGGTGGCTGGATGTGTCAGGGTCTGTGGCTGATGGCTGGATGTGTCAGGGTCTGTGGCTGATGGCTGGATGTGTCAGGGTCTGAGACTGGTGGCTGGATGTGTCAGTGTATGTGGCTGGGGGCTGGCTGTGTCAGGGTCTGTGTCTGTGTCAGGGTATGTGACTGGTGGCTGGCTGTTTCAGGGTCTGTGGCTGGTGGCTGGCTGTGTCAGGGTTTGTGACTGATAGCTGGCTGTGTCAGGGTCTGGTGGCTGGCTGTTTCAGGGTCTGTGACTGGGGGCTGGCTGTGTCAGGGTCTGTGACTGGTTGCTCACTGTTTCAGGGTCTGTGTCTGGGGGCTGGCTGTGTCAGGGTATCTGACTGGTGGCTGGCTGTGACTGCTGGATGGCTGTGTCAGGGTCTGTGACTGATGGCTGGCTGGGTCTGTGACTGGTGGCTGGCTGTGTCACGGTCTATGGCTGGTGGCTGGCAGTGTCTCGGTCTATGGCTGGTGGCTGGCTGTGTTAGGGTCTGTGACTGGTGGCTGGCTGTGTCATGTTCACTGACTGGTGACCTTCTGTTTCATGTTCTGTGGCTTGCTGTGACTGGTGGCTGTCTGGGTCTGTGACTGGTCGCTGGCTGTGTCAAGGTCTGTGACTGGTTGCTGGCTGTGTCAGGGTCTGTGACTTGGGGCTGGCTGTGTCAGGGTCTGTAACTGGTTGCTGGCTGTGTCAGGGTCTGTGGCTGGTTGTGTCAGGGTCTGTGACTGATAGCTGGCTGTGTCAGGGTCAGTGGCTGGGGGCTGGCTGTGTCAGGGTCTGTGACTGGTCGCTGGCTGTTTCAGGGTCTGTTGCTGATGGCTGGCTGTGTCAGGGTCTGTGTCAGGGTTTGTGATTGGTAGCTGGCTGTGTCAGGGTCTGGTGGCTGGCTGTTTCAGGGTCTGGTGGCTGGCTATTTCAGGGTCTGTGACTGGGGGCTGGCTGTGTCAGGGTATCTGACTGGTGGCTGGCTGTGACTGGTGGCTGGCTGTGTCACGGTCTGTGGCTGGTGGCTGGCTGTGTCACGGTCTGTGAGTGGTGTCAGGCTGTGTCAGGGTCTGTGACTGGTGTCAGGGTCTGTGACTGGTGGCTGACTGTCTCAGGATCAGTGATTGGTGGCTGGCTGTGTCATGGTCTGTTTCTGGCTGTGTCAGGGTCTGTGACTGGTGGCTGGCTGTTTCAGGGTTTGTGGCTGGTGTCAGGGTCGTTTGCCTGTGGCTGGATGTGTCAGGGTCTGTGATTGATCGCTGGCTGAGTCAGGGTCTGTGACTGGTCGCTAGCTGTGACTGGTTGCTGTCTGTATCAGGGTTTGTGACTAGTGGCAGGTTCTGTGACTTCTTGCTGGCTGTGTCAGGGTCTGTTGCTGGCTGTGTCAGAGTCTGTGACTGGTGGCTGACTGTGACTTGTGGCTGGCTGTGTCAAGGTCTGTGGCTGGTGTCTGGATGTGTCAGGGTCTGTGGCTGATGGCTGGATGTATTAGGGTCTGTGATTGGTGGCTGGATGTGTCAGGGTCTGTGACTGGGCGTGGCATTGTCAGGGTCTGTGACTGGTTTGCTGGCTGTGTCAGGGTTTGTGGCTGGCTGTCAGGGTCTGTGACTGGTTGCTGGCTGTGTCAGGGTCTGTGACTTGGGGCTGGCTGTGTCATATGAATTTTGTCATAATATATGCAGCTCATCAACTACAACAGAACAGTAGATTTGACTGAAGAGCCACCATCAGATCTTGGCCACTTGTTGTAATGCATGCCGGAGAATTGTATGTGGCCGTCCCAGTCGCCAGTGGCATCAAACAGGGCTTTCTGCTGGCACTGACAGTCTTTAGTAGGGACTTCTGTGATACAGATCTAGTCTGCGGTGGGACATCCATAGACAGACTTCTGTGATACAGATCTAATCTGGGGTGGGACATCCATAGACAGACATCTGTGATACAGATCTAATCTGAGGTGGGACATCCATAGACAGACTTCTGTGATACAGATCTAATCTGAGGTGGGACATCCATAGACAGACTTCTGTGATACAGATTTAATCTGGGATGGGACATCCATAGACAGACTTCTGTGATACAGATCTAATCTGGGGTGGGACATCCATAGACAGACATCTGTGATACAGATCTAATCTGAGGTGGGACATCCATAGACAGACTTCTGTGATACAGATTTAATCTGAGGTGGGACATCCATAGACAGACTTCTGTGATACAGATCTAATCTGGGGTGGGACATCCATAGACAGACTTCTGTGATACAGATCTAATCTGGGGTGGGACATCCATAGACAGACTTCTGAGATACAGATCTAATCTGAGGTGGGACATCCATAGAGAGACTTCTGGGATGGGACATCCATAGACAGACTTCTGTGATACAGATTTAATATGAGGTGGGACATCCATAGACAGACTTCTGTGATACAGATCTAATCTGAGGTGGGACATCCATAGATAGACTTCTGTGATACAGATCTAATCTGGGGTGGGACATTTGTTGTGTTCACTATGGGGAGTCAGTTTCTTCATTGTCCCTAGCCCGACGAGGACAAGATCTAGCTGAAGGTTTGATCTCATGGTCATCCCGTATATGTCTGCAACGGTTGAGAGTAGCCACTTCACTACAGCTGGCGCCACTCTGGCAGTAGATGTTGTCACGGGATGAGACTACAGCTGGCTCCTCTGGCAGTGGATGTTGTCACGGGATGAGACTACAGCTGGCTCCACTCTGGCAGTGGATGTTGTCACGGGATGAGACTACAGCTGGCTCCACTCTGGCAGTGGATGTTGTCACGAGATGAGAGGGCCACTTTACTGCCAGACAATAATACTAGTTGCCCATAGCAAACAAAGATGGACCAACTTCAGACCAGTGCTGCCAGATGTGTTCTCATGTGACTGTAAACTCCAATCCTGGCATGGCAGCAAACCGGGCACACATGTGAGGATGTTGTGCGGGCTGTTCTTTCTTTGATCATTAGCGATGAAGTTTTGCTCTAGAACTGAGCACCTTATGGTTATAGTAGTGTGCCAGATGGAGCAGTTACTTTCAATAGCGTTTCTTCTGACCCGACTCAGACGAGCGTTCGCCAGTACTGAGCTCACTGAATAGCTGCAGCTTGGGGCTCATCAGGCATGCAAATAGGAGCGTTCTGGCCATCTTCCAGAAGTGTATATAGGCTTTGGTCTGTCCATCCTCCAAAACTGAATGTAGACTTTGACTGGTCTGTCCATCCTCCAGAACTGAATGTAGACTTTGACTGGTCTGTCCATCCTCCAGAACTGAATGTAGACTTTGACTGGTCTGTCCATCCTCCAGAACTGAATGTAGACGTTGACTGGTCTGTCCATCCGATAGAAGATACTGCGGAGCCCAGCTGCAGTCAGTGAAACTCCGAAGACTGACTGACCATCCAATGCACCAGAGACTAAACAATTTGGGAAATGGGAAACTAAAGCGGAGAAACTTTGCAGAAATAGCCAAAGCAAAGATGCACGAAGATCCCATAAACGCACAAACAACACCAAAGCCCATCACTACTGTACGAAAACCCACCTGGAGGCAGGATATATTTCCAGAGGTGGTAGAAAATATACCAGGTATTGGAAACAAAAACTGCCAGACTGAAAAAGAAAGGAGAGATACTACCCTAAGCTTTATATCGAAAAACTACCCAAGCATGGACTGGACCCATGCATACACCGACGGTTCTGTAACAAACACTACACAGAACGGAGGGGCAGGAGCATTCCTGAACCTACCAAATGGCAGAAAAATAACACTGTCATTCGCTACTGGTAAGTACACAAGCAATTTCAGAGCGGAGGCAGAGGCACTGAGGGCGGCAGTGGAAGAAATGGTGACACATAAAGAAAATGAAAGCCATACAGTCCTGATTACAGATGCTCTGGCAGTAGTCACAGCGCTAAAAAGCCAGAAAAACACTGAGCTTAATGATTTAAGAGCAGCACTCTGTCAACTATGCCAGCAGTCCGCACCAAAAAGGGTAGTGGTACAGTGGGTCCCATCACACTGCAACATCCAAGGCAACCAGGAGGTAGATAGACTGGCAAAAGAAGGTTCAAGACTACCACAAACAGATTCTAATGTGACAACGAAGAGTCAAAACGGCTTATCAAAGCCAGATACATGACCAAATGGGAAACCGAACATACCGGCTACACCAAAAACGATGCCTATTACCAGTTGAACAGAAGAGAGCAGGTCGTTGTCTTCAGACTTCGCACTGGCCACAATAGACTGAGGTACCACCTATTCAACAAATTGAAGATAGGTGGTACCGACGAATGCCCGTGTGGTACCGGGAAAATGACCGCTGAGCATCTGCTGCAGAACTGCCCGACATACGAGGATCAGAGAGAGCAGATGTGGCCATCACCAGTGGAACTGCAAGACAAGCTCTATGGCAGTGTCGACAGCCTCAGGATGACCGCCGCTAGTTTCGAAAAAATAATGGTTACTGTCTGACTGCGTACGAAGAAGAAGACTGGTCTGTCCATCCTCCAGAACTGAATGTAGACTTTGACTGGTCTGTCCATCCTCCAGAACTGAATGTAGACTTTGACTGGTCTGTCCATCCTCCAGAACTGAATGTAGACTTTGACTGGTCTGTCCATCCTCCAGAACTGAATGTAGACTTTGACTGGTCTGTCCATCCTCCAGAACTGAATGTAGACTTTGACTGGTCTGTCCATCCTCCAGAACTGAATGTAGACTTTGACTGGTCTGTCCATCCTCCAGAACTGAATGTAGACTTTGACTGGCTAAGAATGTCAGTGTAGCAACACTGTCCATGCGCCAGAGTTGTACAGCAGGACTCACGTTCACCTGGTGGCGACTCCTGTGTCTGTTCTATGCTCCTGCTTGCAGCCTCGCAAACGTAAAGCTAGCCATTGCAATCGTGGAGTCGATATTGGCCTCTGTTGTAAGGGTACTGTCTAGGTAGTCCTTGAGTCGACCACCCCACCCCCCCCTCCCCAGGTTCTTAACCACCCCCCAGGCTCTCCACCACCTCCAGCCTCTCCACCACCTCCCAGGCTCTCGACCACCCCCCAGGCTCTCCACAACCCCCCAGGTTCTTGACCACCCCCAGGCTCTTGACCACCCCCCCAGGTTCTCCATCACCCCCCAGACTCACTCCCACCCCCAAGCTCTCCACTACACCCCAGACTCTCCACCATCCCCCAGGCTCTCGAGCACCCCCCAGACTCCTTACCACCCCCACACCCCCATGCTCTTGACCACCTCCCAGGCTCTTGCCCACCTCAAAGCTCTCGACCAACCCCCCCCAAGGCTCTTGGCCACCCCCAGGCTCTCGACATCCCCATACTCTCCACCACCCCCCATGTTCTCGACCCCCCCCCAGATTCTCTACCCCCTCCCCCCCCCCCCCAGGTTCTTGACTACCCCAAGGCTCTCGACCACCCCCTCAGACTCTCGACCACCCCCAGACTCTCGACTACCCCCAGGCTCTCGACCACCCCCTCACCCTCTCGACCACCCCCATACCCTCTCGACCACCCCCATACTCTCGACCACCCCCTCACCCTCTCGACCACCCCCAGACTCTCGACCATCCCTAGATTCTCGACCACCCCCCAGACTCTCGACTACCACACGATATTTAAATATCCAATACACCTAAATATTTAAACTCCCGTCCTTGCCACATTTCAAAGGCAGCCATGATCTTTTCCATTAGTTTGCCTCATTGTCCATGTTTCGTAACCATACGTTAGCGACATTCTAATTTGGAAGTGACTTGCTTGGTGAAAACATATTTGGACATTATAATCCTCTTAGCTGACTTTACTTTCCGTGTCCTGGGCACTACGTCACACTTCATTCTTCCAGTAGCCAGCCACATGGATCGCCCTGCTCAGCAGGTCATCCATGCTGCAAGTCCCCGGCAGGTTTGGGCAGATCATCAGATGGTCCTGGTCTTGTGTTACTCCACATTCGCATGTGTCATCATCCCTGTATCCCCATCCTTTCAGGTTTTTCCTGCATCGTGAGACACCAGTTCGAAGTCTGTTTAGTGACTTCCATGTTGCGTAGGGCAGGAGGTGTCCAGGCGCAGGTTCCTCCCGTAATTCCTTCAAGGGGACTTGTGTCAGCTGTTTCCAACTGTCGATGCGTCGTTTTCCTGTATTAGTCTGTAGGGGCTGGGTTGACTGTAAGAAACTTCGTCTTGACTTTAGTCTGTAGGGGCTGGGTGACTGTAAGAAACTTCGTCTTGACTTTAGTCTGTAGGGGCTGGGTTGACTGTAAGAAACTTCGTCTTGACTTTAGTATGTAGGGGCTGGGTTGACTGTAAGAAACTTCGTCTTGACTTTAGTCTGTAGGCGCTGGGTTGACTGAAAGAAACTTCGTCTTGACTTTAGTCTGTAGGGGCTGGGTGACTGTAAGAAACTTCGTCTTGACTTTAGTCTGCAGGGGCTGGGTTGACTGTAAGAAACTTCGTCTTGACTTTAGTCTGTAGGGGCTGGGTGACTGTAAGAAACTTCGTCTTGACTTTAGTCTGTAGGGGATGGGTGACTGTAAGAAACTTCGTCTTGACTTTAGTCTGTAGGGGCTGGGTTGACTGTAAGAAACTTCGTCTTGACTTTAGTCTTTAGGGGCTGGGTTGACTGTAAGAAACTTCGTCTTGACTTTAGTCTGTAGGGGCTGGGTTGACTGTAAGAAACTTCGTCTTGACTTTAGTCTTGGGCGCTGCACCTGATGTCCGAACATAGTGTCTTGGGTCATTTACCTTTCTATCTCTGACGCGACAGTTAAGGGTCGCTGTAAAGAGGTTAAGGCACTCGCCTAGCACAGTGATGAACAGGAACGTGGGCGATCTAATCTCCCAAGTTTCAAGCGACCCCTGGTCTCACGGGAGGTTCGACCAGAGTACCTGCATACCCGAGTTATCTCCAGTCGTCTCGACAAAGTCTTGCAACTAGTCCAAGGTAACTCGGGATAAGAGTGAGATTGATGACCAGCGCATAATCTCCCTAACTATAATCCCCATACAGCAGCCATCACATTATTAAGACAACACCGTCTCATGTGGTCATCACAGCTTCGCGATGGGCAATAACGTTTACATTTTATTATGTGTCTAGGTGTTACAAGGATTGACCGTTTGAAAATCGCTGCCAGGGGACGTCCGACTACCTTATTGGTTGCTCATTTCCATTGACCGTCTAGTTCCAGGCCAGAACAATCTCTTAACCTGTTCCCGTGTTTGATCGTCTAGTCCCAGTACAAGAATTCCCGTGTTTGACCGTCTAGCCCCAGGACAGAAGAATTCCCCTGTTTGACCGTCTAGTTCCAGGACAGAAGAATTCCCATGTTTGACCGTCTAGTCCCAGGACAGAAGAATTCCCGTGCTTGACCGTTTAGCCACAGGTCAGAAGAATTCCCGTGTTTGTCATCTGTCAATCCTAGAGTGGGTTCAGAGGTGGCTTATCAAACCAATAGAAGAGGCCCACATTGTCATCTGTCAATCTTAGAGTGGGTTCAGAGGTGACTTATCAAACCAATAGTAGAGGCCCACATTGTCATCTGTCAATCTTAGAGTAGACAACATGGCCAGTCCATGTGACATGCGGACAACATGACAATTCCATGTGACATGCGGACAACATAGCCAGTCCATGTGACATGCGGACATCATAGCCAGTTCATCTGACATGTGGATAACATGACAATTCCATGTGGCATGCGGACAACATGGCCAGTCCATGTGACATGCGGACAACATAGCTAGTTCATCTGACATGCGGACAACATAGCCAGTCCATCTGACATTCGGACAACATAGCCAGTCCATGTGACATGCGGACAACATGGCCAGTCCTTCTGATTTTCGGACAACATAGCCAGTCCATCTGACATGCGGACAATTCCATGTGACATGCGGACCACATGGCCAGTCCATCTGACTTGCGGACAACATGACAATTCCATCTAAGCTGCACAGAGTTGTGTGGTTGCTTGTTATACCAGCTCGGGAAAAAGCTTCTGCATATACGATCCTTTCTAGCCATTTTATGTTCAGCAGTTTCCTTAGGCAGAGCAGATGGGCGTGGTCAAGCTTCTGCGCATGTCCACTGTACACAGTCCAGGTTTGACAGGTGTACAGAAGAGTTGGTAGGACGACTGTACACAGTCCAGGTTTGACAGGTGTACAGAAGAGTTGGTAGAAAGACTGTACACAGTCCAGGTTTGACAGGTGTACAGAAGAGTTAGTAGGACGACTGTACACAATCCAGGTTTGACAGGTGTACAGAAGAGTTGGTAGGAAGACTGTACACAATCCAGGTGTACAGAAGAGTTGGTAGGAAGACTGTACACAGTCCAGGTTTGACAGGTGTACAGAAGAGTTGGTAGGAAGACTGTACACAGTCCAGGTTTGACAGGTGTACAGAAGAGTTAGTAGGACGACTGTACACAGAAACCATGCTTTGGATATTCTCGAGTTGACTTCCTCATCAATATGCACTGCCTGGAGAGTGTGCTGCCATGGTATATCAAACGTTTCACCGACTTCAACTTCTGACCATTGATAGTGATAGATAGCTGACTGCGCCCAGTCCTTGGAACTGCTTGGTGCACTACTTCAGTCTTACTGGTAGATATGATCAGACCAAAGTCACACAAGCCGCTGCAAACGTGTCAACAGAACATTGCATCCCAGTCTCTGAGTGGGCGGTAGGAGCGCAATCATCACCAAAGAGAGGTTCACATATGGTCCCAATGTGTACCGGTACTTTTGTTCTTGACCGCAGTCATCAGCAACATGCCATCATGGAACTGTCTAACCGTTATAATAAAGGCAATAGGACATTCACATTTGGCCATAAACTTCCAGAGGCCGTCGCGACTTACAGTAAATCCGCGAATGTGGCGAGACCAGTGGTACAGCACCGATTGTGACCGCACTAGTAGACGGCCGGAAAAGCTGCGTCACAATCGAAACCACCAATTCCCAGCCACAGACAGACTATGGACTTGCTGATATGAACTGAACTGAACTTCTGTATACTGGCCTAGATGGCTCTACAGAGTCAGTGTACAACCAATGTATTTCACTCCACCGATACCGAAAATTCTGTAAGCATCCAATCTATTTGTTAATACATTAACTGACTCTGCTTCCACTACTTCCTGTGGCAATGCATTCCAAGCGTTCAACACTCAAATATTTCCTGATAGCTAATCTGGACCTGTTTTTAAACAATTTGTAGCTGTGCCCTCTTGTTTTTGTAGCCGGTTGTACTTTGAAACAAATTGGTATAGTCTCATTTATCCTTTGATTAGTTGACAAACTTGTAGTAAGTCACCTCGAATTGTTCTTTGTTCGAGACACTGAAGACCAGTTTTTGTTAGTCTTCCCTCATAATTTTAACATGAATATATTCGAGGAGAATCAACCAATAACAAGACAGGAGAGTCAACCGATAACAAGAGAGGAGAATCAACCGATAACAAGAGAGGAGAATCAACCGATAACAAGAGAATCAACCGATAACAAGAGAGGAGAATCAACCGATAACAAGAGAGAAGAATCAACCGATAACAAGAGAGGAGAGTCCACCGATAACAAGAGAGGAAGTAACTGTAGCGGCGAAGATGCTAAAGAAGTGGAAAGCTGTGGGTGTAGATAATATTCCAGCAGAGCTCTTACAGGTGGGAGGTGAGGTAATAATTGAGGCTCTGTCATAGATCTGTTACAGCAGAGTTCCTACAGGTGGGACGTGAGGTAATAATTGAGGCTCTGTCATAGATCTGTTACAGCAGAGTTCCTACAGGTGGGACGTGAGGTAATAATTGAGGCTATGTCATAGATCTGTTACAGCAGAGCTCCTACAGGTGGGAGGTGAGGTAATAATTGAGGCTCTGTCATAGATCTGTTACAGCAGAGCTCCTACAGGTGGGAGGTGAGGTAATAGTTGAGGCTGTGACGTGGATCCTCAGCAGATTAAAACCACAGGCATGGAATATGATTGCCGAAGAGAAAGCAGGGAAGAAGTACCACTGAACAGATATTTCATATGCGGATATTGAATGAGAAATATTTAGATTATCAACAACACATAAATCACGTTTTGATCGATTTCAAAAAAGACGTTGGACAGAGAATTTGCATGTGGCGCTGTAGACAGGTCAGGTCATCCCGTAACCAGTGACGTCGTTGGGGCAAACAGGAAGACATCAACACAACCCCACCCGTCACCCTTCTCTGTCAGCGCCCGTTGTCTGTGCCTCTTCTGGTCGGAGATCCTGTAAGGATCGTATTTACAAGACCATTTGATCTCGATATGTGACCGTACCAAGCGAGTTTCCTTTTTTCGACAGTTGCCAAGTGGTCTTCAAAAAGCCCTATTGCTATGGGCCAACAATTACAAAATCAATAGTAATATTGTGAAGGTAATTAAGAACCTTTATGAGAAGGCGTCAAGTGCAGTTTCTGAAGACAGAATACTAGGCGAAAGGTTCTGCGCGTCTGTTGGGGGGAGACAGGGTTGTGTACTCTTTCCAACACTTTTCAATGTCTGTTGGGGTGAGACAGGGTCGTATACTCTCTCCAACACTCTTCAATGTCTGTTGAGGTGAGACAGGGTCGTATACTCTCTCCAACACTTTTCAATTTTTTCGTGGAAAGAATAATGGAGGCGGCCCTGCAGGGACATGTTGGTACGGTCAGAATAAGTGACCAAGACGATTACCAACCTACGATTTGCAGATGATTTAGATGGTCTGATATGCACGGAAACGGAACTCCGGAAGATGATTAGTAGATTGGACAGAGCTATGGTATGGAGATAAATGCAGAGAAAACAAAGCTGACGAATAATAACACGGAAGGGTTTACATCTGTGATAAAAGCAAACGGTGAGCAACTCCAAGCTGTACACCGATTCAAGTATCTGGGATCACTGATCTGTGACGAGGGCTCGCAGCCTGAGATAGTTGCCAGAATAGCACAGCCAAAAGAGGCGATCACGCGCTTGAAACCAATATGGCAGGATGGCTCGCCCTCAGCATACAAGTTAGACTGGCTTGTTCATTGGTGCTCCCTTTATTTGTGTATGCCTGTCAGACTTGGACCATTGGTGCTCCCTTTATTTGTGTATGTCTGTCAGACTTGGACCATTGGTGCTCCCTTTATTTGTGTATGTCTGTCAGACTTGGACCATTGGTGCTCCCTTTATTTGTGTATGTTTGTCAGACTTGGACCATTGGTGCTCCCTTTATTTGTGTATGTCTGTCAGACTTGGACCATTGGTGCTCCCTTTATTTGTGTATGTCTGTCAGACTTGGACCATTGGTGCTCCCTTTATTTGTGTATGTCTGTCAGACTTGGACCATAGGTGCTCCTTTTATTTGTGTATGCCTGTCAGACTTGGACCATTGGTGCTCCCTTTATTTGTGTATGCCTGTCAGACTTGGACCATTGGTGCTCCCTTTATTTGTGTATGTCTGTCAGACTTGGACCATTGGTGCTCCCTTTATTTGTGTATGCCTGTCAGACTTGGACCATTGGTGCTCCCTTTATTTGTGTATGTCTGTCAGACTTGGACCATTGGTGCTCCCTTTATTTGTGTATGTCTGTCAGACTTGGACCATTGGTGCTCCCTTTATTTGTGTATGTCTGTCAGACTTGGACCATTGGTGCTCCCTTTATTTGTGTATGTCTGTCAGACTTGGACCATTGGTGCTCCCTTTATTTGTGTATGTCTGTCAGACTTGGACCATTGGTGCTCCCTTTATTTGTGTATGTCTGTCAGACTTGGACCATTGGTGCTCCCTTTATTTGTGTATGCCTGTCAGACTTGGACCATTGGTGCTCCCTTTATTTGTGTATGCCTGTCAGACTTGGACCATTGGTGCTCCCTTTATTTGTGTATGCCTGTCAGACTTGGACCATTGGTGCTCCCTTTATTTGTGTATGTCTGTCAGACTTGGACCATTGGTGCTCCCTTTATTTGTGTATGTCTGTCAGACTTGGACCATTGGTGCCGATATCCAGGACAGAATACATGCAATGGAAATGAGGTGCTTTAGAAGACTCTTAAATGTTAAAGGTAAAGATCGTGTCAAGAACGTAGAAAAACGAAGGAGAGTGGAAAACACAATGGGGCCTTTTGATGATCTGTTCACGCATAACAAAAGGCAAAAGATGGCTTGGTATGGGCACGTCACGGGGTCCAGCGGGACTACACGTTCGATACTGCATGGTTCCGTTCGGGGAAAGATAAGGCGGGGATGTCCAAGGAAGAGATGGGCAGACAACATCAATGAGTGGTCAAACCTTCGTTCCGGTGAAGCACGACTGGTGGCAGCAGACAGGGACATATGGCGTGGGATTGTGGGACTATCTTCAAGTGTGTCCTAACGACTTGGTGTGGGAGTGTCTTCAAGTGTGCCCTAACGACTTGGTGTGGGAGTGTCTTCAAGTGTGCCCTAACGACTTGGTGTGGAAGTGTCTACAAGTGTGCCCTAACGACTTGGTGTGGGAGTGTCTACAAGTGTGCCCTAACGACGTGGTGTGGGAATGTCTTTTAAAGAGTGCCCTAACGACCTGGTGTGGGAGTGTCTTCAAGTGTGCCCCAACGACCTGGTGTGGGAGTGTCTTTAAGTGTGCCCTAACGACCTGGTGTGGGAGTGTCTTCAAGTGTGCCCCAACGACGTGGTGTGGGAGTGTCTTCAAGTGTGCCCTAACGACTTGGTGTGGGTGTGGGAGTGTCTTCAAGTGTGCCCTGACGACTTGGTGTGGGTGTGGGAGTGTCTTCAAGTGTGCCCCAACGACGTGGTGTGGGAGTGTCTTCAAGTGTGCCCTAACGACTTGGTGTGGGTGTGTCTTCAAGTGTGCCCTGACGACTTGGTGTGGGTGTGGGAGTGTCTTCAAGTGTGCCCCAACGACGTGGTGTGGGAGTGTCTTCAAGTGTGCCCTAACGACTTGGTGTGGGAGTGTCTTCAAGTGTGCCCCAACGACGTGGTGTGGGAATGTCTTTTAAAGAGTGCCCTAACGACTTGGTGTGGGAGTGTCTTCAAGTGTGCCCTGACGACTTGGTGTGGGAGTGTCTTCAAGTGTGCCCTAACGACTTGGTGTGGGAGTGTCTTCAAGTGTGCCTTAACGACTTGGTGGATTACGGACTGAACTGAAATTATATATCATTGTGAAACATCGCAATCACTTGAGGAGCTCTTCTGTATATCATCTCCGTCATTTGTATATCCTCTCCTGCATGTTTATATCCTTTCTGGCATGTGTATATCCTCCATGGCATGTGTATATCTTCTTCGGCATGTTTATATCCTCTCCGGCATGTGTATATCCTCCATGGCATGTTTATATCCACTCCAGCATGTGTATATCCTCCATGGCATGTTTATATACTCTCCGGCATGTGTATATCCTCTCCGGAACGTTTATTTCCTCTCTATGATATAGACTCCACACCTGTACACAGTACTCCAATTGAGGTCTCACTAATGATTTATACAGTTTGACTATCACTCCCTTGCTCTGATGTGAAATGTTTCTTCTTATCATGCCCAACATGTCCACTGCCACCTGGACTTGCTCCCTTTCCCGTATGATCTATTATAAATCCTAGGTCTCTTTCCTTATCTATTGTCCTAACATTGTTCTCTCCCATCCTAGGAAGTTGTAGACCGGTCTGACTGCATGTTGTCTGTGGAGCCCGAGAAACTTGCTGTCCCCGATGTTTGTGTAAGTCCCTCCCCCACCACCACTACAGCCGGGTGGTTCTAGAGACGTGAGTACCACATCCCCATAGCCAAGGTCAGCGTGACTGGGCATCAACAGACCAAATGTGACCTGGCTAGGACAGACAGATACAATGTGACAGCTAGGACAGACAGACAAGACAGAATGTGAATGGGCTATGACAGAAAGACAGATAGGCATATAAGTCACAATGTGATTGGGCTAAGACAGATAAAGAGACAGAAAAAACACAATGTTACTGGACTAGGACAGACAGATAGACAGACACAATGTGACTGGGCTAAGACAGAAAGATAAAATGTGACTGGGATAGGACAGACAGACACACTGTGAATGGGTTAGGACATATCTGACAGTCAAGGCACACTGTGACTGGGCCAGGACAGACAAACAGACTCAATATGACTGGGCTAGGACAGACAGATTCAATGTGACTGGGATAGGACAGACAGAGTCAATGTGACTGGGCTAGGACAGACAGACATACTCAATATGACTGGGCTAGGACAGACAGACTCAATGTAACTGCTAGGACAGAAAAACAGACATCCATACACAATGTGACTGGGCTAGGACAGACAGATAGACTCAATGTGACTGGGTTAGGACAGACAGACAGACTAAATATGACTGGGCTAGGACAGACAGACTCAATGTAACTGCTAGGACAGACAAACAGACATCCATACACAATGTGACTGGGCTAGGACAGACAGACAAGACACAACGTTGTGTCTCAAACTGTCCGCTATTGCACGTTCAAATCCTCTGTAGACGAATAATGTTCGTGCAGGCGTCAAAGGCCCGTTGCGTCCATTGATCACTACCAAACCCAACTGCTGAGGCTATGTCCATGAGTTGCGTGTCCACCGAAATCTCTAGAGATTTTCCAGGTGGAGCCATGTACTCCTCTGTCTTTGGATGAAGTTCGTGAGGAGTGTGTTGGACCAATGCTTGTGTCAAGCTTTCCGAGTCTGTCCATGTCAAACTCCTTGTTTCCCGCCGCCGAGGCTTCTGACTGTGTCCACCTGTTGGTCAGCGTGATCCTTGCCGTGCTGAGAATACGAGGTTGAGAGAGGTATCGTGTAACCTCCAGGGGAGGGAGGGGTGGGCAGGAGGAAGGTCCTTGAGTAGTGATAACCTGGACTGAATTCTGGTGTGCAGTTAACTTTAAACTCGGTCATGGCATGGACCGGTCTCCCACGGCTTGATCCAGGCATGACATGCAGCATAACAAACAGGATAACAAACAGCATAACAAACAGGATAACAAACAGCATAACAAACAGGATAACAAACAGCATAACAAACAGGATAACAAACAGCATAACAAACAGGATAACAAACAGCATAACAAACAGGATAACAAACAGCATAACAAACAGGATAACAAACAGCATAACAAACAGGATAACCGATCGAAAGCACATCAAGTCCACAGAATGAAACCCCTGATACCACCCGACGAAGGAGTTGTGAAATACAATACGGACAGGAACCAACAAACATGGGAAAGCTCGACACAAACAGGGTTTCTTCTGTTTGTGGCATGACCTGCGCCAAAAGCTATATGCGGGTTACTCGAGACAGGTGGCCTCCGCTGGAAGAGAGGACGGTCCAAAGAGGCGAGGTTTAACATTAGGGTATGGACGAGAGGACGACCCAAAGAGGCGAGGTTTAATATTAGGGTATGGACGAGAGGACGACCCAAAGAGGCGAGGTTTAATATTAGGGTAAGGAAGAGAGGACGATCCAAAGAGGCGAGGTTTAGCATTAGGGTATGGAAGAGAGGACTATCCAAAGAGGCGAGGTTTAACATTAGGGTATAGAAGAGAGGACGATCCAAAAAAGGCGAGGTTTAACATTAGGGTATGGAAGAGAGGACGATCCAAAAAGGCAAGGTTTAACATTCGGGTATGGACGAGATGACGACCCAAAGAGGCGAGGTTTAATATTAGGGCAGAATGGGGCAAAATATGGCAGCTCGTGAGGCAAACGGGCCACAGCGCATCTTTCTCTCAGCTAAGCGTAGGAGATGAGGGTGGTCAAGGGGTTAGCATTTCTCACCAAGAGGACGTGTGTTCAGAATCTCGGTAGGGTATTCGCTTTTTTTCTAATCAGAGGTAACACGAAAATTCTAGACTACACACTCCGTGGCTACTGCAGGGACAAGCGACATTTATTCCTCAGTCATCGCTGAATAGAGATAATGATATACTCATTTGTGGATCGTGACAGATGGAGCAGATTGACCAGCAGATGGAGCTGTGCAATGAGCTGACACCCCACCACGATGAGGCTAACATCCCAGAGTCGGACAGGCTGTACATCAACGTGGGAGGGACCATCTTCATCACCTCCCGGTACGCCCTCAGGAGGTACCCGTACACCAGGCTAGGCAAGCTGGCCTTCACCTACAAGAAGGAGATGCACTTCGACAGGAACCCCAAACTGATGAGTTACATTCTGGACCTCTACAGGACCGGGGAGCTGCATGTGCCTAGGAACTGTTGTAGGTAAGCTAGGGAGGGAGGGAGGGGAAGGGAGGAGGGAGCTGTATGTGCCTAGGAACTGTTGTAGGTAAGCTAGGGAGGGAGGGAGGGGAGGGGAGGAGGAAGCTGTATGTGCCTAGGAACTGTTGTAGGTAAGCTAGGGATGGGGGGAGGGGAGGAGGGAGCTGCATGTGCCTAGGAACTGTTGTAGGTAAGCTAGGGAGGAGGGGAGGGGGGAAGGGAACTGTATGTGCCTAGGAACTGTTGTAGGTAAGCTAGGGAGGGAGGGGAGGGGAGGGAGGGAATAGGGGTGCTGAATGTGCCTAGGAACTGTTGTAGGTAAGCTAGGGAGGGAGGGATGGGGAGGGTGGAGCTGTATGTGCCTAGGAACTGTTGTGGGTAAGCTAGGGAGGGAGGGAGGGAGAGGGGAAGGGGTAGCTGTATGTGCCTAGGAACTGTTGTAGGGAGGGGAGGGAGGGGAGGGGATGTTGGTGCTGAATGTGCCTAGGAACTGTTGTAGGTAAGCTAGTGAGGGAGAGACGGGAGGGAAGGAGGGAGCTGCATGTGCCTAGGAACTGTTATAGGTAAGCTAGGGAGGGAGGGGAGGGGAGGAGGGAGCTGCATGTGCCTAGGAACTGTTGTAGGTAAGCTAGGGAGGGAGGAGGAGGTGGGAGCTGTATGTGCCTAGGAACTGTTGTAGGGAGGGGAGGGAGGGGAGGGGATGTTGGTGCTGAATGTGCCTAGGAACTGTTGTAGGTAAGCTAGGGAGGGAGGAGGAGGTGGGAGCTGCATGTGCCTAGGAACTGTTGTAGGTAAGCTAGGGAGGGAGAGAGGGGAGGGGAGGAGGGAGCTGCATGTGCCTAGGAACTGTTGTAGGTAAGCTAGGGAGGGAGGAGGAGGTGGGAGCTGCATGTGCCTAGGAACTGTTGTAGGTAAGCTAGGGAGGGAGGCAGGGGAGGAGGGAGCTGTATGTGCCTAGGAACTGCTGTAGGTAAGCTAGGGAGGGAGGGGAGGAGGGAGCTGCATGTGCCTAGGAACTGTTGTAGGTAAGCTGGGGAGGGAGGGGAGGGAGGGAATAGGGGTGCTGAATGTGCCTAGGAACTGTTGTAGGTAAGCTAGGGGGGGGGGAGGGGAGGGAGGGAATAGGGGTGCTGAATGTGCCTAGGAACTGTTGTAGGTAAGCTGGGGAGGGAGGGGAGGGAGGGAATAGGGGTGCTGAATGTGCCTAGGAACTGTTGTAGGTAAGCTAGGGAGAAAGGGAGAGGAGGGGAGGAGGGAGCTGCATGTGCCTAGGAACTATTGTAGGTAAGCTAGGGAGGGAGGGAGGGGAGGGGAGGAGGGAGCTGTATGTGCCCTGGAACTGTTGTGGTAAGCTGGGGAGGGAGGGGAGGAGGAGCTGTATGTGCCTAGGAACCTTTGTAGGTAAGCGAGGGAGGGGAGGAGAGGGGAGGGGATGGGAGGGAAGAGCTGCATGTGCCTAGGAACTGTTGTAGGTAAGCTAGGGAGGGAGGAAGGGGAGGGAATAGAGAGGAGGTGTAGAATGAAAAAGAGGTGGAGGAGAGGGTGGATGTGGAGATGAGGGAGATGGTTGATGAGATGGAAGAGGCAGAGAAAAGGGTAGGAGGTGGAATAGAGGGAGTAGGAGGAGAGTTAAGTGGGTAGTGAAGAAGTGGAGGAGCAAGAGGATGTGGATGAGAGGGAGGATCACATTCCTCACAACTTGGTATGTCTACTTTCTGTATCACACACTCTCTCTCTCTCACAGTTATCCCTTTCTCTCACAGTTCTCCCTTTCTCTCTCACAGTTCTCAGTCTCTCTCTCACAAGTCTTCGTCTCTCACAGTTCTTCCTCTCTCTCTCTCTCTCTCTCTCTCTCTCTCTCTCAGTTCTTCGTCTCTCTTACATTTCTCCCTTTCTCTCTCAGTTTTCCTCTTCTCTCTCACAGTTTTCCCTCCCTCTCTGGCAGTTCTCCCCGTCTGTCTCTATCAGTTCTCCCTCTTTCTCTGTCACAGTTCTACCTCTCTCTCTCTCAGTTTTCCTCCTCTCTCTCACAGTTTTCCTCTACTCTCACAGTTTACCCTCTCTCTCTCTGTTTTTCTCTTCTCTCTCACATCTTTCTCTTTTGGTTCCTCTTCTCTCTCACAGTTCTCCTTCTTTCTCTCTCAGTTTACCTCTTCTCTCACAGTTCTCCCTCTCTCATTCAGTTCTCTTTCTCTCTCTCAGTTCTCCCTCCTTATCTCTCACAGTTCTCCCTCTCTCCTTCTCTCACAGTTCTCCTCTTCTGTCTCTCTCAGTTCTCACTCCTTCTCTGTCACAGTTCTCCCTCTTTCTGTCAGTTCTCCCTCTCTTTCTGTCAGTTCTCCCTCCTTCTCTCTAACAGTTCTCCCTCTCTCAGTTCCTTCTTTGTCACAGTTTTACCTCTCTCACATTTATCCCTCTCAGCTCTTCCTCCTTCTCTTTAACAGTTCTCCCTCTCGCAGTTCTCCCTCGTTCTCTCTCACAGTTCTCCCTCTCTCTCTCACAGTTCTCCCTCTCTTTCAGTTTTCCTCTTCTCTGTCACAGTTCTCCCTCTCTCTCAGTTCTCCCTCGTTCTCTCTCACAGTTCTCCCTCTCTCTCAGTTCTCCCTCGTTCTCTCTCACAGTTCTCCCTCCCTCTCTCTCTCTCAGTTCTCACTCTCTCTGTTCTCCCTCGTTCTCTCTCACAGTTCTCTCTCTCTCTCCCACAATCCATTCTTGCATCTATTGGTGGATGTTGTTATTCCCAGCATGGCCATGAAGTCTGAGATGATATTCTGGGACATACCGGCGGAGCTGGTCTCTGAGTGTTGCTGGGCGGTCTTCACGGCTGGAGACCAGAACAAGGCGGTCATTGACGATATCGAAGAGACACTCAAGTTTGTGATTGGTTGTGATCATGTTGTTGGTTCTGGTCATGTTGTTGGTTCTGGTCATGTTATTGGTTCTGGTCATGATGTTGGCTCTGGTCATATTGTTGGTTCTGGTCATGATGTTGGCTCTGGTCATATTGTTGGTTCTGGTCATGTTGTTGGTTCTGGTCATGTTGTTGGTTCTGGTCATGTTGTTGATTCTGGTCATGTTGTTGGTTCTGGTCATGTTGTTGGTTCTGGTCATGTTGATGGTTCTGGTCATGTTGTTGGTTCTGGTCATGTTGTTGGTTCTGGTCATGTTGTTGGTTCTGGTCATGTTGATGGTTCTGGTCATGTTGTTGGTTCTGGTCATGTTGTTGGTTCTGGTCATGTTGTTGGTTCTGGTCATGTTGATGGTTCTGGTCATGTTGTTGGTTCTGGTCATGTTGTTGGTTCTGGTCATGTTGTTGGTTCTGGTCATGTTGTTGGTTCTGGTCATGTTGTTGGTTCTGGTCATGTTGTTGGTTCTGGTCATGTTGTTGGTTCTGGTCATGTTGTTGGTTCTGGTCATGTTGTTGGTTCTGGTCATGTTGTTGGTGTTGTTGGCCCCGGTCATGTTGTTGGTTCTCGTCATGTTATTCGTGTTTTTGGCCCTGGTAATGTTCTTGGTGTTGTTGGCCCTGGTCATGTTGTTGGTGTTGTTGGTTCTGGTCATGTTGTTAATGTTGTTGGCCCTGGTCATGTTGTTGATTCTGGTCATGTTTTTGGTTCTGGTCATGTTGTTGGCTCTGGTCATGTTGATGGTCTTGTTGGCCCTGGTTATGTTGTTGGTGTTGTTGGTTCTGGTCATATTGTTGGTGTTGTTGGCCCTGGCCATGTTGTTGGTGTTGTTGGCCCTGGTTATGTTGTTGGTGTTATTGGCCCTGGTCATGTTGTTGGTGTTGTTGGCCCTGGCCATGTTGTTGGTGTTTTAGTCATGGTCATATTGTTGGCTCTGGTCATGTTCCTGGTGGCTATGGTCATGGTGTTGGCCCTGGTCATGTAGTTGGTGTTGTTGGCCCTGGTCATGTTGATGGTGTTGTTGGCCCTGGCTATGTTGTTGGTCCTGGTCATGTTGTTGGCTCTGGTCATGTTGTTGGTGTTGTTGGCCCTGGTCATGTTGTAGGCTCTGGTCATGTTCTTCGTGTTGTTGGCTCCGGTCATGTTGTTGGCCCTGGTCATGTTGTTGGCTCTGGTCATGTTGTTGGCTCTGGTCATGTGGTTGGTGTTGTTGGCCCTGGTCAAGTGGTTGGTTCAGGTCAAGTTGTTGGTTCAGGCCATGTTGTTGGTGTTGTTGGCCCAGTCATGTTGTTGGTGTTGTTGAACCTGTTCATATTGTTGGCTCTGGTCATGTTGTTTGTGTTGTTGGCTCTGGTCATGTATTTGGTGTTATTGGCTCTGGTCATGTTGTTGGTGTTGTTGGTCATGGTCATGTTGTTAGCTCTGGTCATGTTCTTGGTGTTGGTGGCTCTGGTCATGTTGTTGACCCTGGTCATGTTGTTGGCTCTGGTCATGTTGTTGGCTCTGGTCATGTGGTTGGTGTTGTTGGCCCTGGTCAAGTTGTTGGTTCAGGTCATGTTGTTGGTGTTGTTGGCTCAGTCATGTTGTTGGTGTTGTTGGCTCTGGTCATGTTGTTGGTGTTTATGGCTCTGGTTATGTTGGATGCCCTGGTCATGTTGTTTGCCCTGGTTGTGTTGTTAGTGTTGTTGGCTTTGGTCATGTTAGTGGTGTTGTTGCCTGTGGCCATGTTTTTGGTGTTTTTGGCCCTTATTATGTATTTGGCCCTGGTCATGTTGTTATCCCTGGTCATGTTGTTGGCTTTGGATCATATTGTTGGCCCTGGTCATGTTGTTGGTGTTGTTGAACCTGGTCATGTTGTTGTTTCTGGTCATGTTGTTGGCTTTGATCATGTTGTTGGCTCTGGTCATGAAGTTGGTGTTGTTGGTTCTGTTCATGTTGTTGGTGTTAGTAGCCCTGGTCATGTTGTTGGTGTTGTTGGCCCTGGTCATTTTGATGGTGTTTATAGCTCTGATTATTTTGGATGCCCTGGTCATGTTGTTGGCCCTCGTTGTGTTGTTAGTGGTGTTGGCCTTGGTCATTTTGTTGGCTCTGGTCATGTTAGTGGTGTTGTTGCCCCTGGCCATGTTTTTTGTGTTGTTGGCCTTTTCGTGTGGTTGGCCCTGGTCATGGTGTTTTCCCTGGTCATGTTGTTGGCTTTGGTCATGTTGTTGGCCCCGGGCATGTTGTTGGTATTGTTAGCCCTGGCCATGATGTTGGTCATATTGTTGGCTCTGTTCATGTTGTTGGTGTTGTTGAACCTGGTCATGTTGTTGGCTTTGATCATGTTGTTGGCTCTGTTCATGTAGTTGGTCGTTGGTTCTGTTCATATTGTTGGTGTTTTTGGCCCTGGTCATGTTGTTAGTGCTGTTGGCCCTGGTCATGTTGTTAGTGCTGTTGGCCCTGGTCATGTTGTTAGTGCTGTTGGCCCTGGTCATGTTGTTAGTGCTGTTGGCCCTGGTCATGTTGTTAGTGCTGTTGGCCCTGGTCATGTTGTTAGTGCTGTTGGCCCTGGTCATGTTGTTAGTGCTGTTGGCCCTGGTCATGTTGTTAGTGCTGTTGGCCCTGGTCATGTTTTTGGTTCTGGTCATGTTGTTGGTGTTGTTTGCTCTGGTCATGTTCTTGGTGTTCGTGGCTCTGGTCATGTTGTTGGCCCTGGTCATGTTGTTGGCTCTGGTCAAGTTGTTGGTTCAGGTCATGTTATTGATGTTGTTGGCCCTGGTCATGTTGTAGGTGTTTATGGCTCTGGTTATGTTGGATGCCGTGCTCATGTTGTTGGCTCTGGTTGTATTGTTAGTGGTGTTGGCCTTGGTCATGTTGTTGGCTCTGGTCATATTAGTAGTGTTGTTGCCCGTTGCCATGTTTTTGGTGTTGTTGGCCCTTATCAATTTGTTGGCCCTGGTAATGTTGTTTTCCGTGGTCTTTTTGTTGGCTTTGGCCATGTTGTTGGCCCTGGTCATGTTGTTGGTGTTGTTGGCCCTGGTCATGTTGTTGGCTTTGGTCATGTTGCTGGTGTTGTTGGCCCTGGTCAGGTTGTTGGTGTTTATGGCTCTGGTTATGTTGGATGCCCTGGTCATGTTGTTGGCCCTGGTTGTGTTGTTAGTGGTGTTGGCCTTGGTCATGTTGTTTGTCCTGGTCATATTGGTGGCTCTGGTCATGTTGTTTGTGTTGTTGGCTCTGGTCATGTATTTGGTGTTATTGGCTCTGGTCATGTTGTTGGTGTTGTTGGTCATGGTCATGTTGTTAGCTCTGGTCATGTTCTTGGTGTCGGTGGCTCTGGTTATGTTGTTGACCCTGGTCATGTTGTTGGCTCTGGTCATGTTGTTGGCTCTGGTCATGTGGTTGGTGTTGTTGGCCCTGGTCAAGTGGTTGGTTCAGGTCAAGTTGTTTGCCCAGTCATGTTGTTGGTGTTGTTGGCTCTGGTCATGTTCTTGGTGTTTATGGCTCTGGTTATGTTGGAGTCCCTGGTCATGTTGTTGGACCTGGTTGTGTTGTTAGTGTTGTTGGCTTTGGTCATGTTAGTGGTGTTGTTGCCCGTGGCCATGTTTTTGGTGTTTTTGGCCCTTATCATGTGGTTGACCCTGGTCATGTTGTTATCCCTGGTCATGTTGTTGGCTTTGGTCATGTTGTTCGCCCTGGTCATGTTGTTTGTGTTTTTGGCCCTGGTCATGTTGTTGGCAATGGTCATTTTGTTGGTTCTGTTCATTTTGGTGGTTTTGGTCATATCTGTGGTTCTGGTCATGTTGTTGGTGTTGTTGGCCCTAGTCATGTTGTTGGTGCTGTAGATCCAGGTCATGTGGTTGTTGTCTGTCCTGGTCATGTTGTTGGTGTTATTGGCCCTTATCATGTACTTATCCATGTTGTTGGGTCTGGTCATGTTGTTGGGTCTGGTCATGTTGTTGGGTCTTGTCATGTTGTTGGTGTTGTTGGCCCTGGTAATGTTGTTGGTTTATGTCATGTTGTTGGTTCTGATCATGTTTTTGGCTCTGGTCATGTTGTTGGTATTGTTGGTCATGGTCATGTTGTTTGCCCTGGTCATGTTGTTGGTTCTGGTCATGTTGTTGGCTCTGATCATGGTGTTGGCTCTGGACATGTTATTGGTGTTGTTGGCCCTGGTCATGTTGTTGGTGTTGTTGGCCCTGGTCATGTAGTTGGTCCTGGTCATGTTTTTGGCTCTGGTCATGTTGTTGGCTCTGGTCATGTTTTTGGCTCTGGTCATGTTGTTGGTTGTGGTCATGTTGATGGTTGTATCATTTTTATGGTTGTGGTCATGTTGATGGTACTGTGGTTAGTGATGTTTTAGTTGTGGTGTTAACCCTAGTATTAATGTTGATAATGAAGCGACTATAGTACGAATTATGGGATGTTGTCAGTTTAAGTACATCTGGCCAGTGGGCAAGTTACTGGGTCTGTGTACATCCAACTCACATTCTCCCAAACACCCAAACACTCACCTCCTCCCAAACACTCACCTCCTCCCAAACACTCACCTCCTCCCAAACACCCACCTCCTCTGAAACACACAGACACCTATCTCCTTCCAACATACACCCACCTCCTCCCATCCCACAAAACCACCCACCAAAATCTCCTCCCACACACCCACCCACCAACTGCCCTTCCCACCCACACCCCACACACCCACCCACCAAGTTCACCTCTCACACAACCACTCACTAACCTCTGCTGCCACCCACACCCCATATACCCACCCACAACCTCTCCTCCCACACAACCACTCACCAACCTCTGCTCCCATCCACACCCCACATACCCACCCACAACCTCTCCTCCCACACAACCACCCACAAAGTTCCCTTCCCACCCACCCACACCCCACACACCTATCCACCAAGTTCTCCTCCCACCTACTAAGTTCTCCTCCAACCCCCACCCTACACCCACCAACCTCCCCTCCCACCCACACACAACACCCCCACTTACCAAGTTCTCTTCCCACACACCCACCCACCAACCTCTCATGTTGTTGGTTGTGGTCATGTTATTAGATGTGATCATGTTGTTAGTCCTGGTCATGCTGTTGGTTGTGGCCATGTTGATAGTCCTGGACATGTTGTTGGTTGTGGTCATATTGTTGATTGTTGCCATGTTTTTCGTTGCGGTCATGTTGTTGGTTGTGGTCATGTTATTGTTGTGGTCACGTTATTGGTTATGGCTATGTTGTTGGTTGTGGTCATGTTATTGGATGTGATAATGTTGTCAGTCCTGGTCATGCTGTTGGTTGTGGCCATGTTGATAGTCCTGGTTATGTTGTTGGTTGTTGTCATGTTGTTGGTTGTGGCCATGTCGTTGCTTGTGGTCACGTTGTTGGTTATGGTCATGTTGTTGTTTGTTATTATGTTGTTGGTTGTGGTCATGTTGATGGTTGTGGTCATGTTGATGGTTGTGGTCATGTTGATGGTTGTGGTCATGTTGATGGTTGTGGTCATGCTGTTGGTCTTGGCCATGTTGTTGGTTGTAGTTATGTTGTTGTTTGTGGTCATGTTGTTGGTTGTGGTCATGTGGTTAATCCTCATCATGTTGTTGGTTGTGGTCATGTTGTTGGTTGTGGTCATGTTGTTGGTTGTGGTCATGTTGTTGGTTGTGGTCATGTTGTTGGTCTTGGCCATGTTGTTGGTTGTGGACATGTTGTTTGATGTGAGCATATTGATGGTTGTGTTCATTTTGGTGGTTGTGCTCATGTTGTTGGTTGTGGTCATGTTGTTGTTTGTTATCATGTTGTTGGCTCTGGTCATGTTTTGTTGGCTCTGGTCATGTTGTTTGCCCTGGTCATGTTGGATGCTCTGGTCATGTTGTTCGTTGTGGTCATGTTGATGGTTGTGGTCATGCTGTTGGTTGTGGTCTTGTTGATGGTTGTGGTCATGTTGTTGGTTATGGTCATGTTGATGGTTGTGGTCATGCTGTTGGTTGTGGTCTTGTTGATGGTTGTGGTCATGTTGTTCGTTGTGGTCATGTTGATGGTTGTGGTCATGTTGTTGGTTATGGTCATGTTGATGGTTGTGGTCATGTTGATGGTACTTTGGTTAGTGATGTTTTAGTTGTGATGTTAACCCTAGTATTAATGTTGATGTTGATAATGAGGCGACCATTGTAAGAATTATGGGATGTTGTCATTTTAAGTACATCTGGGCAGTGGGCAAGTACATTGAACCCACATCCTCCCAAAACACAAACACCCACCTCTTCCTAAAATAAGAAAAACCCACCTCCTCCCAAATACACAAACACCAACCTCCTCCCAAACACCCACCCACCAACCTCCCTTACCACACACCTACCCACACCCCACACACACCTACCCACACCCCACCCACACACCTCCCCACCCACACTAACCCTCCGACCAATATGAATGACCTATGACCTGTCTGTGTGGCAGGGACCCGTACGAAGGGATCACATGCCGTCATAAATTTTATAACCTTGTATGGAACACGATGTCCAACCCAGGATACTCAGTGACAGCCAAGGTAAGTTTCAATGTCCTCTATGTCTCTCTCCCTCTCTCTCTCTCTCTCTCTCACACACTCTCTCTATCCGTAACCATATGTCCCTTTCTCTGCGCCCTCTTCTCTCTTCTCAGATTTGGAACATCATTTACGACACATTCGTGGCATTGGCCTCTCTCACCTTCGTGATGGAGAGCGAACCCACTTTACGTTACATCCCAGATGAGGTCAAATTAACGATGAATGGCAGTATACCGACACCTGGCCAGTTTCGCTTCCTCATGTACTCGGTGGAGGTGCTGCCACTCTACGCCCTGGACATGATATGCTGGATCTTCTTCACCATCGAGTTCTTCGTCCGCTTCTTCTTCTGTCCGCGCAAGAGTGTCTTCATCAAGTGAGGTTCTCTCTCTTCCTCCCTCTCGTCTCTACCTCTCTCTCTCCCTCTCGTCTCTACCTCTCCCTCTCTCTCTCCCTCTCGTCTCTACCTCTCTCTCTCCCTCTTGTCTCTACCTCTCTCTCTCTTCCTCCCTCTCGTCTCTACCTCTCTCTCTCCCTCTCGTCTCTACCTCTCCCTCTCCCTCTCGTCTCTACCTCTCCCTCTCCCTCTCGTCTCTACCTCTCTCTCTCTTCCTCCCTCTCGTCGCTACCTCTCTCTCCCTTAGCCACCCTTTCCACATCCCTCTCTCTCTTTTCCACCTCCCTATCTCTCGCCTGTGTTCCTCACATCCCTCATTTCCCGTCTTCACCTCCCTGCTTCCCTCACTTCTCTTCCTCACCTATGTCCGTCACCTTCCTCTATCGCTTCCCTTCCTCCCTCCCTCTCTCTCTCTCTTACCTCTCTCACTCTTCCCCGCACCTTATCTACACTCTCCACCCCCACCCCCCTCCTATTATTCAATCTTCTCCGTGTGCCCATCTGCAGGTCCAAGCTGAACATCATGGACGTGTTCCTGCTGACGACTGTTTGGATCATCGTAGGCCTCAAGCAGCTAATAGATATGAAGATCCACCAGACTGGAGAGTTCTTCTTCCTGACACGAGTAAGTGTCTCACCTGGTCTGTCTGTCAGCTGGTCTGTCTGTCTCACCTGGTCTGTCTGTCAGCTGGTCTGTCTGTCTCACCTGGTCTGTCTGTCTCACCTGGTCTGTCTTTCTGTTTCACCTGGTCTGTCTGTCTCACCTGATCTGTCTGTCTCACCTGGTCTGTCTGTCTCACCTGGTCTGTCTGTCTCACATGGTCTGTCTGTCTCACCTGGTCTGTCTGTCTCATCTGGTCTGTCTGTCTGTCTCACCTGATCTGTCTGTATGACCTGATCTGTCTGTTTGTCTAACATGGTCTGTCTGTCTCACATGGTCTGTCTGTCTGTCTCACCTGGTCTGTCTGTCTCACATGGTCTGTCTGTCTCACCTGGTCTGTCTGTCCCACCTGGTCTGTCTCATCTGGTCTTTCTGTCTCACCTGGTCTGTCTGTCTGTCTCACCTGGTCTGTCTGTCCCACCTGGTCTGTCTGACTGTCTCACCTGGTCTGGCTGTCTGTCTCACCTGGTCTGTCTGTCCCACCTGGTCTGTCTGTCTGTCTCACCTGGTCTGTCTGTCTCACCTGGTCTGCCTGCCTGACCTGGTCTGTCTGTCTGTCTCACATTGTATGTCTATCTGTCTCACCTGGTCTGTCTGTCTGACCTGGTCTGTCTGTCTCACCTGGTCTGTCTGTCTCACCTGGTCTTCTGTCTCACTTGGTCTGTCTGTCTGTCTCACTTGGTCGGTCTGTCTGTCTCACCTGGTCTGTTTGTCTGTCTCACCTGGTATGCCTGTCTCACCTGGTCTGTCTTTCTCACCTGGTCTGTCTGTCTGTCTCAGCTGGTCTGTCTGTCTGTCTCACCTGGTATGTCTGTCTCACCTGGTCTATCTGTCTCACCTTGTCTATCTCATCTGGTCTATCTTACCTGGTCTGTATGTCTTACCTGGTGTATCTCATCTGGTCTGTCTTACTTCGTCTATCTCATCTGGTCAATCTGTCTCAACTGGTCTATCTCATCTGGTCTATCTGTCTTACATGGACTGTCTTTCTTACCTGGTCTGTTTTTCTCACCTGGTCTGTCTGTCTATCTCATATGGTCTGTCTCATCTGGTCTGTCTACCTGGTCTATCTTATCGGGGCTATATGTCTCACCTTGTCTTTTTCATCTGGGCTATCTTACCTGGTCTGTATGTATTACCTGGTCTTTCTCACCTGGTCTGTCTTACCTGGTCTATCTCATTTGGTCTGTCTCGCCTGGTCTATCTTACATGTTCTGTGTCACCTGCAATGTCTGTCTCAGCTGGTCTGTCTGTCTCACCTGGTATGTCTCTCTCAGCGGGTCTGTCTGTCTCACCTGCAATGTCTCTCTCAGCTGGTCTGTCTGTCTCACCTGGTATGTCTCTCTCACCTGGTCTGTCTCACTTGGACTGTCTGCCTCGTCTGGCCTGTCTTACCTGGTCTGTCTCACCTGGTATGTCTCTCTCACCTGGTCTTTCTCACCTGGACTGGTCTGTCTCACTTGGTCTGTCTGACTCATCTGGTGTGCATGTCTCATCATATGTGTCTCACCTGGTCTGTCTGACTCATCAGGGGTGCCTGTCTCATCCTATGTGTCTCACCTGGTCTGTCTGACTCATCTGGTGTGCCTGTCTCATCCTATGTGTCTCACCTGGTCTGTCTGATTCATTTAGTTTGCCTGTCTCATCATGTGTCTCACCTGGTCTGTCTGACTCATCTGGTGTGTCTGTCTCATTCTATGTGTCTCACCTGGTCTGTCTGACTCATCTGGTGTGCCTGTCTCATCCTATGTGTCTTACCTGGTCTGTCTGACTCAACTGGTTTGGCTGTCTCATCATGTGTCTCAACTGGTCTGTCTGACTCATCTGGTGTGCCTGTCTCATCCTATGTGATTTACCTGGTCTGTCTGACTCATCTGGTTTGGCTGTCTCATCCTGTGTCTCACCTGGTCTGTCTGACTCATCTGGTGTGCCTGTCTCATCCTATGTGTCTTACCTGGTCTGTCTCCCAACATGAACCTCCTTTGACTGACAGAGGGACTGAGTCTCAAGACCGCCCAACAAAACGCCATCTTGAAAGTGGGATCTCAGTACAATTGTAGGATGGGCTTGTGGCCTTCCTATTTCGTTTATAAAATCTGCCTACATCATGGTAGACTGGGCTTGTGGCCTTCCTATTTCGTTTATAAAAATCTGCCTACAGCATGGTAGACTGGGCTTGTGGCCTTCCTATTTAGTTTATAAAATCTGCCTACATCATGGTAGACTGGGCTTGTGGCCTTCCTATTTCGTTTCTAAAATCTGCCTACATCCTGGTAGACTGGGCTTGTGGCCATCCCGATTGGTTTATAAAATCTACCTACATCATGGTAGACTGGGCTTGTGGCCTTCCCGATTGGTTTATAAAATCTGCCGACATCATGGTAGACTGGGCTTGTGGCCTTCCCGATTGGTTTATAAAATCTGCTGACATCATGGTAGACTGGGCTTGTGGCCTTCCCGATTGGTTTATAAAATCTGCTGACATCATGGTAGACTGGGCTTGTGGCCTTCCCGATTGGTTTATAAAATCTGCTGACATCATGGTAGACTGGGCTTGTGGCCTTCCCGATTGGTTTATAAAATCTGTCTACATTTTGGTAGACTGGACTTGTGACCTTCCTATTTCGTTTATTAAATCTTTCCACATCATGGTAGACTGGGCTTGTGACCTACCTGATTCGTTTATTAAATCTGCCTACATCATGTTAGACTGGACTTGTGGCCTTCCTGATTGGTTTACAAAATCTGCCTACATCATGGTAGACTGGAGAAAGGAAGGAAATATAACGGTTGCCCGCTTCATGTTTCCAGGTCACGATGAACACGTTCAAGGCCATGCGCGTGCTACGAATATTTACTGTCCTATACAGGAATGAGTACACCAAGGTCATGCTCCTGTCACTCAACGCTTCACTCCACCCCCTCAGTCTGCTCATGGTGAGGCTTGGCTGTATCAGTCTGGGTTCTCTCTGACTCTCTCACTCTCACAAACTCTCTCGCACACACTCTCTCACGCATACTCTCTCACTCTCACACACACCCTCTCACACACACTCTCTCACACACACTCTATCCCACACACTCTCTCACAAACACTCTATCACACACACTCTTTCACAAACACTCTTTCACACACAATCTCTCACACACTCTCACACACTCTCTCACACACACTCTTTCACTCTCTCACACACTCTGTCACACACACGCTCTCACTCTCTCACACACACTCTCTCATTCTCTTTCATACACACTCTTTCACAAAATAACACACACTATCTCACTCACACACACTCTCTCATACACTCACACACACTCTTTCACACTCTCACATACACTCTCTCACACTCTCACACGCACACACTCTCTCACACACTCATACACACTCACTCACACTCACACACAGTCACTTACACACAAACTCACACACACACAGTCGATCACACACACACCCACACACTCACACGCACTCACACATAAACACACTCACACACATACATTCACACACTCACACACACACACTCACACATAAACACACACACACTCACACACACTAACACACACACACACACACACTCTCACACAAAAACTCTCATACACACACTCACACACACTCACTCACACACACATTAACACACAGTCACACACACTCTCACATACACACAATCTCTCTCACACACTCACACACACACACTTAAACACACACATTCACACGCACACACACACACTCACACACACACACACATACACACTCACACACACTCACACATACAATAACAGATAGACACGCATACAGACAAACATACGCACACATAATAACACACATGCACAGACACACACACGCGCAAATACACACGCAAAGACACACACACGCAGTGACACACACACTCACAGACACACACACGCGCAAACACATACACACAGACACACACACGTAAATACACACAAACGCACAGACACACACGCACAGACACACACACTCACAGACACACAAACTCACAGACACACACTCACAGACACACACACGCACAGACACATACACTCACAGACACACACACGCACACACACACGCAGAGACACACAAACGCAAAGACAAACACACACGCAGAGACACACACACACGCAGAGACACACACACACCGACACACACACACTCACAGACACACACACACGAACAGACACACACACAAAGACACACACACTCACAGACACACAAACTCACAGACACACACTCACAGACACACACACGCACAGACACACACACTCACAGACACACACACGCACACACACACACACGCAGAGACACACAAACGCACAGAAAAACACACACGCAGAGACACACACACACGCAGAGACACACACACACACACAGACACAAACACACTCACAGACACACACACACGAACAGACACACACACAAAGACACACACACACACTGACACACACACGCACAGAAACACAGACACACACACACAGACACACACACAGACACACACACAGACACACACAGACACACACACACACACTCACTCACACACACTCTCTCATACACTCACACTCACACACTCTCTCACACACTCACACACACTCTATAACACACTCAAACACACATTCACACACTCTCTCACATACACTCTCTCACACACTCTCACACACTAACACACACACTCTTTCACACTCTCAAACTAACGCACATTCTCACACTCACACACACTCACACACACTCTCTCACACACTCACAAACACTCTCTCACACACACACTCTCTCATTCTCTCACACACACTCTCTCACACACTCACACAACTTTCTCACACACTCACACACACTGTCTCACACACACTCTCTCACACACTCACACACACTTTCTCACACACTCACACACACACTCTCTCACACACCCACACACACTCTCTCACACACTCACACACACTCACATACACACTCACATACTCTCTCACACACTCACACAGTCTCTCACACACTCACACACACTCACATACACACTCACACACTCTCTCACACACACTCACACTCACGCACTCACTCACTCTTTCACACGCTCACACACACTCACACACACAATCACACTCACACACACACACTCACATACACTCACACACACAGTCACTAACACACAAACTCACACACACAGTCGATCGCACACACACCCACACACTCACACGCACGCACACACACACATACTCACACACACTCACACACACACACTCACACTCACATACTCACACATGCACACTCACACATATACACACACTCACACTCACACACTCACTCACACACACACACACTCTCACACAAAAACTCTCACACACACACTCACACACATACATTAACACACACACTAACACACACAAACTCTCACACACACACTCACACACACTCTCAAACACACACACATGCACACTCATACACACACATACTCACACACATACACACACACTCTAACACACACAATCACACACACTCACACACACACACACTCACACTCACATACTCACACATGCACACTCACACATATACACACACTCACACTCACACACACTCACACACTCACTCACACACACACACACACTCTTACACAAAAACTCTCACACACACACTCACACACATACATTAACACACACACTAACACACACAAACTCTCACACACACACTCACACACACTCAAACACACACACATGCACACTCATACACACACATACTCACACACATACACACACACTCTAACACACACAATCACACACACTCACACACACACACTCACACACACACTCACACGCACACTCACACACACACACTCACACACATACACTCACACACACACACTCACACACTCACTCACACACACATTAACACACACACACACTCTCACACAAAAACTCTCACACACACACTCACACACATACATTAACACACACACTAACACACACAAACTCTCACACACACACTCACACACACTCTCAAACACACACACATGCACACTCATACACACAAATACTCACACACATACACACACACTCTAACACACACAATCACACACACTCACACACACACTCACACGCACACACACACACACACAAACTCACACACACACACACACAAACTCACACTCACATACGCTCACACACTCACACACACACATACACACTCACACACACTCACATATACAATAACAGATAGACACACACACACAGACACACATACGCACAGAAACACAGACACACACACAGACACACACAGACACACACACAAACACACACACAGACACATACACAGACACACACACACGCACAGACACACACAGACACACACACACAGACACACACACATACACACACACAGACACACACACACACAGACACACACACAGACACACACACTCACAGACACACAAACTCACAGACACACACTCACAGACACACACACACACAGACACACACACAGACACACACACTCACAGACACACACTCACAGACACACACACGCACAGACACACACACGCACACACACACACACACACGCAGAGACACACAAACGCACATACAAACACACACGCAGAGACACACACACACGCAGAGACACACACACGCACAGACACACACACACTCACAGACACACACACAAAGACACACACACACACACTGACACACACACGCACAGAAACACACACAGACACACACACAGACACACACACACAGACACACAGACACACACACAAACACACACACACAGACACACACAGACACACACACACACACTCTCTCATACACTCACACTCACACACTCTCTCACACACTCACATACACTCTATAACACACTCAAACACACATTCACACACTCTCTCACATACACTCTCTCACACACTCTCACACACACTCTTTCACACTCTCAAACTAACGCACATTCTCACACTCACACACACTCTCACACTCACACACACTCACACACACTCTCTCACACACTCACAAACACTCTCTCACCCACACACTCTCTCATTCTCTCACACACACTCTATCACACACTCCCACAAACTCTCTCACACACTCCCACACACTATCTCACACACACACACACTCACACACACTCTCTCACACCCTCACACAACTCTCTCACACACTCACACACACTGTCTCACACACACTCTCTCACACACTCACACACACTTTCTCACACACTCACACACACTCTCTCACACACCCACACACACTCTCTCACACACTCACACACACTCACATACACACTCACATACTCTCTCACACACTCACACAGTCTCTCGCACACTCACACACACTCACATACACACTCACACACTCTCTCACACACACTCACACTCACGCACTCACTCACTCTCTCACACACTCACACACACGCTCACACACACTCACACATACAATCACACTCACACACACACACTCACACACACACTCACACACTCACACACACACTCACACACAGTCACTAACACACAAACTCACACACACAGTCGATCACACACACACCCACACACTCACACGCACTCACACACACATACTCACACACACTCACACACACACACACTCACACTCACATACTCACACATGCACACTCACACATATACACACACTCACACTCACACATACTCACACACTCACTCACACACACACACACTCTCACACAAAAACTCTCACACACACACTCACACACATACATTAACACACACACTAACACACACAAACTCTCACACACACACTCACACACACTCTCAAACACACACACATGCACACTCATACACACACATACTCACACACATACACACACACTAACACACACAATCACACACACTCACACACACACACTCACACACACACTCACACACATACACTCACACACACACACTCATTCACACACACATTAACACACACTCACACACACACACTCACACTCACATACTCACACATGCACACTCACACATACTCTCAAACACACACACATGCACACTCATACACACACATACTCACACACATACACACACACTAACACACACAATCACACACACTCACACACACACTCACACGCACACAAACTCACACTCACATACGCTCACACACTCACACACACACTCACACACACACATACACACTCACACACACTCACACATACAATAACAGATAGACACACACACACACAGACACACACACAGACACACATACGCACAGCAACACAGACACACACAGACACACAGACACACACACAGACACACACACACAGACACATACACACACAGACACACACACACACGCACAGACACACACACAGACACACACACAGACACACACACTCACACACACAGACACACACACACACAGACACACACACACAGACACACACAAACACACAGACACACACACAGACACACACACAGACACACACACACACAGACACACACACACACACAGAAACACACACTCACACACACACATACACACACAGGCACAGACACACACACTCACAGAAACACACACTCACACACACACACATACACACACAGGCACAGACACACACACTCACACACACACATACAGACACACACACTCACACACACACATGCACAGACACACACTTGTAGAGATACACACACTCACAGACACACACTTGTAGAGATACACACACTCACAGACACACACACTCACAGACACACACACACAGACACACACGTAGAGACACACTCACAGACACACACACTCACAGACACACACACACACGCACAGACAGACACACGTAGAGATACACACACTCACACACTCACACGCACAGACACACACACGCACAGACACACACACCCACAGACACACACACGCACAGACAGACACACGTAGAGATACACACACTCACACACACACACGCACAGATACACACACTCACAGACACACACACTCACAGACACACACACGCACAGACACAAACACGTAGAGACACATACTTACACTTACAGACACACACACGCACAGACACACACACGTAGAGATACACACACTCACAGACACAAGCGCAGAGACCCACACACAGACGCATACACAAAGACACACACTCACAGACACGCACACACAGAGAAATATATGTGTGTGGCAGGACAGACATATGTGATTGCTGACACAAGTCTCAATTAAGACAACCAACCCCCCCCCCCCCCCCCCCCCCCACCGCCTATCCACTCTACATCCCTCCTCTCTACAAGAACCTCTACAACTCTCAATACCCCTCCTATCCTCTCCACAACTCTCAATACCCCTCCTATCCCCTCCACAGCCTTCAATACCCTCTCCTCCACAACCCCCCTGTAACAGTTTCACTTCTGTTGCACAGGTTGCTGCCATGATGGCCGCCTTTATATTTGGGGCTATAGCCTACATGGTCGAGCTGTCAATGGGCTCCTACAACTTTCGGAACATCGCCCTGGCTACATGGTGGGGCTACGAGACCATGACGGCTATCGGCTACGGCCAGGCCGTGCCGGTGACGATCCCAGGCTACATCATCGCCGTCTGCTGTGGCATGTTCGGGGTGGTCGCGTTCGCCATGCCTATTGCCATAATCAGCGAAAGCTTTCAGCAGTACATGGTCAACCTAAGAGCGCACAAGCACCGGAAAGCCAGAGCAAACTACACCAGGAATCAGGGCAGGCAGAACGCCTTCAGGTCAGTCATGTTTGACTACATTACAGTACATTTTTGCCTTAATCACCAGGAGGTATAGAGAAATCGACCAACCCCCCCCCCCCCCCTTCCACACAGGTCATGTGAGACCATCAACCAACCCCCCCCCTCCCCATCCCCTCCACACCGGTCATGTGAGACCATCAACCAACTACCTCCAAGGCGACAGTTCCTTAGCTACTTTGGCGTTCTTTCAAACTTCTCCTTGTATCATTCTCTACGTCTCTGTTCCTTGTTTCAGCCTCTGCGTCTCTTCTCGTTATATCAGCCTCTGGGTCTCTGTTCCTTGTTTCAGCCTCTGGGTCTCTGTTCCTTGTTTCAGCCTCTGCGTCTCTTCTCGTTGTATCAACCTCTTTACCAGTTGAACAGAAGAGAGCAGGTCGTTGTCTTCAGACTTCGCGCTGGCCACAATAGACTGAGGTACCACCTATTCAACAAATTGAAGATAGCGTGCACCGACGAATGCCCGTGTGGTATCGGGAAAATGACCGCTGAGCATCTGCTGCAGAACTGCCCGACATACGAGGATCAGAGAGAGCAGATGTGGCCATCACCAGTGGAACTGCAAGACAAGCTCTATGGTAGTGGCGACAGCCTCAGGATGACCGCCGCTTTTTTCGAAAAAATAATGGTTACTGTCTGACTGCGTACGAAGAAGAAAAAGTATCAGCCTCTGGGTCTCTGTTCCTTGTTTCAGCCTCTGGGTCTCTGTTCCTTGTTTCAGCCTCTGGGTCTCTGTTCCTTGTTTCAGCCTCTGCGTCTCTGTTCCTTGTTTCAGCCTCTGAGTCTCTGTTCCTTGTTTCAGCCTCTGGGTCTCTGTTCCTTGTTTCAGCCTCTGGGTCTCTGTTCCTTGTTTCAGCCTCTGGGTCTCTGTTCCTTGTTTCAGCCTCTGGGTCTCTGTTCCTTGTTTCAGCCTCTGGGTCTCTGTTCCTTGTTTCAGCCTCTGGGTCTCTGTTCCTTGTTTCAGCCTCTGCGTCTCTGTTCCTTGTTTCAGCCTCTGGGTCTCTGTTCCTTGTTTCAGCCTCTGGGTCTCTGTTCCTTGTTTCAGCCTTTGGGTCTCTGTTCCTTGTTTCAGCCTCTGGGTCTCTGTTCCTTGTTTCAGCCTCTGGGTCTCTGTTCCTTGTTTCAGCCTCTGGGTCTCTGTTCCTTGTTTCAGCCTCTGGGTCTCTGTTCCTTGTTTCAGCCTCTGGGTCTCTGTTCCTTGTTTCAGCCTCTGGGTCTCTGTTCCTTGTTTCAGCCTCTGGGTCTCTGTTCCTTGTTTCAGCCTCTGGGTCTCTGTTCCTTGTTTCAGCCTCTGGGTCTCTGTTCATTGTTTCAGCCTCTGGGTCTCTGTTCCTTGTTTCAGCCTCTGGGTCTCTTCTCCTTGTATGATCCTCTACGTCTCTTCTCCTTGTATGATCCTCTACGTCTCTTCTCCTTGTATGATCCTCTACGTATCTTCTCCTTCTTGTACCCCCCCCCCCTATGTATTTTCTCCTTCTTGTAACAGCCCCTACATCTCTTCTCCTTGTTATACTCTTATCATTTTTTCTCTTATCTAATCTCTACTCATCTATTCTTCTCTTCTCACCTATTCTTTCATCATCTATTCTCTTTTATTCATCTATTATCTCTTTATCTATTATCTGCTCATCTATTCTCTCCTCATCTATTCTCTTCTTCTTGTCTATTTTTTCTTCATCTCTTCTCATCTTTTCTTTTCTCCTCATCTATTTTCTCATCTATTCTCTTCTCTTCATCTATTCTCATCTCATCTATTCTCTTCTCCTCATCTATACTCTCTCATCTATTCTTTTATTATCCATTCTCTTCTTCTCATCTATTCTCTTTTAATTTTTTATATCCTCATCTCTTTTCTCATCTATTCTATCCTCATATATTCTTTTCTCATCTATTTTCCTAATCTATTCTCTTCATCTATTCTTTTCTTGACATATATTTCTTTCTCCTTGTCTATTATCCTCATCAATTCTCTTTGCCTCATCTATTCTCTCTTCATCTATTCCCTCCTAATCGTCTTTCTTCTCATTTATTCTCTTTTCCTCATCTATTCTTTCCTCATCTATTCTTTCCTCATCTATTCTCTCCTAAACCTATTCTTTTCATTTTCTCCACACTGTCCCGTTGATTGGTCAGATTTCTTGTTTGGGTTTTCCTGAGATTTTCGGCTATGTAGCTTATGTAGCCAAACTATCCATATAGCTTCTGTAGCCCAAACTATCCATGTAGTTTCTGTAGCCAAACTATCCATGTAGCTTTTGTAGCCAGAATATCCATGTAGCTTCTGTAGCCAAACTATCCATGTAACTTCTGTAGCCAAACTATCCATGTAGCTTCTGTAGCCAAACTATCAATGTAGCTTCTGTAGCCAAACTATCCATGTAACTTCTGTAGCCAAACTATCCATGTAACTTCTGTAGCCAAACTATCCATGTAGCTTCTGTAGCCAAACTATCCATGTAGCTTCTGTAGCCAAACTATCCATGTAGCTTCTGTAGCCAAACTATCCATGTAGCTTCTGTAGCCAAACTATCCATGTAGCTTCTGTAGCCAGACTATCTATGTAGCTTCTGTAGCTAAACTATCCATGTAGCTTCTGTAGCCAAACTATCCATGTAGCTTCTGTAGCCAGACTATCCATGTAGCTTCTGTAGCTAAACTATCCATGTAGCTTCTGAAGCCAAACTATCCATGTAGCTTCTATACACAAACTACCCATGTAGCTTCTGTAGCCAAACTATCCATGTAGCTTCTGTAGCCAAACTATCCATGTAGCTTCTGTAGCCAAACTATCCATGTAGCTTCTGTAGCCAAACTATCAATGTAGCTTTTCTTTCCTCATTTTAATCTCTTTGTTTACCTCTGTGGTCTTTCTGTGCTGTAGCCTGTTCTCTCTCCCCCGTCATGTTGATGGTCTGGTCTATTGTCATGTTTAGTAATGGCCGATTAAATGGTTTAGTCTCTTGTCATGTTATTAGTAATGGCCCATTTGATGGACTGGTCTCTTGTCATGTTAGTAATGGCCCATTTGATGGTCTGGTCTATTGTCATGTTAGTAATGGCCCATTTGATGGCCTGGTCTCTTTTAATCTGTGTCAGCAGTTTGGCTGTTCCTTCGAGGCTATCGCTCCATTTTACCCAAAACTGTGTCACATTTTTGTGGTGGTTGTGGAGGTGGCGACGGCGGTGGTGGTTGTGGTGGTGGTGGAGACGGCGGCAGCAGCAACCGCAACAGTAGAAGAAGAGGAGGAAGAGGAGCAAGAGAAAGAGTAGGAGGAGGAAAAGGAAGAGGGGGAAGAGGAGGAAGAGTAAGAGGATGAAGTGGAAGAGGAAAAGGATGAGGAAGAGGAGGAAGAGGAGGAGGAGGAGCAGAAGGAAGAGGGGGAGGAGGAGGAAGAGGAGGAGGAATAGGACGATGAAGAGAAGAAGAAGAAAGAGGAGGAGGATGAGGAAGATTGAGAAGTGTATGCTAAAGTCTGGTGTCATCCTCAGATCAATGAACATGTTCAAGTACGGCCAGACACCATTCAACTCATCTGGCGAGCCTCCAAACAACTACACCAAGAGGGACAGTGACATCCCCGACTACTTTAATATAGCATAAATCTATCAACGGGTCTGTCGTGGAAATGGCCGACGGACGTGTGTGTTGTATGAGAGAACTAATTGACGTGTGTCTTATAATATGAGAGAACTAACTGACGTGTGTGTTATATGAGAGAACTAACTGACGTGTGCGTTATATGAGAGAACTAACTGACGTGTGTGTTGTATGAGAGAACTAATTGACGTGTGTCTTATAATATAAGAGAACTAACTGACGTGTGTGTTGTATGAGAGAACTAACTGACGTGTGTGTTATAATATGAGAGAACTAACTGACGTGTATGTTATATGAGAGAACTAACTGACGTGTGTGTTATATGAGAGAACTAACTGACGTGTGTGTTATATGAGAGAACTAACTAACGTGTGTGTTGTATGAGAGAACTAACTGACGTGTGTGTTATAATATGAGAGAACTAACTGACGTGTGTGTTATATGAGAGAACTAACTGACGTGTGCGTTATATGAGAGAACTAACTGACGTATGTGTTATATGAGAGAACTAACTGACGTGTGTGTTATATGAGAGAACTAACTAACGTGTGTGTTGTATGAGAGAACTAACTGACGTGTGTGTTATAATATGAGAGAACTAACTGACGTGTGTGTTATATGAGAGAACTAACTGACGTGTGCGTTATATGAGAGAACTAACTGACGTATGTGTTATATGAGAGAACTAACTGACGTGTGTGTTAAATGAGAGAACTAACTGACGTGTGTTTTATATGAGAGAACTAACTGACGTGTGTGTTATATGAGAGAACTAACTGACGAGTGGGTTATATGAGAGAATTAACTGACGTGTGTGTTATATGAGAGAACTAACTGACGTGTGTTATATGAGAGAACTAACTAACCTGTCTGTTATATGTGAGAACTAGCTGATGTGTGTGTTATATGAGAGAACTATGTGACGTGTGTGTTATATGAGAGAAGTAACTGACGAGTTATTTGAAAGAACTAACTGACGTGTTTTACAGTCAACCATTGTTGCTTTCTAAAACTGGTCTCAAATGTACATCGTGTGTGTTTGTGCATATTTGGGCTAACGTAACTTCTTTGTACTGGTTTAGATGGCTCTGTAGACTTTGTTTACAAGTAGTTTCTTCTTTTCAGTTTAGTTTTAAAATAACTAATTGCATTTCACTTATTTTTGAATGCATTAACTGACCATGACCCCCAGTATTTTCTGTGGCAATGCATTCCAATCTCTGACCAACAAATATTTCCTAATACTTAAACTGTAGCTCATATATGATTGTGTCAATTGTTCTCCTCCAACGTATTATGTTTGGTCTCCAATGTATTATGTTTGGCCTTCAATGTATTATGTTTGGCCTCCAATGTATTATGTTTGGCCTCCAATGTATTATGTTTGGCCTCCAAAGTATTATGTTTGGCCTCCAATGTATTATGTTTGGCCTCCAATGTATTATGTTTGGCCTTCAATGTATTATATTTGGCCTCCAATGTATTATGTTTGGCCTCCAATGTATTATGTTTGGTCTCCAATGTATCCTATTTATCAGCCCTACTAGGACTGATGTGGTCAGCACCAACGGCCCACTAGGACTGATGTGGTCAGCATCCCAATAACGGCCCACTAGGGCTGATATGGTCAGCACCAACGGCCCACTAGGGCTGATGTGGTCTATAGATCACTCGGCTGACCTCACCACTGCGCTTTATTGGTGTTCTAATTGTCTGTCTATGACTGGTCTGTCTATGGCTGGTCTGTCTATGGCTGGTCTGTCTATGGCTGGACTGTCTATGGCTGGTCTGTATATGGCTGGCCTGTCTATGGCTGGTCTGTCTACGGTTCGTCTGTCTATGGCTGGTCTGTCTATGGCTGGTCTGTCTGTGACTGGTCTGTCTATGGCTGGTCTGTCTTTTACTGGTCTATGGCTGGTCTGTCTATGACTGGTCTATCTATGGCAGGTCTGTCTATGACTGGTCTGTTTATGGCTGGTCTGTCTATGACTGGTCTATCTATGGCTGGTCTGTCTATGGCTGGTCTGTCAATGACTGGTCTATGGCGTGTCTGTCTATGCCTGGTCTATCTATGGCTGGTCTGTCTATGGCTGGTCTGTCTATGGCTGGTCTATCTATGGCTGGTCTGTCTATGGCTGATCTGTCTATGGCTAGTCTCACATTTCATTTCGGCTTTATCCCTCAAATAACTAGTACATGCGACCTACCGACCAAATGACCTATATACCAAGCAACCTACCGACCGACCGACTGACCTACCAACCGACCGACTGACCGACTAACCGACCTACAAACTTACCTACCAACCGACCGACTGATCTTCTAACCAACCGACTGACCTACCAACCGACCAACTGACCTACCAACCGACTGACCGACCAACTCTCCCTACCGAACGACCAACTTACCTACCAACTGACCGACTGACCTACCTACTGAATGACCGACCTACCGTTCGACCTACAAACCGACTGACTGACCTAACAACCGACCGACTGACCGACCAACCGACCGACTTACCTACCGACCGACCGACTGACCTACCAACCGACAGACTAACCGACCGACTTACCTACCGACTGACCGACCGACTGACCTACCAACTAACCGACTGACCTACCAACTGACCGACTGACCTACCTACTGAATGACCGACCTACCGTTCGACCTACCAACCGACCGACTTACCTACCGACCGACCAACTGACCTACCAACCGACCGACTGACCGCCTAACCGACCGACTTACCTACCGACCGACCGACTGACCTGCCAACCGACCGACTGACCTACCAACCGACCGACTGACCTACCAACCGACCGACTGACCTACCAACTGACTAACCGACCGACTGACCTACCGACCGACCGACTGACCTACCGACCGATCGACTGACCTACCGACCGACCGACTGACCTACCAACCGACCGACTAACCTACCGACCGACTGATCTACCAACTGACTGACCGACCAACTTGCCTACCAACCGACCGACTAACCTACCAACCGACCGACAGACCGACCAATCGACCGACTTACCTACCGACCGACCGAATGACCTACCAACCGACCGACTGACCTACCAACCGACCAACTGACCTACCAACCGACCGACTGACCTACCAACCGACCGACTAACCTACCAACCGACCGACTTACTGACCAACCGAACGACTGACCTACCGACCGACCGACTGACCTACCGACTGACCTACCAACTGACCGACTGACCTTCCAATTGACCGACTGACCTATGAACCGACAGACTGACCTACCTACTGAATGACCGACCTACCGTTCGACCTACCAACCAACCGACTGACCTACCATGACCGACTGACCTACCAACCGACCGACCAACCGACCGACTGACCTACCAACCGACCGACCAACCGACCGACTGACCTACCAACCGACCGACTGACCTACCGACCGACCTACTAACCGACCGACTGACCTACCGACCGACCGACTGACCTACCGACCGATCGACTGACCTACCGACCGACCGACTGACCTACCGACCGACCTCATGACCGATCGACTGACCTACCGACCGACCGACTGACCTACCAACCGATCGACTGACCTACCGACCGACCGACTGACCTACCGACCGACCGACTGACCTACTGACCGATCGACTGACCTACCGACCGACCGACTGACCTACCGACTGACCTACCAACCGACCGACCGACCGACTGACCTACCGATCTTGGTTTGATATGGCCTTTCTCCGTGACCGTGTCATGAACTTCTTGTCATGTTATTCCCAACAAATAATGTTTCTATATTGCAAATATTTGACAAGCACTTTCTTATTCCTAATTAAAAGTTGATGTTAGACAGCGTTGTTGTGTGCCTACTTGGCTGCTTGGGTTGCTGCCACTTGAGTTAGAAATGAGAGTGAAAGATTCAGTGCGACAAGGGCCACCCTGCCAGAACAATGTACACTGCAAATTGGGTTCAAATGTTAGAAGTCTCATTGGACCAGGCACATGTCACACGTTCCCTTCCTTGCCGCCTTGTCTTCGAGACCAGGAGTCACAACTTTGCGTACGGTCGCAAAATGACAGACAAAAAATAAATAATTAGACAGACAAAAATAATAAGACAGAATTAGACAGACAAACTAAAAACAAGACAGAATTAGACAGACAAACTAAAAACAAGACAGAATTAGACAGACAAACTAAAAACAAGACTGACCTCACTCAAATACATGTGTTACATACAAGATTTCAAGCGGGGTCAGTTGTCCAAGAACCCCACCTGGCTGTGTTACAAAGGACTGGCGAACAAGGTGGGGTTCAACATTGTGATCCCCATAACTTTCCAAGGAACCCAAGCCCACCTTTAGTTTGTCTCGGGATATAAGACGAGCCACTTTAACCTGCTACAGAAAGACAGATCAGAGAACAGTTCAGTACGAGTAGCTTCAAATAATATCAACAACAGAGACAGCAACAACAACAGCAGCAGAGAGAACAATATCAGCAGCAACAACAACAGCAGCAATAACAGTAGCAAGTACAACAACAACAACAACAGCAACAACAAAAAGAACAACAACAACAACAGCAGCAACAACAACAACAGCAGCGAAAATAACAACAACAACAACAACAGCAGCAGCAAGAAGAAGAAGAACAACAACAACAGCAAGAACAACAAGAACAACAACAACAACAACAACAACAGTCTGAAAGGGACTGTAGTTTATCTGTTTGTGTTAGTGGGACTGTAGTTTATCTGTTTGTGTTAGTGGGACTGTAGTTTATCTGGTTTGTGTTAGTGGGACTGTAGTTTATCTGGTTTGTGTTAGTGGGACTGTAGTTTATCTGGTTTGTGTTAGTGGGACTGTAGTTTATCTGTTTGTGTTAGTGGGACTGTAGTTTATCTGTTTGTGTTAGTGGGACTGTAGTTTATCTGTTTGTGTTAGTGGGACTGTAGTTTATCTGTTTGTGTTAGTGGGACTGTAGTTTATCTGGTTTGTGTTAGTGGGACTGTAGTTTATCTGGTTTGTGTTAGTGGGACTGTAGTTTATCTGGTTTGTGTTAGTGGGACTGTAGTTTATCTGTTTGTGTTAGTGGGACTGTAGTTTATCTGGTTTGTGTTAGTGGGACTGTAGTTTATCTGGTTTGTGTTAGTGGGACTGTAGTTTACCTGTTTGTGTGAGTGTGACTGTAGATGGCAAGATCGTGTCACTGACATCGAGGTTCTCTCGAGGGCTAACATGCCCAGCATCCATGCACTGCTAGAAAAAGCACGACTAGGATGGGCAGAACACCTCGTCCGTATGTCAGACGAGCGGCTCCCAAAGAAGCTTCTCTACTTCGAGCTGAGAGAGGGATGGCGCGAGAGATGGCGCGCAAAGAAACGTTTTAAAGACGGTCTGAAGGACTCACTGAAAAGTTGCCAGATAGACATCGACACCTGGGAATGTCTTACGAAAAACAGATCTGACTGGAGAAGCGCAGTCAAATCGGGTGTAGCTGCCGGCGAAGACGACCGTGTTGTGAAAGCCCAGAGTAGACGCCAGACGCGGAAATCCCGAGCAGCGGGAACACCATCCCCTTCTACAATCCTCGTGTGCCCGATTTGTAGCAGATGTTTTCGCGCCCGCATTGGCCTGTTCAGCCACATGCGCACCCACACTCAACAAGGAAATTTGTGACAAGGATGATGTCGGCGGTCCTTATCGACAACGATGGACAGCTATTATTAATATTATTCAGTTATATGGTATTGAACTAAAACTAACCAATCTATCCCGTACAGATGGACTCAAATCTGTACATCGGAATGCTTGGAATGCATAGCGTTGGTTTCCGAGCCACGCAGATATTAAAAAACTACGTAACCTTGCATAACGCCCAGGACCCTGTTACAGCATGATCGTTAGCATAATTGGTTTTTATGAACTCTCGCGGAGAAAACCTAGGTAGACGATCTGGAAAAAACGGCAGAAGTGACTAGCTAGGAAAGTCAGATCATGATCAGTTGGAGAGAGAGTTTCCCAGAGCGAAGATCGGAGAGATAAATTGTCAGTTACAAAGGATTTGGAGAAAGTTCTTGAGAGCGAAGATCGGAGAGATAAATTGTCAGTTTCCAAAGCGTAGAGGGCAGAGAGAAGTCGAGATCATATGTTGGAGCGAGTTAGCGAAGAGACAAGAGGACAGATTGATATTCTAGAACGAAGATAGGAGAGACAAGTCATCAGTCGGCAGCCAGCGGAGAACAAGGAGAGAGAGAGAGAGAGAGAGAGAGAGAGTGTGTGGGGAGGGGGGAGTGCTGTATTATTTGTACTCACCACATGTCTGTTGCTAGACAAATCCTCTAAAGCATTATCATAATGAAAATACGTGTGTAATCGTAGCTCTTAATTCCATAGCGCAGAATCCAACAACTTTGGATATTCGCAATTGCCAAATGGAAATAACTACATTAAATAAACCAGCTCTGCGCATAAGTCAGGCATTCGGCCATCTTTAGGTCGGTCGAAAACTGTAAACAGCAAAACATTGGTGCCACTGAATCGGACTGCAACTGATGTCATCTCGCTACGGATGCCAGCCGCAGGAGACTGTAAAGAGTTAAAGATGCCTTGACTGTCACTGGTCGTTGTCCCAGTCTTTGATGAAGGAGTCAAAGCGACCAGAACTGCGCTGTATTTGTTTTGATTTGTTGTTGTTGAAGTTATAAACCTGATTGCAAGTGTACCTGGCGTTTGTCAGAGCAGAAGATGAGTTTCTTGGTTATTGTTTCAGAGTTCTCCAGTTCCCCGGCGAGGCATGGCTGCGCTTCTCTCTGGCAAACAGCAGCATCACACGATTAGTTACTCTGTTGGTGACCATGGACATATACCAGGCAGTCAAATATCATTTAGTTGATGTACAGTCTGGCATATCGTTTGGTTGATATACAGTCTGGCATATCATTTAGTTGATGTACAGTGGCATATCATTTAGTTGATGTACAGTCTGGCATATCATTTAGTTGATGTACAGTCTGGCATATCATTTAGTTGATGTACAGTCTGGCATATCATTTAGTTGATGTACAGTCTGGCATATCATTTAGTTGATGTACAGTCTGGCATATCATTTAGTTGATGTACAGTCTGGCATATCATTTAGTTGATGTACAGTCTGGCATATCATTTAGTTGATGTACAGTCTGGCATATCATTTAGTTGATGTACAGTCTGGCATATCATTTAGTTGATGTACAGTCTGGCATATCATTTAGTTGATGTACAGTCTGGCATATCATTTAGTTGATGTACAGTCTGGCATATCATTTAGTTGATGTACAGTCTGGCATATCATTTAGTTGATGTACAGTCTGGCATATCATTTAGTTGATGTACAGTCTGGCATATCATTTAGTTGATGTACAGTCTGGCATATCATTATCTGAGAGTTTGTGTGAGTCTATTTTTTTTATTGATGCCAAATTTGTCATGTATGCTTTGTCATATTGTTGGTACAGCTGTTATGTTGTTGGTACAGTTAGCTCTTGATGTCATGTTGTTGGTACAGCTGGCTCTTAATGGTATGTTTGTCACGTTGTGGGTACAGCTGGCTCTTGATGTTATGTTGTTGGTACAGCTGGTTCTTGATGTCATGTTTGTCACGTTGTGGGTACAGCTGGCTCCTGATGTCATGTTGTTGGTACAGATTTCTCTTGATGTCATGTTGTTGGTACAGCTGGCTCTTGATGTTTTGTTGTTGGTACAGCTGGCTCTTGATGTTTTGTTGTTGGTACAGCTGGCTCTTGATGTTAAGTTAGATACATTGTGTTAGTTAGGGAGATCGCGGGTAATGAAAACCTTCCTCTGTCCATCCAATGAAGACCTCCCTCTGTCCATCCATGTTTGGTCCGTCAGTATGGACAGCAAATGTTGGCCTATCTCCCTTGTTCCGCTGCTACTTTTATGGCTGCCTGGCATGAGGCTGGGCATTCACCAAGAGATGTGGGACTGGGACATTCCCCAAGAGATGTGGGCCTAGGACATTCACCAATAGTCATGGGCCGGATACATTCACCAAGAGATGTGGGCCGGGGACATTCGCCAAGAGATGTGGGCCTGGGACATTCACCAAGAGATGTGGGCATGGGACATTCACCAAGAGATGTGGGCATGGGACATTCACCAAAAGATGTGGACCTGAAACATTCACGGAGAGACGTGGGACTGGCAGGTGGGTCTTGTGCTGAAATCGTTTAGTGAAACCGTCTGAATCTAATCAGGAGAGACTATTTTTAACAGCAGATCTGTGCTGGCATACAGATGACATGTCTTGGATCTGTGCTGGCATACAGATGACATGTCCTGGATAGGTGCTGGCATACAGATGACATCTCCTGGATCTGTGCTGGCATACAGATGACATGTCCTGTATCTGTTCTGCCATACAGAAGACATGTCTTGGATCCGGGAAATCAGGGTTCAATTCCGGAGAGGGAGCATGAGAAACGGCTACCACATCCAAGGAAGGCAGCAGGCGCGCAACTTATCCACTCCCAGCACGGGGAGGTAGTGACGAAAAATAACAATACGGGACTCTTTCGAGGCCCCGTAATTGGAATGAGTACACGTTAAAGCCAGCGGTAATTCCAGCTCCAATAGCGTATATTAAAGTTGTTGCAGTTAAAAAGCTCATAGTTGAATCTCAGCCGCAGGCGGGCGGTCCGGCTCGCGCCGGTTCACTGCCCGTTGTCTCCTGCCCCACCGTCTGCCGGCTCTTTCCCGCGGGTTATCTTCGCTGAGCGTCAAGGGTGGCCGGCGCGTTTACTTTGAAAAATTAGAGTGTTTAAAGCAGGCCTCGGCTGCCTGCATAATGGTGCATGGAATAATGGAATAGGACCTCGGTTCTATTTTGTTGGTTTTCGGAACTGGAGGTAATGATTAACAGGGACAAACGGGAGCATTCGTATTGCGGCGCTAGAGGTGAAATTTTTGGATCGCCGCAAGACGAGCTACTGCGAAAGCAATGGTCAAGAATGTTTTCATTAATTAAGAACGAAAGTCAGAGGCGCGAAGACGATCAGATACCGTCGTAGTTCTGACCATAAACGATGCCGACTAGCGATCCGCAGGAGTTGCTTCGATGACTCTGCGGGCAGCTTCCGGGAAACCAAAGTGTTTGGGTTCCGGGGGAAGTATGGTTGCAAAGCTGAAACTTAAAGGAATTGACGGAAGGGCACTACCAGGAGTGGAGCTTGCGGCTTAATTTGACTCAACACGGCCAACACTGAAATGATTGACGGGCCGAGAGCACTTTCGTAGGGTCTAATACGGAACGGGTGCTGGTTTTAGACCCTCGGAAATCTGGGGCTAAGATCTATGTAGCTCGATTGGCCCGCATTCAGTGCTTGATAAAGGAATTGATGGAAGGGCACCACCATGAGTGGAGCCTGCGGCTTAATTTGACTCAACACGCCAATACTGTAGAATGACTGACAAATCGAGAGCACTTTCGTTGGGTCTAATAGTGAACGTGTGCTGGTATTAGACCCACGGAAGACAGGTCAGTTTTTTAACCTCTTTTAACCTCTGCTACGGTAATCCTGCTTAACGCTACATAAATTGCAGGTCCAGACACTTGGTCATGACTCACCCACACAAAAAAAAAATGTGCCCTCTATTGATTCGTTGAGTCTAATAGTGAACGGGTGCTGGTATTAAACCCTCGGAAGACAGGTCAGTCTTACCCTACTAATGACAGGGCGTTGCTACGGTAATCCTGCTCAATTCGAGAGGAGTCGCACACATTTGTCCACGTACTAGGCTCATAAGCCAATGTCAGTCGAGCCGCAGAAAGAGATCTCTGCCGTCCGCCGATCAAAGCGGGCGGGAAGCTGCGCGATATTCACCCCATACGGCGATGAGGTATGAAACCATTTGTAGAAGACTTAGTTCTCGGTCGAGGTGTCTTAAGCAGTAGATCAGCTACCTCACTGCGAACTGCTGAGACTCAACCCTTGACCATGAGATATGTCCGCACACCAGGCGAACAACATCTCCGTGCCATGACCAGGCTTGTCCCCTGGTCAAATGCACTCCTTCGAGAGGAATCACAGGTCGCTGACATTTGGTCCACGTGCTTGGCTAATAAGCCAATGGTGCGAAGCTACCATCTGAGGGACGCCGAACGCCTCTAAGCCAGAACCCTTCCCTAAATCTCAGCACCGCTGCGATGAGAGGCAACGACATGGCTGGGACCTGCCGCAGAAATGCACCTGGTTAAATGCACTCTTTACCTCTCTGCTATCAGTCATCCCAATGGACGCAGAAGAGATGCAGTCCAGCGGACATTGCACCTTCTGCCCTATTGTGACAACGTCCCAGGTGGCGGGGAATGCTAGGCGCACCATCACTGCAGATGAGCCGAGAAAAGAAAAGGAGCAAAGAGATACCTCACTCACATGCATATGCTACGTTCCTGGCAGGACGTGACGTTCCTGGTACACAGTCACACTGGACTGCCTCTCGTCTGGGATAGTAAAAACTAGTACATATTCCATCATATCATATCATTGCCAAACCCTATAGACACGAGTAGGGAAGACTCGATAGTCCTGCAAGACAACTTCCCAAAGAGAGACAACTCTGACCAAAAACAACTGCTGCCTTGCAGTTAGGCTGGGGACAGCCAAAGGCTAAGGAGGGCAACCCTACAGAAACGCCTTTGAAATCGGATGCACTGAGCCACAGGCTTAACAAAATAAAACAGTGCAACGTAAATATCGCTGTAAACAGCTTACGATGAAGAAGAAGAAGAAGGAGGAGGATCCGTGCTGGCACGATGACACGAAGTTACCGCATACTGCCGAGAACTCCGTCATGGTGGACTGTACATCTTGTTCTGAGCAAATGTTGAGGGCTTCACCCGCCTTGGTGGAATACTACATGTATCTCGGATTGAACAGCCAACCTTGCGTCATGTACCTCATATGCTTGCTAGCGGCAGCTCATCTAGAGAGGACCATGCGAAAAAGTGTCTGGGCCAGCACACATCCAGAGAGGACCATGCGAAAGAGTGTCACCACACAGACTCTCGACCACCACACAGACTCTCGACCACCCCCCAGACTCTAGGCCACCCCCACCCCCCAGACTCTAGGCCACCCCCACCCCCCAAACTCTCGACCACCCCCCAGACTGTCGTCCACCCCCACCCCCCAAACTCTCGACCACCACCCAGACTCTCGACCACTTCCCCCCCCCCCCCGGCTCTCGACCACCATAAGGCTCTCGACCACCCCCAAGACTCTCGATTCCCCCCCCCCCCCCCCATAGGCTCGATCACCACCTAGACTCTCGACAACCACACAGGCTCTCGACCACCCCCAAGACTCTCGATCCCCCCCCCCCCTTCCCCAGGCTCTCGACCACCACCTAGACTCTCGACCACCACACAGACTCTCGACCACCACCCAGACTCTCGACCACCACCCAGACTCTCGACCACTCCCCCCCCCCCCCCCCCAGGCTCTCAACCACCACCCAGACTCTCGACCACCCCCCACCCAGACTCTCGACCCCCCCCCCCCCCAGGCTCTCAACCACCACCCAGACTCTTGACCACCCCCCCCCCACCCAGACTTTCGACCCCCCCCTCCCCCCCCACTCAGACTCTTGACCACCACCCCCAGGCTCTCGACCACCACCCAGACTGTCTACCTCCACATAGACTCTCGACCACCCCCCCCCCCCCCCCCCCCCCCACACAGAATCTCGACCACCACACGTAGGGAAACACAGGACAACAGATTATGGCTACCTGAGAAAGATCATGTCTAGCAGATGTTGGTTACCCAACAAACAGATTGTGGCTACCTGACAAACAGATCGTCGCTACACCACAAACAGATTGTGGCTACCTGACTTGACCTGTTGCCGTGTTTGACCGTCTAGTCCCAGGACAGAAGAATTCCCGTGTTTGACCGTCTATTTTTATCTTTAGATAATATTTCCAGTTTGCTCTGCTAAGTATCATATAGGTTTGCTGTTATCAGAGCCAATGTCCAGGATACATCTGACGTGTCTTGTTGACTTCAATCGCCATTTCTGTAGCTCTTGTTCGCAGTGAACTGAAATCTGTCTTGTAGAGCAGTCGTTGCGTTGTTGTTATTTGTCCATCGTTTAATAAGAGGCCCACGTTGTCATCTGTCAATCCTAGAGTGGGTTCAGAGGTGGCTTATCAAACCAATAGGAGAGGCACACATTGTCATCTGTCAATCCTAGAGTGGGTTCAGAGGTGGCTTATCAAACCAATAGAAGAGGCCCACATTGTCATCTGTCAATCTTAGAGTAGACAACATGACAATTCCATCTGACATGCGGACAACATGGCAGTCCATGTGACATGCGGACAACATAGCCAGTCCATGTGACATGCGGACAACATAGCCAGTTCATCTGACATGCGGACAACATGACAATTCCATCTAAGCTGCACAGAGTTGTGTGGTTGCTTGTTATACCAGCTCGGGAAAAAGCTTCTGCATATAGGATCCTTTCTGGCCATTTTATGTTCAGCAGTTTCCTTAGGCAGAGCAGATGGGCGTGGTCAAGCGTCTGCGCATGTCCACTGTACACAGTCCAGGTTTGACAGGTGTACAGAAGAGTTGGTAGGAAGACTGTACACAGTCCAGGTTTGACAGGTGTACAGAAGAGTTAGTAGGACGACTGTACACAGAAACCATGCTTTGGATATTCTCGAGTTGACTTCCTCATCAATATGCACTGCCTGGAGAGTGTGCTGCCATGGTATATCAAACGTTTCACCGACTTCAACTTCTGACCATTGATAGTGATAGATAGCTGACTGCGCCCAGTCCTTGGAACTGCTTGGTGCACTACTTCAGTCTTACTGGTAGATATGATCAGACCAAAGTCACACAAGCCGCTGCAAACGTGTCAACAGAACATTGCATCCCAGTCTCTGAGTGGGCGGTAGGAGCGCAATCATCACCAAAGAGAGGTTCACATATGGTCCCAATGTGTACCGGTACTTTTGTTCTTGACCGCAGTCATCAGCAACATGCCATCATGGAACTGTCTAACCGTTATAATAAAGGCAATAGGACATTCACATTTGGCCATAAACTTCCAGAGGCCGTCGCGACTTACAGTAAATCCGCGAATGTGGCGAGACCAGTGGTACAGCACCGATTGTGACCGCACTAGTAGACGGCCGGAAAAGCTGCGTCACAATCGAAACCACCAATTCCCAGCCACAGACAGACTATGGACTTGCTGATATGAACTGAACTGAACTTCTTTATACTGGCCTAGATGGCTCTACAGAGTCAGTGTTCAACCAATGTATTTCACTCCATCGATACCGAAAATTATGTAAGCATCCAATCTATTTGTTAATACATTAACTGACTCTGCTTCCACTACTTCCTGTGGCAATGCATTCCAAGCGTTCAACACTCAAATATTTCCTGATAGCTAATCTGGACCTGTTTTTAAACAATTTGTAGCTGTGCCCTCTTGTTTTTGTAGCCGGTTGTACTTTGAAACAAATTGGTATAGTCTCATTTATCCTTTGATTAGTTGACAAACTTGTAGTAAGTCACCTCGAATTGTTCTTTGTTCGAGACACTGAAGACCAGTTTTTGTTAGTCTTCCCTCATAATTTTAACATGAATATATTCGAGGAGAATCAACCGATAACAAGAAAGGAGAATCAACTAACAAGAGAGGAGAGTCAACCGATAACAAGAGAGGAGAATCAACCGATAACAAGAGAGGAGAATCAACCGATAACAAGAGAGGAGAGTCAACCGATAACAAGAGAGGAGAATCAACCGATAACAAGAGAATCAACCGATAACAAGAGGGGAGAATCAACCGATAACAAGAGAGAAGAATCAACCGATAACAAGAGAGGAGAGTCCACCGATAACAAGAGAGGAAGTAACTGTAGCGGCGAAGATGCTAAAGAAGTGGAAAGCTGTGGGTGTAGATAATATTCCAGCAGAGCTCTTACAGGTGGGAGGTGAGGTAATAATTGAGGCTCTGTCATAGATCTGTTACACCAGAGCTCCTACAGATGGGAGGGGAGGTAATAGTTGAGGCTCTGTCATAGATCTGTTACAGCAGAGCTCCTACAGATGGGAGGGGAGGTAATAGTTGAGGCTCTGTCATAGACCTGTTACAGCAGAGTTCCTACAGATGGGAGGGGAGGTAATAGTTGAGGCTCTGTCATAGATCTGTTACAGCAGAGCTCCTACAGATGGGAGGTGAGATAATAATTGAGGCTCTGTCATAGATCTGTTACAGCAGAGCCCCTACAGGTGGGAGGTGAGGTAATAGTTGAGGCTCTGTCATAGATCTGTTACAGCAGAGCTCCTACAGATGGGAGGGGAGGTAATAGTTGAGGCTCTGTCATAGACCTGTTACAGCAGAGTTCCTACAGATGGGAGGGGAGGTAATAGTTGAGGCTCTGTCATAGATCTGTTACAGCAGAGCTCCTACAGGTGGGACGTGAGGTAATCATTGAGGCTCTGTCATAGATCTATTACAGCAGAGCCCCTACAGGTGGGAGGTGAGGTAATAGTTGAGGCTCTGTCATAGATCTGTTACAGCAGAGCTCCTACAGATGGGAGGGGAGGTAATAGTTGAGGCTCTGTCATAGACCTGTTACAGCAGAGTTCCTACAGATGGGAGGGGAGGTAATAGTTGAGGCTCTGTCATAGATCTGTTACAGCAGAGCTCCTACAGGTGGGACGTGAGGTAATCATTGAGGCTCTGTCATAGATCTGTTACAGCAGAGCTCCTACAGATGGGAGGTGAGATAATAGTTGAGGCTCTGTCATAGATCTGTTACAGCAGAGCTCCTACAGGTGGGAGGTGAGGTAATAATTGAGGCTCTGTCATAGATCTGTTACAGCAGAGTTCCTACAGGTGGGAGGTGAGGTAATAATTGAGGCTCTGTCATAGATCTGTTACAGCAGAGTTCCTACAGGTGGGACGTGAGGTAATAATTGAGGCTCTGTCCTAGATCTGTTACAGCAGAGCTCCTACAGGTGGGAGGTGAGGTAATAATTGAGGCTCTGTCATAGATCTGTTACATAATTTGTCGGACAGGAGAGTAGCCAACCATCTGGACGAAATCAGTGGTTTTAGCGTTGCCTAAATCAGGGCACCTAAAGATGTGTCAGAACTATAGAACAATTAGTCTCATTAGTCACCCTAGCAAAGTTCTCTTAAGAATAATTCTCAACAGTGGTCTTCGATGGACAACAATGAACCATTACAAAATCAATAGTAATATTGTGAAAGTAATTGAGAACCTTTATGAGAAGGCGTCAAGTGCAGTTTCTGTAGACAGAATACTAGGGGAAAGGTTCTGCGCGTCTGTTGGGGTGAGACAGGGTCGTATACTCTCTCCAACACTTTTCAATGTCTGTCGGGGTGAGACAGGGTCGTATACTCTTTCCAACACTCTTCAATGTCTGTTGGGGTGAGACAGGGCTGTGTACTCTCTCCAACACTCTTCAATGTTTGTTGGGGTGAGACAGGGTTGTGTACTCTCTCCAACACTTTTCAATGTTTTCGTGGAAAGAATAATGGAGGCGGCCCTGCAGGGACATGTTGGTACGGTCAGAATAAGTGACCAAGACGATTACCAACCTACGATTTGCAGATGATTTAGATGGTCTGACATGCACGGAAACGGAACTCCGGAAGATGATTAGTAGATTGGACAGAGCTATGGCATGGAGATAAATGCAGAGAAAACAAAGCTGACGACTAATAACACGGAAGGGTTTACATCTGTGATAAAAGCAAACGGTGAGCAACTCCAAGCTGTACACCGATTCAAGTATCTGGGATCACTGATCTGTGACGAGGGCTCGCAGCCTGAGATAGTTGCCAGAATAGCACAGCCAAAAGAGGCGATCACGCGTTTGAAACCAATATGGCAGGATGGCTCGCCCTCAGCATACAAGTTAGACTGGCTTGTTCATTGGTGCTCCCTTTATTTGTGTATGCCTGTCAGACTTGGACCATTGGTGCTCCCTTTATTTGTGTATGTCTGTCAGACTTGGACCATTGGTGCTCCCTTTATTTGTGTATGTCTGTCAGACTTGGACCATTGGTGCTCCCTTTATTTGTGTATGTCTGTCAGACTTGGACCATTGGTGCTCCCTTTATTTGTGTATGTCTGTCAGACTTGGACCATTGGTGCTCCCTTTATTTGTGTATGTCTGTCAGACTTGGACCATTGGTGCTCCCTTTATTTGTGTATGTCTGTCAGACTTGGACCATTGGTGCCGATATCCAGGACAGAATACATGCAATGGAAATGAGGTGCTTTAGAAGACTCTTAAATGTTAAAGGTAAAGATCGTGTCAAGAACGTAGAAAGACGAAGGAGAGTGGAAAACACAATGGGGCCTTTTGATGATCTGTTCACGCATAACAAAAGGCAAAAGATGGCTTGGTACGGGCACGTCACGGGGTCCAGCGGGACTACACATTCGATACTGCATGGTTCCGTTCGGGGAAAGATAAGGCGGGGATGTCCAAGGAAGAGATGGGCAGACAACATCAATGAGTGGTCAAACCTTCGTTCCGGTGAAGCACGACTGGTGGCAGCAGACAGGGACATATGGCGTGGGATTGTGGGACTATCTTCAAGTGTGTCCTAACGACTTGGTGTGGGAGTGTCTTCAAGTGTGCCCTAACGACTTGGTGTGGGAGTGTCTTCAAGTGTGCTCTAACGACTTGGTGTGGGAGTGTCTTCAAGTGTGCCCTAACGACTTGGTGTGGGAGTGTCTTCAAGTGTGCCCTAACGACTTGGAGTGTCTTCAAGTGTGCCCTAACGACTTGGTGGGGAGAGTGTCTTCAAGTGTGCCCTGACGACTTGGTGTGTGGGTGTCTTCAAGTATGCCCTAACGACTTTGTGTGGGATTGTCTTCAAGTGTGCCCTAACGACCTGGTGTGGGAGTGTCTTCAAGTGTGTCATGACAACTTGGTGTGGGAGTGTTTTCAAGTGTGCCCTAACGACCTGGTGTGGGAGTGTCTTCAAGTGTGCCCTAACGACTTGGTGTGGGAGTGTCTTCAAATGTGCCCTAACGACTTGGTGTGGGAGTGTATTCAAGTGCCCTAACGACTTGATGTGTGAATGTCTTCAAGTTTGCCCTAACGATTTGGTGTGGGAGTGTCTTCAAGTGTTCCCTAACGACCTGGTGTGGGAGTGTCTTCAAGTGTGCCCTAACGACCTGGTGTGGGAGTTATTTCAAGTTTGCTCTGACGACTTGGTGTGGGAATGTCTTCAAGTGTCCTTAACGACTTGGTGTGAGAGTGTCTTAAAGTGTCTCTAACGACCTGGTGTGGGAGTGTCTTTAAGTGTGCCCTAACGACTTGGTGTAGGAGTTTCTTTAAGTGTGCCCTAATGACTTGGTGTGGGAGTGTTTTCCAGTGTCCATAACGACTTGGTGTGGGAGTGTCTTCAAGTGTGACCTAACGACTTGGTGTGGGAGTGTCTTCAAGTGTGCCCTAACGAATTGGTGTGGGAGTGTCTTCAAGTGTGACCTAACGACTTGGTGTGGGAGTGTCTTCAAGTGTGCCCTAATGAATTGGTGTGGGAGTGTATTCAAGTGTGCCCTGACGACCTGGTGTGGGAGTATCTTCAAGTGTGCCCTAATGACTTGGTGTGGGAGTGTCTTCAAGTGTGCTCTGACGAATTGGTGTGGGAGTGCCTTCAAGTGTGCCCTGACGACCTGGTGTGGGAGTGTCTTTAAGTGTGCCCTAACGACTTTGTGTAGGAGTGTCTTTAAGTGTGCCCTAATGACTTGATGTGGGAGTGTTTTCAAGTGTCCATAACGATTTGGTGTGGAAGTGTCTTTAAGTGTGCCCTAACGAATTGGTGTGGGAGTGTTTTCAAGTGTGCCCTAACGACCTGGTGTGGGAGTGTCTTCAAGTGTTCCATAATGACATGGTTTGGGAGTGTCTTCAAGTGTGCCATAACGACTTTGTGTAGAAGTGTCTTTAAGTGTGCCCTAACGACATGGTGTGGGAGTGTCTTCGCGTGTTCCCTAACGACATGGTTTGGGAGTGTCTTTAAGTGTGCCCTAACGACTTTGTGTAGCAGTGTCTTTAAGTGTGCCCTAACGACTTGGTGTGGGAGTGTCTTCAAGTGTGCCCTAACGACTTGGCGTGGGAGTGTCTTTAAGTGTGCCCTAACGACTTGATGTGGGAGTGTATTCAAGTGTGCCCTAACGACTTGGTGTGGAAATGTCTTCAAGTTTGCCCTGACGACTTTGTGTGGGAGTATATTCAAGTGTGCCTAAACGACTTAGTGTGGAAGTGTCTTCAAGTGTGCCCTAACGACTTGGTGTGGGAGTGTCTTCAAGTGTGCTCTAACGACTTGGTGTGGGAGTGTCTTCAAGTGTGCCCTAACGACCTGGTGTGGGAGTGTCTTCAAGTGTGCCCTAACGACCTGGTGTGGAAGTTTTTTCAAGTTTGCTCTGACGACTTGGTGTGGGAATGTCTTCAAGTGTCCTTAACGACTTGGTGTGGGAGTGTCTTGAAGTGTCTCTAACGACCTGGTGTGGGAGTGTCTTTAAGTGTGCCCTAACGACTTGGTGTAGGAGTTTCTTTAAGTGTGCCCTAATGACTTGGTGTGGGAGTGTTTTCAAGTGTCCATAACGACTTGGTGTGGGAGTGTCTTCAAGTGTGACCTAACGACTTGGTGTGGGAGTGTCTTCAAGTGTGCCCTAATGAATTGGTGTGGGAGTTTTTTCAAGTGTCCATAACGACGTGGTGTGGGAGTGTCTTCAAGTGTGACCTAACGACTTGGTGTGGGAGTGTCTTCAAGTGTGCCCTAATGAGTTGGTGTGGGAGTGTATTCAAGTGTGCCCTGACGACCTGGTGTGATAGTGTCTTCAAGTGTGCCCTAACGACCTGGTGTGGGAGTGTCTTCAAGTGTTCTCTAATGACATGGTTTGGGAGTGTCTTCAAGTGTGCCCTAACGACTTTGTGTAGAAGTGTCTTTAAGTGTGCCCTAACGACATGGTGTGGGAGTGTCTTCGCGTGTTCCCTAACGACATGGTTTGGGAGTGTCTTTAAGTGTGCCCTAACGACTTTGTGTAGCAGTGTCTTTAAGTGTGCCCTAACGACTTGGTGTGGGAGTGTCTTCAAGTGTGCCCTAACGACTTGGCGTGGGAGTGTCTTTAAGTGTGCCCTAACGACTTGATGTGGGAGTGTATTCAAGTGTGCCCTAACGACTCTGTGTGGGAATGTCTTCAAGTGTGCCCTGACGACTTGGTGTGGGAGTATATTCAAGTGTGCCTTAACGACTTGGTGTGGAAGTGTCTTCAAGTGTGCCCTAACGACTTGGTGTGGGAGTGTCTTCAAGTGTGTCCTAACGACTTGGTGTGGGAGTGTATTCAAGTGTGCCCTAACGACTTGGTGTGGGAGTGTCTTCAAGTGTGCCCTAACGACTTGCTGAAGGAGTGTCTTCAAGTGTGCTCTAACGACTTGGTGTCTTCAAGTGTGCCCTAACGACTTGGAGTGTCTTCAAGTGTGCCCTGACGACTTGGTGTGTGGGTGTCTTCAAGTATGCCATAACGACTTTGTGTGGGAGTGTTTTCAAGTGTGCCCTAACGACTTGGTGTGGGAGTGTCTTTAAGTGTGCCCTAACGAATTGATGTGGGAGTGTCTTCAAGTGTGCCCTAACGACTTGGTGTGGGAGTGTCTTCAAGTGTGCCCTAACGACTTTGTGTGGGAGTGTATTCAAGTGTGCCCTAACGACTTGGTGTGGGAATGTCTTCAAGTTTGTCCTAACGACTTGGTGTGGGATTGTCTTCCAGTGTTCCCTACCCACCTGGTGTGGGAGTGTCTTTAAATGTGCCCTAACGACTTGGTGTGGGAGTGTCTTCAAGTGTGCCCTAACGACTTGGTGTGGGAGTGTCTTCAAGTGTGCCCTAACGACTTGGTGTGGGAGTGTATTCAACTGTGCCCTAACAACTTGGTGTGAGAATGTCTTCAAGTTTGCCCTAACGACTTGGTGTGGGATTTTCTTGAAATGTTCCCTAACCATCTTGTGTGGGAGTGTCTTCAAGTGTGCCCTAACGACCTGGTGTGGGTGTTTTTTCAAGTGTGCCCTGACGACCTGGTGTGGGAGTGTCTTCAAGTGTGCCCTGACGACCTTGTGTGGGAGTGTCTTCAAGTGTGCCCTAACGACTTGGTGTGTGGGTGTCTTCAAGTGTGCCCTAACGACTTGGTGTGGGAGTGTCTTCAAGTGTGCCCTGACGACTTGGTGTGGGAGTGTCTTCAAGTGTGCCCTGACGACTTGGTGTGTGGGTGTCTTCAAGTGTGCCTTAATGACTTTGTGTGGGAGTGTCTTTAAGTGTGCCCTAATGACTTGGTGTGGGAGTGTCTTCAAGTATGCCGTAACGACTTGGTTTGGAAGTGTCTTCAAGTGTGCCATAACGACCTGGTTTGGGAGTGTCCTCAAGTGTGCCCTGACGACTTTGTGTGGGAGTATATTCAAGTGTGCCTTAACGACTTAGTGTGGGGGTATATTCAAGTGTGCTTTAACGACTTGGTGTGGGAGTGTCTTGAAGTGTCTCTAACGACCTGGTGTGGGAGTGTCTTTAAGTGTGCCCTAACGACTTGGTGTAGGAGTTTCTTTAAGTGTGCCTTAATGACTTGGTGTGGGAGTGTTTTCAAGTGTCCATAACGACTTGGTGTGGGAGTGTCTTTAAGTGTGCCCTAACGATTTGGTGTGGGAGTGTTTTCATGTGTGCCCTAATGAATTGGTGTGGGAGTGCCTTTAAGTGTGCCCTGACGACCTGGTGTGGGAGTGTCTTCAAGTGTGCCCTAATGACTTGGTGTGGGAGTGTCTTCAAGTGTGCTCTGACGAATTGGTGTGGGAGTGCCTTCAAGTGTGCCCTGACGACCTGGTGTGGGAGTGCCTTCAAGTGTGCCCTGACGACCTGGTGTGGGAGTATCTTTACGTGTGCCCTAACGACTTTGTGTAGGAGTGTCTTTAAGTGTGCCCTAATGACTTGGTGTGGGAGTGTTTTCAAGTGTCGATAACGATTTGGTGTGGAAGTGTCTTTAAGTGCGCCCTAACGACCTGGTGTGGGAGTGTCTTCAAGTGTTCTCTAATGACATGGTTTGGGAGTGTCTTCAAGTGTGCCCTAACGACTTTGTGTAGAAGTGTCTTTAAGTGTGCCCTAACGACATGGTGTGGGAGTGTCTTCGCGTGTTCCCTAACGACATGGTTTGGGAGTGTCTTTAAGTGTGCCCTAACGACTTTGTGTAGCAGTGTCTTTAAGTGTGCCCTAACGAGTTGGTGTGGGAGTGTCTTCAAGTGTGCCCTAACGACTTGGCGTGGGAGTGTATTCAAGTGTGCCCTAACGATTTGGTGTGGGAATGTCTTCAAGTTTGCCCTGACGACTTTGTGTGGGAGTATATTCAAGTGTGCCTAAACGACTTAGTGTGGAAGTGTCTTCAAGTGTGCCCTGACGACTTGGTGTGGGAGTATATTCAAGAGTGCCTTAACGACTTGGTGTGGGAGTGTCTTCAAGTGTGCCCTGACGACTTGGTGTGGGAGTGTCTTCAAGTGTGCCCTGACGACTTGGTGTGTGGGTGTCTTCAAGTGTGCCTTAATGACTTTGTGTGGGAGTGTCTTTAAGTGTGCCCTAATGACTTGGTGTGGGAGTGTCTTCAAGTATGCCGTAACGACTTGGTTTGGAAGTGTCTTCAAGTGTGCCATAACGACCTGGTTTGGGAGTGTCCTCAAGTGTGCCCTGACGACTTTGTGTGGGAGTATATTCAAGTGTGCCTTAACGACTTAGTGTGGGAGTATATTCAAGTGTGCCTTAACGACTTGGTGTGGGAGTGTCTTGAAGTGTCTCTAACGACCTGGTGTGGGAGTGTCTTTAAGTGTGCCCTAACGACTTGGTGTAGGAGTTTCTTTAAGTGTGCCTTAATGACTTGGTGTGGGAGTGTTTTCAAGTGTCCATAACGACTTGGTGTGGGAGTGTCTTCAAGTGTGCCCTAACGATTTGGTGTGGGAGTGTTTTCATGTGTGCCCTAATGAATTGGTGTGGGAGTGCCTTCAAGTGTGCCCTGACGACCTGGTGTGGGAGTGTCTTCAAGTGTGCCCTAATGACTTGGTGTGGGAGTGTCTTCAAGTGTGCTCTGACGAATTGGTGTGGGAGTGCCTTTAAGTGTGCCCTGACGACCTGGTGTGGGAGTGCCTTCAAGTGTGCCCTGACGACCTGGTGTGGGAGTGTCTTTACGTGTGCCCTAACGACTTTGTGTAGGAGTGTCTTTAAGTGTGCCCTAATGACTTGGTGTGGGAGTGTTTTCAAGTGTCCATAACGATTTGGTGTGGAAGTGTCTTTAAGTGCGCCCTAACGACCTGGTGTGGGAGTGTCTTCAAGTGTTCTCTAATGACATGGTTTGGGAGTGTCTTCAAGTGTGCCCTAACGACTTTGTGTAGAAGTGTCTTTAAGTGTGCCCTAACGACATGGTGTGGGAGTGTCTTCGCGTGTTCCCTAACGACATGGTTTGGGAGTGTCTTTAAGTGTGCCCTAACGACTTTGTGTAGCAGTGTCTTTAAGTGTGCCCTAACGACTTGGTGTGGGAGTGTCTTCAAGTGTGCCCTAACGACTTGGCGTGGGAGTGTATTCAAATGTGCCCTAACGACTTGGTGTGGGAATGTCTTCAAGTTTGCTCTGACGACTTTGTGTGGGAGTATATTCAAGTGTGCCTAAACGACTTAGTGTGGAAGTGTCTTCAAGTGTGCCCTGACGACTTTGTGTGGGAGTATATTCAAGTGTGCCTAAACGACTTAGTGTGGAAGTGTCTTCAAGTGTGCCCTGACGACTTGGTGTGGGAGTATATTCAAGAGTGCCTTAACGACTTGGTGTGGAAGTGTCTTCAAGTGTGCCCTAACGACTTGGTGTGGGAGTGTCTTCAAGTGTGTCCTAACGACTTGGTGTGGGAGTGTATTCAAGTGCCCTAACGACTTGGTGTGTGAATGTCTTCAAGTTTGCCCTAACGATTTGGTGTGGGAGTGTCTTCAAGTCTTCCCCAACGACCTGGTGTGAAAGTGTCTTCAAGTGTGCCCTAACGACCTGGTGTGGGAGTTTTTTCAAGTTTGCTCTGACGACTTGGTGTGGGAATGTCTTCAAGTGTCCTTAACGACTTGTTGTGGGAGTGTCTTGAAGTTTCCCTAACTACCTGGTGTGGGAGTGTCTTTAAGTGTGCCCTAACGACTTGGTGTAGGAGTGTCTTTAAGTGTGCCCTAATGACTTGGTGTGGGAGTGTTTTCAAGTGTCCATTTCGACTTGGTGTGGGAGTGTCTTCAAGTGTGACCTAACGACTTGGTTTTGGAGTGTCTTCAAGTGTGCCCTAACGATTTGATGTGGGAATGTTTTCATGTGTGCCCTAACGAATTCGTGTGGGAGTGCCTTCATGTGTGCCCTGACGACCTGGTGTGGGAATTTCTTCAAGTGTGCATAACGACTTGGTGTGGGAGTGTCTTCAAGTGTCCCTAACGACCTGGTGTGGGAGTGTCTTTAAGTGTGCCCTAACGACTTTGTGTAGGAGTGTCTTTAAGTGTGCCTTAATGACTTGGTGTGGGAGTGTTTTCAAGTGTCCATAACGATTTGATGTGGAAGTGTCTTTAAGTGTGCCCTAACGAATTGGTGTAGGAGTGTTTTAAAGTGTGCCCTAACGAATTGGTGTAGGAGTGTCTTCAAGTGTGCCCTAACGACCTGCTGTGTGAGTGTCTTCAAGTGTGCCCTGACGACTTGGTGTGGGAGTGTCTTTAAGTGTGCCCTAACGACCTGGTGTGGGAGTGTCTTCAAGTGTGCCCTAACGACTTTGTGTAGAAGTGTCTTTAAGTGTGCCCTAACGACATGGTGTGGGAGTGTCTTTAAGTGTGCCCGAACGACTTTGTGTAGCAGTGTCTTTAAGTGTGCCCTAACGATTTGGTGTGGGAGTGTCTTCAAGTCTTCCCCAACGACCTGGTGTGAAAGTGTCTTCAAGTGTGCCCTAACGACCTGGTGTGGGAGTTTTTTCAAGTTTGCTCTGACGACTTGGTGTGGGAATGTCTTCAAGTGTCCTTAACGACTTGTTGTGGGAGTGTCTTGAAGTTTCCCTAACTACCTGGTGTGGGAGTGTCTTTAAGTGTGCCCTAACGACTTGGTGTAGGAGTGTCTTTAAGTGTGCCCTAATGACTTGGTGTGGGAGTGTTTTCAAGTGTGCCCTAACGACTTGGCGTGGGAGTGTCATTAAGTGTGCCCTAACGACTTGATGTGGTAGTGTATTCAAGTGTGCCCTAACGACTTGGTGTGGGAATGTCTTCAAGTTTGCCCTGACGACTTTGTGTGGGAGTATATTCAAGTGTGCCTAAACGACTTAGTGTGGAAGTGTCTTCAAGTGTGCCCTGACGACTTGGTGTGGGAGTATATTCAAGAGTGCCTTAACGACTTGGTGTGGAAGTGTCTTCAAGTGTGCCCTAACGACTTGGTGTGGGAGTGTCTTCAAGTGTGTCCTAACGACTTGGTGTGGGAGTGTATTCAAGTGCCGTAACGACTTGGTGTGTGAATGTCTTCAAGTTTGCCCTAACGATTTGGTGTGGGAGTGTCTTCAAGTGTTCCCTAACGACCTGGTGTGAAAGTGTCTTCAAGTGTGCCCTAACGACCTGGTGTGGGAGTTTTTTCAAGTTTGCTCTGACGACTTGGTGGGGGAATGTCTTCAAGTGTCCTTAACGACTTGTTGTGGGAGTGTCTTGAAGTGTCCCTAACTACCTGGTGTGGGAGTGTCTTTAAGTGTGCCCTAACGACTTGGTGTAGGAGTGTCTTTAAGTGTGCCCTAATGACTTGGTGTGGGAGTGTTTTCAAGTGTCCATTTCGACTTGGTGTGGGAGTGTCTTCAAGTGTGACCTAACGACTTGGTTTTGGAGTGTCTTCAAGTGTGCCCTAACGATTTGATGTGGGAATGTTTTCATGTGTGCCCTAACGAATTCGTGTGGGAGTGCCTTCATGTGTGCCCTGACGACCTGGTGTGGGAATTTCTTCAAGTGTGCATAACGACTTGGTGTGGGAGTGTCTTCAAGTGTCCCTAACGACCTGGTGTGGGAGTGTCTTTAAGTGTGCCCTAACGACTTTGTGTAGGAGTGTCTTTAAGTGTGCCTTAATGACTTGGTGTGGGAGTGTTTTCAAGTGTCCATAACGATTTGATGTGGAAGTGTCTTTAAGTGTGCCCTAACGAATTGGTGTAGGAGTGTTTTAAAGTGTGCCCTAACGAATTGGTGTAGGAGTGTCTTCAAGTGTGCCCTAACGACCTGCTGTGTGAGTGTCTTCAAGTGTGCCCTGACGACTTGGTGTGGGAGTGTCTTTAAGTGTGCCCTAACGACCTGGTGTGGGAGTGTCTTCAAGTGTGCCCTAACGACTTTGTGTAGAAGTGTCTTTAAGTGTGCCCTAACGACATGGTGTGGGAGTGTCTTTAAGTGTGCCCGAACGACTTTGTGTAGCAGTGTCTTTAAGTGTGCCCTAACGACTTGGTGTGGGAGTGTCTTCAAGTGTGCCCTAACGACTTGGCGTGGGAGTGTCTTTAAGTGTGCCCTAACAACTTGATGTGGGAGTGTATTCAAGTGTGCCCTAACGACTTGGTGTGGGAATGTCTTCAAGTGTGCCCTAACGACCTGCTGTGTGAGTGTCTTCAAGTGTGCCCTGACGACTTGGTGTGGGAGTGTCTTTAAGTGTGCCCGAACGACTTTGTGTAGCAGTGTCTTTAAGTGTGCCCTAACGACTTGGTGTGGGAGTGTCTTCAAGTGTGCCCTAACGACTTGGCGTGGGAGTGTCTTTAAGTGTGCCCTAACAACTTGATGTGGGAGTGTATTCAAGTGTGCCCTAACGACTTGGTGTGGGAGTGTCTTCAAGTTTGCCCTGACGACATGGTGTGGGAGTGTTTTGAAGTGTGCTTGGACAGACACATACTATATGACTAGGCTAGGACAGAAAGACAGACAGGCATTTAAGTCACAATGTCACTGTGCTAAGACAGATAAACAGACAGAAAGGACACAATGTTATTGTGCTAGGATAGACAGATAGACAGACACAATGTGACTGCGCTAACAGAGACATACAAAATGTGACAGGGTTAGGACAGAAGAACCGACACAATATGATTGGACTAGGACAAACATACACAATTTGATTGGACTAGGACAGACAGACACAATGTGACTGGGCAAGGACAGAAAAACATATACAATGTGATTGGGCTAGGACAGACAGACAGACACAATGTGATTGGGCTAGGACAAACAGACTGACAGACAGACTCAATGTGACTGAGTTAGGACAGACAGACAGACTCAATGTGAATGGGTTGGGACAGACAGACAGACTCAGTGTGACTGGGCTAGGACAGACAGACAGATTCAATATTACTGGGCTAGGGCATACAGACAGACCAAATGTGGCCTGGCTAAGATAGACAGAATATTGTCGCTGGACTAGGACAGACAGACAGACTCAATGTGACTGGGCTAGGACAGACAAACATACATAGCCAATGTAACTGGGCTAGGACAGGCAGAATACCTACACAATATAGTTGGGTAAGGACAGACAGGCAGACCAAATGGGACCTGTCTAGGACAGACAGATACAATGGGACTGAGCTAGGACAGACAAGCAAGACAGAATGTGACTGGGCTAGAACAGAAAGACAGACAGACATATAAATCACAATGTGACTGGGCTAAGACATATAGTTATTGCTCATCGCAAGCGATAATGGCCACAACGTCAGACGGTTTTGTCTTAATAATGTGATGTGGGCTGTATTTACATTATAGTTGGGTAGAGCATTCGCTGGTCATCAATCTGACTCTTATCCCAAGCTACCTTGGATCAGTGGCAAGACTATTGGTCGAGACGACTGGAGGTAACCCGTGATGCAGGCACTCTGGTCTTACCTCCCGTGAGACCAGGGTCGCTTGAAACCTTCGGGATTCGATCGCCCACCGTTTCCCTTCATTACTGAGAAGCGAGTGCCTTAGCCTTTAGTCTACAGCGACTGATAGACAGAAAGAAAAGACACAATGTTACTGGACTAAGACAGACAGATAGACAGATACAATGTGACTGAACTAATACAGACATAACAAATGTGACTGGGCTAGGACAGACAGACAGACTCAATGTGACCGGGTCTAGGACAGACAGACAGACACAAAGTGATTGGGCTAGGACAGACAGACAGACACAATGTGACCTGGCTAAGATAGACAGAAAAATGTGTCTGAGCTAGGATAGACAGACAAGACAGAATGTGACTGGGCTAGGAAAGAAAGACAGACAGGCATATAAGTCACAATGGTACTGGGCTAAAACAGATAGACGGATACAATGTGACTGGGCCAAAAGAGACAGACAGATACAATGTGATTCGGTTAGGACAGACCGAAAGGCAAGACACAATGTGACTAGGCTAGGATAGACAGACACAATGCAACTGGGCTAATACAGACAGACACAAAAAGACTGTATTAGGACAGACAGACAGGCAAAAAGGTGACCTGACTAGAACAGACAGATACAATGTGACTGAGGTAGGACAGACAGGCAAGACATAATGTGACTGGGCTAGGATAGAAAGACAGACAGACAGATAAACAGTACACAATGTGACTGGGTCAGGACAGACAGACAGACCAAATGTGACCTGGCTAGGACAGACAGACAATACACAACGTGACTGGGCTAGGACAGACAGACAGACTCATTGTGACTGGGCTAGGACAGACAGACAGACTCAATGTAACTGGGTTAGGAAAGACAGATTGACTCAATCTTATTGGGCTAGGATAGACAGACATACACAATGTGAATGGGTTAAGACACACAGACATACAAGACACATTGTGACTGGGCAAGGACAGAAAACATACACAATGTGACTGGGCAGGGACAGACAGACAGACTCAATGTTACTGGGCTAGGACAGACAGACTGATAGATAGACTCAATGTGACTGGGCTAGAACGGACAGACACAATGTGGATTGGTGAGGATAGAGAGACAGACAGACTCAATGTGACTAGGCTAGGATAGACAGACACAATGTAACTGGGCTAATACAGACAGACACAAAATTACTGGGGTAGGACAGACAGACAGACATACCTACACAATATGACTGGGTTAGGACAGACAGACAGACAAAATGTGACCTGACTAGAACAGACAGATACAATGTGACTGAGCTAGGACAGACAGACAAGACAGATTGTGACTGGGCTAGGACAGAAAGACAGACATGCATATAAGTCACAATGTGACTGGGCTAAAACAGAAAGACAGACAGAAAAGACACAATGTGACTGAACTAGGACAGACAGGCAAGACAGAATGTGACTGGGCTAGGACAGAAAGACATACAGGCAGATAAACAGTACACAATGTGACTGGACCAGGACAGACAGGCGGACAGACAGACAGACAGACCAAATGTGACCTGGCTAGGACAGACAGACAAGACACAATGTGAATGGGTTAGGACACACAGACAGACAAGACACATTGTGACTGGGCAAGGACAGAAAACATACACAAAGTGACTGGGCAGGGACAGAAAAACATACACAATGTGACTGGGCAAGACAGACAGACAGAAAGACACAATGTGATTCGGCTAGAACAGACAGACTGATAGATAGACTCAATGTGACTTGGCTAGGACAGAGAGACAGAAAGACACAATGTGATTCGGCTAGGACAGACAGACTGACAGATAGACTCAATGTGACTGGGCTAGGACAGAAAGACAAAATGTGACTGGACTAGGACAGACAGACCGACACAATGTGAATGGGTGAGGACAGAGAGACAGACAGACTCAATGTGACTGGGCTAGCACAGACAGACTCAATATGACTGGGCTAGGACTGGCAGACAGACCAAATGTGACCTGGCTAAGATAGACAGAAAAATGTGTTTGAGCTAGAATAGACAGACAAGACAATGTGACTGGGCTAATACAGAAAGACAGACAGGCATATAAGTGACAATGGTGCTGGACTAAAACAGATAGACGGATACAATGTGACTGGGCCAGAAGAGACAGACAGATACAATGTGACTAGACTAGTACAGACAGACAGATACAATGTGACTCGGTTAGGACAGACCGAAAGGCAAGACACAATGTGACTGCTAGAACAGACAGAGACAATGTGACTAGGATATGATAGACAGACACAATGTAACTGGGCTAATACAGACAGACACAATATGACTGTGGTAGGACAGACAGACAGACATACCTACACAATATGACTGGGTTAGGACAGACAGACAGACAAAATGTGACCTGACTAGAACAGACAGATACAATGTGACTGAGCTAGGACAGACAGACAAGACAGATTGTGACTGGGCTAGGACAGAAAGACAGACATGCATATAAGTCACAATGTGACTGGGCTAAAACAGAAAGACAGACAGAAAAGACACAATGTGACTGAACTAGGACAGACAGGCAAGACAGAATGTGACTGGGCTAGGACAGAAAGACATACAGGCAGATAAACAGTACACAATGTGACTGGACCAGGACAGACAGGCGGACAGACAGACAGACAGACCAAATGTGACCTGGCTAGGACAGACAGACAAGACACAATGTGAATGGGTTAGGACACACAGACAGACAAGACACATTGTGACTGGGCAAGGACAGAAAACATACACAAAGTGACTGGGCAGGGACAGAAAAACATACACAATGTGACTGGGCAAGACAGACAGACAGAAAGACACAATGTGATTCGGCTAGAACAGACAGACTGATAGATAGACTCAATGTGACTTGGCTAGGACAGAGAGACAGAAAGACACAATGTGATTCGGCTAGGACAGACAGACTGACAGATAGACTCAATGTGACTGGGCTAGGACAGAAAGACAAAATGTGACTGGACTAGGACAGACAGACCGACACAATGTGAATGGGTGAGGACAGAGAGACAGACAGACTCAATGTGACTGGGCTAGCACAGACAGACTCAATATGACTGGGCTAGGACTGGCAGACAGACCAAATGTGACCTGGCTAAGATAGACAGAAAAATGTGTTTGAGCTAGAATAGACAGACAAGACAATGTGACTGGGCTAATACAGAAAGACAGACAGGCATATAAGTGACAATGGTGCTGGACTAAAACAGATAGACGGATACAATGTGACTGGGCCAGAAGAGACAGACAGATACAATGTGACTAGACTAGTACAGACAGACAGATACAATGTGACTCGGTTAGGACAGACCGAAAGGCAAGACACAATGTGACTGCTAGAACAGACAGAGACAATGTGACTAGGATATGATAGACAGACACAATGTAACTGGGCTAATACAGACAGACACAATATGACTGTGGTAGGACAGACAGACAGACATACCTACACAATATGACTGGGTTAGGACAGACAGACAGACAAAATGTGACCTGACTAGAACAGACAGATACAATGTGACTGAGCTAGGACAGACAGACAAGACAGATTGTGACTGGGCTAGGACAGAAAGACAGACATGCATATAAGTCACAATGTGACTGGGCTAAAACAGAAAGACAGACAGAAAAGACACAATGTGACTGAACTAGGACAGACAGGCAAGACAGAATGTGACTGGGCTAGGACAGAAAGACATATAGGCAGATAAACAGTACACAATGTGACTGGACCAGGACAGACAGGCGGACAGACAGACAGACCAAATGTGACCTGGCTAGGACAGACAGACAAGACACAATGTGAATGGGTTAGGACACACAGACAGACAAGACACATTGTGACTGGGCAAGGACAGAAAACATACACAATGTGACTGGGCAGGGACAGAAAAACATACACAATGTGACTGGGCAAGACAGACAGACAGAAAGACACAATGTGATTCGGCTAGAACAGACAGACTGATAGATAGACTCAATGTGACTTGGCTAGGACAGAGAGACAGAAAGACACAATGTGATTCGGCTAGGACAGACAGACTGACAGATAGACTCAATGTGACTGGGCTAGGACAGAAAGACAAAATGTGACTGGACTAGGACAGACAGACCGACACAATGTGAATGGGTGAGGACAGAGAGACAGACAGACTCAATGTGACTGGGCTAGCACAGACAGACTCAATATGACTGGGCTAGGACTGGCAGACAGACCAAATGTGACCTGGCTAAGATAGACAGAAAAATGTGTTTGAGCTAGAATAGACAGACAAGACAATGTGACTGGGCTAATACAGAAAGACAGACAGGCATATAAGTGACAATGGTGCTGGACTAAAACAGATAGACGGATACAATGTGACTGGGCCAGAAGAGACAGACAGATACAATGTGACTAGACTAGTACAGACAGACAGATACAATGTGACTCGGTTAGGACAGACCGAAAGGCAAGACACAATGTGACTGCTAGAACAGACAGAGTCAATGTGACTAGGATATGATAGACAGACACAATGTAACTGGGCTAATACAGACAGACACAATATGACTGTGGTAGGACAGACAGACAGACATACCTACACAATATGACTGGGTTAGGACAGACAGACAGACCAAAATGTGACCTGACTAGAACAGACAGATACAATGTGACTGAGGTAGGACAGACAGACAAGACAGAATGTGACTGGACTAGGACAGAAAGACAGACAGGCATATCAGTCACAATGTGACTGGGTTAAAACAGATAGAAAGACAGAAAAGACACAATGTGACTGAGCTAGGACAGAAAGGCAAGACAGAATGTGACTGGGCTAGGACAGAAAGACAGACAGGCAGATAAACAGTACACAATGTGACTGGACCAGGACAGACAGGCGGACAGATAAACAGACCAAATGTGACCTGGCTAGGACAGACAGACAAGACACATTGTGACTGGGCTAGGACAGACAGACAGACTCAATGTGACTGGGCTAGGACAGACAGACAGACGCAATGTGACTGGGCTAGGACAGACAGACTCAATGTGACTGGGCTAGGACAGACAGACAGACTCAATGTGACTGGGCTAGGACAGACAGACAGACTCAATGTGACTGGGGTAGGACAGACAGACAGACTCAATGTGACTGGATTAGGACAGAAAAACATACATCCATACACAATGTGACTGGGCTAGGACAGACAGACAAGACACAACGTTGTGTCTCAAACTGTCCGCTATTGCACGTTCAAATCCTCTGTAGACGAATAATGTTCGTGCAGGCGTCAAAGGCCCGTTGCGTCCATTGATCACTACCAAACTGCTGAGGCTATGTCCATGAGTTGCGTGTCCACCGAAATCTCTAGAGACAGGTGGCCTCCGCTGGTCAGTAGCACATTAGGGTATGGGAGAGAGGACGATCCAAAGAGGCAAGGTTTAATATTAGGCTATGGAAGAGAGGACGGTCCAAAGAGGCATGGTTTAACATTAGGCTATGGAAGAGAGGACGACCCAAAGAGGCGCGGCTTAACATTAGGATATGGAAGAGAGGACGACCCAAAGAGGCGCGGCTTAACATTAGGATATGGAAGAGAGGACGACCCAAAGAGGCACGGTTTAACATTAGGCTACGGAAGAGAGGACGACCCAAAGAGGCGCGGCTTAACATTAAGATATGGAAGATAGGACGACCCAAAGAGGCACGGTTTAACATTAGGCTATGGAAGACAGGACGACCCAAAGAGGCGCGGCTTAACATTAAGATATGGAAGAGAGGACGACCCAAAGAGGCACGATTTAACATTAAGCTATGGAAGAGAGGACGATCCAAAGAGGCGAGATTTAACATTAGAGTATGGAAGAGAAGACGATCCAAAGAAGCGAGATTTAACTGTAGAGTATGGAAGAGAGGACGATCCAAAGAGGTTTAACATTAGGGTATGGAAGAGAGGACGACCCAAAGTGGCGCGGCTTAACATTAGGATATGGAAGAGAGGACGACCCAAAGAGGCGAGGTTTAACATTAGGGTATGGAAGAGAGGACGATCCAAAGAGCCGAGATTTAACATTAGAGTATGGAAGAGAGGACGATCCAAAGAGGCGAGGTTTAACATTAGGGTATGGAAGAGAGGACGACCAAAAGAGGCGAGGTTTAACATTAGGGTATGGAAGAGAGGACGACCAAAAGAGGCGAGGTTTAACATTAGGGTATGGAAGAGAGGACGATCCAAAGAGGCGAGGTTTAACATTAGGGTATGGAAGAGAGGACGATCCAAAAAGGCGAGGTTTAACATTACTGTATGGAAGAGAATCAATAACAGAATTGATCGGCAGTACCTAAGGACAGGCAGATCGTGACGAACCAGGTTGAACCGCACAGAGGAATGTTGGGAGCTCCACACGGCCTATAGTCCATCACTGTGGATCGTAGCAACGATATGGGGTCATGACTGGCTGCCTTACAGGTTCGATCAAATGCTCTACTGTCGTGCATCTCACATCATCTCTGACGGCAGTCTACCCGGGGAGGCAAGTTTTCAACTGAAGAAGCGGTGACGGGCGAATCTGTGAGCTTCTACAAGCAGCTGTTCCTGGAGAACGAAAACTATCTCACGTCACACTCTGTTTGCAGGCAGGCTGGGGACAGTCATGGGCTGAGGACAGTTAGCTTGCATTGGAAGATTAAAAAGGAAGTGTCGGGCAGAATGGGGCAAAATATGGCAGCTCGTCAGGCAAACGGGCCACAGCGCATCTTTCTCTCAGCTAAGCGTAGAAGATGAGGGTGGTCAAGGGGTTAGCATTGCTCACCCAGAGGACGTGTGTTCAGAATCTCGGTAGGGTATTCGCTTTTTTTCTAATCAGAGGTAACACGAAAATTCTTGACTACACACTCCGTGGCTACTGCAGGGACACGCGACATTTATTCCTCAGTCATCCCTGAATAGAGATAATGATAGACTCGTTTGTGGATCGTGACAGATGGAGCAGATTGACCAGCAGATGGAGCTGTGCAATGAGCTGACACCCCACCACGATGAGGCTAACATCCCAGAGTCGGACAGGCTGTACATCAACGTGGGAGGGACCATCTTCATCACCTCCCGGTACGCCCTCAGGAGGTACCCGTACACCAGGCTAGGCAAGCTGGCCTTCACCTACAAGAAGGAGATGCACTTCGACAGGAACCCCAAACTGATGAGTTACATTCTGGACCTCTACAGGACCGGGGAGCTGCATGTGCCTAGGAACTGTTGTAGGTAAGCTAGGGAGGGAGGGAGGGAGGGGAGGAGAGAGCTGTATGTGCCTAGGAACTGTTGTAGGTAAGCTAGAGAGAGAGAAAGGGAGGGGAGGGGAGAGCTGCATGTGCCTAGGAACTGTTGTAGGTAAGCTAGGGAGGGAGGGAGGGAGGGGAGGACAGAGCTGTATGTGCCTAGGAACTGTTGTAGGTAAGCTAGGGAGAGAGAAAGGGAGGGGAGGGGAGAGCTGCATGTGCCTAGGAACTGTTGTAGGTAAGCTAGGGAGGGAGGGAGGGAGGGGAGGAGAGAGGTGTATGTGCCTAGGAACTGTTGTAGGTAAGCTAGGGAGAGAGAAAGGGAGGGGAGGGGAGAGCTGCATGTGCCTAGGAACTGTTGTAGGTAAGCTAGAGAGGGGAGGGGAGGGAGGGGAGGAGAGAAAGGGAGAAGATAGGAGGGAGGGAAGGAGGAGAGGGGAGGGAGGGGAGGGCGGGATAGGAGAGGGGGGAGCTGCATGTGACTTCTGTCTCTCACAGTTCCTCCTTCTGTATCTCACAGCCCCCCCTCCCCCCTTCTGTCTCAAAGTACCCCCTCTCACCTCCTGTATCTCACAGTTCCTCTTCTGTCTCTCACAGTGCCCCCTCCCCCCTTCTGTCTCTCACAGTCCCCCTCCCCCCTTCTGTCTCTCACAGTCCCCCTCTCCCCTTCTGTCTCTCACAGTCCCCCCTTCTGTCTCTCACAGTCCCCCTCCCCCCTTTCTGTCTCTCACAGTTTCACCTTCTGTCTCTCACAGTCCCCCCTTCTGTCTCTCACAGTCCCCCCTCCCCCCTTCTGTCTCTCACAGTCGCCCCTACCCCCTTCTGTCTCTCACAGTCCCCCCTTCTGTCTCTCACAGTCGCCCCTACCCCCTTCTGTCTCTCACAGTCCCCCCTTCTGTCTCTCACAGTCCCCCCTTCTGTCTCTCACAGTCCCCCCTCCCCCCTTCTGTCTCTCACAGTCGCCCCTACCCCCTTCTGTCTCTCACAGTCCCCCCTTCTGTCTCTCACAGTCCCCCCTTCTGTTTTCTCACAGTCCCCCCTTCTGTCTTCTGACAGTTCCCCCCCCCCCTTCTGTCTCTCACAGTGCCCTGTCCCCCCTTCTGTCTTTCACAGTGCCCTGTCCCCCCTTCTGTCTCTCACAGTCCCCCTCCCCCCTTCTGTCTCTCACAGTCCCCCTCCCCCTTCTGTCTCTCACAGTGCCCCTCCCCCCTTCTGTCTCTCACAGTGCCCCTCCCCCCTTCTGTCTCTCACAGTCCCCCTCCCCCTTCTGTCTCTCACAGTCCCCCTCCCCCCATCTGTCTCTCACAGTGCCCCCTCCCCATTTTGTCTCTCACAGTGCCCCTTCCCCCCATCTGTCTCTCACAGTGCCGCCTCCCCCTTCTGTCTCTCACAGTCCCCCTCCCTTCTTCTGTCTCTCACAGTGCCCCCTCCCCCTTCTGTCTCTCACATTCCCCCTCCCTTCTTCTGTCTCTTACAGTGCCCCCTCCCCCCTTCTGTCTTCTCACAGTCCCCCCTTCTGTCTTCTGACAGTCCCCCCCCCCTTCTGTCTCTCACAGTCCCCCTCCCTTCTTCTGTCTCTCACAGTGCCCCTCCCTTCTTCTGTCTCTCACAGTCCCCCACCCTTCTTCTGTCTCTGACAGTGCCCCCTCCCCCTTTCTGTCTCTCACAGTGCCCCCCCCCCCCCCTTCTGTCTCTCACAGTCCCCCTCCCCCCTTCTGTCTCTCACAGTCCCCCTCCCTTCTTCTGTCTCTCACAGTCCCCCCTTCTGTCTCTCACAGTGCCCCCTCCCCCTTCTGTCTCTCACAGTCCCCCTCCCCCCTTCTGACTCTCACAGTCCCCCTCCCTTCTTCTGTCTCGCACATTCCCCCCTTCTGCCTCTCACAGTCCCCCTCCCTCCTTCTGTCTCTCACAGTCCCCCTCCCTTCTTCTGTCTCTCACATTCCCCCCTTCTGCCTCTCACAGTCCCCCTCCCCCCTTTTGTCTCTCACAGTCCCCCTCCCCCCTTCTGTCTCTCACAGTCCCCCTCCCCCCTTCTGTCTCTCACAGTCCCCCTCCCTTCTTCTGTCTCTCACATTCCCCCCTTCTGCCTCTCACAGTCCCCCTCCCCCCTTTTGTCTCTCACAGTCCCCCTCCCCCCTTTTGTCTCTCACAGTGCCCCTCCCCCCTTCTGTCTCTCAAGTCCCCCTCCCTCCTTCTGCCTCTCACAGTCCCCCTCTCCCCTTCTGTCTCTCACAGTGCCCCCTCCCCCTTCTGTCTCTCACAGTCCCCCTCCCCCCTTCTGACTCTCACAGTCCCCCTCCCTTCTTCTGTCTCGCACATTCCCCCCTTCTGCCTCTCACAGTCCCCCTCCCTCCTTCTGTCTCTCACAGTCCCCCTCCCTTCTTCTGTCTCTCACATTCCCCCCTTCTGCCTCTCACAGTCCCCCTCCCCCCTTTTGTCTCTCACAGTCCCCCTCCCCCCTTCTGTCTCTCACAGTCCCCCTCCCCCCTTTTGTCTCTCACAGTGCCCCTCCCCCCTTCTGTCTCTCAAGTCCCCCTCCCTCCTTCTGCCTCTCACAGTCCCCCTCCCCCTTCTGTATCTCACAGTCCCCCTCTCCCCTTCTGTCTCTCACAGTCCCCCTCCCCCCTTCTGTCTCTCACAGTCCCCCTCCCTTCTTCTGTCTCTCACAGTCCCCCTCCCCCCTTCTGTCTCTCACAGTCCCCCTCCCTTCTTCTGTCTCTCACAGTCCCCCTCCCCCCTTCTGTCTCTCACAGTCCCCCTCCCTTCTTCTGTCTCTCACAGTCCCCCTCACCCCTTCTGTCTCTCACAGTGCCCCATCCCCCTTCTGTCTCTCACAGTGCCCCTCCCTTCTTCTGTCTCTCACAGTCCCCCTCCCCCCTTCTGTCTCTCACAGTCCCCCTCCCTTCTTCTGTCTCTCACAGTCCCCCTCTCCCCTTCTGTCTCTCACAGTCCTCCTCCCTTCTTCTGTCTCTCACAGTCCCCCTCACCCCTTCTGTCTCTCACAGTCCCCCCTTCTGTCTCTCACAGTCCCCCTCCCCCCTTCTGCATCTCACAGTCCCCCTCCTCCCTTCTGTCTCTCACAGTCCCCCTCCCCCTTCTGCCTCTCACAGTCCCCCTCCCCCTTCTGTCTCTCACAGTCCCCCTCCCCCCTTCTGCCTCTCACAGTCCCCCTCCCCCCTTCTGCATCTCACAGTCCCCCTCCTCCCTTCTGTCTCTCACAGTCCCCCTCCCCCCTTTGGCCTCTCAAAGTCCCCCTCCCCCTTCTGTCTCTCACAGTCCTCCTCCCCCTTCTGTCTCTCACAGTCCCCCTCCCCCTTCTGTCTCTCACAGTCCCCTCCCCCCTTATGCCTCTCACAGTCCCCCTCCCTCCTTCTGCATATAACAGTCCCCCTCCTCCCTTCTGTCTCTCACAGTCCCCCTCCCCCTTCTGCCTCTCACAGTCCCCCTCCCCCCTTCTGTATCTCACAGTCCCCCTCCCCCTTCTGTCTCTCACAGTCCCCCTCCCCCTTCTGTCTCTCACAGTCCCCCTCCCCCCTTCTGTCTCTCACAGTCCCCCTCCCCCCTTCTGTCTCTCGAAGTCCCCCTCCCCCCTTCTGTCTCCCACAGTCCCCCCCCCCTTCTGTCTCTCACAGTCCCCCTCCCTTCTTCTGTCTCTCACAGTGCCCCTCCCTTCTTCTGTCTCTCACAGTCCCCCACCCTTCTTCTGTCTCTGACAGTGCCCCCTCCCCCTTTCTGTCTCTCACAGTGCCCCCCCCCCTTCTGTCTCTCACAGTCCCCCTCCCCCCTTCTGTCTCTCACAGTCCCCCTCCCTTCTTCTGTCTCTCACAGTCCCCCCTTCTGTCTCTCACAGTGCCCCCTCCCCCTTCTGTCTCTCACAGTCCCCCTCCCCCCTTCTGACTCTCACAGTCCCCCTCCCTTCTTCTGTCTCGCACATTCCCCCCTTCTGCCTCTCACAGTCCCCCTCCCTCCTTCTGTCTCTCACAGTCCCCCTCCCTTCTTCTGTCTCTCACATTCCCCCCTTCTGCCTCTCACAGTCCCCCTCCCCCCTTTTGTCTCTCACAGTCCCCCTCCCCCCTTCTGTCTCTCACAGTCCCCCTCCCCCCTTCTGTCTCTCACAGTCCCCCTCCCTTCTTCTGTCTCTCACATTCCCCCCTTCTGCCTCTCACAGTCCCCCTCCCCCCTTTTGTCTCTCACAGTCCCCCTCCCCCCTTTTGTCTCTCACAGTGCCCCTCCCCCCTTCTGTCTCTCAAGTCCCCCTCCCTCCTTCTGCCTCTCACAGTCCCCCTCCCCCTTCTGTATCTCACAGTCCCCCTCTCCCCTTCTGTCTCTCACAGTGCCCCCTCCCCCTTCTGTCTCTCACAGTCCCCCTCCCCCCTTCTGACTCTCACAGTCCCCCTCCCTTCTTCTGTCTCGCACATTCCCCCCTTCTGCCTCTCACAGTCCCCCTCCCTCCTTCTGTCTCTCACAGTCCCCCTCCCTTCTTCTGTCTCTCACATTCCCCCCTTCTGCCTCTCACAGTCCCCCTCCCCCCTTTTGTCTCTCACAGTCCCCCTCCCCCCTTCTGTCTCTCACAGTCCCCCTCCCCCCTTCTGTCTCTCACAGTCCCCCTCCCTTCTTCTGTCTCTCACATTCCCCCTTCTGCCTCTCACAGTCCCCCTCCCCCCTTTTGTCTCTCACAGTCCCCCTCCCCCCTTTTGTCTCTCACAGTGCCCCTCCCCCCTTCTGTCTCTCAAGTCCCCCTCCCTCCTTCTGCCTCTCACAGTCCCCCTCCCCCTTCTGTATCTCACAGTCCCCCTCTCCCCTTCTGTCTCTCACAGTCCCCCTCCCCCCTTCTGTCTCTCACAGTCCCCCTCCCTTCTTCTGTCTCTCACAGTCCCCCTCCCCCCTTCTGTCTCTCACAGTCCCCCTCCCTTCTTCTGTCTCTCACAGTCCCCCTCCCCCCTTCTGTCTCTCACAGTCCCCCTCCCTTCTTCTGTCTCTCACAGTCCCCCTCACCCCTTCTGTCTCTCACAGTGCCCCATCCCCCTTCTGTCTCTCACAGTGCCCCTCCCTTCTTCTGTCTCTCACAGTCCCCCTCCCCCCTTCTGTCTCTCACAGTCCCCCTCCCTTCTTCTGTCTCTCACAGTCCCCCTCTCCCCTTCTGTCTCTCACAGTCCCCCTCCCTTCTTCTGTCTCTCACAGTCCCCCTCACCCCTTCTGTCTCTCACAGTCCCCCCTTCTGTCTCTCACAGTCCCCCTCCCCCCTTCTGCATCTCACAGTCCCCCTCCTCCCTTCTGTCTCTCACAGTCCCCCTCCCCCTTCTGCCTCTCACAGTCCCCCTCCCCCTTCTGTCTCTCACAGTCCCCCTCCCCCCTTCTGCCTCTCACAGTCCCCCTCCCCCCTTCTGCATCTCACAGTCCCCCTCCTCCCTTCTGTCTCTCACAGTCCCCCTCCCCCCTTTGGCCTCTCAAAGTCCCCCTCCCCCTTCTGTCTCTCACAGTCCTCCTCCCCCTTCTGTCTCTCACAGTCCCCCTCCCCCTTCTGTCTCTCACAGTCCCCTCCCCCCTTATGCCTCTCACAGTCCCCCTCCCTCCTTCTGCATATAACAGTCCCCCTCCTCCCTTCTGTCTCTCACAGTCCCCCTCCCCCTTCTGCCTCTCACAGTCCCCCTCCCCCCTTCTGTATCTCACAGTCCCCCTCCCCCTTCTGTCTCTCACAGTCCCCCTCCCCCTTCTGTCTCTCACAGTCCCCCTCCCCCCTTCTGTCTCTCACAGTCCCCCTCCCCCCTTCTGTCTCTCGAAGTCCCCCTCCCCCCTTCTGTCTCCCACAGTCCCCCTCCCCCTTCTGTCTCTCACAGTGGCCCCTCCCCCTTCTGTCTCTCACAGTCCCCCTCCCCCTTCTGTCTCTCGCAGTCCCCCTCCCCCCTTCTGTCTCTCACAGTCCCCCTCCCTTCTTCTGTCTCTCAAAGTGCCCCTCCCCCCTTCTGTCTCTAACAGTGACCCCTCCCCCTTCTATCTCTCACAGTCCCCCTCCCTTCTTCTGTCTCTCACAGTCCCCCTCCCTTCTTCTGTCTCTCACAGTCCCCCTCCCCCGTTCTGTCTCTCACAGTCCCCTCTTCTGTTTCTCACAGTCCCCCTCCCCCCTTCTGTCTCTCACAGTCCTCCTCCCCCCTTCTGTCTCTCACAGTCCCCCCTTATGCCTCTCACAGTCCCCCTCCCCCCTTCTGTCTCTCACAGTCCCCCTCCCCCCTTCTGTCTCTCACAGTCCCCCTCCCCCTTCTGTCTCTCACAGTCCCCCCTTCTGTCTCTCACAGTCCCCCTCCCCCCTTCTGCATCTCACAGTCCCCCTCCTCCCTTCTGTCTCTCACAGTCCCCCTCCCCCTTCTGCCTCTCACAGTCCCCCTCCCCCCTTCTGTCTCTCACAGTCCCCCTCCCTTCTTCTGTCTCTCACAGTCCCCCTCCCCCCTTCTGTCTCTCACAGTCCCCCTCCCTTCTTCTGTCTCTCACAGTCCCCCTCCCCCCTTCTGTATCTCACAGTCCCCCTCCCTTCTTCTGTCTCTCACAGTCCCCCTCCCCCCTTCTGTCTCTCACAGTCCCCCTCCCTTCTTCTGTCTCTCACAGTCCCCCTCCCCCCTTCTGTCTCTCACAGTCCCCTCTTCTGTTTCTCACAGTCCCCCTCCCCCTTCTGTCTCTCACAGTCCCCCTCCCCCCTTCTGTCTCTCACAGTCCCCCTCCCTTCTTCTGTCTCTCATAGTGCCCCTCCCCCCTTCTGTCTCTAACAGTGACCCCTCCCCCTTCTATCTCTCACAGTCCCCCTCCCTTCTTCTGTCTCTCACAGTCCCCCTCCCTTCTTCTGTCTCTCACAGTCCTCCTCCCCCCTTCTGTCTCTCACAGTCCCCCCTTCTGTCTCTCACAGTCCCCCTCCCCCTTCTGTCTCTCACAGTCCCCCCTTCTGTCTCTCACAGTCCCCCTCCCCTCTTCTGCATCTCACAGTCCCCCTCCTCCCTTCTGTCTCTCACAGTCCCCCTCCCCCTTCTGCCTCTCACAGTCCCCCTCCCCCTTCTGTCTCTCACAGTCCCCCTCCCCCCTTCTGCCTCTCACAGTCCCCCTCCCCCTTTCTGCATCTCACAGTCCCCCTCCTCCCTTCTGTCTCTCACAGTCCCCCTCCCCCCTTTGGCCTCTCAAAGTCCCCCTCCCCCTTCTGTCTCTCACAGTCCTCCTCCCCCTTCTGTCTCTCACAGTCCCCCTCCCCCTTCTGTCTCTCACAGTCCCCTCCCCCCCTTATACCTCTCACAGTCCCCCTCCCCCCTTCTGCATCTCACAGTCCCCCTCCTCCCTTCTGTCTCTCACAGTCCCCCTCCCCCTTCTGCCTCTCACAGTCCCCCTCCCCCCTTCTGTCTCTCACAGTCCCCCTCCCCCTTCTGTCTCTCACAGTCCCCCTCCCCCTTCTGTCTCTCACAGTCCCCCTCCCCCCTTCTGTCTCTCACAGTCCCCCTCCCCCCTTCTGTCTCTCGAAGTCCCCCTCCCCCCTTCTGTCTCCCACAGTCCCCCTCCCCCTTCTGTCTCTCACAGTGGCCCCTCCCCCTTCTGTCTCTCACAGTCCCCCTCCCCCTTCTGTCTCTCACAGTCCCCCTCCCCCCTTCTGTCTCTCACAGTCCCCCTCCCTTCTTCTGTCTCTCATAGTGCCCCTCCCCCCTTCTGTCTCTAACAGTGACCCCTCCCCCTTCTATCTCTCACAGTCCCCCTCCCTTCTTCTGTCTCTCACAGTCCCCCTCCCTTCTTCTGTCTCTCACAGTCCCCCTCCCCCCTTCTGTCTCTCACAGTCCCCTCTTCTGTTTCTCACAGTCCCCCTCCCCCCTTCTGTCTCTCACAGTCCTCCTCCCCCCTTCTGTCTCTCACAGTCCCCCCTTATGCCTCTCACAGTCCCCCTCCCCCCTTCTGTCTCTCACAGTCCCCCTCCCCCCTTCTGTCTCTCACAGTCCCCCTCCCCCTTCTGTCTCTCACAGTCCCCCCTTCTGTCTCTCACAGTCCCCCTCCCCCCTTCTGCATCTCACAGTCCACCTCCTCCCTTCTGTCTCTCACAGTCCCCCTCCCCCTTCTGCCTCTCACAGTCCCCCTCCCCCTTCTGTCTCTCACAGTCCCCCTCCCCCCTTCTGCCTCTCACAGTCCCCCTCCCCCCTTCTGCATCTCACAGTCCCCCTCCTCCCTTCTGTCTCTCACAGTCCCCCTCCCCCCTTCTGCCTCTCACAGTCCCCCTCCCCCTTCTGTCTCTCACAGTCCTCCTCCCCCTTCTCTCTCTCACAGTCCCCCTCTCCCTTCTGTCTCTCACAGTCCCCTCCCCCCTTATGCCTCTCACAGTCCCCCTCCCCCCTTCTGCATCTCACAGTCCCCCTCCTCCCTTCTGTATCTCACAGTCCCCCTCCCCCTTCTGCCTCTCACAGTCCCCCTCCCCCTACTGTCTCTCACAGTCCCCCTCCCCCTTCTGTCTCTCACAGTCCCCCTCCCCCCTTCTGCCTCTCACAGTCCCCCCTTCTGCCTCTCACAGTCCCCCTCCCCCTTCTGTCTCTCACAGTCCCCCTACCCCCTTCTGCCTCTCAGTCCCCCTCACCCCTTCTGTCTCTCACAGTCCCCCTCCCTTCTTCTGTCTCTCACAGTACCCCTCCCCCCTTCTGTCTCTCACAGTCCCCCTCCCTTCTTCTGTCTCTCACAGTCCCCCTCACCCCTTCTGTCTCTCACAGTCCCCCTCCCCCCTTCTGTCTCTCACAGTCCCCCCTTCTGTCTGTCACAGTCCCCCTCCCCCCTTCTGTCTCTCACAGTCCCCCCTTCTGTCTCTCACAGTCCCCCTCCCCCCTTCTGTCTCTCACAGTCCCCCCTTCTGTCTCTCACAGTCCCCCTCACCCCTTCTGTCTCTCACAGTCCCCCCTTCTGTCTCTCACAGTCCCCCTCACCCCTTCTGTCTCTCACAGTCCCCCTCCCCCTTCTGTCTCTCACACTCCCCCTCCCCCCTTCTGTCTCTCACAGTCCCTCTCCCCCCTTCTGCCTCTCACAGTCCCCCTCCCCCCTTCTGCCACTCACAGTCCCCATCCCCCCTTCTGCCTCTCACAGTCCCCCTCCCCCTTCTGCTTCTCACAGTCTCCCTCCCCCCTTCTGCCTCTCACAGTCCCCCTCCCCCCTTCTGCCTCTCACAGTCCCCCTCCCCCCTTCTGTCTCTCACAGTCCCCCTCCCCCTTCTGTCTCTCACAGTCCCCCTCCCCCTTCTGTCTCTCACAGTCCCCCTCCCCCTTCTGTCTCTCACAGTCCCCCTCCCCCTTCTGTCTCTCGAAGTCCCCCTCCCCCCTTCTGTCTCCCACAGTCCCCCTCCCCCTTCTGTCTCTCACAGTGCCCCCTCCCCCTTCTTTCTCTCACAGTCCCCCTCCCCCTTCTGTCTCTCACAGTCCCCCTCCCCCCTTCTGTCTCTCACAGTCCCCCTCCCTTCTTCTGTCTCTCATAGTGCCCCTCCCCCCTTCTGTCTCTAACAGTGACCCCTCCCCCTTCTATCTCTCACAGTCCCCCTCCCTTCTTCTGTCTCTCACAGTCCCCCTCCCTTCTTCTGTCTCTCACATTCCCCCTCCCCCCTTCTGTCTCTCACAGTCCTCCTCCCCCCTTCTGTCTCTCACAGTCCCCCCTTATGCCTCTCACAGTCCCCCTCCCCCCTTTTGTCTCTCACAGTCCCCCTCCCCCCTTCTGTCTCTCACAGTCCCCCTCCCCCTTCTGTCTCTCACAGTCCCCCATTCTGTCTCTCACAGTCCCCCTCCCCCCTTCTGCATCTCACAGTCCCCCTCCTCCCTTCTTTCTCTCACAGTCCCCCTCCCCCTTCTGCCTCTCACAGTCCCCCTCCCCCTTCTGTCTCTCACAGTCCCCCTCCCCCCTTCTGCCTCTCACAGTCCCCCTTCCCCCTTCTGCATCTCACAGTCCCCCTCCTCCCTTCTGTCTCTCACAGTCCCCCTCCCCCCTTCTGCCTCTCACAGTCCCCCTCCCCCTTCTGTCTCTCACAGTTCTCCTCCCCCTTCTGTCTCTCACAGTCCCCCTCCCCCTTCTGTCTCTCACAGTCTCCTCCCCCCTTATGCCTCTCACAGTCCCCCTTCCCCCTTCTGCATCTCACAGTCCCCCTCCTCCCTTCTGTCTCTCACAGTCCCCCTCCCCCTTCTGCCTCTCACAGTCCCCCTCCCCCTTCTGTCTCTCACAGTCCCCCTCCCCCTTCTGTCTCTCACAGTCCCTCTCCCCCCTTCTGCCTCTCACAGTCCCCCCTTCTGCCTCTCACAGTCCCCGTCCCCCTTCTGTCTCTCACAGTCCCCCTACCCCCTTCTGCCTCTCACAGTCCCCCTCACCCCTTCTGTCTCTCACAGTCCCCCTCCCCCCTTCTGTCTCTCACAGTCCCCCCTTCTGTCTCTCACAGTCCCCCTCCCCCCTTCTTTCTCTCACAGTCCCCCTCACCCCTTCTGTCTCTCACAGTCCCCCTCCCCCCTTCTGCTTCTCACAGTCCCCTCCCCCCTTCTACCTCTCACAATCCCCCTATCCCCTTCTGCCTCTCACAGTCCCCCTCCCCCTTCTGCCTCTCACTGTCCCCCTCCCCCTTCTGCCTCTCACAGTCCAGCTCCCCCCTTCTGTCCCTCACAGTCCCCCTCCCCCCTTCTGTCTCTCACAGTCCCCCCCCCCCTTCTGTCTCTCACAGTCCCCCTCCCCCCTTCTGTCTCTCACAGTCCCCCTCCCCCTTCTGTCTCTCACAGTCCCCCTCCCCCTTCTGTCTCTCACAGTCCCCCTCCCCCCTTCTGTCTCTCACAGTCCCCCTACCCCCTTCTGTCTCTCGAAGTCCCTCTCCCTCCTTCTGTCTCTCACAGTCCCCCTCCCCCTTCTGTCTCTCACAGTCCCCCTCCCCCTTCTGTCTCTCACAGTATCCCTCTCCCTTCTGTCTCTCACAGTCCCCCCTTCTGTCTCTCACAGTCCCCCTCCCCCCTTCTGCATCTCATAGTCCCCCTCCCCCCTTCTGTCTCTCCCAGTCCACCTCCCCCCTTCTGTCTCTCACAGTCCCCCTCCCCCTTCTGTCTCTCACAGTCCCCCCTTCTGTCTCTCACAGTCCACCTCCCCCCTTCTGCCTCTCACAGTCCCCCTCCCCCTTCTGTCTCTCACAGTCCCCCTCCCCCCTTCTGCCTCTCACAGTCCCCTTCCCCCCTTCTGCATCTCACAGTCCCCCTCCTCCCTTCTGTCTCTCACAGTCCCCCTCCCCCCTTCTGCCTCTCACAGTCCCCCTCCCCCTTCTGTCTCTCACAGTCCCCCTCCCCCTTCTGTCTCTCACAGTCCCCCTCCCCCTTCTGTCTCTCACAGTCCCCTCCCCCTTTATGCCTCTCACAGTCCCCCTCCCCCCTTCTGTCTCTCACAGTCCCCCTCCCCCCTTCTGCATCTCACAGTCCCCCCTTCTGCCTCTCACAGTCCCCCTCCCCCCTTCTGTCTCTCACAGTCCCCCTCCCCCCTTCTGTCTCTCACAGTCCTCCTCCCCCTTCTGTCTCTCACAGTCCCCCCTTCTGTCTCTCACAGTCCCCCTCCCCCCTTCTGCATCTCACAGTCCCCCTCCTCCCTTCTGTCTCTCACAGTCCCCCTCCCCCCTTCTGCCTCTCACAGTCCCCCTCCCCCTTCTGTCTCTCACAGTCCGCCTCCCCCCTTCTGCCTCTCACAGTCCCCCTCCCCCCTTCTGCATCCCACAGTCCCCCTCCTCCCTTCTGTCTCTCACAGTCCCCCTCCCCCTTCTGTCTCTCACAGTCCCCCTCCCCCTTCTGTCTCTCACAGTCCCCTCCCCCCTTATGCCTCTCACAGTCCCCCTCCCCCCTTCTGCATCTCACAGTCCCCCTCCTCCCTTCTGTCTCTCACAGTCCCCCTCCCCCTTCTGCCTCTCACAGTCCCCCTCCCCCTTCTGTCTCTCACAGTCCCCCTCCCCCTTCTGTCTCTCACAGTCCCCCTCCCCCCTTCTGCATCTCACAGTCCCCCCTTCTGCCTCTCACAGTCCCCCTCCCCCTTCTGTCTCTCACAGTCCCCCTACCCCCTTCTGCCTCTCACAGTCCCCCTCACCCCTTCTGTCTCTCACAGTCCCCCTCCCCCCTTCTGTCTCTCACAGTCCCCCCTTCTGTCTCTCACAGTCCCTCTCCCCCCTTCTTTCTCTCACAGTCCCCCTCACCCCTTCTGTCTCTCACAGTCCCCCTCCCCCCTTCTGTCTCTCACAGTCCCCCCTTCTGCTTCTCACAGTCTCCCTCCCCCCTTCTACCTCTCACAGTCCCCCTCCCCCCTTCTGCCTCTCACAGTCCCCCTCCCCCTTCTGCCTCTCACTGTCCCCCTCCCCCTTCTGCCTCTCACAGTCCACCTCCCCCCTTCTGTCTCTCACAGTCCCCCTCTCCCCTTCTGTCTCTCACAGTCCCCCCCCCCTTCTGTCTCTCACAGTCCCCCTCCCCCTTCTGTCTCTCACAGTCCCCGTCCCCCTTCTGTCTCTCACAGTCCCCCTCCCCCTTCTGTCTCTCACAGTCCCCCTCCCCCCTTCTGTCTCTCACAGTCCCCCTCCCCCCTTCTGTCTCTCGAAGTCCCCCTCCCGCCTTCTGTCTCTCACAGTCCCCCTCCCCCTTCTGTCTCTCACAGTGCCCCCTCCCCCTTCTGTCTCTCACAGTCCCCCTCCCCCTTCTGTCTCTCACAGTCCCCCTCCCCCTTCTGTCTCTCACAGTCCCCCTCCCTTCTTCTGTCTCTCACAGTCCCCCTCCTCCCTTCTGTCTCTCACAGTCCCCCTCCCCCCTTCTGCCTCTCACAGTCCCCCTCCCCCTTCTGTCTCTCACAGTCCCCCTCCCCCCTTCTGCCTCTCACAGTCCCCCTCACCCGATCTGCATCTCACAGTCCCCCTCCTCCCTTCTGTCTATCACAGTCCCCCTCCCCCCTTCTGCCTCTCACAGTCCCCCTCCCCCTTCTGTCTCTCACAGTCCCCCTCCCCCTTCTGTCTCTCACAGTCCCCCTCCCCCTTCTGTCTCTCACAGTCCCCCTCCCCCCTTCTGCCTCTCACAGTCCCCCTCCCCCCTTCTGCATCTCACAGTCCCCCTCCTCCCTTTTGTCTCTCACAGTCCCCCTCCCCCTTCTGCCTCTCACAGTCCCCCTCCCCCTTCTGTCTCTCACTGATCCCCTCCCCCTTCTGTCTCTCACAGTCCCCCTCCCCCCTTCTGCATCTCAGAGTCCCCCATTCTGCCTCTCACAGTCCCCCTCCCCCTTCTGTCTCTCACAGTCCCCCTACCCCCTTCTGCATCTCACAGTCCCCCTCCCCCCTTCTGCCTCTCACAGTCCCCCTCCCCATTCTGCCTCTCACAGTCCCCCTCCCCTCTTCTGTCTCTCACAGTTCCCCCCCCCCTTCTGTCTCTCACAGTCCCCCCTTCTGTCTCTCACAGTCCCTCTTCCCCCTTCTGTCTCTCACAGTCCCCCCTTCTGCCTCTCACAGTCCCCCTTCCCCCTTCTGTCTCTCACAGATCCCCCCCTTCTGTTTCTCACAGTACTCCCTCTCTCTCACAGTACTCCCTCTCTCTCACAGTACTCCCTCTCTCTCACAGTTCTCCTTCTCTCTCTCACAGTTCTTTCCCTTTCTCTCACAGTTCCCTCTTTCTCTCTCTCACAGTTTTCCTCTTCTCTCTCTGTTCTCCCTTTCTTTCTCACAGTTCTCTACCTCTCTCACACAGTTCCTCCCTTCTCTCAGAGTTTTCCTCTTCTCTCTCATAGTTCTCCCTCTCTCTCAGTTTTCCCCTCTCTCTCACAGTTCTCCTTCTCTCTCAGTTTTCCTCTTCGATCTCCCAGTTCTCCCCCTCTCATAATTCCCTCCTTCTCTCTCTCAGTTTTCCTTTTCTCTTTCACAGTTCTCCCCCTCTCTCTCAGTTTTCCTATTCTCTCTCACAGTCCCCCTCCCTTCTTCTGTCTCTCACAGTCCCCCTCCCCCCTTCTGTCTCTCACAGTCCCCCTTCCCCTTCTGTCTCTCACAGTTCCCCCTCCCCCCTTCTGTCTCTCAAAGTGCTCCCTCCCCCCTTGTGTCTCTCACAGTTCCCCCTCCCCCCTTCTGTCTCTCAAAGTGCTCCCTCCCCCCTTCTGTCTCTCACAGTTCCCCCTCCCCCCTTCTGTCTCTCACAGTGCCCTCTCCTCCCTTCTGTCTCTCACAGATCCCCCCTTCTGTCTCTCACAGTGCCCTCTCCCCCCTTCTGTCTCTCACAGTTCTCCTTCTCTCTTTCAGTTTTCCTCTTCTCTCTCACAGTTCACCTTCTCTTTCTCTGTTTTCCTATTCGATCTCACAGTTCTCCTTCTCTCTCTGTTTTCCTTTCCCCCAGTTCTCCCTCTCTCACAGTTCTGCCTCTCTCTCACAGTTCTCCCTCTCTCTCAGTTTTCCCCCTCTCTCTCACAGTTCTCCCTCTCTCTCAGTTTTCCCCTCTCTCTCACAGTTCTCCCTCTCTCTCAGTTTTCTCCCTCTCTCTCACAGTTCTCCCTCTCTCTCAGTTTTCCCCTCTCTCTCACAGTTCTCCCTCTCTCTCAGTTTTTCCCTCTCTCTCACAGTTCTCCCTCTCTCTCAGTTTTCCCCTCTCTCTCACAGTTCTCCCTCTCTCTCAGTTTTCCCCTCTCTCTCACAGTTCTCCCTCTCTCTCAGTTTTCCCCTCTCTCTCACAGTTCTCCCTCTCTCTCAGTTTTCCCCTCTCTCTCACAGTTCTCCTTCTCTCTCACATTTTTCCTTTTCTCTCCCCCAGTTCTCCCTCTCCCCCAGTTCTCCTTCTCTGTCAGTTCCCCTTCTCTCTCTGTTTTCCTCTTCTCTCTCACAGTTCTCTCTCTCTCTCAGTTGTCCTCTTCGATCTCACAGTTCTCCCCCTCTCTCTCATAATTCCCTCCTTCTCTCTCTCAGTTTTCCTTTTCTCTCTCACAGTTCTCCTTCTCTCTCACAGTTTTTATCTTCTCTCTCACAGTTCTCCTTCTCTCTCACAGTTCCCTTTCTCTCTCAGTTCTCCTCTCTCACAGTTTTCCTCTTCTCTCACAGTTTCCCCTCTTTCTATCAGTTTTCCGCTTCTCTCTCACATATTTCCTTTTCTCTTTCACAGTTCTCCCCCTCTCTCTCAGTTTTCCTATTCTCTCTCACAGTTCTCACTCTCTCTCTCTTTCAGTTTTCCTCGTCTCTTTCACAGTTCTCCCTCTCTCTCTGTTTTCATCTTTTCTGCCACAGTTCTCTCTCTCTCTCAAAGTTCTCTCTGTCTCAGTTATCCCTCTCTCTCTCAGTTTTCCTCTTCTCTCTCACAGTTTTTTTCTTCTCTCTCAGTTCTCCGTCTCGTTCACAGTTCTCCCTCTCTCTCAGTTTTCATCTTCTCTCTCACATTTTTCCTCTACTCTCACGGTTCACCATCTCTCTCTCAGTTTTCCTCTTCTCTCTCACAGTTTACCCTCTCTCTCAGTTTTTCTCTTCTCTCTCACATTCTCCCTCTCTCTCTGTTTTCCTCCTCTCTCTCACAGTCCCCTCCCCTCTCTCTCTTTCTCAGTTTACCTCTTCTCACAGTTCTGTCCCTCTCTTTCAGTTTTCCTCTTCTCTGTCAGAGTTCTCCATTTCTCTCTCTCTCTCACAGTTCTCCCTCTCTCTCAGTTCTCCCTCGTTCTCTCACAGTTCTCCCTCTCTCACAGTTTCCCTCTCTCTCTCACAGTTCTCCCTCTCTCTCTCTCTCACAGTTTTCCCTCTCTCTCAGTTCTCCCTCGTTCTCTCTCACAGTTCTCCCTCTCTTTCTCACAGTTCTCCCTCTCTCTCAGTTCTCCCTCGTTCTCTCTTACAGTTCTCCCTCCCCCCTCTCTCTCTCAGTTCTCCCTCTCTCACAGTTCTCCCTCTCTCTCTCTCTCACAGTTTCCCCTCTCTCTCAGTTCTCCCTCGTTCTCTCTCACAGTTCTCCCTCTCTTTCTCTCAGTTCTCCCTCTCTCTCAGTTCTCCCTCGTTCTCTCACAGTTCTCCCTCTCTCTCTCTCAGTTCTCCCTCTCTTTCAGTTCTCCCTCGTTCTCTCTTACAGTTCTCCCTCCCTCTCTCTCTCTCTCAGTTCTCCCTCTCTCACAGTTCTCCCTCCCTCTCTCTCTCTCAGTTCTCCCTCGTTCTCTCTCACAGTTCTCTCTCTCTCTCCCACAATCCATTCTTGCATCTATTGGTGGATGTTGTTATTCCCAGCATGGCCATGAAGTCTGAGATGATATTCTGGGACATACCGACGGAGCTGGTCTCTGAGTGTTGCTGGGCGGTCTTCCAGGATGGAGACCAGAACAAGGCGGTCATTGACGATATCGACAAGACACTCAAGTTTGTGATTGGTTGTGGTCATGTTGTTGGTTCTGGTCTTGTTGTTTGTTCTGGTCATGTTGGTTCTGGTCATGTTGTTGGTTCTGGTCATGTTGTTGGTTCTGGTCATGTTGTTGGTTCTGGTCTTGTTGTTTGTTCTGGTCATGTTGGTTCTGGTCATGTTGTTGGTTCTGGTCATGTTGTTGGTTCTGGTCATGTTGTTGGTTCTGGTCATGTTGTTGGTTCTGGTCATGTTGTTTGTTCTGGTCATGTTGGTTCTGGTCATGTTGTTGGTTCTGGTCATGTTGTTTGTTCTGGTCATGTTGGTTCTGGTCATGTTGTTGGTTCTGGTCATGTTGTTTGTTCTGGTCATGTTGTTTGTTCTGGTCATGTTGTTGGTTCTGGTCATGTTGTTGGTTCTGGTCATGTTGTTGGTTCTGATAATGTTGTTGGTTCTGGTCATGTTGTTGGTTTTGGTCATGTTGTTAGCCCTGGTCATGTTGTTGTTGTTGTTGGCCCTTGTTATGTTGTTGGTTCTGGTCATGTTGTTGGTGTTATTGGCCCTGGTCATGTTGTTGATGTTATTGGCCCTGGTCATGTTGGTGTTGTTGGCCCTGGTCATGTTGTTGGCCCTGGTCATGTTGTTGGTGTTATTGGCCCTGGTCATGTTGTTGGTGTTGTTGGCCCTGGTTATGTTGTTGGTGTTGTTGGCTCTGGTCATGTTGTTAGCCCTGGTCATGTTGTTGGCCTTGGTCATGTTGTTAGTGTTGTTGACCCTTGTCATGTTGTTGGTTCTCGTCATGTTGTTGGTTTTGTTGGCTCTGAACATGTTGTTGGCTCAGATCATGTTGCTGGCTGTAGCCATAATGTTGGTGTTGTTGGCTCTGGTCATGTTGTTGGCAATGGTCAAGTTGTTGGCTCTGGTCATGTTGTGGGTCTGGTCATGTTGTTGGCTCTGATAGTTTGTGTATAGTGTTGGCTCTTGTCTTGTTGTTAGCTCTGGTCATTTTGTAAGCTCTGGTCTTGTTGTTGGCTCTGGCCATGTTGATGGCTCTGGTCAAGTTGTTGGTATTGTTTACTCTGGTCATGTTGGTGGCTCTGGTCATGTTGTTGGCTCTTGTCATGTTGTGGACTCTGGTCATGTTCTTGGCATTGGTCACGTTCTTGGTGTTGTTGGTTCTGATGATGTTGTTGGTTTTTTTCATGTTGTTGGCTCTGATCATATTCTTGGCTCTGGTCATGTTGTTGGCTCTTGTCATGTTGTTGGCTCTAGTCTTGTTGTTGGAATTGTTGACGCTGTTCATATTGTTGATTTCATACTGTTTTTTGACTCTGTTGGTGTTGTTGTGTTGTTGACTCTGGTGAGGTTGTTGGTAATGTTAACTCTGATCATGTTGTTGGATCTGGTCATGTTGTTGAGTCTGGTCTTGTACTTGACACTGGTCATGTTGTTGGTATTTTTGGCTCTGGTCATGTTGTTGGCTCTGGTCGTGTTCTTGGTGTTGTTGGCACTGGTTATGTTGCTCGTGTTGTTGGTTCTGTCATGTTGTTGGTTGTGGTCATGTTGTTGGTTTTGGCCATGCTGTTGGTTGTGGTCATGTTATTGGTTGTGGTCATGTTGTTGGTTGTGATCATGTTGTTGGTTGTGGTCATGTTGTTGGTTGTGGTCATGCTGTTGGTTGTGGTCATGCTGATGGTTGTGGTCATGTTGTTGGTTGTGGTCATGTTGTTGGTTGTGGCCATGTTGTTGGTTGTGGTCATGTTGATGGTTGTGGTCATGTTGATGGTTGTGGTCAGTGATGTTTTAGTTGTGGTCATGTTGATGGCTGTGGTCATGTTGATGGTTGTTGTCATGTTGACGGTTGTGGTCATGTTGATGGTTGTGGTCATGTTGATGGTTGTGGTCATATTGTTGGCCCTGGTCATGTTGGATGCTCTGGTCATGTTGTTGGTTGTGGTCATGTTGATGGTTGTGGTCATGTTGTTGGTTGTGGTCATGTTGATGGTTGTGGTCATGTTGTTGGTTGTGGTCATGTTGATGGTTGTGGTCATGTTGTTGGTTGTGGTCATGTTGTTGGTTGTGGTCATGTTGTTGGTTGTGGTCATGTTGATGGTACTGTGGTCATGTTGTTGGTTGTGGTCATGTTGATGGTACTGTGGTTAGTGATGTTTTAGTTGTGGTCATGTTGTTGGTTGTGGTCATGTTGATGGTACTGTGGTTAGTGATGTTTTAGTTGTGGTCATGTTGATGGTACTGTGGTTAGTGATGTTTTAGTTGTGGTCATGTTGATGGTACTGTGGTTAGTGATGTTTTAGTTGTGGTCATGTTGATGGTACTGTGGTTAGTGATGTTTTAGTTGTGGTCATGTAGATGGTACTGTGGTTAGTGATGTTTTAGTTGTGGTCATGTTGATGGTACTGTGGTTAGTGATGTTTTAGTTGTGGTCATGTTGATGGTACTGTGGTTAGTGATGTTTTAGTTGTGGTGTTAACCCTAGTATCAATGTTGATAATGAGGCGACCATTGTAAGAATTATGGGATGTTGTCAGTTTAAGTACATCTGGGCAGTGGGCAAGTTACTGTCGCTATGTACATCCAGCCCACATCCTCCCAAACACACAAACACCCACTTCCTCCAAACATACACACACACCTCCTCCCAAACACACACCCACCTCCTCCCAAACAGTCAAACACCCACCTCCTCCCAAACACACAAATACCCACCTCCTCCCAAACAGTCAAACACCCACCCCCTCCCAAACAGTCAAACACCCACCTCCTCGTAAACACACAAACACCCACCTCCTCGCAAACACACAAACACCCACCTCCTCCCAAACACACACCCACCTCCTCCGAAACACACACCCACCTCCTCCCAAACACACACCCACCTCCTCCCAAACAATCAAACACCCACCTCCTCCCAAACACACAAACACTCACCTCTTCCCAAACACACACCCACCTTCTCCCAAACACACAAACACCCACCTACTTTCAAACACCCACCTCCTCCCAAAAACACACCCACCTCTTCACAAACACACACCCACCTCTTCCTAAACACACACTCACCTCCTTCAAACACACATCCACCTCCTCCCAAATATACACCCACCTCCTCCCAAATACACATCCACCTCCTCCCAAACACACAAACACCCACCTCCTCCCAAACACACAAACACCCAACTCCTCCCAAACACACACCCACCTCCTCCGAAACACACAAACACCCACCTTCTCCCAAACACACACCCACCTTCTCCCAAACACACACCCACCTTCTCCCAAACACACAAACACCCACCTACTCTCAAACACCCACCTCCTCCAAAAAACACACCCACATCCTCCCCAAAACAAACATCCACCTCCTCCCAAACACAAGAACACACTCCTCCTCCCAAACAGACACCCACCTCCTCCCAAACAGACACCCACCTCCTCCCAAACAGACACCCACCTCCTCCCAAACACCCGTCCATCCACCTCCCGTCCCACACACCCACCCACCAACCTCCCTTCCCACACACCAACCCACAAACCTCTCCTCCCACCAACCTCCCTTCCCACACACCCACATACCAACCTCCCTTCCCACACACCCACCCACCAACCTCCCTTCCCACACACCCACCAACCAACCGGCCCTCCCACACACCCACCAACCAACCTCTTTTCCCACACACCCACCCACCAACCTCTCCTCCCACCAACCTCCCTTCCCACACACCCAACCACCAACCTCTTTTCCCACACACCCACCCACCAACCTCCCTTCCCACACACCCACCCACCAACCTCTCTTCCCACACACCCACCCACCAACCTCCCTTCCCACACACCCACCCACCAACCTCTCTTCCCACCAACCTCCCTTCCCACACACCCACCCACCAACCTCCCTTCCCACACACCCACCCACCAACCTCCCTTCGCACACACCCACCCACCAACCTCCCTTCCCACACACCCACCCACCAACCTCCCTTCCCACACACCCACCCACCAACCTCCCTTCCCAAACACCCACCCACCAACCTCCCTTCCCACACACCCACCCACCAACCTCTCCTCCCACCAGCCTCCCTTCCCACACACCCACCCACCAACCTCCCTTCCCACACACCCACCCACCAACCTCTCCTCCCACCAGCCTCCCTGCCCACACACCCACCCACCAACCTCCCTTCCCACACACCCACCAACCAGCCTGCCCTCCCACACACCTACCCACCAACCTCTCCTCCAACACACCCACCCACCAACCTGCCTTCCCACACACCCACCCACCAACCTCCCTTTCCACACACCCACCCACCAACCTGCCTTCTTACACACCCACCCACCAACCTCCCTTCCCACCCACCCACCTCCCCACCCACACTAACCCTCCGACCAATATGAATGACCTATGACCTGTCTGTGTGGCAGGGACCCGTACGAATGGATCACATGCCGTCATAAATTTTATAACCTTGTATGGAACACGATGTCCAACCCAGGATACTCAGTGACAGCCAAGGTAAGTTTCAATGTCCTCTATGTCTCTCTCCCTCTCTCTCTCCCTCTCTTTCTCTCTCTCTGTCACTCTTCCAACTTCAGTTTCTAGACATGTATATCTCTCACACACACTCTCTCTCTCTCTCTCTCTCTCTCTGTTTGTCAATCTTCCAACTTCAGTTTCTAGACATGTATATCTCTCACACACACTCTCTCTCTCTCTCTCTCTCTCTCTGTTTGTCAATCTTCCAACTTCAGTTTCTAGACATGTATATCTCACACACACTCTCTCTCTCTCTCTCTCTCTCTCTCTCTCTCTCTCTGTTTGTCAATCTTCCAACTTCAGTTTCTAGACATGTATATCTCTCACACACACTCTCTCTCTCTCTCTCTGTTTGTCCCTCTAATTCAGTTTCTAGACATGTTTGTATCTCTCACACACTCTCTCTCTCCCTCTCTTTCTATTTGTCACTCTTCCCACTTCAGTTTCTAGACATGTTTATATCTCTCACACACACAAACTCTCTCTCTCTCTCTCTCTCTCTCTCTGTTTTGTCACTTTTCCTACTTCAGTTTCTAGACATGTTTATATCTCTCACACACACATACTCTCTCTCTCTCTCTCTCTCTCTCTCTCTCTCTCTGTTTGTCACTTTTCCTACTTCAGTTTCTAGACATGTTTATATCTCTCACACACACATACTCTCTCTCTCTCTCTCTCTCTGTTTGTCACTTTTCCTACCTCAGTTTCTAGACATGTCTATATCTCTCTCACACACACTCTATCACTCCATCTCTCTCTGTCTGTCCCTCTTCCTACTTGAGTTTATAGACATGTTTACATCTCCCACACACACTCTCTCTATCCGTAACCATATGTCCCTTTCTCTGCACCCTCTTCTCTCTTCTCAGATTTGGAACATCATTTACGACACATTCGTGGCATTGGCCTCTCTCACCTTCGTGCTGGAGAGCGAACCCACTTTACGTTACATCCCAGATGAGGTCAAATTAACGATGAATGGCAGTATACCGACACCTGGCCAGTTTCGCTTCCTCATGTACTCGGTGGAGGTGCTGCCACTCTACGCCCTGGACATGATATGCTGGATCTTCTTCACCATCGAGTTCTTCGTCCGCTTCTTCTTCTGTCCGCGCAAGAGTGTCTTCATCAAGTGAGGTTATCTCTCTTCCCCCCTCTCGTCTCTACCTCTCTCTACCCTCTCCCTCTCGTCTCTACCTTTCTTTCCCTTTATCTCCTTCCTCCCTCACCCACTCTCTCTCCCCTTACCTCTCTTTCTCCTCCCTCCCTCTCCCACTCTCTCTCTTCCTCTCTCTCGTCTCTCGCTCTCCGACACTCACTCTACCTGTCTCTCCTTCCTCCCTCTCCCACTATCTCTCCATTTACCTCTCTCTTCTTCTCTCCGTCATTCCCTCTCCCTCCCTCTCTATCTATCTCTATTCTATCTCTTTCCCTCACTCATCCCCCCTTTTCCTTCCACCTCTACCCCTCTCTCTCACTTCTGTTTCTCTCATTCCCTTTCTATCTCTTCATCAAGTACGTTAACTCTCTCTCCGTCTCTTTCTGCCTCCATTTCCCGTATCCCTCTCACTCTCTCTTCATCAAGTAAGTTTTCTACTCTCACCTCCATCCCTCTGTGACCTTTCGCCCTCCCTCCCTCTCACTTCCTTTCCTCCCACCTCCCTCTTTCATCTTTCTTCCTCCCTCTCTCTCTCTGGACTCTCATCCTCCCTCCCACCTCCCTTACCTCCCTCTCTCGATCACCTCCCTCCCTCACCATACCCATCTCGCCTCTCTCCATCTGTGCCTCACCTAAAATCCTTTCCACACCTCCCTCTCTGCCCTCCATCATTCTTTCACATCCCTCACTCACCTCTCTCCTTCCTTCACATCCCTCACTGACTTCCCTCCAACTTCTCTCCCTTCTTCCTTCCCCCTCACCTCCCTCTCTCATTCTATAACCTCCCTTCTAATCTCACCTTTCTCTCTCCACCTAAACTTTCTTTCTCACCTCCCTCGCGCTATAACCTCCTTCCCTATGACCACTGTCACCTCTCTCTCTCAACTATCTCACCTCCTTTTCTCTCCCTCCCTCTCTCCACATCCCTCACTCACCTCTCTCCCTCAGCCTTTCTCTTCCTCGAATCGCTCCCTCTCTTATTTCTCTCCATCCCTCTCTTTCTCACCTCCCTCCCCCCCTCTCTTTTCCACCTCCCTATCTCTCGCCTCTGTTCCTCACCTCCCTCCTTCTCTCAGTTCCTGTCTTCACCTCCCTGCTTCCCTCACCTCGCTTACTCACCTATGTCCTTCTCTCACCTCCCTCTATCGCTTCCCTCCCTCTCTCTTTCTCTCTTACCTCCGCCACTCTTCCCCCCACCTTAGCCACCCTCTCCACCCCCCTCCTATTATTCAATCTTCTCCGTGTGCCCATCTGCAGGTCCAAGCTGAACATCATGGACGTGTTCCTGCTGACGACTGTTTGGATCATCGTAGGCATCAAGCAGCTAATAGATATGAAGTTCAACCAGACTGGAGAGTTCTTCTTCCTGACACGAGTAAGTGTCTCCCCTGGTCTGTCTGTCTCACCTGGTCTGTCTGTCTCACCTAGTCTGTCTGTCTGTCTGACCTGGTCTGTTTGTCTCACCTGGTCTGTCTGTCTGTCTCACCTGGTCTGTCTGTCTGTCTCACCTGGTCTGTCTGTCTGTCTCACATGGTCTGTATGTCTGTCTCACCTGATCTGTCTGTCTGTCTCACCTGGTCTGTCTGTCCCACTTGGTCTGTCTGTATCACCTGGTCTGTCTGTCTCGCCTGGAATGTCTTTCTATCTGTCTCACCTGGTCTGTCTGTCTCTCACCTGGTCTCTCTGTCTATCTATCCTGACTCTCTGTCTCACCTGGTCTGTATGTCTGTCTCACCTGGCCTGTCTGTCTGTCTCACCTGGTGGGTCTGTCTGTCTTACCTGGTCTGTCTGTCTCACATGGTCTGTCTGTCTGACCTGGTCTGTATGTCTCACCTGGTTTGTCTATCTCACCTAGTCTGTCTGTCTCACCTGGTCTGTCTATCTCACCTCGTCTGTCTGTCTCACCTGGTCTGTCTGTCTGACCTGGTCTGTCTGTCTCACCTGGTCTGTCTCTCACCTGGTCTATCTGTCGCAACTGGTCTGTCTGTCTCATCTGGTTTGTCTGCCTCACCTCGTTTGTCTGTCTGTCTCACCTGGTCTGTCTGTCTTACCTGGTCTATCTGTCTTTCTTATTTGGTCTGTCTGTCTTTCTGTCTGACGTTAAATGTCTGTCTCACCTGGTCTATCTGTCTCACTTAGTCTCTCACCTGACATGTCTGTTTAACCTGGTCTGTCTACCTCACCTGATTTGTCTGCGTCACCTGATCTGTCTGTCTTACCTGGTCTATATCAAATGGTCTGTCTGACCTGGTCTGTCTCATCTGATCTGTCTGTTTCACATGATATGTCTCTCACCTGGTCTGTTTGTCTCACCTCGTATGACTGCTTCACCTGATCTGTCACACAGTCTGTCTCATCTGGACTGGTCTGTTTAACTTGGTCTGTTTCCGCTTGTCTGTCTGTCTCACCTGGGCTGTCTGTCTCACCCGGTCTCTCTGTCTCACCTGGTCTGTCTGTCTCACCTGGTATGTCTCATTTGGTTTGTCTGTCTCAGCTATATTCTGTCCAACATGAACTGTCTGTCTCAACTGGTCTGTTTGTCTCACTTGGTCTGTCTCACCTGATCTGTTAGTTTCACCTGGAATGTCTGTCTCACTTGGTCTGTCTGTCTCCGCTAGTCTGTCTGACTCCCTTGGACTTTATATCTTACCTGGTCTATCTCATTTTGTCTATCTGTCTCACATTGTCTATCTCATCTAGTCTATCTTACTTGGTCTGTCTGTCTTGCCTAGTCTATCTCACTCGGTCTGTCTTACCGGGTCTATCTCATCTTCTCTGTCTTACCTAGTCTATCTCATTTAGTATGTCTGTCTCACCTGATCTGCCTGTCTCACCTAATCTGTCTGTCTTACTAGGTCTATCTCACCTTATCTGTCTGTCTCCCCTGATCTGTCTGTCTCACTTGGTGTGTCTGTCTCGTCTGGTCTATCTCACCTGATCTGTCTGTCTCACCTGATCTGTCTGTCTCGTCTGGTCTCTCTGACCTGGTCTGTTTCACCTGCACTGGTCTGTCTCACTTGGTCTGTCTAACCTTAACAAAACGCCATCTTGGAAGTGGGATCTCAGTACAACTGTAGGATGGGCTTGTGGCCTTCCTATTTCGTTTATAAAATCCGCCTACATCATGGTAGACTGGACTTGTGGTCTTCCTATTTCGTTTATAACATATGCCTACATCATGGTAGACTAAGCTTGTGGCCTTCCTGATTGGTTTATTAAATCTGCCTACATCATGGTAGACTGGGCTTGTGGCCTTCCTGATTGGTTTATTAAATCTGCTTACATCACGGTAGACTGGACTTGTGGCCTTCCTGATTGGTTTATTAAATCTTCCTACATCATGGTAGACTGGACTTGTGACCTTCCTGATTGGTTTACTAAATCTGTCTACATCATGGTAGATTGGAGAAAGGAAGGACATTTAACGGTTGCCCGCTTCATGTTTCCAGGTCACGATGAACTCGTTCAAGGCCATGCGCGTGCTACGAATATTTACTGTCCTATACAGGAATGAGTACACCAAGGTCATGCTCCTGTCACTCAACGCTTCACTCCACCCCCTCAGTCTGCTCATGGTGAGGCTTGGCTGTATCAGTCTGGGTTATCTCTGACTCTCTCACACACACTCTCTAACTCTCACACACACTCTCTCACACACTCTCTTATATACACTCTCTTATATTCACTCTATCACACACACGCTCGCACACACACTCTCTCTCTCACACACACTCTCTCACACACACTCTCTCTCACACACACTCTCTCATTCTCACTTACACACTCTTTCAAACACTCTCTCACACACATTCTCTCACACACACTCTGTCACACACATTCTCTCACACACACTCTGTCACACACATTCTCTCACACACACTCTCTCCCACACACTCTCTCTCACACACTCTCTCACTCACACACTCACACACACTCTCTCACTTTCACATACACACTCTCTCACACACTAACACACACTCACACACACTCTTTCACTCTCTCACACACACACTCTCTCACACACTCACACACACGCTCTTACACACTCAAACACATTCACACTCACACACACACTCACACACACACTTACACACACTTATACACACACTCACACACTCACTCATACACACTCACACACACTCACACACTCACTCACACACTCACACTTACACATACACACTCCCACACACACCCACACACTCACACTCACACACACACTCACACTAACACACTCACACACAGACTCACACACCCTCACTCACTCACACACACACTCACTCAGACACACAGTCACACACACACACTCACACACACACGCACTCACACACACACACTCACTCACACACACACAACACTCACTCACACACACATACTCACTCTCACACACACACTCACTCACACACACAGTCACTAACATACACTCACACACACACACTCACACACAGTCCCGCACACATACACTCACTCACACACACTCACACAACACTCACACACACTCACTCACACACACACTCACTCACACACACACAGTCACTAACATACACTCACACACAGTCACGCACACATACACTCACTCACAAACACTCACACAACACTCACACACACTCACTCACACGCACGCACCCACGCACACTCACGCACGCACGCACGCACACACACACACAAACACACACGCACAGACACACACACATGCACTGACACACACACAGACACGCACAGACACACACGCATACACACACATGCACAGACACACACGCACAGACACACACGCACACACACACACGTACAGATACACACAGACACGCACGCAAAGACACACACACACACGCACAGACACACACGCACAGACACAAAAGAGCAGACACCCACTAGCAGACACACACAATCACAGACAGACTCGCATATAGACAAACACACGCACACACACATGCACACACGCTTACACACACACACACAAACGCACACACTCTAACACACACACACGCACATACACATACACGCACAGACGCACACGCACATACACACACGCACAGACACACACGCACAGACACAAAAGAGCAGACAGGCACGAACAGACACACACGCACACAATCACAGACAGACTCGCATACAGAAAAACACACACACACACGCACACACACACGCACACGCACACACACATACACACACACGCACGCCTACACACAAACACAAACGCACACACGCATACACACACACACAAACGCACACACTCACACACACACATACACACACGCACAGACACACACACGCACATATACACACACGCGCAGAGACACACAGGCAGACAAACACGCGCAGATACATACTTATTTTCTATCACACTCTCTCAGCGGTAGGTGTGTTTGTGGTAAAACAGAATAATATGTGTGTTTGTATTAAAATAGAAAAAAGATATGTGTGTGGTAAAACAGAGAAAGATGTGTGTCTTTGTGGAAAAACAGAGACGATATGTGTGTTTATATTAAAATTGAGAACATATGTGTGTTTGTCTTAAAACAGAGAAAGATATGTGTGTTTGTGTTGAAATCGAGAAAGACGTGTGTGGTAAAACAGAGAAAGATATGTGTGTTTGTGTTAAAACAGAGAAAGACATGTATTTTGTGTTAAAACAGAGAAAGATTTGTGTGTTTGTGTTAAAATAGAGAAAGATATATGTATTTGTGTTGAAACAGAGAAAGATATGTGTGTGATAAAACAGAGAAAGATATCTGTGTTAGTGTTAAAACAGAGAAAGATATGTATGTGGTAAAACAGAGAAAGAAATGCGTGTTTGTGTTTAAACAGAGAAAGATATGCCCGTTTGTGGTAAAACAGAGAAAGATATGTGTGTTTGAATTAAAACAGAGAAAGATATGTCTGTGGTAAAACATAGATATATATGTGTGTTTGTGTTGAAACAAAGAAAAATATGTGTGTGGTAAAACAGAGAAAGAAATGTGTGTGTGTGTTAAGAGAGAGAAAAATATGTGTGGGGTAAAACAGAGAAAGATATGTGTGTTTGTGTTGAAACACAGAAATATATGTGTTGTGATAAAAACAGAGAAAGATATGTGTGTTTGTGTTAAAACAGAGAAAGATATGTGTGTTTGTGTTAAAATAGAGAAAGATGTGTATTTTGCGTTTAAACTGAGATAGATATCTGTGTTTGAGTTAAATAGAGAACGTATCTGTGTTTGAGTTAAATAGAGAACGTATCTGTGTTTGTGTTAAATAGAGAACTTATCTGTGTTTGAGTTAAATAGAGAACGTATCTGTGTTTGAGTTAAATAGAGAACGTATCTGTGTTTGTGTTAAATAGAGAACGTATCTGTGTTTGTGTTAAATAGAGAACGTATCTGTGTTTGTGTTAAATAGAGAACGTATCTGTGTTTGAGTTAAATAGAGAACGTATCTGTGTTTGAGTTAAATAGAGAACGTATCTGTGTTTGAGTTAAATAGAGAACGTATCTGTGTTTGAGTTAAATTAGATAACATATGTGTGTCCCTCCTATCAACCCTCTCTTATCCCCTTCACAACTCTCAATACCCCATCCCATACACAACTCTCAATACCCCATCCCATACACAACTCTTAATACCCCATCCCAACCACCAATACCCTTCTACCCACTCCACAACGACCAATACTCCTCCTATCCCCTCCACAACACTGAATACCCTTCCTATCCCCTCCACAACACTCAATACCCCACATATCCCCTCCACAACCTTCAATACCCCTCCTATCCCCTCCACAACCTTCAATATCTCTCCTATCCCCTCCACAACCTTCAATACCCCTCCTATCCCCTCCACAACTCTCAATACCCCTCCTATCCCCTCCACAGCCTTCAATACCCTCTCCTCCACAACCCCCCTGTAACAGTTTCACTTCTGTTGCACAGGTTGCCGCCATGATGGCCGCCTTTATATTTGGGGCTATAGCCTACATGGTCGAGCTGTCAATGGGCTCCTACAACTTTCGGAACGTCGCCCTGGCTACATGGTGGGGCTACGAGACCATGACGGCTATCGGGTACGGTCAGATCGTGCCGGTGACGATCCCAGGCTACATCATCGCCATCTGCTGTGGCATGTTCGGGGTGGTCGCGTTCGCCATGCCTATTGCCATAATCAGCGAAAGCTTTCAGCAGTACATGGTCAACCTAAGAGCGCACAAGCACCGGAACGCCAGGTCAAACTACACGAGGAATCAGGGCAGGCAGAACGCCTTCAGGTCAGTCATGTTTGACTACATTACAGTACATCTTCAGGTCAGTCATGTTTGGCTACATTACAGTACATCTTCAGGTCAGTCATGTTTGGCTACATTACAGTACATCTTTGCCTTAATCACCAGGCGGTATAGAGGAATCGACCAATCCCACCACCCCCCCACCCCACCGGTCATGTGAGACCATCAACCAACCCCCCTCCACCGGTCATGTGAGACCATCAACCAACCCCCCTCCACAGGTCATGTGAGACCATCAGCCAACCCCCCTCCACAGGTCATGTGAGACCATCAGCCAACCCACCAACCACAGGTCATGTGAGACCATCAGCCAACCCCCCTCCACAGGTCATGTGAGACCATCAGCCAACCCCCCTCCACAGATCATGTGAGACCATCAGCCAACCCACCAACCACAGGTCATGTGAGACCATCAGCCAACCCCCCTCCACAGGTCATGTGAGACCATCAACCAACCCCCCTCCACAGGTCATGTGAGACCATCAGCCAACCCACCAACCACAGGTCATGTGAGACCATCAGCCAACCCCCCTCCACAGGTCATGTGAGACCATCAGCCAACCCCCCTCCACAGGTCATGTGAGACCATCAGCCAACCCCCCTCCACAGGTCATGTGAGACCATCAGCCAACCCCCCTCCACAGGTCATGTGAGACCATCAGCCAACCCACCAACCACAGGTCATGTGAGACCATCAGCCAACCCCCCTCCACAGGTCATGTGAGACCATCAACCAACCCCCTCCAAGGCGACAGGTCCTGAGCTAGTTTGGCGTTCTTTCAAACTTATCCTTGTAACATCCTCTACATCTCTTCTTCTTGTAACATCCTCTACATCTCTTCTTCTTGTAACATCCTCTACATCTCTTCTTCTTGTAACATCCTCTACATCTCTTCTTCTTGTAACATCCTCTAAATCTCTTCTCCTTGTATCATCCTCTACATCTCTTCTTCTTGTAACATCCTCTACATCTCTTCTCCGTGTATAAGCCTTTAATTCTTCTTCTTGTATCAGCCTTTACATCTCTTCTGCTTGTATCAGCCCTTACGTCTCTTCTCCTTGTATCAGCCCCTATGTCTCTTCTCCTTGTATCAGCCCTTACGTCTCTTCTCCTTGTATCAGCCCCTACGTCTCTTCTCCTTGTATCAGCCCTTACGTCTCTTCTTGTATCAGCCCTTACGTCTCTTCTTGTATCAGCCCTTACGTCTCTTTTTGTATCAGCCCTTACGTCTCTTCTCCTTGTTCTCCTTGTATCACCCCCTATCTCTCTTCTCCTTGTATCAGCCCCTACGTCTCTTTCCCATGTATCAGCCCTTACGTCTCTTCTCCTTGTATCAACCCCTACGTCTCTTCTCCTTGTTCTCCTTGTATCAGCCCTACGTCTCTTCTCCTTGTATCAGTCCCTACATCTTTTCTCCTTGTATCACCCCCTACGTCTCTTCTCCTTGTATCAGTCCCTACATCTTTTCTCCTTGTATCACCCCCTACGTCTCTTCTCCTTGTATCAGCCCCTACGTCTCTTCTCCTTGTTCTCCTTGTATCACCCCCTATGTCTCTTCTCCTTGTGTCAGCCCCTACGTCTCTTTCCCATGTATCACCCCCTACGTCTCTTCTCCTTGTATCACCCCCTACGTCTCTTCTCCTTGTATCAGCCCCTACGTCTCTTCTCCTTGTTCTCCTTGTATCACCCCCTATGTCTCTTCTCCTTGTATCAGCCCCTACGTCTCTTTCCCATGTATCACCCCCTACGTCTCTTCTCCTTGTATCACCCCCTACGTCTCTTCTCCTTGTATCAGCCCCTACGTCTCTTCTCCTTGTTCTCCTTGTATCACCCCCTATGTCTCTTCTCCTTGTATCAGCCCCTACGTCTCTTTCCCATGTATCACCCCCTACGTCTCTTCTCCTTGTATCACCCCCTACGTCTCTTCTCCTTGTATCAGCCCCTACGTCTCTTCTCCTTGTTCTCCTTGTATCACCCCCTATGTCTCTTCTCCTTGTATCACCCCCTACGTCTCTTCTCCTTGTAACAGTCCCTACATTTTTTCTCCTTGTATCAGCCCCTTCGTCTCTTCTCCTTGTATCAGCCCTTACGTCTCTTCTGCTTGTTCTCCTTGTATCAGCCCCTTCGTCTCTTCTCCTTCTCCTCCTTGTAGAACCCCCTACGTCTCTTCTCTTTGTATAACCCTTACGTTTCTTCTCTTTGTTCTCCTTGTATCACCCCCTACGTCTCTTCTCTTTTCTCTCCATGTATCAGCCTCTATGTCTCTTCTCTTTGTTGTTCTTCTATGAGCCCCTACGTCTCTTCTCTTTGCATCACCTCTACGTCTTTTCTCCATGTATTAGCCCCTACGTCTCTTCTCCTTGTATCAGCCCCTACGTCTCTTCTCCTTGTTCTCCTTGTATCAGCCCCTACGTCTCTTCTCCTTGTATCAGCCCCTACGTCTCTTCTCCTTGTTCTCCTTGTATCAGCCTCTACGTCTCTTCTCCTTGTATCAGCCCCTACGTCTCTTCTCCTTGTATCAGCCCCTACGTCTCTTCTCCTTCTCCTCCTTGTAGAACCCCCTACGTCTCTTCTCCTTGTATCACCCCCCTACGTCTCTTCTCCTTGTATCACCCCCTACGTCTCTTCTCCTTGTTCTCCTTGTATCAGCCTCTACGTCTCTTCTCCTTGTATCAGCCCCTACGTCTCTTCTCCTTGTATCAGCCCCTACGTCTCTTCTCCTTCTCCTCCTTGTAGAACCCCCTACGTCTCTTCTCCTTGTATCACCCCCTACGTCTCTTCTCCTTGTAACAGTCCCTACATCTTTTCTCCTTGTATCAGCCCTTACGTCTGTTCTGCTTGTATCAGCCCCTACGTCTCTTCTCCTTCTCCTCCTTGTATCAGCCCCTACGTCTCTTCTCCTTGTATAACCCTTACGTCTCTTCTCTTTGTTCTCCTTGTATCACCCCCTACGTCTCTTCTCTTTTTTCTCCATGTATCAGCCTCCATGTCTCTTCTCTTTGTTGTTCTTCTATGAGCCCCTACGTCTCTTCTCCTTGCTCTCCTTGTATAACCCTTACGTCTCTTCTCTTTGTTCTCCTTGTATCACCCCCTACGTCTCTTCTCTTTTTTCTCCATGTATCAGCCTCTATGTCTCTTCTCTTTGTTGTTCTTCTATCAGCCCCTACGTTTCTTCTCCTTGTTATTGTTATTCTCTTCTTCTCATCTATTCTTTACTTTCATCTATTCTTTCATCAGCTATTCTCTTTTCTCCTCATCTATTCTCTTCTCCTCATCCATTATCTTCTACTCATCTATTATCTTTTGCTCATCTCTTCTCTTCTCTCATCTATTCTATCATCTATTTTTTTCTGTTTTTTTCTCTTTTCCTCATTTATTCCCTTCTACTCATCTATTCTCTCATTTTTCCCCATCTAATCTATTATCTATTCTCTGCTCATCTATTCTTCTCTCCTCATCTATTCTTTCATCATATATTCTCTTCTCTTCTGTTCTCTCCTCATCTATTCTCTTCTTCTCGCCTATTATCTCTTCATCTATTCTCATCTACTCTTTTCTCCTAAGCTATTCTCTCATCTATTATTTTATCCTCATCTATTCTCTTCTCCTCATCTATTCTCTTTTCATCTATTATCTCCTCAGCTTTTCTTTTCATCTATTCTATCTACATCTATTCTTTTCTCCGCATCTATTCTTCTCATCTATTCTCCTCATCTATTATTTTCTTGACATCTATTTCTTTCTCCTTGTCTATTCTATGCATTTATTCTCTGCTCCTCATCTATTCTCTCCTCATCTATCTCTCCTAATCTTTTTTATTCTATCTATTCTCTTCTCTGCATCTATTCTCTCCTCATCTATTATCTCCTAATCTCTTCTCTTCTCATCGATTCTTTTATCCTCATCTATTCTCTTATCCTCACTATTCTTTTTTCATCCATTATCTCCTCATCTATTCTTTTCTCATCTATTCTATCTTCATCTATTCTCTTCTCCTCATCTATTCTCCTCTATTCTTTTCTCGACATCTATTTCTTTCTCCTCGTCTATTCTCCTCATCAATTCTCTTCTCCTCATCTATTCTCTCCTCGTATATTCTCTTCTAATCTTTTTTCTTTCCCTCTATTCTCTTCTTATCTTTTCTGTTTTTCTCATCTATTCTTTCCTCTACTATTCTCTCCTCTATTCTTTTCTTTTTAACTATTCACTCCTCATCTACTCTCTCTTAATCTATTCTGTTCGCTTTTTCCACACTATCCCTTTGATTGGTCATATTTCTTGTTTGGATTTTCCGGAAATTTACAGCTTTGTAGCTTCTGTAGCCAAACTATCCATGTAGCTTCTGTAGCCAGACTATCCATGTAGCTTCTGTAGCCAGACTATCCGTGTAGCTTCTGTAGCCAAACTATCCATGTAGCTTCTGTAGCCAAATTATCCATGTAGCTTCTGTAGCCAAACTATCCATGTAGCTTCTGTAGCCAGACTATCCATGTAGCTTCTGTAGCTAAACTATCCGTGTAACTTCTGTAGCCAAACTATCCATGTAGCTTCTGTAGCCAAACTATCCATGTAGCTTCTGTAGCCAGACTATCCATGTAGCTTCTGTAGCCAAACTATCCGTGTAACTTCTGTAGCCAAACTATCCATGTAACTTCTGTAGCCAAACTATCCATGTAACTTCTGTAGCCAAACTATCCATGTAACTTCTGTAGCCAAACTATCCATGTAGCTTTTCTTGCCTCATTTAAATCTCTTTGTTTACCTCTGTGGTCTTCCTGTGCTGTAGCTTGTTCTCCGTCCCCGTCATGTTGATGGTCTGGTTTCTTGTCATGTTTAATAATGGCCCATTTGTGGCCTGGTCTCTCCTCAATCTGTGTCAGCAGTTTGGCTGTTCCTTCCGGGCTATCGCTACATTTTACCCAACAATTTCTCACATTTTTCATCAATGCCAGTAGTAGTAGTAGTAGTAGTAGTAGTAGTAGTAGTAGTAGTAGTAGTAGTAGTAGTAGTAGTAGTAGTAGTAGTAGAAGTAGTAGTAGTAGTAGTAGTAGTAGTAGTAGTAGTAGTAGAAGAAGAAGAAGAAGAAGAAGAAGAAGAAGAAGAAGAAAGAAGAAGGAAGAAGAAAAAGGAAGAAGAAAAAGAAAGAAGAAGAAGAAGAAGGAGAAGGAGAAGAAGAAGAAGAAGAAGAAGAAGAAGAAGAAGAAGAAGAAGAAGAAGAAGAAGAAGGGAGAAGGGAGAAAGGAGAAGGAAGAAGGGAGAATGAAGAAGGAAGGAGGAAGGAGGGAGGAGGAGGCAGAAGGGAGGAGTGAGGAGGGAGGGAGGAGGAAAGCGGGAGAAGGAAGGAGGGAGGAGGGAGATGGAAGAAGGGAGAAGGAAGAAGGAGGAAGAAGAAATAAGGAAGAAGAGGAAGTAGAAGAATAAGAAGAAGAAGAAGAAGAAGAAGAAGAAGAAGAAGAAGAAGAAGAAAAAGAAGAAGAAGAAGAAGAAGAAGAAGAAGAAGAAGAAGAAGAAGAAGAAGAAAAAGAAGAAGAAGAAGAAGAAGAAGAAGTGTATGCTAAAGTCTGGTGCCATCCTCAGATCAATGACCATCTTCAAGTACGGCCAGACACCATTCAACTCATCTGGCGGACGTCTAAACAACTACACCAAGGGGGTCAGTCACATCTCCGACAACTTTAATACAGCATAAATCTATCAACGGGTCTGTTGTGGAAATGGCCGATGGGAGAACTAACTGACATTGCGTGTTAAATCAGAGAACTTACTGACGTGTGTGCTGTATGAGAGAACTGAATGACGTGTGTTACATGAGAGAACTGACTGACGTGTTTGATATATGAGAGAACTGACAGACGTGTGTTACATGAGAAAACTAACTGACGTGTGTTATATGAGAGAACTAACTGACGTGTGTGTTATATGAGAAAACTAACTGACGTGCGTTATATGAGAGAACTAACTGACGTATGTGTTATGTGAAAGAACTATCTGACCCGTGTGTTATATAGGAGAACTAACTAACTTGTGTGTTTTATGAAAGAACTACTAACGTGTGTGTTAAATGAAAGAACTAACTGACGTGTGTGTTATATGAGAGAACTAACTGACGTGTGTGTTATACTAGAGAACTAACTGACATGTGTGTTATTTGAGAGAACTGACTAACGTGTGTTTTATGTGAGAGAACTAACTGACGTTGTGTTATATGAGAGAACTAACTGTCGTATTATATGAGAGACCTAACTGACGTGTGTGTTATATGAGAGAACTAACTGATGAGTGTGTTATATGAGAGAACTGACTGACGTATGTGTTATATGAGAAAACTAACTGACGTGTGTGTTATACTAGAGAACTAACAGAAGTGTGTGTTATTTGAGAGAACTGACTAACGTGTGTTTTATGTGAGAGAACTAACTGACGTTGTGTTATATGAGAGAATAAACTGTCGTGTTATATGAGAGACCTAACTGACGTGTGTGTTATATGAGAGAACTAACTGACGTGTAAGGTATATAAGAGAACTAACTGACGTGTGTGTTATATGAGAAAACTAACTGACGTTATTATACTAAAGAACTAACTGGCGTGTGTGTTATATGGGAAAACTAACTGACGTGTGTGTTCTATGAGAGAACTAACTGACGTGTGTGTTCTATGAGAGAACTAACTGACGTTCGTATATGAGAAAACTAACTGACGTTATTATACTAAAGAACTAACTGGCGTGTGTGTTATATGGGAAAACTAACTGACGTGTGTGTTATATGAGAGAACTAACTGACGTGTGTGTTATATGAGAAAGCTAACTGACGTGTGTGTTCTATGAGAAAACTAACTGACGTTCGTATATGAGAAAACTAACTAACGTATGTGTTAAATGAGAGAACTAACTGACGTGTGTGTTATATGAGAGAACTAACTGACGTGTGTGTTCTATGAGAAAACTTACTGACGTTCGTATATGAGAAAACTAAGTGACGTGTGTTACATGAGAGAACTCACTGACGTGTGTGTTACTTGAAAAAACTAACGGACGTGTGTGTTGTATGAGATAACTAACTGACGTGTGTTATATGAGAGAACTAACTGATGTGTATGTTATATGAGAGAACTAACTGACGTGTGTAATATGAGAGAACTAACTGACGTGTATGTTATGTGAGAGAACTAACTGACATGTGTGGTTTATGATACAACTACCTGACGTTCGTATATGAGAAAACTAACTGACGTGTGTGTTATATGAGAGAACTAACTGACGTGTGTGTTATATGAGAAAGCTAACTGACGTGTGTGTTCTATGAGAAAACTAACTGACGTTCGTATATGAGAAAACTAAGTAACGTATGTGTTAAATAAGAGAACTAACTGACGTGTGTGTTATATGAGAGAACTAACTGACGTGTGTGTTCTATGAGAAAACTTACTGACGTTCGTATATGAGAAAACTAACTGACGTGTGTTACATGAGAGAACTCACTGACGTGTGTGTTACTTGAAAAAACTAACTGACGTGTGTGTTGTATGAGATAACTAACTGACGTGTGTTATATGAGAGAACTAACTGATGTGTATGTTATATGAGAGAACTAACTGACGTGTGTGTTATATGAGAGAACTAACTGACGTGTGTGTTGTATAAGAGAACTGACTGTCGTGTTGTATGAGAGAACTAACTGTCGTGTTATATGAGAGAACTGACTGACGCGTGCTCTCAGGGTGAGACCCTTCCATTGCACTTTGGTTGGGCTGACTTCTGACAGCGCACAAACTTAGCATAGGTACAAACACACGCTCACAAACATCCAAGCACTGGTTTATGCGTCTTATTATCGCCCAATTGACTACGGTCTGGGATGGAATAGGCGTGCCTCCGCCAGTAGAAACTAGTGAGGGAAAGTTGTTATATAAAAAAAATAAAAAATAAAATCGTGTGTTATTTGAGAGAACTAACTGACGTGTGTTTAATGAGAGAACTAACTGACGTGTGTGTGATATGAGAGAAATAGCTGACAAGTTATTTGAGAGAACTAACTGACGTGTGTGACCGAAGCAATGTATCATGTTTGGCCTTTAATGCAATATGTTTGGCCTCCAACGTATTATGTTTGGCCTCCAACGTATTGTGTTTAGCCTCCAATGTATTATGTTTGGCCTACAATGTATTATGTTTGGCCTACAGCGTATTATGTTTGGTCTCCAATGTATTATGTTTGGTCTCCAATCATTTGGTCTCCAATGTATTATGTTTGGCCTACAATGTATTATGTTTGGTCTACAACGTATTATGTTTGGTCTCCAATGTATTATGTTTGGTCTCCAATGTATTATGTTTGGCCTGCAATGTATTATGTTTGGTCTCCAACGTATTATGTTTGGCCTACAACGTATTATGTTTGGTCTCCAATGTATTATGTTTGGCCTACAATGTATTATGTTTGGCCTACAATGTATTATGTTTGGTCTCCAATGTATTATGTTTGGCCTAAAATGTATTATGTTTGGCCTCCAACGGTTTATGTTTGGCCTACAATGTATTATGTTTGGCCTCCAATGTATTATGTTTGGCCTACAATGTATCTATAAAAGTTCGATAATGCATGTCTTTTTTTTTTGTAAAATCAATTACTGAAGATCGTATTTACACGCCAAGGTGGCATAGGCTGACATAGGGTGGCATAGGGAATAGGCTGATAAGCCCATATTATTTTGTTCAACGGCCCACTAGGACTGATGTGGTCAGCACCAACGGCCCACTAGGACTGATGTGGTCAGCACCAACGGCCCACTAGGACTGATGTGGTCAGCACCAACGGCCCACTAGGACTGATGTGGTCTACATATCACTCGGCTGACCTCACCACTGCGCTTCATTGGTGTTCTAATTGTCTGTCTATGACTGGTCTGTCTATGGCTGGTCTGTCTATGACTGGTCTGTCTATGGCTGGTCTGTCTATGGCTGGTCTGTCTATGACTGGTCTCTCTATGGCTGGTTTGTCTACGTCTGGTCTGTCTATGACTGGTCTCTCTATGGCTGGTCTGTCTACGGCTGGTCTGTCTATGACTGGTCTATGGCTGGTCTGTCTATGACTGGTCTATCTATGGCAGGTCTGTCTATGACTGGTCTTTCTATGGCTGGTCTGTCTACGACTGATCTATCTATGGCAGGTCTGTCTATGACTGGTCTTTCTATGGATGGTCTGTCTATGACTGGTCTTTCTATGGCTGGTCTGTCTTTGACTGGTCTATCTATGGCTGGTCTGTCTATCGCTGGTCTGTCTATGACTGGTCTATCTATGGCTGGTCTGTTTATGACTGGTCTGTCTATGGCTGGTCTGTCTATGACTGGTCTCTCTATGGCTGGTCTGTCTACGTCTGGTCTGTCTATGACTGGTCTCTCTATGGCTGGTCTGTCTACGGCTGGTCTGTCTATGACTGGTCTATGGCTGGTCTGTCTATGACTGGTCTGTCTATGGCTGGTCTGTCTATGGCTGGTCTGTCTATGACTGGTCTCTCTATGGCTGGTCTGTCTACGTCTGGTCTGTCTATGACTGGTCTCTCTATGGCTGGTCTGTCTACGGCTGGTCTGTCTATGACTGGTCTATGGCTGGTCTGTCTATGACTGGTCTGTCTATGGCTGGTCTGTCTATGGCTGGTCTGTCTATGACTGGTCTCTCTATGGCTGGTCTGTCTACGTCTGGTCTGTCTATGACTGGTCTCTCTATGGCTGGTCTGTCTACGGCTGGTCTGTCTATGACTGGTCTATGGCTGGTCTGTCTATGACTGGTCTATCTATGGCAGGTCTGTCTATGACTGGTCTATCTATGGCAGGTCTGTCTATGACTAGTCTTTCTATGGCTGGTCTGTCTACGACTGATCTATCTATGGCAGGTCTGTCTATGACTGGTCTTTCTATGGATGGTCTGTCTATGACTGGTCTTTCTATGGTTGGTCTGTCTATGACTGGTCTATCTATGGCTGGTCTGTCTATGGCTGGTCTGTCTATGACTGGTCTGTCTATGGCTGGTCTGTCTATGACTGGACTATCTATGGCTGATCTGTCTATGACTGGTCTCACATTTCATTTCGGCTTTATCCCTCAAATAACTAGTACATGCGACCTACGGACCTACCAACCAAATGACCTATATACCAAGCAACCGACCAACCGACCAACTTACCTACCAACCGACTGACTGACCTACCAACCGACTGAGCGACCAACTTACCTACCGACCGACCAACTTATCTACCAACTGACCTACCTACTGAATGACCGACCTACCGTTCTACCTACCAACCGACCGACTGACCTAACAACCGACCGACTGACCTAACAACCGACCGACTGACCTACCAATCGACCGACTGACCGACCGACCGATTGACCTACCGATCGACCGACTGACCTACCGACCGACCGACTGACCTACCGACCGACCGACCAACCTACCGACCGACCGACTGACCGATCGACTGACCGACCAACCGACCGACTGACCTACCAACCGACCGACTGACCTACCGACCGACCGACTGACCTACCAACCAACCGACCGACTGACCTACCGACCGACCGACTGACCTACCGACCGACCGACTGACCTACCAACCAACCGACCGACTGACCTACCGACCCACCGACTGACCTACCAACCGACCGACCGACCGACTGACCTACCGATCTTGGTTTGATATGGCCTTTCTCCGTGACCGTGTCATGAACTTCTTGTCATGTTATTCCCAACAAATAATGTTTCTATATTGCAAATATTTGACAAGCACTTTCTTATTCCTAATTAAAAATTGATGTTAGACAGCGTTGTTGTGTGCCTACTTGGCTGCTTGGGTTGCTGCCACTTGAGTTAGAAATGAGAGTGAAAGATTCAGTGCGACAAAGGCCACCCTGCCAGAACAATGTACACTGCAAATTGGGTTCAAATGTCAGATGTCTCATTGGACCAGGCACATGTCACACGTTCCCTTCCTCTCCGCTTTGTCTTCGAGACCAGGAGTCACAACTTTGCGTACGGTTGCAAAATGACAGACAAACAAAAAACAAGACAGAATTAGACAGACAAAGAAAAAAATAAGACAGAATTAGACAGACAAAGAAAAAAACAAGACAGAATTAGACATCATCATCATCATGTAGCATGTCCTCTGTAAAACGTCGCTCCCATCACAGTCTGTCTGAAAGAAACTCGTTCCCTTGCCAAAACACCAGCCTGCGTCACAGTCATACTCAGGCATTCCTGGATATCTTGGTGCCATCGTCTTCTTGGTCTACCCCTTCCTCTTTTGCCTGGCACCATACCTTCCATCACCGTTCTTTCATTACCATCGTGTCTCTTGATGTGACCAAAGTATTTGCATTTTCTAGCCAAAATAGAATTGATAAACCAGTTCTCTTCTATGCCCAACTCTTGCCGAATGTCTGCATTTGTTTTTTTCTCTGTCCAGGGTATTCTGAGGATCTTTCTGTAACATTTTGACTCGAAGGATTCGATTCTTTGTCTAGAAGTTTTGGTAATCGTCCATGATTCACAGCCATAAGCTGCCACAGGAAAAACACAGGCTCTCAAGACTTTTACTTTTATCATTTAGTCGGTGCCCTGCCATAATTTCTTCAGGCTGTTCAGTCTCTGCATTGCCATAGCTAGTCTTCTTCTGATTTCTTTCGAGCAGTCGCCATTTTTGTCAATTCTGGAGCCCAGATATTCAAAATGTGTAACCTGATCTATTTCCTCACCACCCACTGTAAATGTATGCTGACATTGTGTTTTATCAGTGGTCATTATCTTTGTTTTATTTATGTTTATGAACAGATTTTGATCTTTACTATGTCCATTAACGGCTGAAAGTAGCTGCTCTAGCCCTTCTACACTTCTTGATAGTATCACTGTGTCATCTGTGTATCGTAACTCTGGAATCCCGTACCTCCCAATCGTAAATGGGTCGAAACTTTCAATGTTCACATCTTCTCGTACAGTTCTCATTATACATTCCGCATATATGTTGTACAGATAAGGTGAGAGGATACATCCCTGTCGGACTCCCTTTTGTACTGCAAACCAATCTGATGTTTGCCCAGATACTCGGACAGCGGCTTGTTGATCTTGATATAATGTTTCAATGAGATGGACAATATGCAAAGGAAACCCCATTTCCTTCATGATTCTCAACATATTTTGATGTTTTACCGTGTCGAATGCCTTAGTGTAATCAATGAAACATGTGTACATGTCTACATTAAACTCTCTACATTTTCCATAGATATTCCTTAAATTGAATATGTGGTCCCGGGTCCCTCTGTCTTTCCTAAAACCTGCCTGGACTACGTGAATTTCAGATTCAAACCTTTTCTCTATCCTTCTTAAAAAGATTTGCAAGAGTATCTTCCTAGCGTGGCTGATCAGCGCGAAAGTTCGGTAGTTCGTGCACAGCTTCAGGTTGACTTTTTTGGGGAGGGGAATATAAAGTGATTTCTTCCATGCTTCTGGCTACTCTGCACTGTGCCATATCTGTTTACACAGCTTGTGGTAGACTCGAGCAGATGCCTCTCCTCCTGCTTGTATTAGCTCTGCTGGGATATCATCACATCCTGGGGACTTTCCCTTTTGCAGGCTTTTAATTGCAGAGCGTACTTCTTCCAATGTTGGTTCAGGTTCTTTCTCTTCCTTTGGTAGGATTGTAACTGAGCGCTTTGTGCTATCTCCATACATGGTATGTTAGATATACAAACTAAAAACAAGTCAGAATTAGACAGACAGACAAAAAAACAAGACATAATTAGACAGACACAAATCAAAGACAAAAGGACAAAACTACATACAGATAAATAAATAAACAATTAGAATGATCCATATACACAAACACAGACAGACTTACAGACATACAAGCAGTCATAAAACCAAACAGATAGACTAACAGAAATACAACAACACACCGGCAGAGACATTCCAGACCCATACCACACGTTCACCCAGGCGCACACAAAGACGCTGATAGCCTGACCATAAAAACTCGCCATGTGCATCAAATCACAAGGGACAAATCGGATAATGTTTTAAAAAACCTCCGTTCTGCCTCCAGACTATCCACCTCCCCCCCCCCCACTGGCCCCACCCTCCATTCTGCCTCCGGACTGACCCCCCCCCTCCTGGCCACACCCTCCATTCTGCCTCCAGACTGACCACCCCCCCCCCCCTGGCCCAACCCTCCATTCTGCCTCCAGAATGACCACCCTCCCCCCTGGCCTCACCCTCCATTCTGCCTCCGGACTGACCAGCCCCCCCCCCTGGCCCCACCCTCCATTCTGCCCACCATCCCCCCAGGCCCCACTCTCCATTCTGCCTCCAGACTGACCCCCCCCCCCCACCTTCCATTCTGCCTCCAGACTGACCACACCCCCCCCCCCACCTTCCAACCTGCCTCCAGACTGACCACCCCCCCACCTTCCAACCTGCCTCCAGACTGACCACCCCACCCACCCTTCAACCTGCTTCCAGACTCACCCCCCTTCCCCACCCCACCCCCCTAATGTACCACGTGACTGCCTTTGACCCAGTCTGAGCTTTGATGTCACGAGACAATGAGGCCGCCCGCTAAGTGAGCCCCCGTCCAGTCACTGCCCCCAATGACCACGTCCTGCAGAACTTAGCGTCTTTGTCCAGACAAGCGTTTTGTGTGCAGCTGCTGTGCGGCATCCCCCCCCCCTCCCTCTCCCATCCCCTCGGGGTAGACAAGAAGGGAGCGAATAGAAGTGGCCCGCCGGCTGTCTTCCACGCGGGAAGTCGCCCATCTGCAGGTGTTGACCGGCCAAGGCCGCGGACCAGAACCAGCTCTTGATCAAAGCCGTGTGACCGTCTGGCGTGAGCGGTTTGGTCGACCGTCTGTGGCAAGATTTCTCTATATCACGGAGGAACGCTGGGCACAGCAGACACGTCTCAGACAGATTCTGCATAAAGTGTTCTCGTATCAACACATCCGGGCAGATTAGACTGATCAGTAAGTCTCCGAATGGCATCGTTATTGTCTGTCCTATTTGCGTTAAATATGTGTGTTACATACAAGTGTGTTGTGCGGGGGTCAAGGCTGGCCTCACTCAAATACGTGTGTTACATACAAGTGTGTTGTGCGGGGGTCAAGGCTGGCCTCACTAAAATCCGTGTGTTACATACAAGTGTGTTGTGCGGGGGTCAAGGCTGGCCTCACTCAAATACGTGTGTTACATACACGTGTGATGTGCGGGGGTCAAGGCTGGTCTCACTCAAATCCGTGTGTTACATACAAGTGTGTTGTGCGGGGGTCAAGGCTGGCCTCACTCAAATACGTGTGTTACATACAAGTGTGTTGTGCGGGGGTCAAGGCTGGCCTCACTAAAATCTGTGTGTTACATACAAGTGTGTTGTGCGGGGGTCAAGGATGGCCTCACTCAAATACGTGTGTTACATACAAGTGTGATGTGCGGGGGTTAAGGCTGGCCTCACTCAAATACGTGTGTTACATACAAGTGTGTTGTGCGGGGGTCAAGGCTGGCATCACTCAAATACGTGTGTTACATACAAGTGTGTTGTGCGGGAGTCAAGGCTGGCCTCACTCAAATACGTGTGTTACATACAAGATTTCAAGCGGGGTCAGGTGGTCAAGAACCCCACCTGGCTGTGTTACAAAGGACTGGGCAACAATGTGGGGATCAACAGTGTGATCCCCATAACTTTCTGAGGAACCCAAGCCCATCTTTAGTTTGTCTCGGGATATAAGACGAGCCATTGTAACCTGTTACAGAAAGACAGATCAGAGAACAGTTCAGTACAAACAGCTTCAAATAATATCAACAGCAACAACAACAAAAGCAACAACAACCACAGAAGCCACAACAACATCAGCAGCGACAACAGCAAGAGCAACAAAAGCACCACCAACAACAACAGCAACAACTAACAGATGTGTTGCCAATGTGGAGGAGTCGAGTATCTCATGGACCGAAACGGTGGAAATAGGAAATAGGAATGGTCGCCTTCTGAATGTGGCCTAGCCGGCTCAATGCGGGATAATAACTTGCAGCTTATAGGATCTGGTTTACAACTTGAGAAATTCATGATTATCTGGTTTGTGTTAGTGGGACTGTAGTTTATCTGTTTGTGGGAGTGGGACTAGTTTATCTGTTTGTGTGAGTGGGACTACTTTATCTGTTTGTGTGAGTGGGACTAGTTTATCTGTTTGTGTGAGTGGGACTAGTTTATCTGTTTGTGTGAGAGGGACTGTAGTTTATCTGTTTGTGTGAGAGGGACTGTAGTTTATCTGTTTGTGTTAGTGGGACTGTAGTTTATCTGTTTGTGTTAGTGGGACTAGTTTATCTGTTTGTGTGAGTGGGACTAGTTTATCTGTTTGTGTGAGTGAGACTAGTTTATCTGTTTGTGTCAGTGGGACTAGTTTATCTGTTTGTGTGAGTGGGACTAGTTTATCTGTTTGTGTGAGTGGGACTAGTTTATCTGTTTGTGTGAGTGGGACTAGTTTATCTGTTTGTGTGAGTGGGACTAGTTTATCTGTTTGTGTGAGTGGGACTAGTTTATCTGTTTGTGTGAGTGGGACTAGTTTATCTGTTTGTGTGAGTGGGACTAGTTTATCTGTTTGTGTGAGAGGGACTGTAGTTTATCTGTTTGTGTGAGAGGGACTGTAGTTTATCTGTTTTGTGTGAGCGCAAGCCCTTCAGACTCTGAGCCATCAACATCATCTCCTGCTCGATCTCCCTCAAAGTCCCATTAGATTGAGTTTCTCGAGTGTTGAAGACGACCCTCACCAATGTCCCGCCAACAACTGCACATAATGCTTATAACCATCGTCTACTCACTGAAGATGAGTTTTGACGGATGATGGTATGTCCGTCTTGTTGATTGCTCACTGTATTTTACTTATTCTGTGGTGCCGTTCGGCGTTCTACGATTCTTGCAGGTGATCCGTACTTGTAGCGGCGGTAAGACATTTGGCATTAGCTAAATCAAGGTCATGCATCGACGTTCGTCTACCGGCTCGTCCCCTATATGTGGAAAGTGCTTGGTATGGCTGTTCGATTCCTTGTTCCTGGCGAGCCAGACATGTCATACTAAATACTTATGTACTTTTGTCATCCATGTTTCTCTCTACGACAAGCAACACGTGATAGACCTGGAACCCCCCCCCCCCCCCCCCTTTCTCTACGACAAGCAACACGTGATAGACCTGGAACCCCCCCCCCCCCCCTTTCTCTACGACAAGCAACACGTGATAGACCTGGAAACCCCCCCCCCCTTTCTCTACGACAAGCAACACGTGATAGACCTGAACACCCCCCCCCCCCCCCCGTCTCTACGACAAGCAACACGTGATAGACCTGGACACCTCCCGTCTCTACGACAAGCAACACGTGATAGACCTGGACAGCACCTCTCTCTCTTCCCCCTCCCCCCCCCCCCCCCCCTACATCCCTCATCCAGGTACGTCTGGTCTGGACAGAAAACGCCAATTGGTACCAACATGATTAAGTAACTGTTTGGACGGAGTTATTTCCCACACTCTTTGCGATCAATCTCTGCGAGTGGATTTCAGTGGCTCTTTTTACATCCCTGGGGTGTACTCTAGAAGGTGAACCTGTAGACTCATCGCTGTAATGCATTGCGTAACTTATCAGCAAAGCTCTCCATCACATGGATTACAGCTGGACCTTGGTCAGTATGTTTCACCTGTCCCTGGCGGGAGGTGGAGTCTTGGTCAGTATGTTTCACCTGTCCCTGGCGGCAGGTGGGGTCTTGGTCAGTATGTCTCACCTGTTCCTGGCGGGAAGTGCGGTCTTGGTCAGTATGCTTCACCTGTCCCTGGTGAGAGGTGGTGTATTGGTCAGTATGTTTCACCTGTCCCTTGCGAAAGGTGGTGTCTTGGTCAGTATGTTTCACTTGTCCCTGGCGAGAGGTGGTGTCTTGGTCAGTATGTTTCACCTGTCCCTGGCGAGAGGTGGGGTCTTGGTCAGTATGTTTCACCTGTCCCTGGCGAGAGGTGGGGGTCTTGGTCAGTATGTTTCACCTGTCCCTGGCGGGAGGTGGGGTCTTGATCAGTATGTTTCACCTGTCTCTGGCGGGAGGCGGGGTCTTGGTCAGTATGTTTCACCTGTCCCTGGCAGGAGGTGGGGTCTTGATCAGTATGTTTAACCTGTCCCTGGCGGGAGGTGGGGTCTTGGTCATTAGGTTTCACCTGTCCCTGGCGGGAGGTGGGGTCTTGGTCAGTATGTTTCACCTGTCCCTGGCTACATTTTCGAAAATTAGCAGTCTGACGACAAACATTGAAACTATGTCCCGACCAGTCTGACGACAAACATTGAATCTATGTCCCGACCAGTCTGACGACAAACATTGAATCTATGTCCCGACCAGTCTGACGACAAACATTGAATCTATGTCCCGACCAGTCTGACGACAAACATTGAATCTATGTCCCGACCAGTCTGACAACAAACATTGAATCTATGTCCCGACCAGTGTGACGCAAACATCGAAGTGTCACAAAAAGAAAACAGTTTGTGAAACACTAATCGCAAATATATCCCCCCTCTTCTAAAACAGGTACCCTACTCCTTCGTCCCAGGCCCGGCTGTTAAAATAGGACAGTCTTGACTATATTAAGTCCCGAGCGGCGTCTCACTGGTGACCTAGTCTCTCAGGGTCAGCTTGTCCGTAGATCTGGCCTGGTGCACATGTACCTTGTCCAGTTGATGTGGAGGTCAGGCATTGACCTCTGGGCTCCCACAGTCCACTGGAGGGCTGGGATTCAGGAGCGGATATGAGGTTGGGGGGGGGGGGGGGTTGATTGTGGAAGGTGCACGGTCGGATAAGCCGGTGGTAGTGGGAGGGGTAGGAAGGTCAGGCTCAAAGGCTGATACTCGGGATGAAAGGGGGTTGGGGTGGGGAGAGGGGTGTTGGGTTCAGTGATAGTAAGGGGTGTTGGGTTCAGTGATAGTAAGGGGTGTTGGGTTCAGTGATAGTAAGGGGTGTTGGGTTCAGTGATAGTAATGTGTCTTCAGTCGGAAATCGTACAATTTCTGTCCTTATCTCGATACACTACGGTCTTGACACGACCCACACTTAAAGGCGACTGTCGGGCCTGTAAGCGGGAACACGACCCACTCTTAGAGGCGACTGTCGGGCTTGTTAGCGGGAACACGACCCACAGTTAGAGGCGACTGTCGGGCATGTCAGCGGGAACACGAGAACGGGAACTCCATACAGTGAGGTTCAACACTTTATCGTTGATGGCATTGCCCGTCGCACACCAAACTTTCATGTTCCTTAGAATGTTTGCAGTGTTACCAGGACCTAAGTGGTAGCTTAATATAGAACCCACGTAACCCCTAGGCTTGTACGAGACGGCCAAGGAGAGGTTTGGATATTGGCGTCCAATAATAATAGTTATTCAAGGCAAGGTAAGATGCGCTGCCAGATGTCAACTCATAGCGGCAGTATCAGATGTGTGCTGCCAGATGTCATCTCATGGCGGCAGTATCAGATGTGCACTGCCAGATGTCATCTCATGGCGAGTGTATCAGACGTGCGCTGCTAAATGTAATTACATATGACGGTAAAGTCGAAACCTGGCTCTACAGACTCTGCTGCGCACATGCCGTACGTTCTATTCTTCCTTACTTGCTGTGAGCTTCGGCCGCCAACTTTCACTCAGCAAACCTGAGCACCTTGTGTGATGTTAGTGAGCCAGGAGGTGGTCTCAAATGTTGAAGCTTTTCAGGTACACTTTCGAGTGCATGGGCTGTAGAGGTCAGCGACCCAGGGTTGACTGCTGGCGTCAGCGACCCAAAGTTGACTGCTGGCGTCAGCGACCCAGAGCTGCCAAGACACTTGTCCACCTCCACGTCGTGATCATGGATAACAGGCTGCAGCATGGCAGACTGCCCTCTGACCGTGTTGTGTCCTCTGACCTTGGGCAGACAGCTCGTGTCGTACCCCCTGACCTTGGACAGACAGCTCGTGTCGTGCCTCCGGACCTTGGACAGACAGATCATTTCGTGCCCCCTGACCTTGGGCAGACAGCTCGTGTCGTGCCCCCTGACCCTGGGCAGACAGCTCGTGTCGTGCCCTCTGACTCTGAGCAAACAGCTCGTGTCGTACACCCTGACCTTGAGCAGACAGCTCATGCCGTGCCTCCTGACCCTGGGCAGCCCAAGCAAACAGCTCGCGTGAAACTGATTCTAGTGCCATACACTGTTCATGTTTCGCAGGCATGTGGCAGAGTGGCTTACACTACAACCTGATACACTTTTATCCTGGTGGCGACACTGCTGCTTTGTCAGTTCCAGCCATTTGCTTGCAGCCTCCAAAAACCCAGAGCTAGCCTTTACAGGTCTGTTGTTGATCTCGGAATCAATAATCTCTTCTCTGGTGGGGGTACTGCCAGGGTAGGTGAAGCTGTCGACTGGCTGGTGAGGGTACTGCCAGGGTAGGTGAAGTTGTCGACCGGCTGGTGAGGGTACTGCCAGGGTAGGTGAAGCTATGGACTGGCTGGTGGGGGTACTGCCAAGGTAGGTGAAGCTGTCGACTTTCTGGAGACGTTCTTTTTCTACATTAATGTTTAGTTCTCAGCCTGCAAGAGTAGCTCAGTTTTCCTAGAGTTTATCGTGAGACGAAAGTTACTGGACGCACCGAAAACTGCTTATCTGACTCTTGGCAGGCGTTCAAGGCGCAGTCGTCGGCGAACAGTAGATCCAAGATGGTGGCTTCCTTACCAAATCCTGCTGGGGCTTTAAGCCACCAGAGAAAGACAAGAGGGACTCCATACCTTGTGGTAGAAGACTGCACACCCCATGACTCAAGACTCTACACCCAATGAAAGAAGACTCTACACCCTATAGTAGAAGAGCCACGACTGAACCATGCCATCATATATATATCAAGTATCTCCCACACGCTGTTCATTATTTTTGTGTTGGAAGTTGGCCAACGACCCACACAGGTCCAGATGTGTCATCAGGGATGAAGTGTTGGCCAGCGACCCACACAGGTCTAGGTGTGTCATCAAACAGGGATGAAGTGTTTAGTAAATGAATTACGTGTACCATGGGACCATCTTGTTATTATTTTGATCAGCCCCTGACTATGCCATTCTACCAGTGACAGCTTGTGATTGGCTCGAATGGCATTATCTGTATCCGGCCCTGCAGCGCATTTGACCAGTGACAGACCGTGCTTGACTAGAGCTTGGCTATCAGTAGAATGGGTGGGGGGAGGGGGGGTATGTGGAAGTGGTAGGAGGGGAAAAGAGTATTACTAACGTACACTCTACCCAACTCTTTCCTCAGATAGACGATAGATACATTTTCTTCCCGGTCGTCCCCCCCCCCCCCCCCCTTTCCGCGGGCGGCTAGTAGAACGCCGCCAGCCTGGCCTGAAAGTGGCAGTGGATTAGAGGTGTGACCAAACGACCATGAGTCAGAGCCAGAAGGTGAAGGTCGCTGATAATATCTCTGACCGCTCATGAGTCTGTTCCAGGGTGACCTCTGGGAGTCTATGACTGACAGGTGGCGCGCGTGATGTTCTTCTACTGGGGCAATGAGCCCATGTGGTGTTATCAAGAAGATTGAGACAGATATGGGCAATTCTTCCTCTGCTAATTCTCCTCTTTTTGCTACTTCTCTTTTTTCTTCCTTCTCCTTCTTCGTTCTTCCAACTCATTTTCTTTCCTCTTCTTATACTTATTTTTCATTCTTTAAACTTCTTCTTCGTCTTCTTCTTCTTCATCTTCTTCTTCTCTGGCGTTCATCCTGAAAGGACGATATAGTTTACAGCGAGAATGTAATATCTGCGTCTTTTGGCCGAACCACCCAGCTCTCCGATTTCTATTCTCTTAGCCTGACAGCACGGTCGCAGCCTGTTTCCAGGCTGGTTACATTGAGTAGGAATAGGGTATTGGTCAGACATATAGATATGTCGCTGACGCTGACGCAAGCAGTCATCCTCTTCTTCTTCTTCCTTTCGTTTGAAAATATCGATATCTGCAATGTTGTCTCTTGTATAAACTTCACTGTCTTTTGTAGTTCACTTACAGGTCCATTCATTTTCTCTTCCAGTCTTGTTTCTATGGGTCAGTGGGATTTTCTCTGCATATTATATTCGGGTTAGTTCTGTAGTATGTGCTCTGCTGTCTGGGGCGCCTGTCCGCATGTACACAAGGCTGAGTTGCCAATCTTCAATTTTGTGTACATGTGGCTGCGGAGTTTGTGTCCTGTTCTAAGGCGCAACACAACAGTTTGTTCGTGTCTGTTCATGTTATGGTAATCGTCTGGTGTTGGTGGCTTTCTGATTGATTTTATTATCGTTATCTTCTGTTGGTGGTTTTCTGATTTTTGATCATCCTTATCTTCTGTTGGTATGTAACAGGTACATCTTGGCAGCCATCTATGAGTTCGACGCTTCCGTTCATCCATGTCAGTGATTCTGACAATGGGAAGTCAAACAAATACTGACCGGAAACAACTAAGAGTGATACTCTATAAACTGTGTCACCGGTTCAAGAGAGTTGTGATATAGGGGATTCCATCTCACTGAAACATTCTTGACAATGAAGAGGCTGACAGATTGTCAAGAGAAGGTGGACAGGTACCTCAGCCTGATACAGGTATAACTTATGAAGAGGCCAAGAGGTTTACCAGGTGTAGATACAGGAACAGGTGGGAAGCCGGGCGCACAGGTCATCAACCAAATGGCGCATATTACCAGCTCAACTTTAGACTCCACACAGGCCACAACAGACTGTTCTGTTTCTGTTTCTAAGAATCGACATCACTGCTCTCCGGGCATACTGATAGGTACTCAGTCTATTCTGAGGTGAGGTAGTCTCAGCTTTATTCCTAGGTGAGATAGTCTCAGCTTTATTCTAAGGTGAGATAGTCTCCGCTTTATTCCTAGGGGAGGTAGTCTCAGCTTTATTCTGAGGTGAGGTAGTCTCAGCTTTATTCCTAGGTGAGGAAGTCTCAGCTGTATGCCTAGGTGAGGTAGTCTCAGCTTTATTCTGAGGTGGGGTAATCGCTGTCTGGCCATCTCTAATAGTAAACTAGGTACACATTACCCACTGGGTGAACATGGCCCATTTGTAATTAACCAGACAAATATCAATGGAACAGGAAGTTAGGACACATCTTTAGGAAACCAATCGATACCATTGCAAGGCAGTCTCTGTCCTGGAATCCCCAAGGCAAAAGACGTAGAGACAGCTGAAGACACACATAGGGGAACAGGGAAGACGTTGTCAGGGTTGTGGCTGAAGGCTCCGGGCGGGTAGACTTGCTTGTATCTGATGAAGACCTATGCTCCACGGGGAGCTGACAGTAAAGGCTTTTGTTGAGATTGGACCGAAGCAGCAACGAGGCAAGGCGCTCTCCTAAACAGCTGGTCTCGAGTGTATAAATATCGGAGACGGACTATCAACTCTAAGGTACCATGTAGTAGCGGTGCACGTAAAAGAATCGTTGGTATCGGACATTCGAAAAAGCAGGCTGTCAGAAGCGGTCTGGATATCAATGTTTGAACGATTCCTGCCCAATACGGCACATTACCATCCCCCCCCCTCCCCTTCCCAGCTCAGTCAGCCCCAGTTGCAGAAAGAACTTACTACGGGTATCCTGAGCTACCTGGCAGCAGGCATACACATCCTTCTTTCTTCTTCTTCTTCTCCTTTTTTCTCTTTTTTCTGCGCATGTCCTGAAAAGGACTAATTGTTGCCTTCTGGCATAGTTTACAGCGGTGCTGTGGTCTTGATCATCCCAGATTCGCTGACTGACTCTGTCAGCTAGATATGAGTCGCTGGATGCTGTCAGCTATTTGACTTTTACGCCTTCAGGTTCGCCTCCCTTCCTGCCTCTAGGATTGCTAATAAGACTGGGCTGCACCGCGACCGAGTGTCAATCAAGGCCTATGTGCCTTTGACACAAGGGAACTAACCTCTTTGACAAATGGTAGCAGTCGACGGAAAGATGATATATTTGCTTGAAGTTTTCTTGGGCATGTGTAGAGAAAGTTTGATGTCTCATGTCCTGTGTTCTGATCTACTTTCAGCATCCTGGTCTGGATCTGTCAATGGATATTCCTGAATTTGGGGCTGTTCTTGCTTCCATCTTGTGAAATGATGGCGGTGTCCTGAAGATGTCCTGTCGAAGACACACCGACTCACCATAAGAAAACACTCGAGTTATTGCGTGTCCTGTCTTGAGCTGCAGGGGCAAGTTTCCTGCTCTGATGTGCTGTAACATGTCATTCATATATTTGTAAAGCAATGCTCAGAAGATGAACATCTCCCTCGAGGCATGATCTATTGATCCTAAGACACGACTTATTCGCCAAGATGACAATGGACAGACACTTGAAGTCACCGAGGAAGTTTCTGTATAACACCATGGCAAGAGATCATAGGGCAAAGAAGAAGAGAATCGCTATTGTAGGAGCAGGGTGCAGTGGTCTGGCGGCCATCAAATGCTGCCTCGAGGAAGGCCTGGAGCCAGTGTGCCTGGAAAAGAGCGCTGAGATTGGCGGACTGTGGAATTTTTCCTCCCACGTGACCGAAGGCGACGCCAGCATCTACAGCAGCTTGGTAATTAACACCAGCAAATACATGATGATGTTTAGTGACTTTCCTCCACCCGACAACTTCCCGCCATTTCTAACTCACTCCAAGGTGCTCGACTACTTCCGGATGTATGCGCAGCACTTTCGTTTGACAGGTCACATCCGGTTTAATACTGAAGTTTGCCAGGTGACAAAATCTACAAACTACGAGGCTGATGGCAAGTGGGATGTCAAGTTTGTGAGGAGTTTCTTAGAGAAGAGGATGGAGAATGGAGACAGCTGTTGCCAGGACACGGATGTTGTCAGTGAGACGTTTGATGGAGTGATGATCTGTACTGGACACCACTCAGTTCCCTACATGCCGGACATTCCTGGCCTGGCCATGTTTCAGGGGACAGTACTGCACTCTCACGCGTACAAGGACGCTTCGCCATTCGAGGGCAAGCGAGTTGTAATTTTGGGTAAGTTGGGTGTCTGTCTAAAGTTATTACACTGGGTAAGTTGGGTCTCTGTCTAAAGTTATTACACTGGGTAAGTTGGGTGTCTGTCTAAAGTTATTACACTGGGTAAGTTGGGTCTCTGTCTAAAGTTATTACACTGGGTAAGTTGGGTGTCTGTCTAAAGTTATTACACTGGGTAAGTTGGGTGTCTGTCTAAAGTTATTACACTGGGTAAGTTGGGTGTATGTCTAAAGTTATTACACTAGGTAAGTTGGGTGTCTGTCTAAAGTTATTAGACTGGGTAAGTTGGGTCTCTGTCTAAAGTTATTACACTGGGTAAGTTGGGTGTCTGTCTAAAGTTATTACACTGGGTAAGTTGGGTGTCTGTCTAAAGTTATTACACTGGGTAAGTTGGGTGTATGTCTAAAGTTATTACACTAGGTAAGTTGGGTGTCTGTCTAAAGTTATTACACTGGGTAAGTTGGGTGTCTGTCTAAAGTTATTACACAGGGTAAGTTGGGTGTATGTCTAAAGTTATTACACTGGGTAAGTTGGGTGTCTGTCTAAAGTTATTACACTGGGTAAGGTGGGCGTATGTCTAAAGTTATTACACTAGGTAGGTTGGGTGTCTGTCTAAAGTTATTACACTGGGTAAGTTGGGTGTCTGTCTAAAGTTATTACACTGGGTAAGTTGGGTGTCTGTCTAAAGTTATTACACTGGGTAAGTTGAGTGTCTGTCTAAAGTTATTACACTGGGTAAGTTGGGTGTCTGTCTAAAGTTATTACACTGGGTAAGTTGGGTGTCTGTCTAAAGTTATTACACTGGGTAAGTTGGGTGTCTGTCTAAAGTTATTACACTGGGTAAGTTGGGTGTCTGTCTAAAGTTATTACACAGGGTAAGTTGGGTGTCTGTCTAAAGTTATTACACTGGGTAAGTTGGGTGTCTGTCTAAAGTTATTACACTGGGTAAGTTGGGTGTCTGTCTGAAGTTATTACACTGGGTAAGTTGGGTGTCTGTCTAAAGTTATTACACTGGGTAAGTTGGGTGTATGTCTAAAGTTATTACACTAGGTAAGTTGGGTGTCTGTCTAAAGTTATTACACTGGGTAAGTTGGGTGTCTGTCCTAAGTTATTACACTGGGTAAGTTGGGTGTATGTCTAAAGTTATTACACTAGGTAAGTTGGGTGTCTGTCTAAAGTTATTACACTGGGTAAGTTGGGTGTCTGTCTAAAGTTATTACACTGGGTAAGTTGGGTGTATGTCTAAAGTTATTACACTAGGTAAGTTGGGTGTCTGTCTAATGTTATTACACTGGGTATGTTGGGTGTCTGTCTAAAGTTATTACACTGGGTAAGTTCGGTCTCTGTCTAAATTTATTACACTAGGTAAGTTGGGTGTCTGTCTAAAGTTATTACACTGGGTAAGTTGGGTGTCTGTCTAAAGTTATTACACTGGGTAAGTTGGGTGTATGTCTAAAGTTATTACACTAGGTAAGTTGGGTGTCTGTCTAAAGTTATTACACTGGGTAAGTTGGGTGTCTGTCTAAAGTTATTACACTGGGTAAGTTGGGTGTATGTCTAAAGTTATTACACTAGGTAAGTTGGGTGTCTGTCTAAAGTTATTACACTGGGTAAGTTGGGTGTCTGTCTAAAGTTATTACACTGGGTAAGTTGGGTGTATGTCTAAAGTTATTACACTATGTAAGTTGGGTGTCTGTCTAAAGTTATTACACTGGGTAAGTTGGGTGTCTGTCTAAAGTTATTACACTGGGTAAGTTGGGTGTATGTCTAAAGTTATTACACTAGGTAAGTTGGGTGTCTGTCTAAAGTTATTACACTGGGTAAGTTGGGTGTCTGTCTAAAGTTATTACACTGGGTAATTTGGGTCTCTGTCTAAAGTTATTACACTAGGTAAGTTGAGTGTCTGTCTAAAGTTATTACACTGGGTAAGTTGGGTGTCTGTCTAAAGTTATTACACTGGGTAAGTTGGGTGTATGTCTAAAGTTATTACACTAGGTAAGTTGGGTGTCTGTCTAAAGTTATTACACTGGGTAAGTTGGGTGTCTGTTTAAAGTTATTACACTGGGTAAGTTGGATGTATGTCTAAAGTTATTACACTAGGTAAGTTGGGTGTCAGTCTAAATTTCTTACACTGGGTAAGTTGGGTGTCTGTCTAAAGTTATTACACTGGGTAAGTTGGGTGTCTGTCTAAAGTTATTACACTGGGTAAGTTGGGTCTCTGTCTAAAGTTATTACACTGGGTAAGTTGGGTGTCTGTCTAAAGTTATTACACTGGGTAAGTTGGGTCTCTGTCTAAAGTTATTACACTGGGTAAGTTGGGTCTCTGTCTAAAGTTATTACACTGGGTAAGTTTGGTGTCTTACTAAAGTTATTACACTGGGTAAGTTGGGTGTCTGTCTAAAGTTATTACACTGGGTAAGTTGGGATCTGTCTAAAGTTATTACACTGGGTAAGTTGGGTGTCTGTCTAAAGTTATTACACTGGGTAAGTTGGGTGTCTGTTTAGAGTTATTACACTGGGTAAGTTGGGTGTATGTCTAAAGTTATTACACTAGGTACGTTGGGTGTCTGTCTAAAGTTATTACACTGGGTAAGTTGGGTGTCTGTCTAAAGTTATTACACTGGGTAAGTTGGGTGTATGTCTAAAGTTATTACACTAGGTAAGTTGGGTGTCTGTCTAAAGTTATTACACTGGGTAAGTTGGGTGTCTGTCTAAAGGTATTACACAGGGTAAGTTGGGTGTCTGTCTAAAGTTATTACACTGGGTAAGTTGGGTGTCTGTCTAAAGTTATTACACTGGGTAAGTTGGGCGTATGTCTAAAGTTATTACACTAGGTAAGTTTGGTGTCTGTCTAAAGTTATTACACTGGGTAAGTTGGGTGTCTGTCTAAAGTTATTACACTGGGTAAGTTGGGTGTCTGTCTAAAGTTATTACACTGGGTAAGTTGGGTGTCTGTCTAAAGTTATTACACTGGGTAAGTTGGGTGTCTGTCTAAAGTTATTACACTGGGTAAGTTGGGTGTATGTCTAAAGTTATTACACTAGGTAAGTTGGGTGTCTGTCTAAAGTTATTACACTGGGTAAGTTGGGTGTCTGTCTAAAGTTATTACACAGGGTAAGTTGGGTGTCTGTCTAAAGTTATTACACTGGGTAAGTTGGGTGTCTGTCTAAAGTTATTAGACTGGGTAAGTTGGGTCTCTGTCTAAAGTTATTACACTGGGTAAGTTGGGTGTCTGTCTAAAGTTATTACACTGGGTAAGTTGGGTCTCTGTCTAAAGTTATTACACTGGGTAAGTTGGGTGTCTGTCTAAAGTTATTACACTGGGTAAGTTGGGTGTCTGTCTAAAGTTATTACACTGGGTAAGTTGGGTGTCTGTCTAAAGTTATTACACTGGGTAAGTTGGGTGTATGTCTAAAGTTATTACACTAGGTAAGTTGGGTGTCTGTCTAAAGTTATTACACTGGGTAAGTTGGGTGTCTGTTTAAAGTTATTACACTGGGTAAGTTGGGTGTATGTCTAAAGTTATTACACTAGGTAAGTTGGGTGTCAGTCTAAATTTCTTACACTGGGTAAGTTGGGTGTCTGTCTAAAGTTATTACACTGGGTAAGTTGGGTGTCTGTCTAAAGTTATTACACTGGGTAAGTTGGGTCTCTGTCTAAAGTTATTACACTGGGTAAGTTGGGTGTCTGTCTAAAGTTATTACACTGGGTAAGTTGGGTGTCTGTCTAAAGTTATTACAATGGGTAAGTTGGGTCTCTGTCTAAAGTTATTACACTGGGTAAGTTGGGTCTCTGTCTAAAGTTATTACACTGGGTAAGTTTGGTGTCTTACTAAAGTTATTACACTGGGTAAGTTGGGTGTCTGTCTAAAGTTATTACACTGGGTAAGTTGGGATCTGTCTAAAGTTATTACACTGGGTAAGTTGGGTGTCTGTCTAAAGTTATTACACTGGGTAAGTTGGGTGTCTGTTTAGAGTTATTACACTGGGTAAGTTGGGTGTATGTCTAAAGTTATTACACTAGGTACGTTGGGTGTCTGTCTAAAGTTATTACACTGGGTAAGTTGGGTGTCTGTCTAAAGTTATTACACTGGGTAAGTTGGGTGTATGTCTAAAGTTATTACACTAGGTAAGTTGGGTGTCTGTCTAAAGTTATTACACTGGGTAAGTTGGGTGTCTGTCTAAAGGTATTACACAGGGTAAGTTGGGTGTCTGTCTAAAGTTATTACACTGGGTAAGTTGGGTGTCTGTCTAAAGTTATTACACTGGGTAAGTTGGGCGTATGTCTAAAGTTATTACACTAGGTAAGTTTGGTGTCTGTCTAAAGTTATTACACTGGGTAAGTTGGGTGTCTGTCTAAAGTTATTACACTGGGTAAGTTGGGTGTCTGTCTAAAGTTATTACACTGGGTAAGTTGGGTGTCTGTCTAAAGTTATTACACTGGGTAAGTTGGGTGTCTGTCTAAAGTTATTACACTGGGTAAGTTGGGTGTATGTCTAAAGTTATTACACTAGGTAAGTTGGGTGTCTGTCTAAAGTTATTACACTGGGTAAGTTGGGTGTCTGTCTAAAGTTATTACACAGGGTAAGTTGGGTGTCTGTCTAAAGTTATTACACTGGGTAAGTTGGGTGTCTGTCTAAAGTTATTAGACTGGGTAAGTTGGGTCTCTGTCTAAAGTTATTACACTGGGTAAGTTGGGTGTCTGTCTAAAGTTATTACACTGGGTAAGTTGGGTCTCTGTCTAAAGTTATTACACTGGGTAAGTTGGGTGTCTGTCTAAAGTTATTACACTGGGTAAGTTGGGTGTCTGTCTAAAGTTATTACACTGGGTAAGTTGGGTGTATGTCTAAAGTTATTACACTAGGTAAGTTGGGTGTCTGTCTAAAGTTATTAGACTTTGTAAGTTGGGTCTCTGTCTAAAGTTATTACACTGGGTAAGTTTGGTGTCCGTCTAAAGTTATTACACTGGGTAAGTTGGGTGTCTGTCTAAAGTTATTACACTGGGTAAGTTGGGTGTATGTCTAAAGTTATTACACTAGGTAAGTTGGGTGTATGTCTAAAGTTATTACACTAGGTAAGTTGGGTGTCTGTCTAAAGTTATTACACTGGGTAAGTTGGGTGTATGTCTAAAGTTATTACACTAGGTAAGTTGGGTGTCTGTCTAAAGTTATTACACTGGGTAAGTTGGGTGTCTGTCTAAAGGTATTACACAGGGTAAGTTGGGTGTCTGTCTAAAGTTATTACACTGGGTAAGTTGGGTGTCTGTCTAAAGTTATTACACTGGGTAAGTTGGGCGTATGTCTAAAGTTATTACACTAGGTAAGTTGGGTGTCTGTCTAAAGTTATTACACTGGGTAAGTTGGGTGTCTGTCTAAAGTTATTACACTGGGTAAGTTGGGTGTCTGTCTAAAGTTATTACACTGGGTAAGTTGGGTGTCTGTCTAAAGTTATTACACTGGGTAAGTTGGGTGTTTGTCTAAAGTTATTACACTGGGTAAGTTGGGTGTATGTCTAAAGTTATTACACTAGGTAAGTTGGGTGTCTGTCTAAAGTTATTACACTGGGTAAGTTGGGTGTCTGTCTAAAGTTATTACACAGGGTAAGTTGGGTGTCTGTCTAAAGTTATTACACTGGATAAGTTGGGTGTCTGTCTAAAGTTATTACACTGGGTAAGTTGGGCGTATGTCTAAAGTTATTACACTAGGTAGGTTGGGTGTCTGTCTAAAGTTATTACACTGGGTAAGTTGGGTGTCTGTCTAAAGTTATTACACTGGGTAAGTTGGGTGTCTGTCTAAAGTTATTACACTGGGTAAGTTGGGTGTATGTCTAAAGTTATTACACTGGGTAAGTTGGGTGTCTGTCTAAAGTTATTACACTGGGTAAGTTGGGTGTCTGTCTAAAGTTATTACACTGGGTAAGTTGGGTGTCTGTCTAAAGGTATTACACAGGGTAAGTTGGGTGTCTGTCTAAAGTTATTACACTGGGTAAGTTGGGTGTCTGTCTAAAGTTATTACACTGGGTAAGTTGGGCGTATGTCTAAAGTTATTACACTAGGTAAGTTTGGTGTCCGTCTAAAGTTATTACACTGGGTAAGTTGGGTGTCTGTCTAAAGTTATTACACTGGGTAAGTTGGGTGTCTGTCTAAAGTTATTACACTGGGTAAGTTGGGTGTCTGTCTAAAGTTATTACACTGGGTAAGTTGGGTGTCTGTCTAAAGTTATTACACTGGGTAAGTTGGGTGTATGTCTAAAGTTATTACACTAGGTAAGTTGGGTGTCTGTCTAAAGTTATTACACTGGGTAAGTTGGGTGTCTGTCTAAAGTTATTACACAGGGTAAGTTGGGTGTCTGTCTAAAGTTATTACACTGGGTAAGTTGGGTGTCTGTCTAAAGTTATTAGACTGGGTAAGTTGGGTGTCTGTCTAAAGTTATTACACTGGGTAAGTTGGGTCTCTGTCTAAAGTTATTACACTGGGTAAGTTGGGTGTCTGTCTAAAGTTATTACACTGGGTAAGTTGGGTGTCTGTCTAAAGTTATTACACTGGGTAAGTTGGGTGTATGTCTAAAGTTATTACACTAGGTAAGTTGGGTGTCTGTCTAAAGTTATTAGACTTTGTAAGTTGGGTCTCTGTCTAAAGTTATTACACTGGGTAAGTTTGGTGTCTGTCTAAAGTTATTACACTGGGTAAGTTGGGTGTCTGTCTAAAGTTATTACACTGGGTAAGTTGGGTGTATGTCTAAAGTTATTACACTAGGTAAGTTGGGTGTATGTCTAAAGTTATTACACTAGGTAAGTTGGGTGTCTGTCTAAAGTTATTACACTGGGTAAGTTGGGTGTATGTCTAAAGTTATTACACTAGGTAAGTTGGGTGTCTGTCTGAAGTTATTACACTGGGTAAGTTGGGTGTCTGTCTAAAGGTATTACACAGGGTAAGTTGGGTGTCTGTCTAAAGTTATTACACTGGGTAAGTTGGGTGTCTGTCTAAAGTTATTACACTGGGTAAGTTGGGCGTATGTCTAAAGTTATTACACTAGGTAAGTTGGGTGTCTGTCTAAAGTTATTACACTGGGTAAGTTGGGTGTCTGTCTAAAGTTATTACACTGGGTAAGTTGGGTGTCTGTCTAAAGTTATTACACTGGGTAAGTTGGGTGTCTGTCTAAAGTTATTACACTGGGTAAGTTGGGTGTTTGTCTAAAGTTATTACACTGGGTAAGTTGGGTGTATGTCTAAAGTTATTACACTAGGTAAGTTGGGTGCCTGTCTAAAGTTATTACACTGGGTAAGTTGGGTGTCTGTCTAAAGTTATTACACAGGGTAAGTTGGGTGTCTGTCTAAAGTTATTACACTGGATAAGTTGGGTGTCTGTCTAAAGTTATTACACTGGGTAAGTTGGGCGTATGTCTAAAGTTATTACACTAGGTAGGTTGGGTGTCTGTCTAAAGTTATTACACTGGGTAAGTTGGGTGTCTGTCTAAAGTTATTACACTGGGTAAGTTGGGTGTCTGTCTAAAGTTATTACACTGGGTAAGTTGGGTGTATGTCCAAAGTTATTACACTGGGTAAGTTGGGTGTCTGTCTAAAGTTATTACACTGGGTAAGTTGTGTGTCTGTCTAAAGTTATTACACTGGGTAAGTTGGGTGTCTGTCTAAAGTTATTACACAGGGTAAGTTGGGTGTCTGTCTAAAGTTATTACACTGGGTAAGTTGGGTGTCTGTCTAAAGTTATTACACTGGGTAAGTTGGGTGTCTGTCTGAAGTTATTACACTGGGTAAGTTGGGTGTCTGTCTAAAGTTATTACACTGGGTAAGTTGGGTGTATGTCTAAAGTTATTACACTAGGTAAGTTGGGTGTCTGTCTAAAGTTATTACACTGGGTAAGTTGGGTGTCTGTCCTAAGTTATTACACTGGGTAAGTTGGGTGTATGTCTAAAGTTATTACACTAGGTAAGTTGGGTGTCTGTCTAAAGTTATTACACTGGGTAAGTTGGGTGTCTGTCTAAAGTTATTACACTGGGTAAGTTGGGTGTATGTCTAAAGTTATTACACTAGGTAAGTTGGGTGTCTGTCTAAAGTTATTACACTGGGTAAGTTGGGTGTCTGTCTAAAGTTATTACACTGGGTAAGTTGGGTGTATGTCTAAAGTTATTACACTAGGTAAGTTGGGTGTCTGTCTAAAGTTATTACACTGGGTAAGTTGGGTGTCTGTCTAAAGTTATTACACTGGGTAAGTTGGGCGTATGTCTAAAGTTATTACACTAGGTAAGTTGGGTGTCTGTCTAAAGTTATTACACTGTGTAAGTTGGGTGTCTGTCTAAAGTTATTACACTGGGTAAGTTGGGTGAATGTCTAAAGTTATTACACTAGGTAAGTTGGGTGTCTGTCTAAAGTTATTACACTGGGTAAGTTGAGTGTGTGTCTAAAATTATTACACTGGGTAATTTGGGTCTCTGTCTAAAGTTATTACACTAGGTAAGTTGAGTGTCTGTCTAAAGTTATTACACTGGGTAAGTTGGGTGTCTGTCTAAAGTTATTACACTGGGTAAGTTGGGTGTATGTCTAAAGTTATTACACTAGGTAAGTTGGGTGTCTGTCTAAAGTTATTACACTGGGTAAGTTGGGTGTCTGTCTAAAGTTATTACACTGGGTAAGTTGGGTGTATGTCTAAAGTTATTACACTAGGTAAGTTGGGTGTCAGTCTAAAGTTATTACACTGGGTAAGTTGGGTGTCTGTCTAAAGTTATTACATTGAGTAAGTTGGGTGTCTGTCTAAAGTTATTACACTGGGTAAGTTGGGTGTCTGTCTAAAGTTATTACACTGGGTAAGTTGGGTGTCTGTCTAAAGTTATTACACTGGGTAAATTGGGTCTCTGTCTAAAGTTATCACACTGGGTAAGTTGGGTGTCTGTCTAAAGTTATTACACTGGGTAAGTTGGGTGTCTGTTTAGAGTTATTACACTGGGTAAGTTGGGTGTATGTCTAAAGTTATTACACTGGGTAAGTTGGGCGTATGTCTAAAGTTATTACACTGGGTAAGTTGGGTGTCTGTCTAAAGTTATTACACTAGGTAAGTTGGGTGTCTGTCTAAAGTTATTACACTGGGTAAGTTGGGTGTATGTCTAAAGTTATTACACTAGGTAAGTTGGGTGTCTGTCTAAAGTTATTACACTGGGTAAGTTGGGTGTCTGTCCTAAGTTATTACACTGGGTAAGTTGGGTGTATGTCTAAAGTTATTACACTAGGTAAGTTGGGTGTCTGTCTAAAGTTATTACACTGGGTAAGTTGGGTGTCTGTCTAAAGTTATTACACTGGGTAAGTTGGGTGTATGTCTAAAGTTATTACACTAGGTAAGTTGGGTGTCTGTCTAATGTTATTACACTAGGTATGTTGGGTGTCTGTCTAAAGTTATTACACTGGGTAAGTTCGGTCTCTGTCTAAAGTTATTACACTAGGTAAGTTGGGTGTCTGTCTAAAGTTATTACACTGGGTAAGTTGGGTGTCTGTCTAAAGTTATTACACTGGGTAAGTTGGGTGTATGTCTAAAGTTATTACACTAGGTAAGTTGGGTGTCTGTCTAAAGTTATTACAGTGGGTAAGTTGTGTGTCTGTCTAAAGTTATTACACTGGGTAAGTTGGGTGTATGTCTAAAGTTATTACACTAGGTAAGTTGGGTGTCTGTCTAAAGTTATTACACTGGGTAAGTTGGGTGTCTGTCTAAAGTTATTACACTGGGTAAGTTGGGTGTATGTCTAAAGTTATTACACTAGGTAAGTTGGGTGTCTGTCTAAAGTTATTACACTGGGTAAGTTGGGTGTCTGTCTAAAGTTATTACACTGGGTAAGTTGGGCGTATGTCTAAAGTTATTACACTAGGTAAGTTGGGTGTCTGTCTAAAGTTATTACACTGTGTAAGTTGGGTGTCTGTCTAAAGTTATTACACTGGGTAAGTTGGGTGTATGTCTAAAGTTATTACACTAGGTAAGTTGGCTGTCTGTCTAAAGTTATTACACTGGGTAAGTTGGGTGTCTGTCTAAAGTTATTACACTGGGTAAGTTGGGTCTCTGTCTAAAGTTATTACACTAGGTAAGTTGAGTGTCTGTCTAAAGTTATTACACTGGGTAAGTTGGGTGTCTGTCTAAAGTTATTACACTGGGTAAGTTGGGTGTATGTCTAAAGTTATTACACTAGGTAAGTTGGGTGTCTGTCTAAAGTTATTACACTGGGTAAGTTGGGTGTCTGTCTAAAGTTATTACACTGGGTAAGTTGGGTGTATGTCTAAAGTTATTACACTAGGTAAGTTGGGTGTCAATCTAAAGTTATTACACTGGGTAAGTTGGGTGTCTGTCTAAAGTTATTACACTGGGTAAGTTGGGTGTCTGTCTAAAGTTATTACACTGGGTAAGTTGGGTGTCTGTCTAAAGTTATTACACTGGGTAAGTTGGGTGTCTGTCTAAAGTTATTACACTGGGTAAGTTGGGCGTATGTCTAAAGTTATTACACTGGGTAAGTTGGGTGTCTGTCTAAAGTTATTACACTGGGTAAGTTGGGTGTCTGTTTAGAGTTATTACACTGGGTAAGTTGGGTGTATGTCTAAAGTTATTACACTAGGTACGTTTGGTGTCTGTCTAAAGTTATTACACTGGGTAAGTTGGGTGTCTGTCTAAAGTTATTACACTGGGTAAGTTGGGTGTATGTCTAAAGTTATTACACTAGGTAAGTTGGGTGTCTGTCTAAAGTTATTACACTGGGTAAGTTGGGTGTCTGTCTAAAGGTATTACACAGGGTAAGTTGGGTGTCTGTCTAAAGTTATTACACTGGGTAAGTTGGGTGTCTGTCTAAAGTTATTACACTGGGTAAGTTGGGCGTATGTCTAAAGTTATTACACTAGGTAAGTTGGGTGTCTGTCTAAAGTTATTACACTGGGTAAGTTGGGTGTCTGTCTAAAGTTATTACACTAGGTAAGTTGGGTGTATGTCTAAAGTTATTACACTAGGTAAGTTGGGTGTCTGTCTAAAGTTATTACACTGGGTAAGTTGGGTGTCTGTCTAAAGTTATTACACAGGGTAAGTTGGGTGTCTGTCTAAAGTTATTACACTGGGTAAGTTGGGTGTCTGTCTAAAGTTATTACACTGGGTAAGATGGGCGTATGTCTAAAGTTATTACACTAGGTAAGTTGGGTGTCTGTCTAAAGTTATTACACTGGGTAAGTTGGGTGTCTGTCTAAAGTTATTACACTGGGTAAGTTGGGTGTCTGTCTAAAGTTATTACACTGGGTAAGTTGGGTGTCTGTCTAAAGTTATTACACTGGGTAAGTTGGGTGTCTGTCTAAAGTTATTACACTGGGTAAGTTGGGTGTCTGTCTAAAGTTATTACACTGGGTAAGTTGGGTGTCTGTCTAAAGTTATTACACTGGGTAAGTTGGGTCTCTGTCTAAAGTTATTACACAGTGTAAGTTGGGTGTCTGTCTAAAGTTATTACACTGGGTAAGTTGGGTGTCTGTCTAAAGTTATTACACTGGGTAAGTTGGGTGTCTGTCTGAAGTTATTACACTGGGTAAGTTGGGTGTCTGTCTAAAGTTATTACACTGGGTAAGTTGGGTGTATGTCTAAAGTTATTACACTAGGTAAGTTGGGTGTCTGTCTAAAGTTATTACACTGGGTAAGTTGGGTGTCTGTCCTAAGTTATTACACTGGGTAAGTTGGGTGTATGTCTAAAGTTATTACACTAGGTAAGTTGGGTGTCTGTCTAAAGTTATTACACTGGGTAAGTTGGGTGTCTGTCTAAAGTTATTACACTGGGTAAGTTGGGTGTATGTCTAAAGTTATTACACTAGGTAAGTTGGGTGTCTGTCTAATGTTATTACACTGGGTATGTTGGGTGTCTGTCTAAAGTTATTACACTGGGTAAGTTCGGTCTCTGTCTAAAGTTATTACACTAGGTAAGTTGGGTGTCTGTCTAAAGTTATTACACTGGGTAAGTTGGGTGTCTGTCTAAAGTTATTACACTGGGTAAGTTGGGTGTCTGTCTAAAGTTATTACACTGGGTAGGTTGGGTCTCTGTCTAAAGTTATTACACTGGGTAAGTTGGGTGTCTGTCTAAAGTTATTACACTGGGTAAGTTGGGTGTCTGTTTAGAGTTATTACACTGGGTAAGTTGGGTGTATGTCTAAAGTTATTACACTAGGTACGTTGGGTGTCTGTCTAAAGTTATTACACTGGGTAAGTTGGGTGTCTGTCTAAAGTTATTACACTGGGTAAGTTGGGTGTATGTCTAAAGTTATTACACTAGGTAAGTTGGGTGTCTGTCTAAAGTTATTACACTGGGTAAGTTGGGTGTCTGTCTAAAGGTATTACACAGGGTAAGTTGGGTGTCTGTCTAAAGTTATTGCACTGGGTAAGTTGGGTGTCTGTCTAAAGTTATTACACTGGGTAAGTTGGGCGTATGTCTAAAGTTATTACACTAGGTAAGTTGGGTGTCTGTCTAAAGTTATTACACTGGGTAAGTTGGGTGTCTGTCTAAAGTTATTACACTGGGTAAATTGGGTGTCTGTCTAAAGTTATTACACTGGGTAAGTTGGGTGTCTGTCTAAAGTTATTACACTGGGTAAGTTGGGTGTATGTCTAAAGTTTTTACACTGGGTAAGTTGTGTGTCTGTCTAAAGTTATTACACTGGGTAAGTTGGGTGGCTGTCTAAAGTTATTACACTGGGTAAGTTGGGTGTATGTCTAAAGTTATTACACTAGGTAAGTTGGGTGTCTGTCTAAAGTTATTACACTGGGTAAGTTGGGTGTCTGTCTAAAGTTATTACACAGGGTAAGTTGGGTGTCTGTCTAAAGTTATTACACTGGGTAAGTTGGGTGTCTGTCTAAAGTTATTACACTGGGTAAGTTGGGTGTCTGTCTAAAGTTATTACACTGGGTAAGTTGGGTGTCTGTCTAAAGTTATTACACTGGATAAGTTGGGTGTCTGTCTAAAGTTATTACACTGGGTAAGTTGGGTCTCTGTCTAAAGTTATTACACAGGGTAAGTTGGGTGTCTGTCTAAAGTTATTACACTGGGTAAGTTGGGTGTCTGTCTAAAGTTATTACACTGGGTAAGTTGGGTGTCTGTCTGAAGTTATTACACTGGGTAAGTTGGGTGTCTGTCTAAAGTTATTACACTGGGTAAGTTGGGTGTATGTCTAAAGTTATTACACTAGGTAAGTTGGGTGTCTGTCTAAAGTTATTACACTGGGTAAGTTGGGTGTCTGTCTAAAGTTATTACACTGGGTAAGTTGGGTGTATGTCTAAAGTAATTACACTAGGTAAGTTGGGTGTCTGTCTAATGTTATTACACTGGGTATGTTGGGTGTCTGTCTAAAGTTATTACACTGGGTAAGTTCGGTCTCTGTCTAAAGTTATTACACTGGGTAAGTTGGGTGTCTGTCTAAAGTTATTACACTGGGTAAGTTGGGTGTCTGTCTAAAGTTATTACACTGGGTAAGTTGGGTGTATGTCTAAAGTTATTACACTAGGTAAGTTGGGTGTCTGTCTAAAGTTATTACACTGGGTAAGTTGGGTGTCTGTCTAAAGTTATTACACTGGGTAAGTTGGGTGTATGTCTAAAGTTATTACACTAGGTAAGTTGGGTGTCTGTCTAAAGTTATTACACTGGGTAAGTTGGGTGTCTGTCTAAAGTTATTACACTGGGTAAGTTGGGTGTATGTCTAAAGTTATTACACTAGGTAAGTTGGGTGTCTGTCTAAAGTTATTACACTGGGTAAGTTATGTGTCTGTCTAAAGTTATTACACTGGGTAAGTTGGGTGTATGTCTAAAGTTATTACACTAGGTAAGTTGGGTGTCTGTCTAAAGTTATTACACTGTGTAAGTTGGGTGTCTGTCTAAAGTTATTACACTGGGTAAGTTGGGTGTATGTCTAAAGTTATTACACTAGGTAAGTTGGGTGTCTGTCTAAAGTTATTACACTGGGTAAGTTGGGTGTCTGTCTAAAGTTATTACACTGGGTAAGTTGGGTCTCTGTCTAAAGTTATTACACTAGGTAAGTTGAGTGTCTGTCTAAAGTTATTACACTGGGTAAGTTGGGTGTCTGTCTAAAGTTATTACACTGGGTAAGTTGGGTGTATGTCTAAAGTTATTACACTAGGTAAGTTGGGTGTCTGTCTAAAGTTATTACACTGGGTAAGTTGGGTGTCTGTCTAAAGTTATTACACTGGGTAAGTTGGGTGTATGTCTAAAGTTATTACACTAGGTAAGTTGGGTGTCAGTCTAAAGTTATTACACTGGGTAAGTTGGGTCTCTGTCTAAAGTTATTACACTGGGTAAGTTGGGTGTCTGTCTACAGTTATTACACTGGGTAAGTTTGGTGTCTGTCTAAAGTTATTACACTGGGTAAGTTGGGTCTCTGTCTAAAGTTATTACACTGGGTAAGTTGGGTGTCTGTCTAAAGTTATTACACTGGGTAAGTTGGGTGTCTGTTTAGAGTTATTACACTGGGTAAGTTGGGTGTCTGTCTAGAGTTGTTAGACTGGGTAAGTTGGGTGTCTGTCTAAAGTTATTAGATTGGCGTAATAGTCTAGGATTAACCGTTATATGAGGCTGTGTCGACCGACCATCATGATGGTGCGACTCTTGGCTTGGGGTTAGCTCTGACAAGGATTGCAGTATTCTCCGTTGAATATACTTGCCAGAGAGCGTCTGAATGGCACAGTGATAAACTGCTCGATTCTCACGGTAAAAGTAATGGGATTGATCCTCAATAACAACACTGTCGTCGCTGCAGCTGTAAATGGGTACCATACCTAATGCTAGACAGCAAGGAAGACAACTGTTTCACCAACCTCATAACATCTGGAGTGCTCGTACAATGAAGTCTCTACCACTTCATCCCCAACAACACTACCTGTCATGAGAGTACTTAGTTACCTTCTTATATGTCAGTCATGTCTATTTACAAAACCATAAAAGAGAAAATTATTGAACTTTTGACATGAACAAGAGAAGAACAAATTGTTCCAGAGCGAGAAAACAGTCAATTACAGAGACATCTCGGCGGCTGGTTAGTTTCCCATAGCCAGATATAGAAAACAGTCAATTACAGAGACATCTCGGCGGCTGGTTAGTTTCCCATAGCCAGATATAGAAAACAGTCAATTAGAGAGACATCTCGGCGGCTGGTTAGTTTCCCATAGCTAGATATAGAAAACAGTCAATTAGAGAGACATCTCGGCGGCTGGTTAGTTTCCCATAGCCAGATATAGAAAACAGTCAATTTGAGAGACATCTCGGCGGCTGGTTAGTTTCCCATAGCCAGATATAGAAAACAGTCAATTAGAGAGACATCTCGGCGGCTGGTTAGTTTCCCATAGCCAGATATAGAAAACAGTCAATTAGAGAGACATCTCGGCGGCTGGTTAGTTTCCCATAGCCAGATATAGAAAACTGTCAATTAGAGAGACATCTCGGCGGCTGGTTAGTTTCCCATAGCCAGATATAGAAAACAGTCAATTAGAGAGACATCTCGGCGGCTGGTTAGTTTCCCATAGCCAGATATAGAAAACAGTCAATTAGAGAGACATCTCGGCGGCTGGTTAGTTTCCCATAGCCAGATATAGAAAACAGTCAATTAGAGAGACATCTCGGCGGCTGGTGAGTTTCCCATAGCCAGATATAGAAAACAGTCAATTAGAGAGACATCTCGGCGGCTGGTTAGTTTCCCATAGCCAGATATAGAAAACAGTCAATTAGAGAGACATCTCGGCGGCTGGTTAGTTTCACATAGCCAGATATAGAAAACAGTCAATTAGAGAGACATCTCGGCGGCTGGTTAGTTTCACATAGCCAGATATAGAAAACAGTCAATTAGAGATCTCGGCTGCTGGTTAGTTTCCCATAGCCAGATATAGAAAACAGTCAATTAGAGAGACATCTCGGCGGCTGGTTAGTTTCCCATGGCCAGATATAGAAAACAGTCAATTAGAGAGACATCTCGGCGGCTGGTTAGTTTCCCATAGCCAGATATAGAAAACAGTCAATTAGAGAGACATCTCGGCGGCTGGTTAGTTTCCCATAGCCAGATATAGAAAACAGTCAATTAGAGAGACATCTCGGCGGCTGGTTAGTTTCCCATGGCCAGATATAGAAAGCAGTCAATTAGAGAGACATCTCGGCGGCTGGATAGTTTCCCATGGCCAGATATAGAAAACAGTCAATTAGAGAGACATCTCGGCGGCTGGTTAGTTTCCCATGGCCAGATATAGAAAACAGTCAATTAGAGAGACATCTCGGCGGCTGGTTATTCTCCCATAGCCAGATATAGAAAACAGTCAATTAGAGAGACATCTCGGCGGCTGGTTATTCTCCCATAGCCAGATATAGAAAACAGTCAATTAGAGAGACATCTCGGCGGCTGGTTATTCTCCCATAGCCAGATATAGAAAACCGTCAATTAGAGAGACATCTCGGCGGCTGGTTAGTTTCCCATAGCCAGATATAGAAAACAGTCAATTAGAGAGACATCTCGGCGGCTGGTTAGTTTCCCATAGCCAGATATAGAAAACAGTCAATTAGAGAGACATCTCAGCGGCTGGTTAGTTTCCCATAGCCAGATATAGAAAACAGTCAATTAGAGAGACATCTCGGCGGCTGGTTAGTTTCACATAGCCAGATATAGAAAACAGTCAATTAGAGAGACATCTCGGCGGCTGGTTAGTTTCACATAGCCAGATATAGAAAACAGTCAATTAGAGAGACATCTCGGCGGCTGGTTAGTTTCCCATAGCCAGATATAGAAAACAGTCAATTAGAGAGACATCTCGGCGGCTGGTTAGTTTCCCATAGCCAGATATAGAAAACAGTCAATTAGAGAGACATCTCGCCGGCTGGTTAGTTTCCCATAGCCAGATATAGAAAACAGTCAATTAGAGAGACATCTCGGCGGCTGGTTAGTTTCCCATAGCCAGATATAGAAAACAGTCAATTAGAAAGACATCTCGGCGGCTGGTTAGTTTCCCATGGCCAGATATAGAAAACAGTCAATTAGAGAGACATCTCGGCGGCTGGTTAGTTTCCCATAGCCAGAAATAGAAAACAGTCAATTAGAGAGACATCTCGGCGGCTGGTTAGTTTCCCATAGCCAGATATAGAAAACTGTCAATTAGAGAGACATCTCGGCGGCTGGTTAGTTTCCCATAGCCAGATATAGAAAATAGTCAATTAGAGAGACATCTCGGCGGCTGGTTAGTTTCCCATAGCCAGATATAGAAAACAGTCAATTAGAGAGACATCTCGGCGGCTGGTTAGTTTCCCATAGCCAGATATAGAAAACAGTCAATTAGAGAGACATCTCTGCGGCTGGTTAGTTTCGCATAGCCAGATATAGAAAACAGTCAATTAGAGAGACATCTCGGCGGCTGGTTAGTTTCCCATAGCAAGATATAGAAAACAGTCAATTAGAGAGACATCTCATCGGCTGGTTAGTTTCCCATAGCCAGATATAGAAAACAGTCAATTAGAGAGACATCTCGGCGGCTGGTTAGTTTCCCATAGCCAGATATAGAAAACAGTCAATTAGAGAGACATCTCTGCGGCTGGTTAGTTTCCCATAGCCAGATATAGAAAACAGTCAATTAGAGAGACATCTCGGCGGCTGGTTAGTTTCCCATAGCCAGATATAGAAAACAGTCAATTAGAGAGACATCTCATCGGCTGGTTAGTTTCCGATAGCCAGATATAGAAAACAGTCAATTAGAAAGACATCTCGGCGGCTGGTTAGTTTCCCATGGCCAGATATAAAAAACAGTCAATTAGACATCTCGGCGGCTGGTTATTCTCCCATAGCCAGATATAGAAAACAGTCAATTAGACATCTCGGCGGCTGGTTAGTTTCCCATAGCCAGATATAGAAAACAGTCAATTAGAGAGACATCTCGGCGGCTGGTTAGTTTCCCATAGCCAGATATAGAAAACAGTCAATTAGAGAGACATCTCGGCGGCTGGTTAGTTTCCCATAGCCAGATATAGAAAACAGTCAATTAGAGAGACATCTCATCGGCTGGTTAGTTTCCCATAGCCAGATATAGAAAACAGTCAATTATAGAGACATCTCGGCGGCTGGTTAGTTTCCCATGGCCAGATATAAAAAACAGTCAATTCGACATCTCGGCGGCTGGTTATTCTCCCATAGCCAGATATAGAAAACAGTAATTAGACATCTCGGCGGCTGGTTAGTTTCCCATAGCCAGATATAGAAAACAGTCAATTAGAGAGACATCTCGGCGGCTGGTTAGTTTCCCATAGCCAGATATAGAAAACAGTCAATTAGAGAGACATCTCGGCGGCTGGTTAGTTTCCCATAGCCAGATATAGAAAACAGTCAATTAGAGAGACATCTCGGCGGCTGGTTAGTTTCCCATAGCCAGATATAGAAAACAGTCAATTAGAGAGACATCTCGGCGGCTGGTTAGTTTCCCATAGCCAGATATAGAAAACAGTCAATTAGAGAGACATCTCGGCGGCTGGTTAGTTTCCCATAGCCAGATATAGAAAACTGTCAATTAGAGAGACATCTCGGCGGCTGGTTAGTTTCCCATAGCCAGATATAGAAAACAGTCAATTAGAGAGACATCTCGGCGGCTGGTTAGTTTCCCATAGCCAGATATAGAAAACAGTCAATTAGAGAGACATCTCGGCGGCTGGTTAGTTTCCCATAGCCAGATATAGAAAACAGTCAATTAGAGAGACATCTCTGCGGCTGGTTAGTTTCCCATAGCCAGATATAGAAAACAGTCAATTAGAGAGACATCTCGGCGGCTGGTTAGTTTCCCATAGCCAGATATAGAAAACAGTCAATTAGAGAGACATCTCATCGACTGGTTGGTTTCCCATAGCCAGATATAGAAAACAGTCAATTAGAGAGACATCTCGGCGGCTGGTTAGTTTCCCATAGCCAGATATAGAAAACAGTCAATTAGAGAGACATCTCTGCGGCTGGTTAGTTTCCCATAGCCAGATATAGAAAACAGTCAATTAGAGAGACATCTCGGCGGCTGGTTAGTTTCCCATAGCCAGATATAGAAAACAGTCAATTAGAGAGACATCTCATCGGCTGGTTAGTTTCCCATAGCCAGATATAGAAAACAGTCAATTAGAGAGACATCTCGGCGGCTGGTTAGTTTCCCATGGCCAGATATAAAAAACAGTCAATTAGACATCTCGGCGGCTGGTTATTCTCCCATAGCCAGATATAGAAAACAGTCAATTAGACATCTCGGCGGCTGGTTAGTTTCCCATAGCCAGATATAGAAAACAGTCAATTAGAGAGACATCTCGGCGGCTGGTTAGTTTCCCATAGCCAGATATAGAAAACAGTCAATTAGAGAGACATCTCGGCGGCTGGTTAGTTTCCCATAGCCAGATATAGAAAACAGTCAATTAGAGAGACATCTCATCGGCTGGTTAGTTTCCCATAGCCAGATATAGAAAACAGTCAATTAGAGAGACATCTCGGCGGCTGGTTAGTTTCCCATGGCCAGATATAAAAAACAGTCAATTAGACATCTCGGCGGCTTGTTATTCTCCCATAGCCAGATATAGAAAACAGTAATTAGACATCTCGGCGGCTGGTTAGTTTCCCATAGCCAGATATAGAAAACAGTCAATTAGAGAGACATCTCGGCGGCTGGTTAGTTTCCCATAGCCAGATATAGAAAACAGTCAATTAGAGAGACATCTCGGCGGCTGGTTAGTTTCCCATAGCCAGATATAGAAAACAGTCAATTAGAGAGACATCTCGGCGGCTGGTTAGTTTCCCATAGCCAGATATAGAAAACAGTCAATTAGAGAGACATCTCGGCGGCTGGTTAGTTTCCCATAGCCAGATATAGAAAACAGTCAATTAGAGAGACATCTCATCGGCTGGTTAGTTTCTCATAGCCAGATATAGAAAACAGTCAATTAGAGAGACATCTCGGCGGCTGGTTAGTTTCCCATGGCCAGATATAAAAAACAGTCAATTAGACATCTCGGCGGCTGGTTATTCTCCCATAGCCAGATATAGAAAACAGTCAATTAGACATCTCGGCGGCTGGTTAGTTTCTCATAGCCAGATATAGAAAACAGTCAATTAGAGAGACATCTCGGCGGCTGGTTAGTTTCCCATAGCCAGATATAGAAAACAGTCAATTAGAGAGACATCTCGGCGGCTGGTTAGTTTCCCATAGCCAGATATAGAAAACAGTCAATTAGAGAGACATCTCGGCGGCTGGTTAGTTTCCCATAGCCAGATATAGAAAACAGTCAATTAGAGAGACATCTCGGCGGCTGGTTAGTTTCCCATAGCCAGATATAGAAAACAGTCAATTAGAGAGACATCTCGGCGGCTGGTTAGTTTCCCATAGCCAGATATAGAAAACAGTCAATAAGAGAGACATCTCATCGGCTGGTTAGTTTCCCATAGCCAGATATAGAAAAAAGTCAATTAGAGAGACATCTCGGCGGCTGGTTAGTTTCCCATGGCCAGATATAAAAAACAGTCAATTAGACATCTCGGCGGCTGGTTATTCTCCCATAGCCAGATATAGAAAACAGTCAATTAGACATCTCGGCGGCTGGTTAGTTTCCCATAGCCAGATATAGAAAACAGTCAATTAGAGAGACATCTCGGCGGCTGGTTAGTTTCCCATAGCCAGATATAGAAAACAGTCAATTAGAGAGACATCTCGGCGGCTGGTTAGTTTCCCATAGCCAGATATAGAAAACAGTCAATTAGAGAGACATCTCGGCGGCTGGTTAGTTTCCCATAGCCAGATATAGAAAACAGTCAATTAGAGATCTCGGCTGCTGGTTAGTTTCCCATAGCCAGATATAGAAAACAGTCAATTAGAGAGACATCTCGGCGGCTGGTTAGTTTCCCATAGCCAGATATAGAAAACTGTCAATTAGAGAGACATCTCGGCGGCTGGTTAGTTTCCCATAGCCAGATATAGAAAACAGTCAATTAGAGAGACATCTCGGCGGCTGGTTAGTTTCCCATAGCCAGATATAGAAAACAGTCAATTAGAGAGACATGTCGGCGGCTGGTTAGTTTCCCATAGCCAGATATAGAAAACAGTCAATTAGAGAGACATCTCATCGGCTGGTTAGTTTCTCATAGCCAGATATAGAAAACAGTCAATTAGAGAGACATCTCGGCGGCTGGTTAGTTTCCCATAGCCAGATATAGAAAACAGTCAATTAGAGAGACATCTCTGCGGCTGGTTAGTTTCCAATAGCCAGATATAGAAAACAGTCAATTAGAGAGACATCTCGGCGGCTGGTTAGTTTCCCATAGCCAGATATAGAAAACAGTCAATTAGAGAGACATCTCATCGGCTGGTTAGTTTCCCATAGCCAGATATAGAAAACAGTCAATTAGAGAGACATCTCGGCGGCTGGTTAGTTTCCCATGGCCAGATATAAAAAACAGTCAATTAGACATCTCGGCGGCTGGTTATTCTCCCATAGCCAGATATAGAAAACAGTCAATTAGAGAGACATCTCATCGGCTGGTTAGTTTCCCATAGCCAGATATAGAAAACAGTCAATTAGAGAGACATCTCGGCGGCTGGTTAGTTTCCCATGGCCAGATATAAAAAACAGTCAATTAGACATCTCGGCGGCTGGTTATTCTCCCATAGCCAGATATAGAAAACAGTCAATTAGACATCTCGGCGGCTGGTTAGTTTCCCATAGCCAGATATAGAAAACAGTCAATTAGAGAGACATCTCGGCGGCTGGTTAGTTTCCCATAGCCAGATATAGAAAACAGTCAATTAGAGAGACATCTCGGCGGCTGGTTAGTTTCCCATAGCCAGATATAGAAAACAGTCAATTAGAGAGACATCTCGGCGGCTGGTTAGTTTCCCATAGCCAGATATAGAAAACAGTCAATTAGAGAAACATCTCATCGGCTGGTTAGTTTCCCATAGCCAGATATAGAAAACAGTCAATTAGAGAGACAACTCGGCGGCTGGTTAGTTTCCCATAGCCAGATATAAAAAACAGTCAATTAGACATCTCGGCGGTTGGTTATTCTCCCATAGCCAGATATAGAAAACAGTCAATTAGACATCTCGGCGGCTGGTTAGTTTCTCATAGCCAGATATAGAAAACAGTCAATTAGAGAGACATCTCGGCGGCTGGTTAGTTTCCCATAGCCAGATATAGAAAACAGTCAATTAGAGAGACATCTCGGCGGCTGGTTAGTTTCCCATAGCCAGATATAGAAAACAGTCAATTAGAGAGACATCTCGCCGGCTGGTTAGTTTCCCATAGCCAGATATAGAAAACAGTCAATTAGAGAGACATCTCATCGGCTGGTTAGTTTCCCATAGCCAGATATAGAAAACAGTCAATTAGAGAGACATCTCGGCGGCTGGTTAGTTTCCCATGGCCAGATATAAACAACAGTCAATTAGACATCTCGGCGGCTGGTTATTCTCCCATAGCCAGATATAGAAAACAGTCAATTAGACATCTCGGCGGCTGGTTAGTTTCCCATAGCCAGATATAGAAAACAGTCAATTAGAGAGACATCTCGGCGGCTGGTTAGTTTCCCATAGCCAGATATAGAAAACAGTCAATTAGAGAGACATCTCGGCGGCTGGTTAGTTTCCCATAGCCAGATATAGAAAACAGTCAATTAGAGAGACATCTCGGCGGCTGGTTAGTTTCCCATAGCCAGATATAGAAAACAGTCAATTAGAGATCTCGGCTGCTGGTTAGTTTCCTATAGCCAGATATAGAAAACAGTCAATTAGAGAGACATCTCGGCGGCTGGTTAGTTTCCCATAGCCAGATATAGAAAACTGTCAATTAGAGAGACATCTCGGCGGCTGGTTAGTTTCCCATAGCCAGATATAGAAAACAGTCAATTAGAGAGACATCTCGGCGGCTGGTTAGTTTCCCATAGCCAGATATAGAAAACAGTCAATTAGAGAGACATCTCGGCGGCTGGTTAGTTTCCCATAGCCAGATATAGAAAACAGTCAATTAGAGAGACATCTCTGCGGCTGATTAGTTTCCCATAGCCAGATATAGAAAACAGTCAATTAGAGAGACATCTCGGCGGCTGGTTAGTTTCCCATAGCCAGATATAGAAAACAGTCAATTAGAGAGACATCTCATCGGCTGGTTAGTTTCCCATAGCCAGATATAGAAAACAGTCAATTAGAGAGACATCTCGGCGGCTGGTTAGTTTCCCATAGCCAGATATAGAAAACAGTCAATTAGAGAGACATCTCTGCGGCTGGTTAGTTTCCCATAGCCAGATATAGAAAACAGTCAATTAGAGAGACATCTCGGCGGCTGGTTAGTTTCCCATAGCCAGATATAGAAAACAGTCAATTAGAGAGACATCTCATCGGATGGTTAGTTTCCCATAGCCAGATATAGAAAACAGTCAATTAGAGAGACATCTCGGCGGCTGGTTAGTTTCCCATAGCCAGATATAGAAAACAGTCAATTAGAGAGACATCTCGGCGGCTGGTTAGTTTCCCATGGCCAGATATAAAAAACAGTCAATTAGACATCTCGGCGGCTTGTTATTCTCCCATAGCCAGATATAGAAAACAGTAATTAGACATCTCGGCGGCTGGTTAGTTTCCCATAGCCAGATATAGAAAACAGTCAATTAGAGAGACATCTCGGCGGCTGGTTAGTTTCCCATAGCCAGATATAGAAAACAGTCAATTAGAGAGACATCTCGGCGGCTGGTTAGTTTCCCATAGCCAGATATAGAAAACAGTCAATTAGAGAGACATCTCGGCGGCTGGTTAGTTTCCCATAGCCAGATATAGAAAACAGTCAATTAGAGAGACATCTCGGCGGCTGGTTAGTTTCCCATAGCCAGATATAGAAAACAGTCAATTAGAGAGACATCTCATCGGCTGGTTAGTTTCTCATAGCCAGATATAGAAAACAGTCAATTAGAGAGACATCTCGGCGGCTGGTTAGTTTCCCATGGCCAGATATAAAAAACAGTCAATTAGACATCTCGGCGGCTGGTTATTCTCCCATAGCCAGATATAGAAAACAGTCAATTAGACATCTCGGCGGCTGGTTAGTTTCTCATAGCCAGATATAGAAAACAGTCAATTAGAGAGACATCTCGGCGGCTGGTTAGTTTCCCATAGCCAGATATAGAAAACAGTCAATTAGAGAGACATCTCGGCGGCTGGTTAGTTTCCCATAGCCAGATATAGAAAACAGTCAATTAGAGAGACATCTCGGCGGCTGGTTAGTTTCCCATAGCCAGATATAGAAAACAGTCAATTAGAGAGACATCTCGGCGGCTGGTTAGTTTCCCATAGCCAGATATAGAAAACAGTCAATTAGAGAGACATCTCGGCGGCTGGTTAGTTTCCCATAGCCAGATATAGAAAACAGTCAATAAGAGAGACATCTCATCGGCTGGTTAGTTTCCCATAGCCAGATATAGAAAAAAGTCAATTAGAGAGACATCTCGGCGGCTGGTTAGTTTCCCATGGCCAGATATAAAAAACAGTCAATTAGACATCTCGGCGGCTGGTTATTCTCCCATAGCCAGATATAGAAAACAGTCAATTAGACATCTCGGCGGCTGGTTAGTTTCCCATAGCCAGATATAGAAAACAGTCAATTAGAGAGACATCTCGGCGGCTGGTTAGTTTCCCATAGCCAGATATAGAAAACAGTCAATTAGAGAGACATCTCGGCGGCTGGTTAGTTTCCCATAGCCAGATATAGAAAACAGTCAATTAGAGAGACATCTCGGCGGCTGGTTAGTTTCCCATAGCCAGATATAGAAAACAGTCAATTAGAGATCTCGGCTGCTGGTTAGTTTCCCATAGCCAGATATAGAAAACAGTCAATTAGAGAGACATCTCGGCGGCTGGTTAGTTTCCCATAGCCAGATATAGAAAACTGTCAATTAGAGAGACATCTCGGCGGCTGGTTAGTTTCCCATAGCCAGATATAGAAAACAGTCAATTAGAGAGACATCTCGGCGGCTGGTTAGTTTCCCATAGCCAGATATAGAAAACAGTCAATTAGAGAGACATGTCGGCGGCTGGTTAGTTTCCCATAGCCAGATATAGAAAACAGTCAATTAGAGAGACATCTCATCGGCTGGTTAGTTTCTCATAGCCAGATATAGAAAACAGTCAATTAAAGAGACATCTCGGCGGCTGGTTAGTTTCCCATAGCCAGATATAGAAAACAGTCAATTAGAGAGACATCTCTGCGGCTGGTTAGTTTCCAATAGCCAGATATAGAAAACAGTCAATTAGAGAGACATCTCGGCGGCTGGTTAGTTTCCCATAGCCAGATATAGAAAACAGTCAATTAGAGAGACATCTCATCGGCTGGTTAGTTTCCCATAGCCAGATATAGAAAACAGTCAATTAGAGAGACATCTCGGCGGCTGGTTAGTTTCCCATGGCCAGATATAAAAAACAGTCAATTAGACATCTCGGCGGCTGGTTATTCTCCCATAGCCAGATATAGAAAACAGTCAATTAGAGAGACATCTCATCGGCTGGTTAGTTTCCCATAGCCAGATATAGAAAACAGTCAATTAGAGAGACATCTCGGCGGCTGGTTAGTTTCCCATGGCCAGATATAAAAAACAGTCAATTAGACATCTCGGCGGCTGGTTATTCTCCCATAGCCAGATATAGAAAACAGTCAATTAGACATCTCGGCGGCTGGTTAGTTTCCCATAGCCAGATATAGAAAACAGTCAATTAGAGAGACATCTCGGCGGCTGGTTAGTTTCCCATAGCCAGATATAGAAAACAGTCAATTAGAGAGACATCTCGGCGGCTGGTTAGTTTCCCATAGCCAGATATAGAAAACAGTCAATTAGAGAGACATCTCGGCGGCTGGTTAGTTTCCCATAGCCAGATATAGAAAACAGTCAATTAGAGAAACATCTCATCGGCTGGTTAGTTTCCCATAGCCAGATATAGAAAACAGTCAATTAGAGAGACAACTCGGCGGCTGGTTAGTTTCCCATAGCCAGATATAAAAAACAGTCAATTAGACATCTCGGCGGTTGGTTATTCTCCCATAGCCAGATATAGAAAACAGTCAATTAGACATCTCGGCGGCTGGTTAGTTTCTCATAGCCAGATATAGAAAACAGTCAATTAGAGAGACATCTCGGCGGCTGGTTAGTTTCCCATAGCCAGATATAGAAAACAGTCAATTAGAGAGACATCTCGGCGGCTGGTTAGTTTCCCATAGCCAGATATAGAAAACAGTCAATTAGAGAGACATCTCGCCGGCTGGTTAGTTTCCCATAGCCAGATATAGAAAACAGTCAATTAGAGAGACATCTCATCGGCTGGTTAGTTTCCCATAGCCAGATATAGAAAACAGTCAATTAGAGAGACATCTCGGCGGCTGGTTAGTTTCCCATGGCCAGATATAAACAACAGTCAATTAGACATCTCGGCGGCTGGTTATTCTCCCATAGCCAGATATAGAAAACAGTCAATTAGACATCTCGGCGGCTGGTTAGTTTCCCATAGCCAGATATAGAAAACAGTCAATTAGAGAGACATCTCGGCGGCTGGTTAGTTTCCCATAGCCAGATATAGAAAACAGTCAATTAGAGAGACATCTCGGCGGCTGGTTAGTTTCCCATAGCCAGATATAGAAAACAGTCAATTAGAGAGACATCTCGGCGGCTGGTTAGTTTCCCATAGCCAGATATAGAAAACAGTCAATTAGAGATCTCGGCTGCTGGTTAGTTTCCTATAGCCAGATATAGAAAACAGTCAATTAGAGAGACATCTCGGCGGCTGGTTAGTTTCCCATAGCCAGATATAGAAAACTGTCAATTAGAGAGACATCTCGGCGGCTGGTTAGTTTCCCATAGCCAGATATAGAAAACAGTCAATTAGAGAGACATCTCGGCGGCTGGTTAGTTTCCCATAGCCAGATATAGAAAACAGTCAATTAGAGAGACATCTCGGCGGCTGGTTAGTTTCCCATAGCCAGATATAGAAAACAGTCAATTAGAGAGACATCTCTGCGGCTGATTAGTTTCCCATAGCCAGATATAGAAAACAGTCAATTAGAGAGACATCTCGGCGGCTGGTTAGTTTCCCATAGCCAGATATAGAAAACAGTCAATTAGAGAGACATCTCATCGGCTGGTTAGTTTCCCATAGCCAGATATAGAAAACAGTCAATTAGAGAGACATCTCGGCGGCTGGTTAGTTTCCCATAGCCAGATATAGAAAACAGTCAATTAGAGAGACATCTCTGCGGCTGGTTAGTTTCCCATAGCCAGATATAGAAAACAGTCAATTAGAGAGACATCTCGGCGGCTGGTTAGTTTCCCATAGCCAGATATAGAAAACAGTCAATTAGAGAGACATCTCATCGGATGGTTAGTTTCCCATAGCCAGATATAGAAAACAGTCAATTAGAGAGACATCTCGGCGGCTGGTTAGTTTCCCATGGCCAGATATAAAAAACAGTCAATTAGACATCTCGGCGGCTGGTTATTCTCCCATAGCCAGATATAGAAAACAGTCAATAAGACATCTCGGCGGCTGGTTAGTTTCCCATAGCCAGATATAGAAAACAGTCAATTAGAGAGACATCTCGGCGGCTGGTTAGTTTCCCATAGCCAGATATAGAAAACAGTCAATTAGAGAGACATCTCGGCGGCTGGTTAGTTTCCCATAGCCAGATATAGAAAACAGTCAATTAGAGAGACATCTCATCGGCTGGTTAGTTTCCCATAGCCAGATATAGAAAACAGTCAATTAGAGAGACATCTCGGCGGCTGGTTAGTTTCCCATGGCCAGATATAAAAAACAGTCAATTAGACATCTCGGCGGCTGGTTATTCTCCCATAGCCAGATATAGAAAACAGTAATTAGACATCTCGGCGGCTGGTTAGTTTCCCATAGCCAGATATAGAAAACAGTCAATTAGAGAGACATCTCGGCGGCTGGTTAGTTTCCCATAGCCAGATATAGAAAACAGTCAATTAGAGAGACATCTCGGCGGCTGGTTAGTTTCCCATAGCCAGATATAGAAAACAGTCAATTAGAGAGACATCTCGGCGGCTGGTTAGTTTCCCATAGCCAGATATAGAAAACAGTCAATTAGAGAGACATCTCGGCGGCTGGTTAGTTTCCCATAGCCAGATATAGAAAACAGTCAATTAGAGATCTCGGCTGCTGGTTAGTTTCCCATAGCCGGATATAGAAAACAGTCAATTAGAGAGACATCTCGGTGGCTGGTTAGTTTCCCATAGCCAAATATAGAAAACAGTCAATTAGAGAGACATGTCGGCGGCTGGTTAGTTTCCCATGGCCAGATATAGAAAACAGTCAATTAGAGAGACATCTCGGCGGCTGGTTAGTTTCCCATAGCCAGATATAGAAAACAGTCAATTAGAGAGACATCTCGGCGGCTGGTTAGTTTCCTATAGCCAGATATAGAAAACAGTCAATTAGAGAGACATCTCGGCGGCTGGTTAGTTTCCCATGGCCAGATATAAAAAACAGTGAATTAGACATCTCGGCGGCTGGTTATTCTTCCATAGCCAGATATAGAAAACAGTCAATTAGAGAGACATCTCATCGGCTGGTTAGTTTCCCATAGCCAGATATAGAAAACAGTCAATTAGAGAGACATCTCGGCGGCTGGTTAGTTTCCCATGGCCAGATATAAAAAACAGTCAATTAGACATCTCGGCGGCTGGTTATTCTCCCATAGCCAGATATAGAAAACAGTCAATTAGACATCTCGGCGGCTGGTTAGTTTCCCATAGCCAGATATAGAAAACAGTCAATTAGAGAGACATCTCGGCGGCTGGTTAGTTTCCCATAGCCAGATATAGAAAACAGTCAATTAGAGAGACATCTCGGCGGCTGGTTAGTTTCCCATAGCCAGATATAGAAAACAGTCAATTAGAGAGACATCTCGGCGGCTGGTTAGTTTCCCATAGCCAGATATAGAAAACAGTCAATTAGAGAAACATCTCATCGGCTGGTTAGTTTCCCATAGCCAGATATAGAAAACAGTCAATTAGAGAGAAATCGGCGGCTGGTTAGTTTCCCATAGCCAGATATAAAAAACAGTCAATTAGACATCTCGGCGGCTGGTTATTCTCCCATAGCCAGATATAGAAAACAGTCAATTAGACATCTCGGCGGCTGGTTAGTTTCTCATAGCCAGATATAGAAAACAGTCAATTAGAGAGACATCTCGGCGGCTGGTTAGTTTCCCATAGCCAGATATAGAAAACAGTCAATTAGAGAGACATCTCGGCGGCTGGTTAGTTTCCCATAGCCAGATATAGAAAACAGTCAATTAGAGAGACATCTCATCGGCTGGTTAGTTTCCCATAGCCAGATATAGAAAACAGTCAATTAGAGAGACATCTCGGCGGCTGGTTAGTTTCCCATGGCCAGATATAAAAAACAGTCAATTAGACATCTCGGCGGCTGGTTATTCTCCCATAGCCAGATATAGAAAACAGTCAATTAGACATCTCGGCGGCTGGTTAGTTTCCCATAGCCAGATATAGAAAACAGTCAATTAGAGAGACATCTCGGCGGCTGGTTAGTTTCCCATAGCCAGATATAGAAAACAGTCAATTAGAGAGACATCTCGGCGGCTGGTTAGTTTCCCATAGCCAGATATAGAAAACAGTCAATTAGAGAGACATCTCGGCGGCTGGTTAGTTTCCCATAGCCAGATATAGAAAACAGTCAATTAGAGATCTCGGCTGCTGGTTAGTTTCCCATAGCCAGATATAGAAAACAGTCAATTAGAGAGACATCTCGGCGGCTGGTTAGTTTCCCATAGCCAGATATAGAAAACAGTCAATTAGAGAGACATCTCATCGGCTGGTTAGTTTCCCATAGCCAGATATAGAAAACAGTCAATTAGAGAGACATCTCGGCGGCTGGTTAGTTTCCCATGGCCAGATATAAAAAACAGTCAATTAGACATCTCGGCGGCTGGTTATTCTCCCATAGCCAGATATAGAAAACAGTCAATTAGAGAGACATCTCATCGGCTGGTTAGTTTCCCATAGCCAGATATAGAAAACAGTCAATTAGAGAGACATCTCGGCGGCTGGTTAGTTTCCCATGGCCAGATATAGAAAACAGTCAATTAGACATCTCGGCGGCTGGTTATTCTCCCATAGCCAGATATAGAAAACAGTCAATTAGACATCTCGGCGGCTGGTTAGTTTCCCATAGCCAGATATAGAAAACAGTCAATTAGAGAGACATCTCGGCGGCTGGTTAGTTTCCCATAGCCAGATATAGAAAACAGTCAATTAGAGAGACATCTCGGCGGCTGGTTAGTTTCCCATAGCCAGATATAGAAAACAGTCAATTAGAGAGACATCTCGGCGGCTGGTTAGTTTCCCATAGCCAGATATAGAAAACAGTCAATTAGAGAAACATCTCATCGGCTGGTTAGTTTCCCATAGCCAGATATAGAAAACAGTCAATTAGAGAGACATCTCGGCGGCTGGTTAGTTTCCCATAGCCAGATATAAAAAACAGTCAATTAGACATCTCGGCGGCTGGTTATTCTCCCATAGCCAGATATAGAAAACAGTCAATTAGACATCTCGGCGGCTGGTTAGTTTCTCATAGCCAGATATAGAAAACAGTCAATTAGAGAGACATCTCGGCGGCTGGTTAGTTTCCCATAGCCAGATATAGAAAACAGTCAATTAGAGAGACATCTCGGCGGCTGGTTAGTTTCCCATAGCCAGATATAGAAAACAGTCAATTAGAGAGACATCTCGGCGGCTGGTTAGTTTCCCATAGCCAGATATAGAAAACAGTCAATTAGAGAGACATCTCATCGGCTGGTTAGTTTCCCATAGCCAGATATAGAAAACAGTCAATTAGAGAGACATCTCGGCGGCTGGTTAGTTTCCCATGGCCAGATATAAAAAACAGTCAATTAGACATCTCGGCGGCTGGTTATTCTCCCATAGCCAGATATAGAAAACAGTCAATTAGACATCTCGGCGGCTGGTTAGTTTCCCATAGCCAGATATAGAAAACAGTCAATTAGAGAGACATCTCGGCGGCTGGTTAGTTTCCCATAGCCAGATATAGAAAACAGTCAATTAGAGAGACATCTCGGCGGCTGGTTAGTTTCCCATAGCCAGATATAGAAAACAGTCAATTAGAGAGACATCTCGGCGGCTGGTTAGTTTCCCATAGCCAGATATAGAAAACAGTCAATTAGAGATCTCGGCTGCTGGTTAGTTTCCCATAGCCAGATATAGAAAACAGTCAATTAGAGTGACATCTCGGCGGCTGGTTAGTTTCCCATAGCCAGATATAGAAAACTGTCAATTAGAGAGACATCTCGGCGGCTGGTTAGTTTCCCATAGCCAGATATAGAAAACAGTCAATTAGAGAGACATCTCGGCGGCTGGTTAGTTTCCCATAGCCAGATATAGAAAACAGTCAATTAGAGAGACATCTCGGCGGCTGGTTAGTTTCCCATAGCCAGATATAGAAAACAGTCAATTAGAGAGACATCTCTGCGGCTGGTTAGTTTCCCATAGCCAGATATAGAAAACAGTCAATTAGAGAGACATCTCGGCGGCTGGTTAGTTTCCCATAGCCAGATATAGAAAACAGTCAATTAGAGAGACATCTCATCGGCTGGTTAGTTTCCCATAGCCAGATATAGAAAACAGTCAATTAGAGAGACATCTCGGCGGCTGGTTAGTTTCCCATAGCCAGATATAGAAAACAGTCAATTAGAGAGACATCTCTGCGGCTGGTTAGTTTCCCATAGCCAGATATAGAAAACAGTCAATTAGAGAGACATCTCGGCGGCTGGTTAGTTTCCCATAGCCAGATATAGAAAACAGTCAATTAGAGAGACATCTCATCGGATGGTTAGTTTCCCATAGCCAGATATAGAAAACAGTCAATTAGAGAGACATCTCGGCGGCTGGTTAGTTTCCCATGGCCAGATATAAAAAACAGTCAATTAGACATCTCGGCGGCTGGTTATTCTCCCATAGCCAGATATAGAAAACAGTCAATTAGACATCTCGGCGGCTGGTTAGTTTCCCATAGCCAGATATAGAAAACAGTCAATTAGAGAGACATCTCGGCGGCTGGTTAGTTTCCCATAGCCAGATATAGAAAACAGTCAATTAGAGAGACATCTCGGCGGCTGGTTAGTTTCCCATAGCCAGATATAGAAAACAGTCAATTAGAGAGACATCTCATCGGCTGGTTAGTTTCCCATAGCCAGATATAGAAAACAGTCAATTAGAGAGACATCTCGGCGGCTGGTTAGTTTCCCATGGCCAGATATAAAAAACAGTCAATTAGACATCTCGGCGGCTGGTTATTCTCCCATAGCCAGATATAGAAAACAGTAATTAGACATCTCGGCGGCTGGTTAGTTTCCCATAGCCAGATATAGAAAACAGTCAATTAGAGAGACATCTCGGCGGCTGGTTAGTTTCCCATAGCCAGATATAGAAAACAGTCAATTAGAGAGACATCTCGGCGGCTGGTTAGTTTCCCATAGCCAGATATAGAAAACAGTCAATTAGAGAGACATCTCGGCGGCTGGTTAGTTTCCCATAGCCAGATATAGAAAACAGTCAATTAGTGAGACATCTCGGCGGCTGGTTAGTTTCCCATAGCCAGATATAGAAAACAGTCAAATAGAGATCTCGGCTGCTGGTTAGTTTCCCATAGCCGGATATAGAAAACAGTCAATTAGAGAGACATCTCGGTGGCTGGTTAGTTTCCCATAGCCAAATATAGAAAACAGTCAATTAGAGAGACATGTCGGCGGCTGGTTAGTTTCCCATGGCCAGATATAGAAAACAGTCAATTAGAGAGACATCTCGGCGGCTGGTTAGTTTCCCATAGCCAGATATAGAAAACAGTCAATTAGAGAGACATCTCGGCGGCTGGTTAGTTTCCTATAGCCAGATATAGAAAACAGTCAATTAGAGAGACATCTCGGCGGCTGGTTAGTTTCCCATGGCCAGATATAGAAAGCAGTCAATTAGAGAGACATCTCGGCGGCTGGATAGTTTTCCATGGCCAGATATAGAAAACAGTCAATTAGAGAGACATCTCGGCGGCTGGTTAGTTTCCCATGGCCAGATATAGAAAACAGTCAATTAGAGAGACATCTCGGCGGCTGGTTATTCTCCCATAGCCAGATATAGAAAACAGTCAATTAGAGAGACATCTCGGCGGCTGGTTATTCTCCCATAGCCAGATATAGAAAACAGTCAATTAGAGAGACATCTCGGCGGCTGGTTATTCTCCCATAGCCAGATATAGAAAACCGTCAATTAGAGAGACATCTCGGCGGCTGGTTAGTTTCCCATAGCCAGATATAGAAAACAGTCAATTAGAGAGACATCTCGGCGGCTGGTTAGTTTCCCATAGCCAGATATAGAAAACTGTCAATTAGAGAGACATCTCGGCGGCTGGTTAGTTTCCCATAGCCAGATATAGAGAACAGTCAATTAGAGAGACATCTCGGCGGCTGGTTAGTTTCCTATAGCCAGATATAGAAAACAGTCAATTAGAGAGACATCTCGGCGGCTGGTTAGTTTCCCATAGCCAGATATAGAAAACAGTCAATTAGAGAGACATCTCTGCGGCTGGTTAGTTTCCCATAGCCAGATATAGAAAACAGTCAATTAGAGAGACATCTCGGCGGCTGGTTAGTTTCCCATAGCCAGATATAGAAAACAGTCAATTAGAGAGACATCTCATCGGCTGGTTAGTTTCCCATAGCCAGATATAGAAAACAGTCAATTAGAGAGACATCTCGGCGGCTGGTTAGTTTCCCATAGCCAGATATAGAAAACAGTCAATTAGAGAGACATCTCTGCGGCTGGTTAGTTTCCCATAGCCAGATATAGAAAACAGTCAATTAGAGAGACATCTCGGCGGCTGGTTAGTTTCCCATAGCCAGATATAGAAAACAGTCAATTAGAGAGACATCTCATCGGCTGGTTAGTTTCCCATAGCCAGATATAGAAAACAGTCAATTAGAGAGACATCTCGGCGGCTGGTTAGTTTCCCATGGCCAGATATAAAAAACAGTCAATTAGACATCTCGGCGGCTGGTTATTCTCCCATAGCCAGATATAGAAAACAGTCAATTAGACATCTCGGCGGCTGGTTAGTTTCCCATAGCCAGATATAGAAAACAGTCAATTAGAGAGACATCTCGGCGGCTGGTTAGTTTCCTATAGCCAGATATAGAAAACAGACAATTAGAGAGACATCTCGGCGGCTGGTTAGTTTCCCATAGCCAGATATAGAAAACAGTCAATTAGAGAGACATCTCGGCGGCTGGTTAGTTTCCCATAGCTAGATATAGAAAACAGTCAATTAGAGAGACATCTCGGCGGCTGGTTAGTTTCCCATAGCCAGATATAGAAAACAGTCAATTAGAGAGACATCTCGGCGGCTGGTTAGTTTCCCATAGCCAGATATAGAAAACAGTCAATTAGAGAGATATCTCGGCGGCTGGTTAGTTTCCCATTGCCAGATATAGAAAACAGTCAATTAGAGAGACATCTCATCGGCTGGTTAGTTTCCCATATCCAGATATAGAAAACAGTCAATTAGAGAGACATCTCGGCGGCTGGTTAGTTTCCCATGGCCAGATATAAAAAACAGTCAATTAGACATCTCGGCGGCTGGTTATTCTCCCATAGCCAGATATAGAAAACAGTCAATTAGACATCTCGGCGGCTGGTTAGTTTCCCATAGCCAGATATAGAAAACAGTCAATTAGAGAGACATCTCGGCGGCTGGTTAGTTTCCCATAGCCAGATATAGAAAACAGTCAATTAGAGAGACATCTCGGCGGCTGGTTAGTTTCCCATAGCCAGATATAGAAAACAGTCAATTAGAGAGACATCTCGGCGGCTGGTTAGTTTCCCATAGCCAGATATAGAAAACAGTCAATTAGAGAGACATCTCGGCGGCTGGTTAGTTTCCCATAGCCAGATATAGAAAACAGTCAATTAGAGAGACATCTCGGCGGCTGGTTAGTTTCCCATAGCCAGATATAGAAAACAGTCAATTAGAGAGACATCTCGGCGGCTGGTTAGTTTCCCATAGCCAGATATAGAAAACAGTCAATTAGAGAGACATCTCGGCGGCTGGTTAGTTTCCCATGGCCAGATATAGAAAACAGTCAATTAGACATCTCGGCGGCTGGTTATTCTCCCATGGCCAGATATAGAAAACAGTCAATTAGACATCTCGGCCGCTGGTTATTCTCCCATAGCCAGATATAGAAAACAGTCAATTAGACATCTCGGCGGCTGGTTAGTTTCCCATAGCCAGATATAGAAAACAGTCAATTAGACATCTCGGCGGCTGGTTAGTTTCACATAGCCAGATATAGAAAGTCAATTAGACATCTCTGCGGCTGGTTATTCTCCCATAGCCAGATATAGAAAACAGTCAATTAGACATCTCGGCGGCTGGTTAGTTTCACATAGCCAGATATAGAAAACAGTCAATTAGACATCTCGGCGGCTGGTTAGTCTCACATAGCCAGATATAGAAAACAGTCAATTAGAGAGACATCTCGGCGGCTGGTTAGTTTCCCATAGCCAGATATAGAAAACAGTCAATTAGACATCTCGGCGGCTGGTTAGTTTCCCATAGCCAGATATAGAAAACAGTCAATTAGACATCTCGGCGGCTGGTTAGTTTCACATAGCCAGATATAGAAAACAGTCAATTAGACATCTCGGCGGCTGGTTATTCTCCCATAGCCAGATATAGAAAACAGTCAATTAGACATCTCGGCGGCTGGCTATTCTCCCATAGCCAGATATAGAAAACAGTCAATTAGACATCTCGGCGGCTGGTTATTTTCCCATAGCCAGATATAGAAAACAGTCAATTAGAGAGACATCTCGGCGGCTGGGTTATCGCACTTCTCTCTCTTACCGTTATCTTTTTACAACTTCATTCCATTTCATAGAACTCTGTTTAACAATCACACTCTTACACACTCTAACACGCGCCCTCAGGACCAGGACCTCCCATTGCAGTCTGATTGGGTTGACCTCTGAGATGGCCCTAACTAGCATTGGTACATACAGACGCACACGTGTATCCAAGCACTGGTTAATACGTCCTGATATCGCCTAAACGAGAACGGTCCGGGGTGGAAAGGTTCGTGCGTCTGCTAGTAGAATACCCGCCTCCACCCCCAAACAAAACTTCTGGCAGAAGACTAATATCCCTAGGTCGTAGATCGTCCCAGTGGCAATGCACGGATACCAACCATTGACAAGCACACTTGCACTAAGGAACAAGATTGAATTCTTCCAGCTAAAATGCTACAAAGGGGGGTGTTCAAAATACTATTCACATCGAAACGGAAAAACGCGGAGAAATCAATTAAAAAGCTGGAAGTAGAACGAAACTGAATAGTAAACAACGTCACGTCTGGGGAACTCAAATAATGTGAGCCCATCAAACGTTACAATGGTCTAGATGAAAACAGTTATGGATGGAATGGTACATTCAAGAGGCTGGCAGAGGTTAGAGAGCTGTCCAACCGGCTGCCTTGCAGAGAGCGACCTTCAACAAAGCTGAATGATGATGATTACTACAACAGAGATGATGTACGGATACACTTCCTTAACTCTAAGTTGACGTAGAGGAATGGCGCCGGGGTGGGTGTGGCAAGGAGACAGCCCAGTGGAACCCACCAAACGTGTGAATGTCTCGCTAATGGTGGCTGTTCAGCCTCCTCACCAACAGCCACGGCAAGAGCTCTATTCAAGATGGCCACTTCTCTGTCATATTGTCTTGTGGTGTGTATATAGCACCCTGCTTCTACATCTGTGGTCTTTGGTGTTCAACTGTTGTTTGTTGGAATGTTTATCAATCCTTTTGATTTATTTCTTCGTCTCTGAGACGTCTTAACTGACTAATATCCTCATTCCCCTGTAAAACTCTAGAACTTGACGTAACTGATTTAGCCAGAGTCTGTACACTTAACTTAACGTACTTATACTGGTTTAGAAGATTGTCCATAGGCTGTAGACAACCAGTCACATTTGCATTATCCTGCTTTAAAAGCTATGCACATCCAATCTATTCTTAAACTGTCCCTGCCTCCAATACCTCCTGGGGTAATGCATTCCAAGCTAACATCACTCTCTGACTAAATAAATATTTCCTAATATAAACCTGTATTAAGTCACCTCGAATCTTCTCTTTTCTAGACACTGTAGGTCGGTTTTTATGAGTCTTTCCTCATAACTGTAATTCTGGAATCCGACTATCACTTTTGTCGCTCTTTTTTGTATTCTTTCCAGCATGTCTATATCCCCTCTATGATAAGGACTCCACACCTGCACACAGTACACCAATCTAGGTCTAACTAATGCTTTATACAGTTTGACGATCACTTCCTTGCTCCTATGTTTAATATTTTGTTTTATCATACCTAACATTGCATTTGCCTTTTTCACTGCTACCTGATCTTGCTCACTCACCTTACCTGTGTGATCTGTTATAACCCCTAGGTCACTTTCCTTATCTGCAATTCTAATATTGTTTTAGCCTATTCTGTAATTATGTCTATATTGGATCTACCCATTTAAATGACTGTTATTTATATATATATTAATTTATATCCTCATTACCCTGTAAAACTCTAGGACTTGACGTAATTGATTTTTTGTCTTTTTTTCCCACCTCTAGGACTTGGCAACTCAGCAGTCGACATTGCATGTGACCTGGCCAAATCTGCCAAGGAGGTAAGTATGACTGCCTTGCGCATTTGACGATAGATGAGACTCGCTATCAATCTTACATTGTACAATAGACCAGGAAAACAGTTGAGGGGACACCATCTATCATTAAACAGAGAGCATGGGCCAGAACTGACAACGAAATAGGAAATGTAAACAAGTATGTCAGTTCGCCGTGAGCATTAATTTAAAAAAACCAACATCGCGCGAAACGACCCAAAAAGAATTCCATCAACGCAACCAACGGTTGCTTAACCTACCTAAGCAATACCCTCGCCATAGGAGCGAATATCGCCTCTGAGATTACAACGGAATTGCAATCTGCGTTTAGGAGACTGCAAGCCATTGTTTGAAACCGACAAGCCATCAGTGTCGCCAGCAGGGTAAGCGTGCTGTAGTGCTAACCACTCTATTGCGCGCCTAGAAAAGAAGGACAGTGTATAGTAGACATGTCAGACACAGCCGAATCGTTTCCACATGAGATGTCTATGCAGGCTGCACAGGATCAGGCGGCAGGACAAATGACCTAACCCTGAAACAGACCCAACATGTTGAACACAAGTCCAGATAAGATGGAAGGACCTCCCCAAGCAACTGCTGTACGGTCAGATCAGAACAATCAGACGCTCGCAAGTGGACAGACTTCAACATTGATATCACCTCCTGGGAGATGCCACACAAGGCGCTCAGATTACAGAGAGAAATCATCGTTGAGGATCAGAGAAAGTCCCGGAACAACCCCAAACTATAGCACTTCACGACGGAAACTCACACGTGTGCCCCAAGTGCGACAGAGTCTGCTGTGCCAGGATTGGACATTACAGTCATTTAATTTCACATCTCACAGCACAAGCCCCATGCTGTGGCCATCTTTTCTTGCGAGGACAGCTATTATTTTATCGAGAAGAACCCATCAGCAGGTTTCAGTTGGCCCTGGTTGATGGGGTCTAGATCAGCAGGTTTCAGTTGGCCCTGATTGATTTTCGATCCACACTCTGGGATAACCTCCAACTTCTCAAACATGTCAACGACCCCTTGCCGTTTCTGACATGAACTGGGGCCGAGAACCCCATCAAAGCACACAGCTGCCCATCATTGCCCACAGCTGCCCATCATTTCCCACAGCTGCCCATCATTGCCCACAGCTGCCCATCATTGCCCACAGCTGCTCATCATTGCCCACAGCTGCCCATCATTTCCCACAGCTGCTCATCAATGCACACAGCTGCCCATCATTTCCCACAGCTGCCCATCATTTCCCACAGCTGCCCATCATTTCCCACAGCTGCTCATCAATGCACACAGCTGCCCATCATTGCCCATCATTTCCCACAGCTGCCCATCTTTGCCCACAGCTGCTCATTAATGCACACAGCTGCCCATCATTTCCCACAGCAGCCCATCATTGCCCATCATTTCTCACAGCTGCCCATCATTTCCCACAGCTGCCCATCATTTCCCACAGTGCCCATCATTGCCCACATCTGCCCATCATTGCCCATCATTTCCCACAGCTGCTCATCAATGCACACAGCTGCCCATCATTTTCCACAGCTGCCCATCATTGCCCATCATTTCCCACAGCTGCCCATCATTTCCCACAGCCGCTGCCTTTTTCGAAAAAATAATGGTTACTGTCTGACTGCGTACGATGAAGAATAATTGCCCACAGCTGCCCATCATTTCCCACATCTGCCCACAGCTGCCCATCATTGCACACATCTGCCCATCATTGCCCACAGCTGCCTATCATTGCCCACAGCTGCCCATCATTTCCCACATCTGCCCACAGCTGCCCATCATTTCCCACAGCTGCCCATCATTGCCCATCATTTCCCACAGCTGCTCATCAATGCACACAGCTGCCCATCATTTCCCACAGCTGCCCATCATTGCCCATCATTTCCCACAGCTGCTCATTAATGCACACAGCTGCCCATCATTTCCCACAGCAACCCATCATTGCCCATCATTTCCCACAGCTGCCCATCATTGCCCACATCTGCCCATCATTTCCCACAGCTGCTCATCAATGCACACAGCTGCCCATCATTTCCCACAGCTGCCCATCATTGCCCATCATTTCCCACAGCTGCTCATCATTGCATACAGCTGCCCATCATTGCCCATCATTTCCCACAGCTGCCCATCATTTCCCACAGCTGCTCATCAATGCACACAGCTGCCCATCATTGTCCATCATTTCCCACAGCTGCCCATCATTTCCCACAGCTGCCCATCATTTCCCACAGCTCCCCATCATTTACCACAGCCGCTGCCTTTTTCGAAAAAATAATGGTTACTGTCTGACTGCTTACGATGAAGAAGAATTGCCCACAGCTGCCCATCATTTCCCACATCTGCCCACAGCTGCCCATCATTGCACACATCTGCCCATCATTGCCCACAGCTGCCCATCATTGCCCACAGCTGCCCATCATTTCCCACATCTGCCCATCATTGCCCACAGCTGCCCATCATTTCCCACAGCTGCCCATCATTGCACACATCTGCCCATCATTGCACACATCTGCCCATCATTGCCCACAGCTGCCAATCATTGCCCACAGCTGCCCATCATTGCCCACAGCTGCCCATCATTTCCCACAGCTGCCCATCATTTCCCACAGCTGCCCATCATTTCCCACAGCTGCCCATCATTTCCCACAGCTGCCCATCATTGCACACATCTGCCCATCATTGCACACATCTGCCCATCATTGCCCACATCTGCCAATCATTGCCCACAGCTGCCCATCATTGCCCACAGCTGCCCATCATTTCCCACAGCTGCCCATCATTTCCCACAGCTGCCCATCATTTCCCACAGCTGCCCATCATTTCCCACAGCTGCCCATCATTTCCCACAGCTGCCCATCATTGCCCACAGCTGCTCTACATGTCCTCGTCTCAACCACAGGTTTACATCAGCTCCCGTCGTGGGGCCTGGATAGTTCCCAGGACCGCCTTTTGGGGCCTGCCCGCAGACATGCTTGCCAACAGTAGGGTGGTGTTTAGCCTGCCCTACAGACTGTTAGATTGGTGCGTGCAGCTCCAGGCCAACTTTAGGATAGATCATGTGACGTATGGTTTAAAACCTGGACATGGGTAAGTCTCAATCACGCATCTCAATCTTATCTCAATCTTCAATTTCAATCGTATCTCAATCCCCCATCTCAATCTTATCTCAATCTCCCATCTCAAAATCGTCTCAATCTCTTATCTCAATCTTATCTCAATCTCCCATCTTATCTCAATCTCCCATCTCAATCTTATCTCAATCTCCCATCCCAATCTTATCTCAATCTCCCATCTTATCTCAATCTCACATCTTATCTCAATCTCCCATCTTATCTCAATCTCCCATCTTATCTCAATCTCCCATCTCAATCTTATCTCAATCTCCCATCTTATCTCAATCTCCCATCTTATCTCAATCTCCCATCTTATCTCAATCTCCCATCTCAGTCTTATCTCAATCTCCCATCTTATCTCAATCTCCCATCTTATCTCAATCTCCCATCTTATCTCAATCTCCCATCTCAATCTTATCTCAATCTCCCATCTTATCTCAATCTCCCATCTTATCTCAATCTCCCATCTCAGTCTTATCTCAATCTCCCATCTTATCTCAATTTCCCATCTTATCTCAATCTCCCATCTTATCTCAATCTCACATCTTATCTCAATCTCCCATCTTATCTCAATCTCCCATCTCAATCTTATCTCAATCTCCCATCTTATCTCAATCTCCCATCTCAGTCTTATCTCAATCTCCCATCTTATCTCAATCTCCCATCTTATCTCAATCTCCCATCTCAATCTTATCTCAATCTCCCATCTTATCTCAATCTGCCATCTCAATCTTATCTCAATCTCCCATCTTATCTCAATCTCCCATTCCAATCTTACCTCAATCTCCCATCTTATCTCAATATCCCATCTCAATCGTATCTCAATCTCCCATCTTTTCTCAATTTTCCATCTCAATCTTATCTCAATCTCCCATCTCAAATTTATCTCAATCTCCCATCTCAAACGTATCTCAATCACCCATCTCAATCTTATCTCAATTACCCATCTCTCATCTTATCTCAATCTCCCATCTCAATCTTATCTCAATCTCCCATATTACCTCAATCACCCATTTCAATCTTATCTTAATCACCAATCTGATCTCAATCACCCATCTCAATCTTATCATAATCACCAATCTCCAATCTTATCTCAATCTCCCATCTTATTTCAATCTCCCTTCTTATCTCAATCTCCCATCTTATCTCAATCTCCCATCTTATCTCAATCTCCCATCTTATCTCAATTACCCATCTCCTATCTTATCTCAATCTCCCATCTTATCTCAATTACGCATCTCCTATCATATCTCAATCTCCCATCTTATCTCAATCTCCCATCTCAAACGTATCTCAATCACCCATCCCATCTTATCTCAATCACCCATCTCCCATCTGATCTCAATCTCCCATCTTATCTAGTCTACGCTAATCTCGTCTAATGGCATCTCTAAACGGACAATGGCTCATAGAACAGCCTTCATTGTACATGCGCGCCCCCAGAAGTACCAAGTTCTTTTCATTGTTGAAAGTGGGGTCAAGATGCAGCATCGGTCTGCAGTCAGTGACTCATAACTGGCTGCTTGTATCAGGATCAGTGACTCAAAACTGGATGATTGCATCAGGGTCAGTGACTCAAAGCTGGATGCTTGCATCAGGGTCAGTGACTCATAGCAACCAGGACCCTATTCTGCCTCCAAGTGACGACGCTATAAAACTCCAGACTGGCCAAGAGAATAGGAATGGAAGAGGGAAAAAAAACCTGTCCAAAAATGCAGCATTGAAAGCCAGATACTGTAGCCTCGCTGGCAACTGCAACACACCGTCGGACGATAGCTAGACACAAACAAGACGTGCGGCATTGAAAGCCAGATACTGTAGCCTCGCTGGCAACTGCAACACACCGTCGGACGATAGCTAGACACAAACAAGACGTGCGGCATTGAAAGCCAGATACTGTAGCCTCGCTGGCAACTGCAACACACCGTCGGACGATAGCTAGACACAAACAAGACGTGCGGCATTGAAAGCCAGATACTGTAGCCTCGCTGGCAACTGCAACACACCGTCGGACGATAGCTAGACACAAACAAGACGTGCGGCATTGAAAGCCAGATACTGTAGCCTCGCTGGCAACTGCAACACACCGTCGGACGATCGCTAGACACAAACAAGACGTGCGGCATTGAAAGCCAGATACTGTAGCCTCGCTGGCAACTGCAACACACCGTCGGACGATCGCTAGGCACAAACAAGACGTGCGGCATTGACAGCCAGATACTGTAGCCTCGCTAGCAACTGCAACACACCGTCGGACGATAGCTAGACACAAACAAGACGTGCGGCATTGAAAGCCAGATACTGTAGCCTCGCTGGCAACTGCAACACACCGTCGGACGATAGCTAGACACAAACAAGACGTGCGGCATTGAAAGTCAGATGCTGCAGCCTCGATGGCAACTGCAACACACCGTCGGACGATAGCTAGACACAAACAAGACGTGCAGCATTGAAAGCCAGATACTGTAGCCTCGTGGCAACTGCAACACACCGTCGGGCGATCGCTAGACACAAACAAGACGTGCGGCATTGAAAGCCAGATACTGTAGCCTCGTGGCAACTACAACACACCGTCGGACGATCGCTAGACACAAATAAGACGTGCGGCATTGAAAGCCAGATACTGTAGCCTCGTGGCAACTACAACACACCGTCGGACGATCGCTAGACACAAACAAGACGCAAAAACATAGAAAGCACTCCGCTTCGTGAAACAAGGTGAACGGGTTTAAAATGGGAACTTTGGTTAACGACACGCTTCAGATGGCCCTACTGTAAATGAGTAACTGGCTTAGTGCTAGGAATGGGAGGGCAACATAGAAGGCCGCCCCACTCCCTAAACAAGGTGGGGCTTCGTACAAACTTGTTACGTTCTCGACCTCTGCCAACCTTCGAATATCTGGTCTCCATTATCATCAACAATGGAGACGGCCGATAACAACAACCCAGGGGGACAAGAATGGTCATGGCAATGCAGACACGTCATAAATGAGAAATGTTTAGCAGAACATCAACGAAAACCACAACAACAACAAACATTGGAGGGTAAAATAATAATAATAGTGGTAAGCCCATACAGAGAATATGTACAAAGATAAAGTTAGTATAGTGGTACACAAAGGAGCACTGACTGACAGCTTCGGGGTACAAACAGGGGTGAGACAGGGATGCCTGATATCACCTTTCCTGTTCTTGTTGGTTATAGATTGGATAATGAAGACATCAATCAAAGGCAAACACAGATAATGAAGACATCAATCAAAGGCAAACACAGATAATGAAGACATCAATCAAAGGCAAACACAGATAATGAAGACATCAATCAAAGGCAAACACAGATAATAAAGACATCAATCAAAGCCACAAACACACACAGATAATGAAGACATCAATCAAAGGCAAACACAGATAATAAAGACATCAATCAAAGGCACAAACACATATAATGAAGATATCAATCAAAGACATACACACACACACACACACACAGATAATGAGGACATCAATCAAAAACATACACACACACACACACACACACAGATAATGAGGACATCAATCAAAAACATACACACACACACACACACACACACACACACAGATAATGAGGACATCAATCAAAAACATACACACACACACACACACACACAGATAATGAAGACATCAATCAAAGACATACACACACACACACACACAGATAATGAAGACATCAATCAAAGACATACACACACACACACACACACACACAGATAATGAAGACATCAATCAAAGACATACACACACACACACACACACAGATAATGAAGACATCAATCAAAGACATACACACACACACACACACACACAGATAATGAAGACATCAATCAAAGACACACACACACACACACACAGATAATGAAGACATCAATCAAAGACACACACACACACACAGATAATGAAGACATCAATCAAAGACACACACACACACACAGATAATGAAGACATCAATCAAAGACACACACACACACACACAGATAATGAGGACATCAATCAAAGACACACACACAGATAATGAAGACATCAATCAAAGACACACACACACACACAGATAATGAGGACATCAATCAAAGACACACACACAGATAATGAAGACATCAATCAAAGACACACACACACACACAGATAATGAAGACATCAATCAAAGACACACACACACACACACACAGATAATGAAGACATCAATCAAAGACACACACACACACACAGATAATGAGGACATCAATCAAAGACACACACACACACACAGATAATGAAGACATCAATCAAAGACACACACACACACACAGATAATGAAGACATCAATCAAAGACACACACACACACACACAGATAATGAGGACATCAATCAAAGACACACACACAGATAATGAAGACATCAATCAAAGACACACACACACACACAGATAATGAAGACATCAATCAAAGACACACACACACACACAGATAATGAGGACATCAATCAAAGACACACACACAGATAATGAAGACATCAATCAAAGACACACACACACACACAGATAATGAGGACATCAATCAAAGACACACACACAGATAATGAAGACATCAATCAAAGACACACACACACACACACACACAGATAACGAAGACATCAATCTTCTTCTTCTTCTTCGTACGCAGTCAGACAGTAACCATTATTTTTTCGAAAAAAGCGGCGGTCATCCTGAGGCTGTCGCCACTGCCATAGAGCTTGTCTTGCAGTTCCACTGGTGATGGCCACATCTGCTCTCTCTGATCCTCGTATGTCGGGCAGTTCTGCAGCAGATGTTCAGCGGTCATTTTACCAGTACCGCACGGGCATTCGTCGGTACCACCTATCTTCAATTTGTTGAATAGGTGGTACCTCAGTCTATTGTGGCCAGTGCGAAGTCTGAAGACAACGACCTGCTCTCTTCGGTTCAACTGGTAATAGGCATCGTTTTTGGTGTAACCAGTATGTTCGGTTTCCCATTTGGTCATGTATCTGGCTTTGATAAGCCGTTTTGACTCTTCGTACGTCATACTAGTATCTGTTTGTGGTAGTCTTGCACCTTCTTTTGCCAGTCTGTCTGCCTCCTCGTTGCCTTGGATGTTGCAGTGTGATGGGGCCCACTGTACCACTACCCTTTTTGGTGCGGACTGCTGGCACAGTTTGCAGAGTGCTGCTCTTAAGTCATTAAGCTCAGTGTTTTTCTGGCTTTTTAGCGCTGTGACTACAGCGAGAGCATCTGTAAGCAGGACTATATGGTTTTCATTTTCTTTGTGTGTCACCATTTCTTCCACTGCCGCCCTCAGTGCCTCTGCCTCCGCTCTGAAATTGCTTGTGTACTTACCAGTAGCGAATGACAGTGTTATTTTTCTGCCATTTGGTAGGTTCAGGAATGCTCCTGCCCCTCCGTTCTGTGTAGTGTTTGTTACAGAACCGTCGGTGTATGCATGGGTCCAGTCCATGCTTGGGTAGCTTTTCGATATGAAGCTTAGGGTAGTATCTCTCCTTTCTTTTTCAGTCTGGCAGTTTTTGTTTCCAATACCTGGTATATTTTCTACCACCTCTGGAAATATATCCTGCCTCCAGGTAGGTTTTCGTACAGTAGTGATGGGTTTTGGTGTTGTTAGTGCGTTTATGGGATCTTAGTGCATCTTTGCTTTGGCTATTTCTGCAAAGTTTCTCCGCTTTAGTTTCCCATTTCCCAAATTGTTTAGTCGCTGGTGCATTGGATGGTCAGTCAGTCTTCGGAGTTTCTCTGACTGCAGCTGGGCTCTGCAGTCTCTTCTATCGGTCATGGATTGCAGTTTTGTAATCTTTTCAAGTTCTACAATTGACGTTGACTTCATGCCTCCTGTTATAATTCTCATGGCTTGGTTTTGAAGTTTGCTAACTTTATCGAAGTTCGCCTTTGCTGCTGTTGTCCATGCCGCAATGCCATACTCGAGCACTGGTCTCACTCTTCCAGTGTACCGTTTCTTTAGTATGCTTTCGTCTGCTCCTCAACTTGTGCCAGCAAGTTTCCTCATGATTGCCATTCTTTCAATCAAAGACAGACACATACACACATATAATGAAGACATCAGTCAAAGACACACACACACACACACAGATAATGAAGACATCAATCAAAGACACACACACACACACAGATAATGAGGACATCAATCAAAGACACACACACAGATAATGAAGATACCAATCAAAGGCACACACACAGATAATGAAGATACCAATCAAAGGCACACACACACACAGATAATGAAGATACCAATCAAAGGCACACACACACACAGATAATGAAGACATCAATCAAAGACACACACACAGATAATGAAGATACCAATCAAAGGCACACACACACACAGATAATGAAGACATCAATCAAAGACACACACACATTAGATAATGAAGACATCAATCAAAGACACACACACAGATAATGAAGATACCAATCAAAGGCACACACACACACACACAGATAATGAAGACATCAATCAAAGGCACACACAGAGATAATGAAGATACCAATCGAAGACAAACACACAAAAAACTGGAATTCAGTAGAAACTATTGTCACAATTGAAAGACCTGGACTACTCAGATGATCTGGTACTTTTGTCACAGTCATAGCCAAATGCAAGAGAAACTTGATAGGGTGAACGAACAATCGGCCAAACTGGGACTGAATATCAACATGAAGAAAACCAAGCTCCTTAAACTTAACAATAACAGCAAAGAACCAACCATGTTGGAGGGAGAGCAGTTGGAGGAAGTGGATACCTTTATCTATTTGGGCAGCACAATAGACACATCAGGAGGTACAGATGTCAGGATCAGGACATACCAGGAGGTACAGATGTAAGGATCAGAATTGGAAAGACAAGAGAGGTATTCCTGACACAAAACAATATATGGAGATCCAGAGATATCAAGATTCACACCAAAATTAGAATATTCAACGCCAGTGTCAAGTCGGTGTTGCTGTATGGAGTGCAGACGTGGAGAACGATCAAGGTCATACAACAAAGACTTCAGTCCTTCGTTAACAGATGCCTATGAAGGATAATGCACATAAAGTGGCAGGACATGGTGAGGAATGAAGACTTGTGGGAAAGGAGCCAACAACAGCCGCTGGAACAACAAGTTAACTGAAGAACAGGGGGCTGGATAGCACATACGCTGTGCAAGGCACAGTCCAACATAGACAGGCTCTTACATGGAATCCCCAGGGGAAGAGAAAGAGAGGTAGACCTAAAAATACATTAAGCAGAAAATGCGAGAAGGAACTAAAATTCAATAATTACAGCTGGATGGAGAAAGAGAGGACAGCCCAGGACCGTGTGTGCCTGCGGTATGTTGTCAGTGGTCGAGAGGAGCGGCGGGCTTTGACTAAATAATAATACTGAATTATTTAACAAAACAGTACTAGCCATTTGACAACGTGATACCGAGTCTACGTTTATAGGATTTGCGTGAGACGGGGTATGTCTGTGTTTGTTATTCGCGATTTGTTGAAATATGCGCACGGAACAACTGTTTCAGCTCTGGTACGTATTAAACATAAGCAGCTTTAGCGTTGGGACAGTTCTGCGATTGAAGTTATCAGCTGTTGATTCTGACATTCAAAAACTGGCGGCCCCCAAACATCCCGAAACATCACATTAGGTGAATGTGGAATGAACATTTTATATATTTCAACCAAGAACGGATGGCGTTCACAACTGTGCTCATTATTTGTTCATTTTCTAATGGAGGAGAAACTCAAAACAGAGGATCTAAATTGTGGAGCGACTATTGGGGCAAAGGAGAGAGGTTCACAATCCCTGGCTGTGACATGATACCATTCCCGACGACAGCGTCTGCAACATTCTCTTCTCCATCTTCAGAGTTCTGAACTGTCCCCCAACATCTCCGTCTACAGAGTTCTGAGCTGTAACCCACATCCTTTTTTCTGTCTACAGAGTTCTGAACTGTCACCCGACAATCAATGACGAGCTGCCCATCCATCTTGTGAGTGGGCGTGTCCAGACAAGACCAAACATCCGGTCTGTCGATAGCAACAGCGTCCAGTTCGACGACCTAACGGTGTGTCCCTGTGACGTGATCATTCTGGCAACCGGCTACGAGTACAGACTTGACACGGTCGACGAGGCAGTTTTCAAGGTGGAGAACAACCGGAGCCAGCTCTACCAGTACGTGTTTCCGCCACACCTGCCCCACCCGACGTTGGCAGTAATTGGTCTAGTACAAGCCATCGGGGCGGCCATGCCCATCTCGGAGATGCAGAGTCGATGGTTTGCCAGGATCATGGCAGGTAAGGTATGTGTTTCTTAGTGTATTACCGGGGCCCAAAAATAAAGCAAAGAGGGGTGACACTGCAACCTGACAGTGACGACTAAGAAAAGCTAGGCATTGGGACGGCTACTCCATCCTGTAGCAACTATAGAACAGAACACAAAACCAGGACCCATGGGATAAGATTATGTTCCTAAGAATCGACTTCACTGCACTCCAAGCACACTCATAGGTGCTCAGTCTCTCTAAGCAAATAGTGAAGTGTGTGGACACATAGTTCCTATAGCTCGATGGCTCTATACAATGCTGACCCATCCTTTCCTGCACGCCCTCTCGAACCCCTCTCATGAAGGAGTGGCGCACTCAAGCCACAGATCAAAAGTGTGTGAGCTTCTCCGCGTGAAAACGTTTCCAAATATTCTTAGCTGGCCTTAGTCGAGCCATCCATGTCCATCTCAGAGAGTCGAGTCATCCATGTCCATCTCGGAGAGGAGAGTCATCCATGTCCATCTCAGAGAGTCGAGTCATCCATGTCCATCTCAGAGAGTCGAGTCATCCATGTCCATCTCACAGATTCGAGTCATCCATGTCCATCTCGGAGAGTCGAGTCATCCATGTCCATCTCAGAGATTCGAGTCATCCATGTCCATCTCACAGATTCGAGTCATCCATGTCCATCTCGGAGAGTCGAGTCATCCATGTCCATCTCAGAGATTCGAGTCATCCATGTCCATCTCGGAGAGTCGAGTCATCCATGTCCATCTCAGAGATTCGAGTCATCCATGTCCATCTCGAAGAGTCGAGTCATCCATGTCCAACTCAGAGAGTCGAGTCATCCATGTCCATCTCGGAGAGTCGAGTCATCCATGTCCATCTCGGAGAGTCGAGTCATCCATGTCCATCTCAGAGAGTCGAGTCATCCATGTCCATCTCAGAGTGTCGAGTCATCCATGTCCATCTCGCAGAGTCGAGTCATCCATGTCCATCTCAGAGAGTCTAGTCATCCATGTCCATCTCGGAGAGTCGAGTCATCCATGCCCATCTCAGAGAGTCGAGTCATCCATGTCCATCTCAGAGTGTCGAGTCATCCATGTCCATCTCAGAGAGTCGAGTCATCCATGTCCATCTCAGAGAGTCGAGTCATCCATGTCCATCTCAGAGAGTCGAGTCATCCATGTCCATCTCGGAGATTCGAGTCATCCATGTTCATCTCAGAGAGTCGAGTCATCCATGTCCATCTCAGAGAATCGAGTCATCCATGTCCATCTCGGAGATTCGAGTGATCCATGTCCATCTCGGAGAGTCGAGTCATCCATGTCCATCTCGGAGATTCGAGTCATTAATGGTCATCTCAGAGAGTCGAGTCATCCATGTCCATCTCAGAGAGTCGAGTCATCCATGTCCATCTCAGAGAGTCGAGTCATCCATGTCCATCTCAGAGAGTCGAGTCATCCATGTCCATCTCGGAGAGTCGAGTCATCCATGTCCATCTCGGAGAGTCGAGTCATCCATGTCCATCTCAGAGACTTAGTTGAGCCATCCATGTCCATTTCGGAGAAAAGAGTCATCCATGGCCATCTCGGAAACATAGTCGAGTCATCCATAGACACAGAACTGATGGTTTGCTTTGACTATAGCCGGTGAGCTCACACAGAACTGAAAGTTTGCCCTACGGCTGGTGAGCTCACACAGAACTGATGGTTTGCCCTGACTATAGCCGCAGAGCTCACACAGAACTGATGGTTTGCCCTGACTATGGGCAGTGAGCTCACACAGAACTGATGGTTTGTCCTGACTATGGTCGGTGAGCTCACACAGAACTGATGGTTTGCCCTGACTATGGCCGGTGAACGCACACAGAACTGATGGTTTGCCCTGACTATGGCCCATGAGCTCACACAGAACTGATGGTTTGCCCTGACTATGGCCCATGAGTTCACACAGAACTTTTGGTTTGCCCTGACTATGGCCGGTGAGCGGACACAGAACTGATGGTTTGACATGGTATTGGCCATGTCCATCTCGGAGACTTGGTCGAGTCATCCATGTCCATCTCTGAGACATAGTCGAGCCATCCGTGTCCATCTCGGAGAGGAGAGCCACCAATGTCCATCTCGGAGACTTCATCTAGTCATCCATGTCCATCTCGGCGAGGAGAGTCATCCATATCCATTTCTAAGACGTACTCGAGTCATCCATGTCCATCTTGGAGAGAAGAGTCGAGTCATCCATGTCCATCTCGGAGACTTCATCTAGTCATCCATAGACACAGAACTGATGGTTTGCCCTGACTGTGGCCAGTTAGCTCAGATAGTACTGATGGTTTGCCCTGACTGTGGCCGGTGAGCTCACATAGAACTGATGGTTTGCCCTGACTATGGCCGGTGAGCCCCCCAAACTGATGGTTTGCCCTGACTATGGCCGGTGAGCTCACACAGAACTGATGGTTTGCCCTATGACCGGAGAGGCCACACAGAACTGATGGTTTGCCCTATGACCGGAGAGGCCACACAGAACTGATGGTTTGCCCTATGACCGGAGAGGCCACACAGAACTGATAGTTTGCCCTGACTGTGGCCGGTGAATTCACACAGAACTGATGGTTTTCCCTATGACCGGAGAGGCCAAACAGAACTGATGGTTTGCTCTATGACCAGAAAGGCCACACAGAACTGATGGTTTGCCCTGACTATGGCCGGTGAGCTTACACAGAACTGATGGTTTGCCCTATGACCGGAGAGGCTACACAGAACTGATGGTTTGCCCTGACTATGGCCGGTGAGCTCACACAGAACTGATGGTTTGACATGATTTTGGCCGGTGAGCGCACACAGAACTGATGGTTTGCCCTGATTGTGGCCGGTGAGCTCACACAGAACTGATGGTTTGCCCTATGACCGGAGAGGCCACACAGAACTGATGGTTTGCCCTATGACCGGAGAGGCCAAACAGAACTGATGGTTTGCTCTATGACCAGAAAGGCCACACAGAACTGATGGTTTGCCCTGACTATGGCTGGTCAGCTCACACACAATTGATGGTTTGCCCTATGACCAGAGAGGCCACACAGAACTGATGGTTTGCCCTGACTATGGCCGGTGAGCTTACACAGAACTGATGGTTTGACATGATTTTGGCCGGTGAGCGCACACAGAACTGATGGTTTGCCCTGATTGTGGCCGGTGAGCTCACACAGAACTGATGGTTTGCCCTATGACCGGAGAGGCCACAAAGAACTGATGGTTTGACCTAAGACCGTTGAGCTCACACAGAACCGATGGTTTGACATGGTTTTGGCCGATGAGGCCTGTACGTGTCCCACATATTTTTTGATGGTCAAAGATGCGTCAGTTCTGAGATTCCCTTTGGTAGATCAACATGAATATCGGACATGGCGTAGAGGAGGGTAGGATCTGAGGTTAAGGACGAGCTTTATGGTAATGAGAAGTCTGAGACAGGCCGACACGTTAAATTAGGTAAACAGCTGTGGTTATTGGAGGGTATGACGGGAGAAGAAACTGGGTAGGACAGAAACATGTGTGTGTGTGTTGGGTATGATTTTATCTACACATTGTTAGATGGTTTCACTCTCACTTGACTTGCTCTCTCACTTGTCTTGCTCTCTCACTTGTCTTGCTCTCTCACTTGTCTTGCTCTCTCACTAGACATGTGCTTATATTATATCAATGTCAGGTGATGTGAGGCTACCCAGCAGGAAGCTGATGGAAAACGACATCAACAAAAAGAAAGCGGCTATGTCTGACCTGTACGTGAGGTCAAAGCGTCACACTTTACAGGTAGGTCATCGTCAGCTCTTTCGTCTCGTTCTGACTCTCACACATTACAGGTAGGTCATCGCCAGCTCTTTTGTGTGCCTCTCACACTTTACAGGTAGGCCTGCTCTTTTGTGTGGTTCTGTCTGACTCTCACACTTTACTGATAGAGCACAAACCCAGCTACTAGTCTTCTTGAAGCATGACTGCCCCTACTAACACGAGAAGGGGAGAGATGCGAGTCTCTGGCAATATAAAGACCAGAATACTCGTTGTAGGTCAAGGTCAATGTAGTCCTATAGCAGACACTGATATCGAAGATGAAGTGTTACTAGACCAGGACGTATATATTAGTCGGAGCCGCCAGTTCAGTTTCACACTGTGCCTGACAGCCCTCAACAGCAAAGTTGACTGGATAGTGTAGGTAAGGGGAGTATCTTTGACGTGAGAAGCGAATGTTCTACCACTAGACGATCATCAGACGCTCTTGGTAGATGAATGAAAACCTTCGCACGCACAACATTCACGACATGGCACGTAGGATGGGTCTGACGGCTTCAACTCTCCGTGGAGTCTGGTCCCAGAGTGCCCAAGACCTGGACACTTCCGCAGCAGGACCAGCGACTTCTTGAAACCTTGCACCTGCGCAACCAGAGGCACGTCCGCAGAATCCACTGGCACTACCTGATTTCCAACAGTGAAGTAATTGGACGTGCTCAGCTTGCAGGCATTTCCTCGATGATTGGTCACCGTCGCCTCTCCCTCCTCGGTCACGTGGACCGTTTCCTCCGGGAGACCCACACAAGCACACACACACACTCGCAATCACAAATACGCGCATGCACAAATAATTTATAAAGAATCGTTGGTAGAATGAGTTTCCAACTCACAAGAGCGAACTGAGTGGTACTAACATTGGAATCTGTTATTTTCTAGACTTTCTGGATCGATTACATGGACCAGGTGGCGTCTCAGATAGGAGTCCGGCCCTGCTTGTGGAAGATTATGTGCTCAGATCCAGAGTTGGCAATCAAGTGTTACATGGGACCATGCTTGCCTGCTCAGGTAAGATCCAAGTTTGATTACAGAGTTTTCAACCAGCCTCACACACTCGACCAGCCTCACACACTCGACCAGCCTCACACACTCGACCAGCCTTACACACTCGACCAGCTCCACACACTCGACCAGCTCCACACACTCGACCAACCTCACACACTCGACCAGTCTCACACACTCGACCAGCCTTACACACTCGACAAGCCTCACACACTCGACCAGCTCCACACACTCCACCAGCCTGACACAGACGACCAGCCTTACACACTCCACCAGCCTGACACAGACGACCAGCCTCACACACTCCACCAGCCTGACACAGACGACCAGCCTCACACACTCAACCAGCCTCACACAGACGACCAGCTCCACACACTCCACCAGCCTGACACAGACGACCAGCCTCACACACTCGACCAGCCTCACACACTTAACCAGCTCCACACACTCAACCAGCCGCATACAGACGACCAGCTCCACACACTCAACCAGCTCCGCACAGACGACCAGCTCCACACACTCGACCAGCCTCACACAAACGACCAGCCTCACACACTCGACCAGCCTCACGCACACCACCAGCTCCACACACTCGACCAGCCTCACACACTCGACCAAGCCTCATACAGACGACCAGCTCCACACACACCACCAGCCTGACACAGACGACCAGCCACACACACTCAACCAGCCTCACACAGACGACCAGCTCTACACACTCGACCAGCTCCACACACTCCCCCAGCCTGACAGAGACGACCAGCCTCACACAAACGACCAGCCTCACACACTCGACCAGCCTCACACACTTAACCAGCTCCACACACTCAACCAGCCTCATACAGATGACCAGCTCCACACACTCAACCAGCTCCGCACAGACGACCAGCTCAGCACACTCGACCAGCCTCACACAGACGACCAGCCTTACACACTCGACAAGCCTCACACACTCGACCAGCTCCACACACACCACCAGCCTGACACAGACGACCAGCCTCACACACTCAACCAGCCTCACACAGACGACCCGCTCCACACACTCGACCAGCTCCACACACTCCACCAGCCTGACAGAGACGACCAGCCTCACACAAACGACCAGCCTCACACACTTAACCAGCTCCACACACTCAACCAGCCTCATACAGACGACCAGCTCCACACACTCAACCAGCTCCGCACAGACGACCAGCTGAACACACTCGACCAGCTTCACACAGACGACCAGCCTCACACACTCGACCAGCCTCACACACTCGACCAAGTCTCATACAGACGACCAGCCTCACACACTCGACCAGCCTCACACACTCGACCAGCCTCACAAGTTCACTTTCTGTCTCACACACAATAATTTGTGACTTTGCACAATCTTCTAAAACCAGTGTGTTTTGTGTTGTCTGATGTGTATGTTTTGTGTTGTCTGATGTGTATGTTTTGTGTTGTCTGATGTGTATGTTTTGTGTTGTCTGATGTGTATGTTTTGTGTTGTCTGATGTGTATGTTTTGTGTTGTCTGATGTTTATGTTTTGTGTTGTCTGATGTGTATGTCTTGTGTTGTCTGATGTGTATGTTTTGTGTTGTCTGATGTGTATGTTTTGTATTGTCTGATGTGTATGTTTTGTGTTGTCTGATGTGTATGTTTTGTGTTGTCTGATGTATATGTTTTGTGTTGTCTGATGTGTATGTTTTGTGTTGTCTGATGTGTATGTTTTGTGTTGTCTGATGTGTATGTTTTGTGTTGTCTGATGTGTATGTTTTGTGTTGTCTGATGTGTATGTTTTGTGTTGTCTGATGTGTATGTTTTGTGTTGTCTGATGTGTATGTTTTGTATTGTCTGATGTGTATGTTTTGTGTTGTCTGATGTGTATGTTTTGTATTGTCTGACGTCTATGTTTTGTGTTGTCTGATGTGTATGTTTTGTGTTGTCTGACGTGGGATGTTGTCTGATGTGTATGTTTTGTATTGTCTGATGTGTATGTTTTGTGTTGTCTGATGTGTATGTTTTGTATTGTCTGATGTGTATGTTTTGTGTTGTCTGATGTGTATGTTTTGTATTGTCTGATGTGTATGTTTTGTGTTGTCTGATGTGTATGTTTTGTATTGTCTGATGTGTATGTTTTGTGTTGTCTGATGTGTATGTTTTGTATTGTCTGATGTGTATGTTTTGTGTTGTCTGATGTGTATGTTTTGTGTTGTCTGATGTGTATGTTTTGTATTGTCTGATGTGTATGTTTTGTGTTGTCTGATGTGTATGTTTTGTGTTGTCTAATGTGTATGTTTTGTGTTGTCTGATGTGTATGTTTTGTGTTGTCTGATGTGTATGTTTTGTGTTGTCTGATGTGTATGTTTTGTGTTGTCTGATGTGTATGTTTTGTATTGTCTGATGTGTATGTTTTGTGTTGTCTGATGTGTATGTTTTGTGTTGTCTGATGTGTATGTTTTGTGTTGTCTGATGTGTATGTTTTGTATTGTCTGATGTGTATGTTTTGTGTTGTCTGATGTGTATGTTTTGTATTGTCTGATGTGTATGTTTTGTGTTGTCTGATGTGTATGTTTTGTGTTGTCTGATGTGTATATTTTGTATTGTCTGATGTGTATGTTTTGTGTTGTCTGATGTGTATGTTTTGTGTTGTCTGATGTGTATGTTTTGTGTTGTCTGATGTGTATGTTTTGTGTTGTCTGATGTGTATGTTTTGTATTGTCTGATGTGTATGTTTTGTGTTGTCTGATGTGTATGTTTTGTGTTGTCTGATGTGTATGTTTTGTATTGTCTGATGTGTATGTTTTGTGTTGTCTGATGTGTATGTTTTGTGTTGTCTGATGTGTATGTTTTGTATTGTCTGATGTGTATGTTTTGTATTGTCTGATGTGTATGTTTTGTATTGTCTGATGTGTATGTTTTGTGTTGTCTGATGTGTATGTTTTGTGTTGTCTGATGTGTATGTTTTGTGTTGTCTGATGTGTATTTTTGTCTTGTCTGATGTGTATGTTTTGTGTTGTCTGATGTGTATGTTTTGTGTTGTCTGATGTGTATGTTTTGTGTTGTCTGATGTGTATGTTTTGTATTGTCTGATGTGTATGTTTTGTGTTGTCTGATGTGTATGTTTTGTGTTGTCTGATGTGTATGTTTTGTATTGTCTGATGTGTATGTTTTGTGTTGTCTGATGTGTATGTTTTGTGTTATCTGACGTGGGGTGTTGTCTGATGTGTATGTTTTGTATTGTCTGATGTGTATGTTTTGTGTTGTCTGATGTGTATGTTTTGTGTTGTCTGATGTGTATGTTTTGTATTGTCTGATGTGTATGTTTTGTATTGTCTGATGTGTATGTTTTGTGTTGTCTGATGTGTATGTTTTGTGTTGTCTGATGTGTATGTTTTGTGTTGTCTGATGTGTATGTTTTGTATTGTCTGATGTGTATGTTTTGTGTTGTCTGATGTGTATGTTTTGTATTGTCTGATGTGTATGTTTTGTGCTGTCTGACGTGTCTGTTTTGTGCTGTCTGACGTGTATGTTTTGTATTGTCTGATGTGTATGTTTTGTGTTGTCTGATGTGTATGTTTTGTATTGTCTGATGTGTATGTTTTGTATTGTCTGACGTGCATGTTTTGTTTGATATGTATGTTTGCTGTTGTCTGACGTGTATGTTTTGTGTTGTCTGACGTCTATGTTTTCTGTTGTCTGACGTATATGTTTTGTGTTGTCTGACGTGTATGTTTTGTGTTGTATGACGTGTATGTTTTCTGTTGTCTAACGTGCATGTTTTATCAGACGTTTATGTTTTCACAGCGCTAACAGTTGAATTGTCGTTGTTATTGTTGTAACTGCTTTGTTTATTGACTAGCCTTATTAGTTTGTATTTGTTTGGTTGCTTGAAGCTAATGATGCTGTTTCTCTTGATGTTCTCAGTACCGTCTTGTGGGTCCTTGTGCTTGGACGGGAGCCAGAGCGTTCATAGTCAGCGCTCTCAGTAGAGTTACAAGGTCTAGGTCGCTGTGCAATGTCTCCAAGTGTAACGTTACATCTCCGCCTGAAAACTCTACAGTTCGGAAAGATGGCCCTCATTCAGGAGAGATGGTTGCTTGTTCTAATGCCAAACCCAGGGAGACAATAGCGGTACAAGTTGACTGCAGTACTGGGCATAGAGTTGAAGTCGTGGCCCTGAAGTGTGGGACTGTGTCCAGAGCCAATCCTGGGACAAACCACACGCCGGAGCAACGAACCAGCAGGGGAAAACAGTCGCCAGAATGGAGAACCTTGGCTTTCTACACGATGATGATGGTCGTGTGTCTGTTTGCCTGGTTGTTGAGCGTCCTGTATGACCAGGCCGAGTCTCTCCTCAACGCGGTGGATAAACAACTGCCTCTCACTGACTAATCACTGTAGGCCGTGCCACAGAAAGGTTCGTCTTCCCCACCCCCGATAACAGAACGATGCTCTTCTTTGGTGCATGTGACTAGTGGAGCGGCCATCTTTAAGTCGGTGATATACCATCATTTGGCTCGTCCACACTCAGGTACTGCCTACAGGACACCATTTACGTTCTGCCTGCAGGACACCATTTACGCTCTGCCTGCAGGACACATTTACGTTCTGCCAACTTACATGACAGTGGCACAGTGTTTTGCAATGTATATCGCACTTGTAAGGTTTTCATATGAAACCCTTCCAGCCCAGTATATAACGTGCTTGCTGTCCAGGATGACTCTCAGATTTGTACATATCTTAGTGTCCCTTACAGTGACCTTCACCGTTATTTGCTAATTATTTCATGTTGTCAAGTGCCTCCTTATTTCATGTTGTCAAGTGCCTCCTTATTTCATATTGTCAAGTGTCTCCTTATTTCATGTTGTCAAGTGCCTCCTTATTTCATATTGTCAAGTGCCTTCTTATTTCATGTTGTCAAATACCTCCTTATTTCATGTTGTCAAATGCCTCCTTATTTCATGTTGTCAAGTGCCTCCTTATTTCATGTTGTCAAATACCTCCTCATCTCACATTTTGTCAAGTTCTGTCTCCAGCTACTAATGTTGTCAAGTCCTGTCTCCAGCTACTAATGTTGTCAAATCCTGTCTCCAGCTACTAATGTTGTCAAGGCTTGTCTCCAGCTACTAATGTTGTCAAGTCCTGTCTCCAGCTACTAATGTTGTCAAGGCTTGTCTCCAGCTACTAATGTTGTCAAGTCCTGTCTCCAGCTACTAATGTTGTCAAGGCTTGTCTCCAGCTACTAATGTTGTCAAGTCCTGTCTCCAGCTACTAATGTTGTCAAGTCCTGTCTCCAGCTACTAATGTTGTCAAGTCCTGTCTCCAGCTACTAATGTTGTCAAGTCCTGTCTCCAGCTACTAATGTTGTCAAGTCCTTTCTCCAGCTACTAATGTTGTCAAGTCCTGTCTCCAGCTACTAATGTTGTTAAGTCCTATCTCCAGCTACTAATGTTGTCAAGTCCTGTCTCCAGCTACTAATGTTGTCAAGTCCTGTCTCCAGCTACTAATGTTGTCAAGTCCTGTCTCCAGCTACTAATGTTGTCAAGTCCTGTCTCCAGCTACTAATGTTGTCAAGTCCTGTCTCCAGCTACTAATGTTGTCAAGGCTTGTCTCCAGCTACTAATGTTGTAAAGTCCTGTCTCCAGCTACTAATGTTGTCAAGTCCTGTCTCCAGCTACTAATGTTGTCAAGTCCTGTCTCCAGCTACTAATGTTGTCAAGTCCTGTCTCCAGCTACTAATGTTGTCAAGTCCTGTCTCCGGCTACTAATGTTGTCAAGGCTTGTCTCTAGCTACTAATGTTGTCAAGTCCTGTCTCTAGCTACTAATGTTGTCAAGGCTTGTCTCTAGCTACTAATGTTGTCAAGTCCTGTCTCTAGCTACTAATGTTGTCAAGTCCTGTCTCTAGCTACTAATGTTGTCAAGTCCTGTCTCTAGCTACTAATGTTGTCAAGTCCTGTCTCTAGCTACTAATGTTGTCACGTCCTGTCTCTAGCTACTAATGTTGTCAAGTCATGTCTCTAGCTACTAATGTTGTCAAGTCCTGTCTCCAGCTACTAATGTTGTCAAGGCTTGTCTCTAGCTACTAATGTTGTCAAGGCTTGTCTCCAGCTACTAGTGTTGTAAAGTCCTATCTCCAGCCACTAATACTGAGTTCTTTGCTCATGGCATATGGTCTCCTGGTCTTGTCGGATATCCTGCTGTGTAATGAAGGTGATGGGCCTGTAATCTCCTGGATGTAATACAATTCTAGGCGTCTTAGCAAGCTCACCACTACTGGGATCACAGGGAAGATCACTGCTGGCCAGGCTTCTACCATGTGCAGGCAGGTGGGGGAGGGGGGGGGGGGGGTCTTGGTCAGTATGATGTACCTGGCCTGACGTGAGGTGAAGGGCGGGTGGGGGTCTTGGTCAGTGCGATATACCTGGCCTGACGTGAGGTGGGGAGTCTTGGTCAGTACGATGTACTAGGCCGGACGTGAGGTGGGGGTCTTGGTCAGTACGATACACCTGGCCTGACGTGAGGTGGAGGGGGTTGGGGGGGTCTTAGTCAGTATGATGTACCTGGCCTGACGCTAGGTGATGGTCTTGGTCAGTACGAATATACCTGGCCTGACGTGAGGTGGGGGAGGGGGGGTCTTGGTCAGTACGATACACCTGGCCTGACGTGAGGTGGGGGACGGGGGTCTTAGTCAGTATGATGTACCTGGCCTGACGTGAGGTGAGAGTCTTGGTCAGTACGATATACCTGGCCTGACGTGAAGTGGGAGGTCTTGGTCAGTACGATGTACTAGGCTGGACGTGAGGTGGGGGTCTTGGTCAGTATGATACACCTGGCCTGACGTGGGGGGGGGGGGTCTTAGTCAGTATGATGTACCTGGCCTGACGTTAGGTGATGGTCTTGGTCAGTACGAATATACCTGGCCTGACGTGAGGTGGGGGAGGGGGGTCTTGGTCAGTACGATACACCTGGCCTGACGTGAGGTGGGGGACAGGGGTCTTCGTCAGTATGATGTACCTGGCCTGACGTGAGGTGAGGGTCTTGGTCAGTACGATATACCTGGCCTGACGTGAAGTGGGGGGAGGGGGTCTTGGTCAGAACGATGTACCTGATCGGACGTGAGCGACCGTCCCACGCCCATGTTGCAAAATAAGAGCATAAAATATTTGCACAATTAAACATTGTTCATTTCTTGTGGTCTACTTTTAGTTCGTTGTTTCTGAATACATGATACTACAGGTATATCTGCCCGCTTAGATCCTCTCTGGGGCTGCCAACAGGCCACTACATACACTTACTTGTTCAACAATCCAAACACCTACTATGGGAGAAGAGAAGGGGGGGGGGGGGGGGTGTGTGAGATAAACAACAGAACATGTTGTCGACTCCACAGGAATAACACAGTTACAACATGGCGCATCCCAGCCCAATGTAGGGAGAACCTGTCAGGTGGCGAGAGAACCTCAGACAGGACGCCAAGTTTGTCAGTGAAATGAATGTGGTTTCTTGCGAACGAAAGAGCAGACATATTCTGATCAATCCTGCAGATTCATATGAAGGACATCTAATCTATCTAACAATCCTGCAGATTTATCTGAAAGAAATCTAATATATCCAACAATCCTGCAGATTCATCTGGAGGAAATCCATTGTATCTTTTCTAATAAATTCCTCTCTGTATCTTAGGGCTTCTTACTGGAGACGAAATAATCTGACAGCTGTACCCAATTCGCTTAAGGCGAGAAGGTAGGGTTGTGAAAGAGCAACCTCATTGGATAACATAAGGGGCCACAGAAACCGCCTATCACATAATGGCTTTGGTGTCGGCTTCTTATTTTCTTCTTCATCCTCCTGGTTCGTCTTCAGACCTGGACTTGAATTACTCTAACGAAGGCAGCAGACGACTTGAGGCTCCGTGCACTTCTCTACAGCTGCTCGTGAAATGACTAACGAAGGCAGCAGTCGACTTGAGGCTCCGTGTACCTCTCTACAGCTTCTCGTGGAATTATTCTTATAGCAAGCCAACTACAGCGGTTGTCGCATGCTCCTACTAGAGCCAAAAGGAACATGCAGGGATGACTAATAATAACTTCGGGATTCATCTACGCAGCTTTCGAACAAGTGTTACAAACAGTTAATTGAAGATTCTGCCTTAACAGTTAGATGGACACCTCGCTCTTGCTGGGAGAGCCTGGTTGGAGGTAGACACCTCACAGTCGGTCACGGATGCTGTTCAATCTCGAATTTTTGGGCTCAAACGAAAGCCTGGAACTGCCGTGAGGAAGCAAAGTTTGGTCACACATCACGTCCAGACGCGCGAGGCTGAGATGGACGGTCAGACAGAAGGGACACTTCCACACACCTTGTAAGAATGCAACCAGATCACATTGTTCATGCAACGTTCTACAGTAGAATATCAAGAAGAAGGGCGAGAGCTAGGCCGAGGAAAAGGTGGATAGCGTAAACGAGACCTGCCGTAAAATGGGGAAACATGTTTCTCAGGCCACGCGAGAGACGACACTGGGCTACAACCCGGTAGAAAGTGAGACGACACTGGGCTACAACCCGGTAGAAAGTGAGACGACACTGGGCTACAACCCGGTAGAAAGTGAGACGACACTGGGCTACAACCCGGTAGAAAGTCACACGACGCTGGGCTACAACCCGGTAGAAAGTGAGACGACGCTAGGCTACAACCCGGTAGAAAGTGAGACGACACTGGGCTACAACCCGGTAGAAAGTGAGACGACACTGGGCTACAACCCTGTAGAAAGTGAGACGACACTGGGCTACAACCCGGTAGAAAGTGAGACGACACTGGGCTACAACCCGGTAGAAAGTGAGACGACACTGGGCTACAACCCGGTAGAAAGTGAGACGACACTGGGCTACAGCCCGGTAGAAAGTGAGACGACACTGGGCTACAACCCGGTAGAAAGTCACACGACGCTAGGCTACAACCCGGTAGAAAGTGAGATGACACTGGGCTACAACCCGGTAGAAAGTGAGACGACACTGGGCTACAACCCTGTAGAAAGTGAGACGACACTGGGCTACAACCCGGTAGAAAGTGAGACGACACTGGGCTACAGCCCGGTAGAAAGTGAGACGACACTGGGCTACAGCCCGGTAGAAAGTGAGACGACACTGGGCTACAGCCCGGTAGAAAGTGAGACGACACTGGGCTACAACCCGGTAGAAAGTGAGACGACACTGGGCTACAGCCCGGTAGAAACTGAGACGACACTGGGCTACAGCCCGGCAGAAAGTGAGACGACACTGGGCTACAACCCGGTAGAAAGTGAGACGACACTGGGCTACAACCCGGTAGAAAGTAAGACGATACTGGGCTACAACCTGGTAGAAAGTGAGACGACACTGGGCTACAACCCGATAGAAGAGAGATGACACTGGGCTACAACCCGGTAGAAAGTGAGACGACACTGGGCTACAACCCAGTAGAAAGTGAGACGACACTGGGCTACAACCCGATAGAAGAGAGACGACACTGGGCTACAACCCGGTAGAAAGTGAGACGACACTGGGCTAAAACCCGGTAGAAAGTGAGACGACACTGGGCTACAACCCGGTAGAAAGTGAGACGACACTGGGCTACAACCCGGTAGAAAGTGAGACGACACTGGGCTACAACCCGGTAGAAAGTGAGAAGACACTGGGCAACAACCCGGTAGAAAGTGAGACGACACTGGGCTACAACCCAGTAGAAAGTGAGACGACACTGGGCTACAGCCCGGTAGAAAGTGAGACGACACTGGGCTACAACCCGATAGAAGAGAGATGACACTGGGCTACAACCCGGTAGAAAGTGAGACGACACTGGGCTAAAACCCAGTAGAAAGTAAGATGACACTGGGCTACAACCCGGTAGAAAGTGAGACGACACTGGGCTACAACCCGGTAGAAAGTGAGACGACACTGAGCTACAACCCGGTAGAAAGTGAGACGACACTGGGCTACAACCCGGTAGAAAGTGAGACGACACTGGGCTACAACCCGGTAGAAAGTGAGACGACACTAAGCTACAGCCCGGTAGAAAGTGAGACGACACTGGGCTACAACACGGTAGAAAGTGAGACGACACTGGGCTACAACCCGGTAGAAAGTGAGACGACACTGGGCTACAACCCGATAGAAAGTGAGACGACACTGGGCTACAACCCGGTAGAAAGTGAGACGACACTGGGCTACAACCCGGTAGAAAGTGAGACGACACTGGGCTACAACCTGGTAGAAAGTGAGACGACACTGGGCTACAACCCGGTAGAAAGTGAGACGACACTGGGCTACAACCTAGTAGAAAGTGAGACGACACTGGGCTACAACCCGGTAGAAAGTGAAACGACACTGGGCTACAACCCGATAGAAAGTGAGACGACACTGGCCCACAGAGACGAGCATCCATAAAAAGCTATTTGTGGACCTTAAAGACTTCCCCGCCACAGCAACCTTTACCTAGAGAACCGGTCTTCATATGCACACATTATTTTAAATAATACGGCGAACGAGAAGAAGAACAAGAATAGTTCCTTGTTTTCATTGTGCTGTTTTGGTGTGTCCTAACATTGATGAGGACTTATTTTGATAGAGACAATGGTTTAATTCGGTTACTGTTACCATCTAAGAACTGCTTGTTAGCCGTGTTGGTAAAAAGGTCAAAGTGATTTCATAAAAGGCACTGCCTTCGGGGTGGAAGTGAATGAGAATTCATTTGGCTAAGTCTGAGATTCTATATTAGCTTGGTTGACCTGTGTTCTTCCTCTCTGCAAATTAGAGCCACGTACCCATTTACTATGGGGTGACAGAAGCATGCGGAGATCGAGATTTGAACCTGCTACCTTTGCTGTGAGAAGTCAAGTTCTAACTATCTAGCTACTCAGACCTTCGATGCAGGCATTCAGACGGCTAGAAGGATTTCTTGGAGATATTCTGGGGTCACCGATACAGATCTATCCTAGGGTGGGGTGTAGTGAAAATGGTTGGCGGGACTGATATCCCTTGTTGGCAGGGAATAAGGACACTCAGTCTCCGTGGGATATGAACAATCGCTGGTCGGGGTCATGGATAAACAATCTGACGGGCCGGCTCGTTTTCCTGGTCTGCCACTCAAGCGTGCTATCGCTCGACATACTTCACCAAACGGATAGTTCAAGTACGAGCCCGACCATCCATTCACAGACTCTGGTCAACAAAAGACTTGGACATATCTGGCTAGGATCACGTAGGTCCAAGCACAGTCAGCGGCGTCGTGTCAGACAGGTAGAGTACCAGGGTCAGCACAGGTAGAGTACCAGGGCCAATCACAGTCAGGGGCGTCGTGTCAGACTGGTAGTGCAGGAGGGCCAAGCACAGTCAGCGGCGTCGTGTCAGACAGGTAGAGTACCAGGGTCAGCACAGTCAGGGGCGTCGTGTCAGACGGGTAGAGCACGAGGGCCAATCGCAGTCAGGGGCGTCGTGTCAGACAGGTAGAGCAGGAGGGCCAAGCTCCGTCAGGGGCATGGTGTCAGACAGGTTGAGTACCAGGGCCAAGCACAGTCAGTGTCGTCGTTGTCAGGCAGGTGGTCCAATATAGCACTGGGGAGGTGGGCTAATATAGCACTGAGGAGGTGGGCTAATATAGCACTGAGGAGGCGGGCTAATATAGCACTGAGGAGGTGGGCTAATATAGCACTGAGGAGGTGGGCTAATATAGCACTGAGGAGGTGGGCTAATATAGCACTGAGGAGGTGGGCTAATATAGCCCCGAGGAGGTGAGCTAATATAGCACTGAGGAGGTGGGCTAATATAGCACTGAGGAGGTGGGCTAATATAACGCGTGAGGATGCGTGTTCAAAAACTTATTTTACCAGATCTCGGCACGCTTTCGACTGGAAATCGCGTACATATTTACAGCTAGGTAGGCACAAGCGTGTGGACACAAGGTATTGAAGCCGTTACCTTTGTGGTGAAAAGAAAGCGGTTTAAGCAGGCTGACACTAAGATGTTGGTTATGAGACGACCAACGAAAACAGCCACAAAGGTACATGCTGTGAGAATGATATGCCGAAACACAAGAAATGAAATGCTACAATCAAGTGTTTTAATTATGTCAAATGTTAAATATTGTCAACACCATCGGCCCCTCAATATCATTACAACAACACCATCGGCATCTCCATATCATTTCAATAACACCATCGGCCCCTCAATATCATTACAACAACACCATCGGCCCCTCAATATCATTACAACACCATCGGCCCCTCAATATCATTACAACACCATCGGCCCCTCAATATCATTACAACAACACCATCGGCCCCTCAACATCATTCCAACAACACCATCGGCCAACTATTGACTGACCACACCCTCTCACGCAAGAAAGTCAGGCCTAGTACAATCAAGTCAGTCTCAGACATCCCCCGTGACAGCAGTGTCTGCTACTGGATCAAGTTCTACCTGCGTTAGCTAATTTAGGAAATCAACACAAGTAACCCTCCAGCATCAACTTCAGCACAAGTATCCGTAACACAATCAATGCGCCAACAGGAACATCTGTCAGCTAACACAATCAAGGCGCCAACAGGAACATCTGTCAGCTAACACAATCAATGCGCCAACAGGAACATCTGTCAGCTAACACAATCAAGGCGCCAACAGGAACATCTGTCAGCTAACACAATCAATGCGCCAACAGGAACATCTGTCAGCTAACACAATCAAGGCGCCAACAGGAACATCTGTCAGCTAACACAATCATGGCGCCAACAGGAACATCTGTCAGCTAACACAATCATGGCGCCAACAGGAACATCTGTCAGCTAACACAATCATGGCGCCAACAGGAACATCTGTCAGCTAACACAATCATGGCGCCAACAGGAACATCTGTCAGCTAACACAATCATGGCGCCAACAGGAACATCTGTCAGCTAACACAATCAAGGCGCCAACAGGAACATCTGTCAGCTAACACAATCAAGGCGCCAACAGGAACATATGTCAGCTAACACAATCATGGCGCCAACAGGAACATCTGTCAGCTAACACAATCATGGCGCCAACAGGAACATCTGTCAGCTAACACAATCATGGCGCCAACAGGAACGCTATCACAAGATCAATCAATCTCACCAAGCTTTACATGAAGCTCTCCAGGCCGTCCCAGTCAAGTGCACAGCTTCACCATCTAGACTTAATGCAGCTCTGATGTCAGGTAACAGAACATCCTCTCCTGCACAAGAGCAGCTCAGACAGATACCACATGAACTGTCTCCTGGCTAGCCAGTTAGATTGACCATCTCAGCTTGTGACAGCTCTGTTGCCACCTGACAGATCATCCTCTCCTGCACGAGAGCAGCTCGGACGGACAGCACTTGAAGCACGCCCAGCTTGTCTAAGATGGATCCCACAACCCTGAGTAAAAGATCAATCACAGCATCTCGTTGTGACAAGTGTTATCAAGAGGGGAGAGGGGGCGTTGAAGGGGAGGGGGCGTTGGAGGGGAGGGGGCGTTTGAGGGGAGGGGGCGTTGAAGGGGAGGGGGAGTTGGAGGGGAGGGGGCGTTGAAGGGGAGGGGGAGTTGGAGGGGAGGGGCGTTGGAGGGGAGGTGGCGTTGGAGGGGAAAGGGCGTTGGAGGGGAGGGGGCGTTGGAGGGGAGGGGGCGTTGGAGGGGAGGGGGCGTTGGAGGGTAGGGGGCGTTGGAGGGGAGGGGGCGTTGGAGGGGAGGGGACGTTGGAGGGGAGGAGACGTTGGAGAGGAGGGGGCGTTGGAGGGGAGGGGGCGTTGAAGGGGAGGGGGCGTTAAAGAGGAGGGGGCGTTGGAGGGGAGGGGTCGTTGGAGGGGAGAGGGGCCGTTGGAGGGAAGAGGGCATTCGAGGGGAGGGAGCATTGCAGGGGAGGGGCAATGGAGGGGAGGGGGAGTTGGAGGGGAGGGGCAAATAGCGAGGAAAGGGGACATGATTATCACAGCCTATACCAACTGTTATATTAACCCGAGTGGAACTGGCTTGAAAATAGCAGAACCTTTGCAACTTTTCAAGTCTCGTAAACGGTGATCAAAGAAGGTTGTACCTGTGGTTAGCAATCTCATCTTGTAAAACCATTGCCCCAGTATTGAACAAGTCCACTGCACATGTTCGGATACAGGCTTCCTGTATAGAGGTCAGATGGTATGTGGTGATCCTACGAATGGCGTGGAGCCAAAGGTTAATCACCATCATCATACACGAATATGCTCTGTGTGGATCCCGGGGCCCTTAACTGAGGAGGACAGAATCCCATCACCTTATTGTGCGTGCCTCAATGGTAGACAAAGCAGGGTTGTGCATGAAGCTGGCAACTGCATTATATAAAACAAAGCGCCACAGAAACCACATATACAAGAACAGATCAACGTTTCCACTAGAGCTAACTACAAGGAGGTCAGCCAACTGACTGACTAACAGACTGGCTAACTAAATGATTTACTGACTAACTAACCAACAGACTGACTAACTAAATGATTAACTTACTAACTAACTAACAGATTAACTGACTAACTAACTAACAGACTGACTAACTAAATGATTAACTTACTAACTAACTAACAGATTAACTGACTAACTAACAGACTGACTAACTAAATGATTAATCGACAAATAACTAACAGACTGAATAACTAAATGATTAATCGACAAATAACTAACAGACTGAATAACTAAATGATTTACTGACTAACTAACTAACAGACTGACTAACTAAATGATTAATCGACCAATAACTAACAGACTGAATAACTAAATGATTTACTGACTAACTAACTAACAGACTGACTAACTAAATGATTAATCGACCAATAACTAACAGACTGAATAACTAAATGATTTACTGACTAACTAACTAACAGACTGACTAACTAAATTATTTACTGACTAACTAACTAACAGACTGACTAACTACATGATTAATCGACAAATAACTAACAGACTGACTAACTAAATTATTTACTGACTAACTAACTGACCAACTGACTAATTAAATAACTAACTGACCGACAGACTGATTAACTAACTGACTAATCAACTGACTAACTGATCGACATACTGATTGATTAACGGACTAATTAACTGACTAACTGATTGCCTAACTGACTAATTAACTGACTAACTGATCTACAGAATGATTGACCAACTGACTAATTAACTGACTAAATGATCGACTGACTAACTAACTGAAAGACCAAGAGGGAAGGCTCGCCGAGTAAGAGAGGGGGAGGAGATGAGAATGAGAGGGGGAGGGGTGAGAGTGAGAGATAGTAGGGCAGGGGAGTGGGGGTGAGAGTGAGGGGGAGGGGTGAGAGTTAGAGAGAGTAGGGGGAGGGGAGGGGAGAGGGGGTGAGGGAGAGCTAGGTAGAGAGTATTGGTCATACAACTTCGGCCATTGATATTTGATTATTGCTACCTTAATGTATTAGTCAACTCCGACATGGTGGGTTCCATGTCAGGATGAGAAAGAGGAAGGCTGTACGTGGGAACAGCTGCATCTCATCATAAGAACGGTCTAGCTACAAAGACGAAAATGTCGATCAATGCATCTAACAAGCCGTCCTTAATGGAAACAGGCGATTCATCAGGTGTAGGGCCTGCAATAGCTGAATATGGCCCGTCCTCGCTCACTGATATAGGCTCCAGACACTGCCTGGAATAGCTGAATATGGCCCGTCCTCGCTCACTAATATGGGCTCCAGACCCTGCCTGGAATAGTTGGATATGGAGCGTCGTCTCTTACTAATATGGGCTCCAGACCCTGCCTGGAATAGCTGAATATGGCTTATCCTCGCTCACTAATATGGGCTCCAGACCCTGCCTGGAAAAGTTGGATATGGAGAGTCGTCTCTTACTGATATGGGCTCCAGACCCTGCCGGGAATAGCTGAATATGGTCCGTCCTCGCTCACTGATATAGGCTCCTGCACCTGCCTGCAATAGCTAAATATGGCCCGTCGTCTATTACTGATATGGGCTGCTCCATGGAAGATGATTGGCGTATCATGACAGAATAAGACTAACACCGGACTGGACCGATTGTTTAACAAAGACAGTGAACCCCCTCACACTCCGGAGACCAGGAGATGAATCAGATGGGGATTGTTCCATGTGCATCTATAGCCAGCAGGAGAGTCCAGCCTGGAGAGAGCGTGTGTTGTGTGTCTGCCCGTGCGCGTCCTTCTTGGCTTATCGTCTGGCATCCGCACAGATGGCTACATTAAAGGTAATAGTCATCTCACGGCCTCAGATATTGCCATACAACTAATTAACGCAAGGAAAGCCGCTGCTACCACGTGCTTCTCCTTTCACAATTAATGCTTGGCAGGTAGGCGACAGATGTCCAGCTGTCAGAACCAGCAGTGAGTATTTCCGTTGTCTCAACGCCCATTTAATACAAATACAGTTGGTCCTCTAGTCTGTTGTGTCCAGTAGGTGACTGACAGATGGTTGGTCCTCTAGTCTGTTGTGTCCAGTTGGTGGTTGACAGATGGCTGGTCCTCTAGTTTGTTGTATCTAGTGGGTGGTTGACAGATGGCTGGTCCTCTAGTTAGTTGTATCCAGTGGGTGGTTGACAGATGGCTGGTCCTCTAGTTTGTTGTGTCCAGATGGTGGTTGACAGATGGCTGGTCCTCTATTTTGTTGTGTCCAGATGGTGGTTGACAGATGGCTGGTCCTCTAGTTTGTTGTGTCCAGTGGGTGGTTGACAGATGGCTGGTCCTCTAGTTTGTTGTCTCCAGATGGTGGTTGACAGATGGCTGGTCCTCTAGTTTGTTGTGTCCAGATGGTGGTTGACAGATGGCTGGTCCTCTAGTTTGTTGTGTCCAGATGGTGGTTGACAGATGGCTGGTCCTCTAGTTTGTTGTGTCCAGTGGGTGGTTGACAGATGACTGGTCCTCTAGTTTGTTGTGTCCAGTTGGTGGTTGACAGATGGCTGGTCCTCTAGTCTGTTGTGTCCAGTGGGTAACTCCCAGAAGGTTGGTACTCTGTCTGGATAGAACTCCCGCTATATTCAATAGTCGCGAGGGTGACACCATTCCTGTGGTGTCTGGCTGGTCTTGTTCGAGTTCTAGGCTGCCCACTTTCTCTTCTGTTGTCCGTTACACATGTCGAGATAGTCTTGTCATCGTTGGTACCAGCACAGCAAGTGTTCACATATTCTACTAAACTAGAAACCATCTGTCAACCACCTACTGGACATATCAGACTAACGGACCAACCATCTGTCAACCACCAACTGGACATATCAGACTAACGGACCAACCATCTGTCCACCAACAACTGGACACATCAAACTAACGGACCAACCATCTGTCAACCACCTACTGGACATATCAGACTAACGGACCAACCATCTGTCCACCAACAACTGGACACATCAAACTAACGGACTAACCATCTGTCAACCACCAACTGGACACATCAAACTAACGGACTAACCATCTGTCAACCACCAACTGGACACATCAGACTAACGGACCAACCATCTGTCCACTACCAACTGGACACATCAGACTAACGGACCAACCATCTGTCAACCACCTACTGGACACATCAGACTAACGGACCAACCATCTGTCCACCACCAACTGGACACATCAGACTAACGGACCAACCATCTGTCAACCAACAATTGGACATATCAGACTAACGGACCAACCATCTGTCAACCACCTACTGGACATATCAGACTAACGGACCAACCATCTGTCCACCACCAACTGGACACATCAGACTAACGGACCAACCATCTGTCAACCAACAATTGGACATATCAGACTAACGGACCAACCATCTGTCAACCACCTACTGGACATATCAGACTAACGGACCAACCATCTGTCAACCAACAATTGGACATATCAGACTAACGGACCAACCATCTGTCAACCAACAATTGGACATATCAGACTAACGGACCAACCATCTGTCAACCACCTACTGGACATATCAGACTAACGGACCAACCATCTGTCAACCAACAATTGGACATATCAGACTAACGGACCAACCATCTGTCAACCAACAATTGGACATATCAGACTAACGGACCAACCATCTGTCAACCACCTACTGGACATATCAGACTAACGGACCAACCATCTGTCAACCAACAATTGGACATATCAGACTAACGGACCAACCATCTGTCAACCACCTACTGGACATATCAGACTAACGGACCAACCATCTGTCAACCAACAATTGGACATATCAGACTAACGGACCAACCATCTGTCAACCAACAATTGGACATATCAGACTAACGGACCAACCATCTGTCTACCACCTACTGGACATATCAGACTAACGGACCAACCATCTGTCAACCAACAATTGGACATATCAGACTAACGGACCAACCATCTGTCAACCACCTACTGGACATATCAGACTAACGGACCAACCATCTGTCAACCACCAACTGGACACATCAGACTAACGGACTAACCATATGTCAACCACCAACTGGACACATCAGACTAACGGACTAACCATCTGTCAACCACCAACTGGACACATCAGACTAACGGACTAACCATCTGTCAACCATCTACTGGACACATCAGACCAAAGCAAGAAGATTTGACGTCTATTGTTGTTAGACCTGTGCTCCTTAGGAAGTCCAATAGTTTTGACTGATTGGTTCCTGTTCTAGCTGTAGATATCACTTCCTGACTAGTGTACAGCTAGTTTTGCCGACTAGAGAGAAAGAGAGAGAGAGAGAGAGAGAGAGAGAGATAGAGGCAGAGAGAGGAGGAGAGAAACAGCCACAGTAAGAGATATAGAGACAGAGAGACATAGACAGAAGGAATAGATAGAAAGAGACATAGAGAGATAGATAGAAAAAGAGAGACATGGACAGAGAGATAGATAGAAAGAGAGAGACACAGACAGAGAGAGAAAGAAAGATATAGACAGAGAGAGAAAGATAGAGAGACCGAGAGAAAAATACACAGACAGAGCGAGAAAGAGAGACAGAGAAAGAGAGAGAGAGAGATACACAGATAACGAGATAGAGAGAGAGATACAGAGGGAGAGAGATAGAGAGACAGACATGGACAGACAGAGAGAAGAGAGAGAGAGAGAGACAGAGAGAGAGAGAGAGAGAGAGATAGAATAACGTGCACCGAAAAGACAGACATGGACTGACCTGCACACGTGACCACGGACTAGCCTGGGTATTTCCCGGTCCTGGAAGAAAGAACATGTTTTGTGTTCTCATAATGCAGGCGTCTTCTTATCTGATGTTTTAGTTTCTACAGGAGCGGTAGTCGACCCAACCATTTCAGTTACTCCTCTTATAATATGTGGTGCAGAGTTTAGCTTTTATTTTCCTTGTGTATTACAGTTTATGGGAATTCGTGTCTTGCCCCATGCCCAATCTGCCCGAGTCCCCACTTACGACAGGTTACAGTGATACTAATATTTGCTCCTTTTTCAGGCCCAGTAGAACATTGACGATATTTTATGACATGCCCGAAAAACTGATCGGATCTTACAGCCATTCTGATCCCACAACACACATACATCACACAACACACAGACATCACACAACACACAGACATCACACAACACACAGACATCACACAACACACAGACATCACACAACACACAGACATCACACAACACACAGACATCACACAATACACAACACACAGACATCACACAACACACAGACATCACACAACACACAGACATCACACAACACACAGATACAGACATCACACAACACACAGACATCACACAACACACATACATCACACAACACACAGACATCACACAACACACATACATCACACAACACACAGACATCACACAACACACAGACATCACACAACACACAGACATCACACAACACACAGACACATACATCACACAACACACAGACATCACACAACACACAGACATCACACAGACACAGACATCACGCAACACACAGACATCACACAACACACAGACAGCACACAACACACAGACATCACACAACACACAGACATCACACAACACACAGACATCACACAATACACAACACACAGACATCACACAACACACAGACATCACACAACACACAGACATCACACAACACACAGACCTCACACAACACACAGACATCACACAATACACAACACACAGACATCACACAACACACAGACATCACACAACACACAGACATCACACAACACACAGACATCACACAACACACAGACATCACACAATACACAACACACATACATCACACAACACACAGACATCACACAACACACAGATACAGACATCACACAACACACAGACATCACACAACACACAGACATCACACAACACACAGACATCACACAACACACATGCATCACACAACACACAGACATCACACAACACACAGACATCACACAACACACAGACACATACATCACACAACACACAGACATCACACAACACACAGACATCACACAGACACAGACATCACGCAACACACAGACATCACACAACACACAGACAGCACACAACACACAGACATCACACAACACACAGACACAGACATCACACAACACACAGACATCACACAACAAACAGACATCACACAACACACAGACATCACACAACACACAGACATCACACAACACACAGACATCACACAACACACAGACAACACACAGACATCACACAACACACAGACATCACACAACACACAGACACATACATCACACAACACACATACATCACACGACACATACATCACACAACACACAGACATCACACAACACACAGACATCACACAAACACAGACATCACACAACACACAGACATCACACAACACACAGACACATACATCACACAACACACAGACACATACATCACACAACACACAGACACATACATCACACAACACACATAGTTCACACAACACACATACATCACACAACACACATACATCACACAACACACAGACACATACATCACACAACACACAGACACATACATCACACAACACACAGACACATACATCACACAACACACAGACATCACACAACACACAGACATCACACAACACACAGACACATACATCACACAACACACAGACACATACATCACACAACACACAGACATCACACAACACACAGACACATACATCACACATCACACAGACACATACATCACACAACACACATACACATACATCACACAACACACAGATACATACATCACACAACACACAGACATCAGACAACACACAGACATCACACAACACACAGACACATACATCACACAACACACAGACACATACATCACACAATACACAGACACATACATCACACAACACACAGACATCAGACAACACACATACACAGACATCACACAACACACAGACATCACACAACACACAGACATCACACAACACACAGACATCACACAACACACATACATCATACAACACACAGACACATACATCACACAACACACAGACACATACATCAGACAACACACATACACAGACATCACACAACACACAGACATCACACAGACATTACACAACACACAGACATCACACAACACACACATACTACACACAGACACAACACACACATACTACACACACATACTACACACAGACAGCACACAAGATACACACAGACAGCACACAAGATACACACAGACAGCACACAAGATACACACAGAAACAACACACACATAATAGTAACAGCTGTCCTTCACAAGCAAAGATGATGGCAGCGTCAGACATATGTGTTTCAGATGTGACCCCAGTACAGTCCGACTCAAACACGACAAACTGGACGACACGACACGTGGACAATGTTAGTGACTTGGTCATCTTGAATCATGTCCTTTCCTGCAGCTTAGTGATGGGAGCACCCAGTGTGATGACAGTGCACTTGGCTGAGCAGTTCGGTGCAAACAGCTCCGAGGAGACGACTTCAATGAGATACTTTCAAAGAATCTTTGTATACTTTTCTTGTGTCACCCCAACTAGCACTTGCGAGCCGACCTGAGCTCACCGTACAACAGCTGCTTAGTAAGGCGCTCATCCAACATGCGAACAACATGCCCGGTCCATCTGACCTGAGCTCACCGTACAACAGCTGCTTAGGAAGGCGCTCATCCAACATGCGAACAACATGCCCAATCCATCTGACCTGAGCTCTATGTAGCAATACAGGGATGTTCAAAAGCACAACCCAGAGTTGATATTCGTTTCTGTGGTGAGAGTACTACCAAGGTAAGTAAAGCTATCAATTGCTTGCAGATGTTGTGCCTCCTGGAAACTCGCACAGATATTACTTCCGTTTTCTGTTGACAGTGAGACCATAGTTATTGCATGCAACTTAAAACTCATTTATGGTGGTCTGCATGTCCGTCTCTGAGAAAGTGTTCATGGTGCGTCCTATATCTTAAGTGAATGCCTGTGGCACTACTCTCCGTCCTATATCTTAAGTGAATGCCTGTGGCACTGCTCTCTGTCCTATATCTTAAGTGAATGCCTGTGACACTGCTCTCTGTCCTATAACTTAAGTGAATGCCTGTGGCACTGCTCTCTGTCCTATATCTTAAGTGAATGCCTGTGGCACTGCTCTCTGTCCTATATCTTAAGTGAATGCCTGTGGCACTGCTCTCTGTCCTATATCTTAAGTGAATGCCTGTGGCACTGCTCTCTGTCCTATATCTTAAGTGAATGCCTGTGGCACTGCTCTCGGTCCTATATCTTTCGCCTTCTATCATCCAGGGGTACATAGGCCATCTACCAACCCTCGCCAAGCAGCTCTGTCCTGTGCAATCTTTTCCACTTCCTTTCAGCTTTTTCCTATTTTCTTTACTTACGCCTCCAGATATCGTCTCCATGTATTCGTTGGTCTGCCTATGCCTTTCCTTCCCTGGAGGCTATATGACAGGGATTGCTTGGTGATACTGGTCCACAGTCTGTTGTTTGTAACTTTGTCAAGCCATTTTATACCAAGAATCTTTCTCAGGTATCTGTTGACAAACCCCTGCAGTCTCCTGTCATTGCCTTTGGTCATCCTCCAGGTTTCTGCTCCCTACAGCAGGACTGGCCTCACATTTGAATTGAAAATCCTTATTTTTGTTCTCCTCCTTATTTCCTTGAAGCTCCACATGGGTTTCAACCTCCGTCCTATATCTTATGTGAATGCATGTGGCACAGCCGTTTGTAGCATCAGAAAGTATGCCAGCAAATACCACGATAGAAAGCGATCGGGTGACTCTCAGCCTCGTTTGACTTCATTTATGAATTAGAAGACTGCAGACAGCACACAATCATTTAGTACACGAACTGACATGCCATGATGAAACATGAAACTGACTTTCATTCATTTTCCTGAGCAACCCAATTACGCCATGATTTCCCAAAGATGGTCTTTGTTGACAGGTCAACAAAAGTCATATATAAATCACGATGCTATTCCTAGCATTTCTCCCATGATCAGCTCAAAAACCACACTGGCTCTCTGGAAGTAGCTCATGCTCAAGATGAGTTAACTGGTTGAGCCAGACGAGCTAGAATTCTTCCAGCGATTGACAGGAGAGAGATTTCCCAGTGGTTATCACAAGATTGACGATTGCCCTTGTGCTTGTACATGTGGACAATGGTGGAACTTTTAGTTCCCGAGGCATGTGACCTACATCCGAGATTGAGCAAAAGAGGTCTGTTAACTTGAGCAGCAGCATGTGAGCCCTTGTTTGGTAAACCTCCACAGGAACAGCATCTGCCCCAGGGACTTTGTGACTGGACATTAGGCTGATTGCTTTCTCAACCTCATCTGTACTGGGTGGCATATCAAGCCTGTCATTGATAGTAACTTGGCATGCGTGTTATGGCTTATTTATGGATGGACAGTTTAGGATAGCATCTTCATCTTGAGAGAACAAAAACACTACATACACACACACACACCCACACACATACATGCACACACACACACAACCCACACACACACACATATGTACACATATACTCTCTCTTGATATTATTGTTTTTCTTAGCTGAAATTAATGAAGTGTTTACTTGCGAACGGGAAACCACAGACTGGAACAATTATCTGTTCAACAAACATAGAGCACACAGACATGTGGGAGAGGAGAACAAACAAATAATTCACAGAACACACTCACTATTTCATAGAAAACGCATGTGATGGCTGAAGTGTCATCTCTCAAAATAAACTCCTTTCCAGTTCCTGTACGGTCTCTGACCAGAGCTGAGTCAATGACACCTGAAGTAGAAACATGTTACATTAGGCTGTGTTACATTAGGCTGTGTTACATTAGGTTGTGTTAGATTAGGTTGTGTTAGATTAGGCTGTGTTAGATTAGGCTGTGTTACATTAGGCTGTGTTACATTAGGTTGTGTTAGATTAGGCTGTGTTACATTAGGCTGTGTTACATTAGGTTGTGTTAGATTAGGCTGTGTTACATTAGGTTGTGTTACATTAGGCTGTGTTAGATTAGGTTGTGTTAGATTAGGTTGTGTTACATTAGGCTGTTTTAGATTAGGTTGTGTTAGATTAGGCTGTGTTACATTAGGCTGTGTTACATTAGGCTGTGTTAGATTAGGTTGTGTTAGATTAGGCTGTGTTACATTAGGTTGTGTTACATTAGGCTGTGTTAGATTAGGTTGTGTTACATTAGGCTGTATTACATTAGGTTGTGTTACATTAGGCTGTGTTACATTAGGCTGTGTTAGATTAGGCTGTGTTACATTAGGCTGTGTTACATTAGGCTGTGTTAGATTAGGCTGTGTTACATTAGGCTGTGTTACATTAGGCTGTGTTACATTAGGCTGTGTTACATTAGGCTGTGTTACATTAGGCTGTGTTAGATTAGGCTGTGTTAGATTAGGCTGTGTTACATTAGGCTGTGTTACATTAGGCTGTGTTAGATTAGGCTGTGTTAGATTAGGCTGTGTTACATTAGGCTGTGTTAGATTAGGCTGTGTTAGATTAGGCTGTGTTAGATTAGGCTGTGTTAGATTAGGTTGTGTTACATTAGGTTGTGTTAGATTAGGCTGTGTTAGATTAGGCTGTGTTAGATTAGGCTGTGTTACATTAGGCTGTGTTACATTAGGCTGTGTTAGATTAGGCTGTGTTAGATTAGGCTGTGTTACATTAGGCTGTGTTAGATTAGGCTGTTAGATTAGGCTGTGTTAGATTAGGCTGTGTTAGATTAGGTTGTGTTAGATTAGGTTGTGTTAGATTAGGCTGTGTTAGATTAGGCTGTGTTAGATTAGGCTGTGATACATTAGGCTGTGTTAGATTAGGCTGTGTTAGATTAGGCTGTGTTACATTAGGCTGTGTTAGATTAGGCTGTGTTAGATTAGGTTGTGTTAGATTAGGTTGTGTTAGATTAGGCTGTGTTAGATTAGGCTGTGTTACATTAGGCTGTGTTAGATTAGGCTGTGTTAGATTAGGCTGTGTTAGATTAGGTTGTGTTACATTAGGCTGTGTTACATTAGGCTGTGTTAGATTAGGCTGTGTTAGATTAGGTTGTGTTACATTAGGCTGTGTTAGATTAGGTTGTGTTAGATTAGGTTGTGTTACATTAGGCTGTGTTACATTAAGTTTTCTAGTTCTTTCCTCTGTCTTTACCATTTTAGCATTGAGTGATTTCTGTAACAATTTTGCAGATTCCAGATTATCACCTGAGTGGACTCCCGAGCAGAGCAAGATATAGAAGCACTGTAACCTTCCATGCAAGTCATAAAAAACAACAAAGAAGGGTGTGCTCCACATAACACTCAGGTGCACGAAGCAACCCGGCCATCATTCCAAGAGTCGGCCTGGCTACCACGTCTATAACCAAAAACCAAGCTACCAATTGACATAATCTGTGTTGTCCCCTTTCTGCTGCACTGTTCTGTAGAGCGATCAGAAGCATACTAAGCCTTCCAAGTGTGCATTCTTACGATCCACTGGTATGACCAGGTCTCAAACATCAAACCATCCGATGCACAGACCTCTAAAACACACTAAAGCCTTCCACATATGCATTCTTACAATCCACTGGTATGACCAGGTCTCAAACATCAAACGACCCAATGCACCGACCTCTAAAATACACTAAAGCCTTCCACATATGCATTCATTCGATCCACTGGTATGACCAGGTCTCAAACATCAAACCACCCAATGCACCGACCTCTAAAATACACTAAAGCCTTCCACATATGCATTCATTCGATCCACTGGTATGACCAGGTCTCAAACATCAAACCACCCAATGCACCGACCTCTAAAATACACTAAAGCCTTCCACATATGCATTCATTCGATCCACTGGTATGACCAGGTCTCAAACATCAAACCACCCAATGCACAGACCTCTAAAACACACTCAACATGCTAAGCTATCACTGTTTGGCCCTACTTGGGCATGTGGCCCACCTTACTGAGTATGTGTCCGTGGACCAGCTCTTAAAGCAGGCCATGGACATCAAGAATGGAAACAATCCTCCCCGTCATGGTCTTGTTCCCGCATCCATCCACACACCACTTGGTGAGGTCAAATCAGAGGGACATCATCCTGATTGCATGCAGCCTGGAACTCAGCCACCCATCATGAACTGTTGGCACGACGAGCTCTTGTCACCTAAGTGAACTACCTATCTAATGCTCCATGTGGGTCAAAGACGCAGTGAATGAGCTGACTCATAGCTGGCTGCCTCCATCAGGGTCAGCCAATCAGAGCTGACTCATAGCTGGCTGCCTCCATCAGGGTCAGCCAATCAGAGCTGACTCATAGCTGGCTGCCTCCATCAGGGTCAGCCAATCAGAGCTGACTCATAGCTGGCTGCCTCCACCAGGGTCAGCCAATCAGAGCTGACTCATAGCTGACTGCCTCCATCAAGGTCAGCCAATCAGAGCTGACCACAAGCCTATTCTGCCTTTAAGCGGTGACTAAGTAAATAGACTACATCTGTGAAGCCTGGCTGATTCAATCTTCAGGGAAGGTAAACTGAATCCAAAAAATACAGTGCTGTTAGGAGGAGGAGGAAGAGAAGGAGGAGGATGCAGAAGAAGACAAAGAAGAAGATGAAGAATAATAATAAGAAGAAAAAGGAGTATGTAAAGGAGTATGAAAAGTAGCCCTGTGTTTCAGATGGAGCAATAAGAAGAACACAATGTGTACAGTCCTTGACAAGAATTCAAGGTCACTTAATACAGGTTTATAAAATAATCAACGGAAAGGATAAATTAGACTTTAACACGTTTTTCAATATTCAACCACCTAAAAGAACAAGAAGGCATAGTTACAAATTAACTCAAGGAAAGGCCAGGTTAGATACCAGGAAATGTTTTTCATTATTTTTAAATTTTGTTATTTAGTCAGAGAGTGGTGAATCCTTGGAATGCATTGCCACAGGTGAACACTTTATGACTTGGTGCTTGGACACGGAACGTACGTAAGTAAGTATTGCCACAGGAAACAGTGGAGGCAGGGTCAACTAATGCATTCAAGAATAGATTGAATGTACATAGGTGTTTTTAATGAAGTGAATGTAAAAGAAACTGGTCGTCTAAACCAGTATAAAGAAGTTAAGTTCATTTTAGAAAACGGTCATGACTGGCTTTTCTCGATGAATTTTCTGCATGAAAACAGGAAGACATAAGTGTTGCATGAACGAGGTGTGGCTGTAAGGTGAAAGATGTGTGAGCTCAAAACTTACCGTACACTTCAAACAGAACCAGACCCACACCATCTCTGTGGGCAGTCCAAGATCTGACCATATCGATATTGCAGGTAAAGATACGCAAGGACAAGTCTGGTGTGGTTGGACTGCCTGCTCTCTGAAACATCAGACACAAAACACACCAGGTATACTACAACAACTTCAATCCACCTTAAACAATCTACATAATGAGGCAATACTTTGACTGTTGACATCTTGTAAGGTAAACATAATGAGACAATACTTTGACTGTTGACATCTTGTAAGGAAAACATAATGAGGCAATACTTTGACTGTTGACATCTTGTAAGGTAAACATAATGAGACAATACTTTGACTGTTGACATCTTGTAAGGTAAACATAATGAGACAATACTTTGACTGTTGACATCTTGTAAGGAAAACATAATGAGGCAATACTTTGACTGTTGACATCTTGTAAGGAAAACATAATGAGACAATACTTTGACTGTTGACATCTTGTAAGAAAGACATAATGAGGCAATACTTTGACTGTTGACATCTTGTAAGGAAAACATAATGAGACAATACTTTGACTGTTGACATCTTGTAAGAAAGACATAATGAGGCAATACTTTGACTGTTGACATCTTGTAAGGAAAACATAATGAGACAATACTTTGACTGTTGACATCTTGTAAGAAAGACATAATGAGGCAATACTTTGACTGTTGACATCTTGTAAGAAAGACATAATGAGGCAATACTTTGACTGTTGACATCTTGTAAGAAAGACATAATGAGACAATACTTTAAGTGGTAAACAAAGTATGTTTGTTAGTAACAACATTATTCCCTGTTGTTGTTGTTATTCTTCTTCTTCTTCGTACGCTGTCAGACGTCAACTTGAATTTGTTCGAAGAAAGCAGCTGTCATCCTGATGCTGTCGACACTGCCATAGAGCTTGTCTGGTGTTGCCACTGGTGATGGCCACATGTGCTTTCTCTGGTTCTTGTATGTCGGGCAATTTTGCAGCAGATGTTCAGCGGTCATTTTCCCTGTACCACAGGTGCATTCGTCAGTGCCACCTATCATCAGTTTATTGAATAGGTGGTACCTCAGTCTGTTGTGGCCTGTGCGGAGTCTGAAGACCACGACCTGCTCTCTTCTGTTCAACTGGTAGTAGGCATCATTTTTGGTGTAGCCAGTTTGCTCTGTTTCCCATTTGGCCTCTAGCTCTCAAACAGATGAGGTTCAATGGTTTTATATGGGCGTTTCACAGCTGTCACTCTGGAGTGTGTTGTTGTTGAATTCTGTTCAGGTGCTTGTTAAGTGAGATATGTTGAGTTCTCAGCCGAAAAGTGCTGCTTTGATGCCTCCTTGTAAGTTGACTAATACTGCCCTTTGGATTGGGGTTTCCAGTACGTCTGTAGACCTCACTGTTCTTTGCATACATTTGTTGTTGTGATTGTCATGACAAACAAAGCTGAGAATGTTGGTGATGTTATCTATGAGTGTAAAATCACTAGTCAAATGTCAGTTTGTGATGTTATCTATGAGTGTAAAATCACTTGTCAAATGTCAGTTTGTGATGTCATCTATGAGTGTAAAATCACTTGTCAAATGTCAGTTTGTGATGTTATCTATGAGTGTCAAATCACTAGTCAAATGTCAGTTTGTGATGTTATCTATGAGTGTAAAATCACTTGTCAAATGTCAGTTTGTGATGTTATCTATGAGTGTAAAATCACTTGTCAAATGTCAGTTTGTGATGTTATCTATGAGTGTAAAATCACTTGCCAAATGTCAGTTTGTGATGTCATCTATGAGTGTAAAATCACTTGTCAAATGTCAATTTGTGATGATATCTATGAGTGTAAAATCACTTGTCAAATGTCAGTTTGTGATGTTATCTATGAGTGTCAAATCACTAGCCAAATGTCAGTTTGTGATGTTATCTATGAGTGTAAAATCACTTGTCAAATGTCAGTTTGTGATGACAGTATTAGAAATATGCTGGCACTGTTTTCTACTCACCAGCTGACTAATATTTGCTGTTCATTAGCCATAGACAACTTATTGTTTGTGAAGTGTCATAGCCCAAGCGCACTTGAGAGTGGTAAGTCTACTAATACCACACTAAACTATCACAGACGGTGTCTGTCCATTGATGGGGGTCCATGTGGAAGATATGTAGTGCTGAGAAATAAAGGCTACTTAGATCTGCAGTCACCACACACTGTGCAGACTAGGTGTTTATTTTACTTCCAATAATAGAAAAAAATTATCCTATGCCTGAACAAGGATTCATCTTCTTCTTAAGCATTTACGCTGAAATGGATATTGTGTGGTAGTTTACAGCAAGACTGTGATATCTGCACCTATTTGAACTGGCACATCTGGTTTCAGCTGGCTGTTTTAGTACCAGGTTTGTCGTCCCCGTGAAATCTCTTCAATCTTAGCAACATTACACTAGTCCATACTACCAGGTTTGTCGTCCCCCTGAAATCTCTTCAATCTTAGCAACATTACACTAGTCCATACTACCAGGTTTGTCGTTCCCCTGAAATCTCTTCAATCTTAGCAACATTACACTAGTCCATACTACCAGGTTTGTCGTCGCCCTGAAATCTCTCCTCTCTTAGCAACATTATACTAGTGCAGCATGTTCCCAGAGCCTGGAGCAAAACAAAGTCTTGGTCAGCTGGCTGTTTGCTAACCCTGATGCAAGCTGTCAGCTATCTGTCACTGACTGCTGCTAGCTATCTGTCACTGACTGCTGCTAGCTATCTGTCACTGTCTGCTGTCAGCTATCTGTCACTGTCTGCTGTCAGCTATCTGTTACTGTCTGCTGTCAGCTAATTGTCGCTGTCTGCTGTCAGCTATCTGTCACTGTCTGCTGTCAGCTATCTGTCACTGTCTGCTGCTAGCTATCTGTCACTGTCTATGGTCAGCTATCTGTCACTGTCTGCTGTCAGCTATATGTCACTGTCTATTGTCAGCTATCTGTCACTGTCTGCTGTCAGCTATCTGTCACTGTCTATTGTCAGCTATCTGTCACTGTCGGCTGGCTGTCAGCTATCTGTCACTGTCTATTGTCAGCTATCTGTCACTGTCTGCTGTCAGCTATCTGTCACTGACTGCTGTCAGCTATCTGTCGCTGTCTATTGTCAGCTATCTGTCACTGTCTGCTGTCAGCTATCTGTTGCTGTCTGCTGTCAGCTAATTGTTGCTGTCTGCTGTCAGCTATCTGTCGCTGTCTATTGTCAGCTATCTGTCACTGTCTGCTGTCAGCTATCTGTTGCTGTCTATTGTCAGCAATCTGTCACTGACTGCTGCTAGCTATCTGTTGCTGTCTGCTGTCAGCTAATTGTCGCTGTCTGCTGTCAGCTATCTGTCACTGTCTGCTGTCAGCTATCTGTCACTGTCTGCTGTCAGCTATCTGTCACTGTCTGCTGTCAGCTATCTGTCGCTGTATATTGTCAGCTATCTGTCACTGTCTGCTGTCAGCTATCTGTCTGCTGTCAGCTATCTGTCACTGTCTGCTGTCAGCTATCTGTTGCTGTCTGCTGTCAGCTATCTGTCGCTGTCTGCTGTCAGCTATCTGTTGCTGTCTGCTGTCAGCTATCTGTCGCTGTCTGCTGTCAGCTATCTGTGACTGTCTGCTGTTAGCTATCTGTCGCTGTCTATTGTCAGCTATCTGTCACTGACTGCTGCTAGCTATCTGTCACTGTCTGCTGTCAGCTATCTGTCACTGTCTATTGTCAGCTATCTGTCACTGTCTGCTATCTATCTGTACACCTAATGTTATATGAGTTGCCACAGATGCTGACCACATTATCACCTCCCCTGTCATGATGTGGATCTCTGGATGCTCAATAACAACTGGTAATGATAAGGTAAACAGACTAGCAAAGAAGGGGTCAAGGCAAGAACAGTCACACACACAACAACAATTTTAAAAACAGCCAAAAAGCTCATAAGATCAGCAAACAAAGAAACTTGGCTGAACAGATGGCCATAGGAGACACAGGGAAGGAGGTGACAGACATACGGCCTGCACAAATCCAAATGACAGCACAAATCCAAATGACAGCATAAATCAACTCACAAGGAAGGATAGAGCAACATTTTCTGACTGAGAATCCAACACATCCCATTTAACAATCACCTGAACAGAATACAAATACAACACACTCCTGAGTAGGCACCCATTTGAAACCGTTGATGATATTGAGTGCTGGACACTCAGCGATGTTAGGAAAATGCTGAGACCAGATAAATGGAACACTCTGTGTGCTACCACTAAACAGCAATCAACATACTCATGCAGATACAATTACATGGCATTTGACTAAAGGGTGAGAGCTCAAATGCTGATGGATCCTTAACAATAATAACACAACCAATAACAACAACAACAACACCAACTAATTCCTTCATGGTCAAAGACCCACATCAACACTATAAGGCCAGCTGCTTGAGTCTACAATATTTCAGTGTTTACACAGTGAACACAATAAGCCACCAACCAGGGCTGACACAATATGCCACCAGACAGGGCTAACACAATAAGCCACCAGACAGGGCTGAGACAATAAGCCACCAGACAGTGCTGACACAATAAGCCACCAGACAGGGCTGACACAATAAGCCCCCAGCCAGGGCTGACACAATAAGCCACCAGACAGGGTTGACACAATAAGCCACCAGACAGGGTTGACACGGTGAACACAATAAGCCACCAGACAGTGTTGACACAATAAGCCACCAGACAGGGTTGACACAATAAGCCGCCAGACAGGGTTGGCACAATAAACCACCAGACAGGGTTGACACAATAAGCCACCAGACAGGGTTGACACAATAAGCCACCAGACAGGGTTGACACAATAATCCACCAGACAGGGTTGGCACAATAAACCACCAGACAGGGTTGACACAATAAGCCACCAGACAGGGTTGACACAATAAGCCACCAGACAGGGTTGACACAATAAGCTACCAGACAGGGCTGATACAATAAGCCACCAGACAGGGTTGACACAGTGAACACAATAAGCCACCAGACAGGGTTGACACAGTGAACACAATAAGCCACCAGACAGGGTTGACACAGTGAACACAATAAGCCACCAGACAGTGTTGACACAATAAGCCACCAGACAGGGTTGACACAATAAGCCACCAGACAGGGTTGACACAATAAGCCACCAGACAGGGCTGATACAATAAGCCACCAGACAGGGTTGACACAGTGAACACAATAAGCCACCAGACAGTACTGACACAATAAGCCACCAGACAGGGTTGACACAATAAGCCACCTGGCAGGGTTGACACAGTGAACACAATAAGCCACCAGACAGGGTTGACACAATAAACCACCTGAGAGGGTTGACACAGTGAACACAATAAGCCACCAGACAGGGTTGACACAATAAGCCACCTGACAGGGTTGACACAGTGAACACAATAAGCCACCAGACAGGGTTGACACAGTGAACACAATCAGCCACCAGACAGTGCTGACACAATAAGCCACCACTCCGAGACAAACATTACCTGAATCTTACCCTGTTTTTCTGAGTGTTGTCCCTGCCGCTCCGCTCACTCAACACAGCCCCCATATTGCTGCTCCCTTCCCAGTGGCTCTTGTGTGGACCAGGTCTGCTACTGCTCCACCGAGCAACACTGAAAGCAACAGATTGACTTTGAGTTAACACAATCTAGCAACAGATTGACTTTGAGTTAACACAATCTAGCAACAGATTGACTTTGAGTTAACACAATCTAGCAAGTGCTTCCTTGGTGTCCACCACAGATGACATGTCTGACTGATCTAAGACAACTTGGGTTGGGGAAGAAATGGAAATCATGAACCAGAGCTAGGGCACTGTTCAAAGGATGGCTGCAAAATGCAAACGTTTACAAAATAAATCAAAGGTTCCCTATAAAAACCCCAAATGTTAACTTCAAAAACTCAAAAGTTTATCAAAACCCAAAAACATTGCTACAAAAATTACAGTTTACAAGATGAACCCAAAAGTTAACAACAGCGGTCCTTAACCTTTTTGTTACCGTGGACCCCCTTTATACATCTTTTTTTACCATGGACTCCCTTTATTTCTTTTGTTATCATGGACTCCCTTTATATCTTTTGTTACTGTGGACTGGCAGATGGAGTTTAATGTAGATAAATGTAAATTCATCCACATGGATAGATCCAATATGGAACATAATTACAGAATGGGAGAGAATAATATTAGAAAAAGGAAAGGGACAGGGGTTATAATAGATCATACAGGTAAAGTGAGTGAGCAAGTTCAATGAAAATGGGATATAAACATGCTGGAAAGGATGCAAAAAAGAGCAACAAAGCTGATAGTGGGATTCCAGAATTACAGTTACGAGAAAAGACACAGAAAAACCAGCCTACAGTGTCTAGAAAAGAGAATAATTCGAAGTGACCTAATACAGTTTTATAAGATGATCAAAGGAAAGGATAAAATAGACTTTACCAAGTTTTCCAAGATACAACCATCCACAAGAACAAGAGGGCATAGCTACAAATTAACTAAAGAAAGGTCCTTATTAGATATTAGGAAATATTTTGTTGGTCAGAGAGTGGTGAATGCTTGGAATGCATTTTCACAGGAAATTGTGGAGGCAAGGTCAATTAATGCATTCAAGAATAGATTGGATGCACATGGGTATTTTTAGATCAAGTGAATGTACAAAAAACTGGTTGTATGCACTCTGTAGAGTCTTCTAAACCAGTATAAAGAAGTCAAGTTAATTTAATGCAATATTAATTATCCTATCTTTTCTAAGATCATCTTAGCCAAAGTCTATCTTAGTCTTACTAAGTTTTATTCTTTTAGTGATCTAGAATACCATCAATCAGACCACTTACTCCAAGATGAACCCAAAAGTTTACTAATTGAACCCAATAGTTTACTAATTGAATCCAAAAGTTAACTAATTGAACCAAAAGTTTACTAATTGAACCCAAAAGTTTACTAATTGAACCCAAAAGTTTACTAATTGAAACCAAAAGTTTACTAATTGAACCCAAAAGTTTAATAATTGAACCCAAAAGTTTACTAATTGAACCCAAAAGTTTACTAATTGAACCCAAAAGTTTACTAATTGAACCCAAAAGTTTACTAATTGAACCAAAAGTTTACTAATTGAACCCAAAAGTTTCCTAATTGAACCAAAAGGTTACTAATTGAACTAAAAGTTAACTAATTGAACCCAAACTTTTACTAATTGAACTAAAAGTTTACTAATTGAACCCAAACTTTTACTAATTGAACCCAAAAGTTTACTAATTAAACCAAAATTTACTAATTGAACCCAAAAGTTTACTACAAAAAGAAATGAACATTTGACCAACAAACCAAATGATCAATATAAACAATAAGAGAACCTGTTAGACGATGGATAACATTTTGCCTGGCTCTGCTGGCTTCTTCTAGCTTTAGTGTTGTTGTCACTGGTCTCAGCAGGAGCAGTGGTAGTGATGGTTGTTGTGGCAGTATCATGGTGGTAGCCTCTATCACTACTTCCAGAAAACTGATAGTTCCTCCCCGGCTTTCCAAAATTATTGGGGTTGGTATATTCATTGACTCCCCCTGTGCTACTATAGCAATTACTGACAATTTTATTGTGGCCAGCAGATAGGGTAGTCGTAGGTTTTGTGTGTGTCAGTGTGGATGCTGATGGTGCAGTTATGTTAAAAGGATGACTCCTGCCAGTATTGTTTCTATTAGGTTCATTGACATGTCCACATGATGTTGCTGCATTCAGGGGCTTCATTCTGCCTCGACCACCACTAGTACTCAAGACACTCCCACTGCTAGGGGTCCCAGGCTGGCAGGTACCCCATCCTTTGTTGCTGCATCCCCATGTGTCAACAGCAGCCCCACCACCACTAAATTTACCCTCCATATTCATAAGACCTGGATTTCTTGGTCTGATAGAGCTGGCTCCTAATCTGTGTCCATTATTTGTTGCCATGTTGTCCCTTTGGTTAGGGTTTCGGTTGAGTCTATTGCTTGAGGTCACCAAACTTGGTTGATTAGCTACACAGCTTGGGGCTGGCTGCATTCTGTCCAATCCTGATTCTAGAAATAGAAAGGAAAAAATGATGACAGAAACAATGTAAAATAATGGAGAATATCAATCATGAAGATATGTGAGCAATGAAGGTATTGAATGAGAGAGTGAAGAGTCAGTGCTAGATAGATGATTGAATGAGAGAGAGAGAGAGAGAGAGAGGGGGAGAGAGAGAGAGAGAAGAGTTGGTACTAGATGATTGAATGAGAGAGAGAGAGAGAGAGAGAGAGAGAGAGAGAGAGAGAGAGAGAGAGAGAAGAGTTAGTACTAGATGATTGAATGAATGAGAGACGGAAAAGTTGGTTTTAGATAGGTGAATGAAGCACTTTTCCTCCCTCAATTTAACACATCACTTTAATGATGTGAGAGAAGAGGCAGGATCAGGGGAAACATACTAACCAAAAAATGGTTTTTAAAAATTGGAAGGTATAAAAGTGGATAAATGTCCAGGTCAAGATGGTATTCATATAAAACTGCTGTTTGAAATTATGTTATATTTAAATCATGTTCTCAATCACTTGCAAAAGGAATTCTTCCAGGGGATTGGGAAAAATGCAGGAGTGATCTCCTTATTCAAAAAGGGAAAACAATCAGATCCAGCAAATTATAGACCTCTGGAGTATAACGAGCATAGTCTGTAAATTGTTAGAGTCAATAATCAAATAAAACATTGTAATGCATTTAGACAAGTTTAATCTAATCAGAAATAGTCAGCATGGGTTTACTAGAGAGAGACCGTGCTTAACAAATCTATTAGAATTCATGGAGGAGGTTACTAAAATGATAGATAAAGGAGAGCCTGTGGATGTTATTTATCTAGATTTTGCAAAAGCTTTTGATAGAGTACCTCATCAAAGATTATTTAGGAAGTTAAAATCACAATGGAATAGGTGGGGAAGTTGATGAATGGATTGAAAGTTGGTTAACGGGAAGAAGGCAGAGAGTAGGCATAAATAAGGAGTACTCTGAGTGGTGTGAAGTACAGAGTGGATTGCCCCAGGGCTTGGTTTTTGGACCAAAATTGTTCTTGATATATATAAACAATTTGGACATTGATATGGGATCTATGATTGCAAAATTTGCAGACAACACAAAACTATGTAGGACTGTCTCTTAACTTAATTTAATGTGTTCGTACTGGTTTAGAAGACTCATCAGAGTCTGTATACATCCAGTTACATTTGCATTACCCTGTTCTAAAAGCTCTGCGCATTCAATCTATTCTTAAATGCATTAATTGTCCCTGCCTCCACTACCTCTTGGGGCAATGCATTCCAAGCATTCACTACTCTGACTAAAAATATATTTCCTGATATCTAATCTGGGCCTTTCTTTAATTAATTTGTATCTGTGCCCTCTTGTTCCCGTTGGTGGTTGTATTTTTAAAAACTTGTTATAGTCTAATTTATCCTTTCTTCTGATCATCTTATAAACCTGTATTAAGTCACCTCGAATTCTTCTCTTTTCTAGACATTGTAGTCTTGTTTTTCTGAGTCTTTCCTCATAACTGTAATTCTGGAATCCCACTATCTGTTTTGTTGCTCTTCTTTGTATTCTTTCCAGCATGTTTATATCCCCTCTATGATAAGGACTCCAAACCTGTACACAGTACTCCAATCTAGGTCTAACTAAAGCTTGGACTCCACACCTGTACACAGTACTCCAATCTAGGTCTAACTAATGATTTATACAGTTTGACAATCACTTCCTTGCTCCTATGTTTAATATTTCTTTTTATCATACCTAACATTGCATTTGCCTTTTTAACTGCTACCTGAACTTGCTCACCCACCTTACCTGTATAAATCTATTATAACCCCTAGGCCCCTTTCCTTATCTATCTTTCTAATATTATTCTCGCCCATTCTGTAATTATGTTCCAAATTGGATCTAGGCATGTGGATGACTGTACATTTATCTACATTAAACTCCATTTTTCACCTCACAGACCAGTCTCGAATTTGATCTAAATCCGACCTCAATATATCCACTTCTACTTTAGATGAGACACTCCTACATAGTTTTGTGTCAACCGTAAATTTTTAAATAAATGATTCCTATATCAATGTCCAAATCGTTTATATATATCAAAAAGAAAATTGGTACCAAAACCGAGCCTGTGGGCCTGTTGCCAGCAGATAGGGTAGTCGTAGGTTTTGTGTGTGTCAGTGTGGATGCTGATGGTGCAGTTATGTTAAAAGGATGACTCCTGCCAGTATTGTTTCTATTAGGTTCATTGACATGTCCACATGATGTTGCTGCATTCAGGGGCTTCATTCTGCCTCGACCACCACTAGTACTCAAGACACTCCCACTGCTAGGGGTCCCAGGCTGGCAGGTACCCCATCCTTTGTTGCTGCATCCCCATGTGTCAACAGCAGCCCCACCACCACTAAATTTACCCTCCATATTCATAAGACCTGGATTTCTTGGTCTGATAGAGCTGGCTCCTAATCTGTGTCCATTATTTGTTGCCATGTTGTCCCTTTGGTTAGGGTTTCGGTTGAGTCTATTGCTTGAGGTCACCAAACTTGGTTGATTAGCTACACAGCTTGGAGCTGGCTGCATCTTTCCAATCCCCTGAAACAATCCCCTTTTCAAGTGATTGAGAACATAATATAGCCAATGCCTTTGCTAGTTGGTCTCTAATTTCAAATAGCTTTTTTTGAAAAAATAATGGTTACTGTCTGACTGCGTACAATGAAGAAGAAGAAGAAATAGCTATTTTGGATGTAAACAATCTTGACCTGGACATTTATCCACTTTTAATCCCTCCAATTTTGTAAAAACCATTTCCTCGGTAATACAGATTGATTTTAATCCCACTACATCCATTTCACATTTGAAGATATCTATACGCTCTGGTATCTTGGAGTGAACTTGGAGTCTTGTGTGAAGATTGTGCCAAAGTATTGATTTAGTAGATTCGTGAGTTTTGTTTAGAAGTCTATTTTTGCTGTTTTATTCACTTTCTGGGCTTATGTTTTGCTTGTCAAAATATTTTTAATGTTTTTCTCTATTTACCTGCCTCTATATATATTTTCACCATGCTTTATTTGTTGCTCTTCTACGTTTAACTACAAATCTAGTTATCCACTTTTATGCTTGGTGTTCACCTCCCTACATGGAACACATTCCATTTTCAGTTGTTCTAAAACTGTTTTGAAACTCTCCCATTCTTGTTCAACATCTGTACCTCTGACAATATCTTTCCAGATTGTGTGGCTCGCTGTCTCTTTCATCTTCTGAACATCTGTCTTAGAGTAATCGTATGCTCGTGAGTTTATGTTTACTTCTTTCCTTCCTATAAGATCCCAACAGATGATCTGATGGTCGTTTGAGCCAAACAGTTCACCAACGATAACAATATTCTCATCCAAAAGCAGAAGTGGATATATTGAGGTTGAATTTAGATAAAATTTAAGACTGGTCATTGTACTGGCAAATGGAGTTTAATATAGACAAATGTACAGCCATCCACATGATTAGTTCCAACATAATTACAGAATGGGCGAGAACAATATTAGAAAGATAGAAAAGGAAAAGGACCTAGGGGTTATAATAGATCATACAGGTAAAATGAGTGAGCAAGTATAGGTAGCAGTGAAAAAAGCAAATGCAATGTTAGGTTTAATAAAAATAAATATTAAAGACAGGAGCAAGGAAGTGATAGTCAAACTGTATAAAGCATTAGTTAGACCTAGATTGGAGTACTGTGTACAGGTGTGGAGTCCTTATCAGAGAGGGGATATAAACATGCTAGAAAGGATACACAAAAGAGCGACAAAGATGATAGTGGGATTCCAGAATTACAGTTATGAGGAAATACTCAGAAAAACCGGCCTTCAGTGTCTAGAAAAGAGAAGAATTCGTGGTGACGTAAAACAGGTTTATAAGATGACCAGAGGAATGGAAAAATTAGACTATATCAAGTTTTTTCAAAATACAACCACCCACAAGAACAAGACGGCATAGCTACAAATTAACTAAAGAGAGGTCCAGATTAGATATTAGGAAATATTTTTTTAGTCAGAGAGTGGTGAATGCTTGAAATGCATTGCCCCAGAAGGTAGTGGAGGCAGGGACAATTAATGCATTTAAGAATAGATTGAATGCGCAGAGCTTTTAGAACAGGGTAATGCAAATGTGACTGGTTTTATACAGACTGATGAGTCTTCTAAACCAGTATGAAGACGTTAAATTAAGTTTAGTTATGAACCACAAACACATGTCCTTGATGAGCACCTGAATCAGGCTGTATTACAGCAGCCTGGCCAACTAGGTAGCAATCAACAATCTGAGTCTACTGAGAAGACAAGATTTGCACAACAGCCAGGAGAATCCAGGTACATCTTCTTCAGTCCACTTAGGGATATAAGAAGAGTTTCTGTAGTTGGTGCTAGGAGAAACAACAGTAAGAGTGTAGAGCTCAGCACACATGGCCTCCTAAAGCAGCAGCAACAGTTATAACTAGATCAATAGCAGCAACAACAACAGCAGCTACAACAACAATTACCACTGCAACAACAACAGCAGCAACAACTACAACATACCTTCATGAGTATCAAATGCGGATGCAGAACCGTGTAGAGATGAAGGGTTTTTGGACAGTTGTTGAGGGTCTGACAAAATGGCCTGACACTGCCGTTTGCGGTAATTAAACAACGGAACTGCCGCCGATTTCTGAAAATATAAGAATAATGATAATCTTTATTTGTTCACTTTGACCTGTTCACCACTGCATGATTGATGTGTACATTGTTCCCTCGATTTTTTCCTCTTCTTCTTCAGAATGGGCTGAAGAGTGAGTGAGCAGGCATCAGCCAGAGACTCATTGCTGGCTGCTTGCATCAGGGTCAGCAAACGAGGGCTGACGAAGACCTTATTGTGCATCCTAGAGGTGGCCCTGCAAACAGACTGCAATAGTGTAGTCTGGCTAAGAGAATAGGGATCCCAGTCTTAGTCAACCTGTACTTCTACAGGGGCACATGTCCATGTGCAGGTCCCAGCTCTGGTATGAGCCGGATGTAGCCTAGTTGACCTGTACTTCTACAGGGACACATGCCCATGTGCAGGTCCCAGTTCTGGTATGAGCTGGATGTAGCAGGTAGAAGGGTTTCCTGCTTAGCAGACTATGCTTAAACAGCTTAATACTCGGCTGCATTGGGACAAGCGCTTACGGAGGGTGGTTAACCGATGTGCGAGTCTATCTTAATAAACTCAAACACTAAAGCAAAGCAGACCCACAGCCTGTTAGGCACCATCTATACTGCTCTTAACAAACCACCTAGCCATGACTGGTATTATGCCATGGCACACAGTTAGTCGCCTCTTAAGACATGCTCTCTATGAAGCAATGGTGCTATTCTTGTCCTTGTCGTACACAAAGACCCCGACAGACGACTCGGGAAGACAAACCTGGCACCCAGAAAAGCCAGCTGAAACCAGATGTGTTGAGCTGAAAGGAGTAGATCTCGCAGCCTAGCTGTAAATTATGGCACAACGTCCTTTCAGAGCAAACGCTGAAGAAGATGAATTGGACTTTCATGACTCTAGCAAAGGCAGCAGTGAATTCAAGGCTCTGTACCAAAGAGTTTTTCATGGAAGGACATTGGATGTTATCACCATGCTACCCCTTTCACTAGTGTAAGTTTGGCAGGACTGCGACAGGTGTTCCACTGTGTCATGGGGGAGGGGGCTGTGCCACATAGGATCATAGTACCAATCTTGAATTTATAATACAGATGACATCTCAGTCTGGTGTGTCCTGTGTGCAGTCGGAGGATGATCACCTTCTTCTTCTGTTTGTTCTCAATCTCCCGATACCAAGCCCTGAACAGCTTTGCATGTAGCAGGATGTAGTCCAAAGAATGGAATTAGTTGTGTCATTAATTTACAGCTTGACTGCGATATATTTACCTTTTGGTCCGACATATATCGTCTTCGGCAAGTTGGGTAATCACCTGATCTCATCTGATCTTGTCACATCATATGTTGTTGCTGTGTTGGTATGTTGCAGTATTGCTCCTTCTTCTTTAGCAAATCTGTCTGCTTCTTCATTGCTAGGGATCTTGCAGTGGACAATGGTATCTACTAGATTGTGCTGATTGCAGCACTGGGTCAAGCATTTAAGTGAGTCTGCTAGGGCTCTAGGTGTCATTTTTGTGCTGGTTCTTGAGGGCTGCTGACACTACAAGAATATCTGTGAAAACAAAAACTTGTTTTTCCTGCTCATCCCGTGTAGTTTATGAGGGTTTCCACTGTCTGCCTCAGTGCTCTAGCGTCACCATTGAAGTTATTACAGCATTATCTCCCAGCGGCAGTCACTGTTGAGTAGATTAAATTTTTTACTTTTATAATGATGCTCTCTCCCCCATTTTCTAAGGCTTCTTTTAGTGAGCCATCAATATATGCATGTGACCAGGATTTTGGTGGAAATTTCTGGTGGATTTATTTGGTGGTTATCTTTTTTCTTTGTTCATCTTTCTGTGACTTTTGTCTTTGATGTTGTAAATGAGCTCGGGAAAGAAAAGACAGATAAAGACATGCTGTCATTGGTTCTATGGTTGTGTTTATAAACTTACAATTATTTCTGATTTTCTCTATTGCCTGGACTGCAAAGTTATTTTGTTTAAGCCTGCCTCTCCCTAGTTCATTTACTCTTTGCTGCAAACAGTGGTATATGAGTCTTTTGAATTATTTAGCCTGCTGTAGGATTCTGCTGTCTTATCTATCTTCCATTGGCTGCATCCCTGTAATGATTTCCAAGTTTTACATTTGTTTTGGCTTTAAGGCTTCTGTTATAATGTGTGTTCTGCTTGGTTTTGGGTGTGTCTTAATTTCTCAAAGTTGGATTTTGCTGTTGTGGACCAGGCTGTGATGCCATATTCCAAGGCTGGTCTAACTCTGTCTAAGCATAATATCTCTTAGGTACTTTCATCAGCTTCCCAAGTGGTACCAATTAATTTCTTCATGATGATCCGCAGTTTGACCCTCAGCTGTGTCCTTAGAATTTGAGCTTTTCGTTAGGTGTTGATCTACGGTAATTCCTAGGTGAGTTGGGGGTTCTTCCTCGTTGTGTCACTTGTCCATTTAGCTGCAGTTTTTGCTGAGGTGTTTTATAAGAAGATGGTTGGTGTTGTTTCCCCTTCATTTGTGTTTAGTAGCCAGTTCGTAGATCAGCTTTCTAGGGCTGTAATGGAGCCACCCTGCATTCAAGCACTGGCTGTAGTGATGTTTTTCAGAGGTTCAAATAGTTAGGTCATCTACATAGAGGGAGTTCTGGGTACTTTAGTGAAAGTTTTTAGTGATGTTTGTGTAAATAAGGAAAAGTGTGGGGGAGAAGACTCCGCCTTGAGGGACATCTTCCTCTATGGTTTCAATGTGATTGCTTTGCCTGTGCACTCTTGCTGTTCTGTTATCTAGACAGTTACTGATCCAGTTGATCATATTTCACAAACTCCATTTCACGCATATTTGATCAGAGCCCATCTTTCCGTACTTGCTCAAAAGCTTTCTCCTGGTCTACCCATACTGTTAGAGTGTTTTCATTCCTGTGGAGCATCTTCCATTTCTGTTATCTATCACAAATAATAGCTACTACTATCCTCCAACACAAGATATCAGTCGTTAGCTTACAAGTCAAAATGCAGTACTTTTCAAACTTCTGTCACAGGACTTGCTCAAATAAACGAGAAACTTGAGTCAGGTAGCAAACGTATAAACTGTCCATACTACAGCTCTCCTCCTAAACAAGAACTCGGTACTGATAATAAGGTGAAGATAATTGTCCAACTAGATCAAAAGGAAACGTGTTAGATAACACATTCATAGAGCACATGATAAACTTTATAAAGGAACCAAGAATATCCAGTCTGTTTTATATCAATAATTGTTTCAGTACTTTCCTCAATCACACGATGTTCGTGCTGATGATATAGATAAAGATACTTCTCCCATTTGACTTACCATGGTAACAGACCCAGACACTGTAGGTAGCAGGCAAATAAAAACGTCCAGGCTACAATACTCGTCCGACAAATGATGTCAGTGCTGGTCTCTACTCTGTGTACGCCATCTTGATCGTCTGCATCCTCCAGCAGACGACAGAGGACAAACATTTCCAGAGTGATATCCCTTTGTCACGTGACAATTTGCCCATCATCCTGTGCCATATAGTCCCCGTCTCTGGTTAAGTTATGATAGAGCCGACATCACAGCTCTCCTGCTAGACCTATAGGTGCGCACTCTATTCCTGCACATGGCGAAAGACATTGGTATATATGCTTATATCGTAACTTAATGAAGAGAAGAATTGTGGCTTAGCAGAGTTAGTTGCCCACCGAAAGCGCCATCATCAGGCGGTTTTATCTCGATGAACATTGATGGCGTGAAGGCGACATGATCAGGCGGTTTTGTCTCGATGATCATTGATGGCGTGAAGGCGACATGATCAGGCGGTTTTGTCTCGATGATCATTGATGGCGTGAAGGCGACATGATCAGGCGGTTTTGTCTCGATGATCATTTAGGGCGTGAAGGCGACATGATCAGGCGGTCTTGTCTCGATGATCATTGATGGTGTGAAGGCAACATGATCAGGCGGTTTTGTCTCGATGAACATTGATGATGTGAAGGCGACATGATCAGGCGGTTTTGTCTCGATGAACATTGATGATGTGAAGGCGACATGATCAGGCGGTCTTGTCTCGATGATCATTGATGGTGTGAAGGCGACATGATCAGGCGGTTTTGTCTCGATGATCATTGATGGTGTGAAGGTGACATGATCAGGCGGTCTTGTCTCGATGATCATTGATGATGTAACTTGCGCTGTATATGGATTATAGTGAGGAAGAAACTGCGCTGGTCATCAACCTGGCTATCTCGTCATGAGCTACTTGAATCACATTATGCAGTCAGTCTTAACATTCAAAATACAAGCCATTTGCAGATCTAATAACAGCGCTAGAGTGTGTGCAACTGGCGAGCTACAGGTACATTCAGTACATCCATCACACGATGACGTCCGTCCTGACGCTATGCTACCAATGTCCAGACTGGACACTAACGTCACATGACGACGTCCGTCCTGACGCTATGCTACCAATGTCCAGACTGGACACTAACATCAAATGAAAAACACTACATCGTAACAACAGAAATGGAACCCTTGCATAAAATGATGTCTGTAACAAGGGACTACATCAGGAGACTAATGGAAACAACACAGTATTAGACTACATCAATTGACAGCAACTAAAATGGGTTGGCCACGTTGTTACGTCTACCACCACACAGTACACCCCAAACAAGCAATGCTATTTAGATACAACGGACACAAGAAGAAGTAAAGCCTTCAGACCGCTATGGCGCACAACCTGTTGTTGTTGTTGTTATGGATGAACGTCAAAGAAGAAGAAAGAGCAGTACGTGAATTTGAAGTCCTGGTCTAGCTTATCCCACGTGGACAGGTAAGGCCAAACCTAGGCACAGACCAGAGCTTATCATGTTTGTTTATATTGCTGGAGTATGCCAGGAGTTATGAGGCTGAAGAATGAATGCTGCTTGCTCCGTCTGTCGTCGCGCAGTGTGAGGCTGAAGAATGAATGCTGCTTGCTCCGTCTGTCGTCGCGCAGTGTGAGGCTGAAGAATGAATGCTGCTTGCTCCGTCTGTCGTCGCGCAGTGTGAGGCTGAAGAATGAATGCTGCTTGCTCCGTCTGTCGTCGCGCAGTGTGAGGCTGAAGAATGAATGCTGCTTGCTCCGTCTGTCGTCGCGCAGTGTGAGGCTGAAGAATGAATGCTGCTTGCTCCGTCTGTCATCGCGCAGTGTGAGGCTGAAGAATGAATGCTGCTTGCTCCGTCTGTCGTCGCGCAGTGTGAGGCTGAAGAATGAATGCTGCTTGCTCCGTCTGTCGTCGCGCAGTGTGAGGCTGAAGAATGAATGCTGCTTGCTCCGTCTGTCATCGCGCAGTGTGAGGCTGAAGAATGAATGCTGCTTGCTCCGTCTGTCGTCGCGCAGTGTGAGGCTGAAGAATGAATGCTGCTTGCTCCGTCTGTCGTCGCGCAGTGTGAGGCTGAAGAATGAATGCTGCTTGCTCCATCTGTCGTCAAGCAGTGTGAGGCTGAATAATGAATGCTGCTTGCTCCATCTGTCATCGCGCAGTGTGAGGCTGAAGAATGAATGCTGCTTGCTCCGTCTGTCGTCGCGCAGTGTGAGGCTATGATTTTATGCCGCTGTTGGTAAATGTCTAATTAATCTAATGTCTAATTAATCTAATGTCTAATCTAATGTCTAATTAATCTAATGTCTAATTAATCTGACAATACAGATGGAAACCATTAGAGCAAGGACTTTTAAAACAGGATTCCATTGAACAAACCATAGACCTAGCTCCCACCTTCATCGACAAATATCAGATTTCAAGGGATCCCCGAGACCTTCCTTTTGTTTCATGGGCTCCCCGAGACCTTCCTTTTGTTTCAAGAGTTCTCTGAGACGTAATCTAACTTCTTGATACTGGTTTAGAAGACTCATGTAGAGTCGGTATACCACCAGTTTATGACTCCAGTTGTGTATTTTCGCCACAATGTGACCAGCAAAAGATGTGAATGTCCATGCCCCCTTCCCCCGAAGTCGCCCCCACGCGATCATGCTGGCGCTGAGGTGGACTGGGCTATTGGTTCTGGAATTGGCACAGACCATCTATTTCCTGACCAGCGAGCCAAGCTTGAGCATGGTCGCTGGTTCCCATACTTCTGTCTGGCTGCTGCATCGCTCCCTCTGCCCCGCCGTGTACTGCATACTATTTCAAGAGTTCATACATAAAACGGTCAGGCACGGCTGAATTGGAGGAATGATTCACTTATCTGTTCTAGAACATTATTGGACTGATATTTATTTTATCCACATGTGTGCTCCTTCTGTTTGCTTTAGTTTCTATGACTTTAAAAAAAAAAGGGTTCCTTTGACTTAAACACGGTTTGGTCACAGCCTACAACAGATATAAGGTAGGCCATTTTGGTCACAGCCTACAACAGATATAAGGTAGGCCATGTTTGATCACAGCCTACAACAGATATAAGGTAGGCCAGGTTTGGTCACAGCCTACAACAGATATAAGGTAAGCCAGGTTTGGTCACAGCCTACAACAGATATAAGGTAGTCCCGGTTTGGTCACAGCCTACAACAGATATAAGGTAGGCCATGATTTGGTCACAGCCTACAGCAGATCTAACGTAGGCCCGGTTTTGTCACAGCCTACAGCAGATATAAGGTAAGCCAGGTTTGGTCACAGCCTACAACAGATATAAGGTAGTCCCGGTTTGGTCACAGCCTACAACAGATATAAGGTAGGCCATGATTTGGTCACAGCCTACAGCAGATCTAACGTAGGCCCGGTTTTGTCACAGCCTACAGCAGATATAAGGTAGGCCAGGTTTGGTCACAGCCTATAGCAGATATAAGGTAGGCCAGGTTTGGTTACAGCCTTCAGCAGATCTAACGTAGGCCAGGTTCGACCATGGTTAAGTCACAGCCTACAGCAGATCTAACGTAGTCCAGGTTTGGTCACAGCCTTCAACAGATCTAACGTTACTTACTTACTTAACGTCTTTATACTGGTTTAGAAGACCCTGCAGAGTCTGTATACAACCAGTTACATTTACATCACCTTGCTCTAAAATCTATGCGCATCCAGTTTATTCTTAAACGCATTAACTGTCCCTGCCTCCACTACCTCCCCTGGCAATGCATTCCAAGCAGACACCACTCTCCGACTAAAAAAATATTTCCTAATATCTAACCTGGACCTCTCTTTAGTCAGCTTGTAGCTATGCCCTCGTGTTATTGTAGGTGGCTGTATTTTAAAAAACTTGTTATAGTCTAATTTATCGATTCCTCTGATCATCTTATAAACCTGTATTAAGTCACCACGAATTCTTCTCTCTTCGAGACACTGTAGGCCCGTTTTTCTGAGTCGTTCCTCATAACTGTAATTCTGGAATCCAACTATCATCTTTGTCGCTCTTTTTTGTATTCTTTCTAGCATGTTTATGTCCCCTCTATGATAAGGACTCCACACCTGTACACAGTACTCCAATCTAGGTCTAACTAAAGCTTTATACAGTTTGACGATCACTTCCTTGCTCCTGTGTTTAATATTTCTTTTTATCATACCTAACATTGCATTTGCCTTTTTCACTGCTACCTTAACTTGCTCACTCACCTTTCCTGTATGATCTATTATAACCCCTAGGTCCCTTTCCTTATCTATCTTTCTAATATTGTTTTCTCCCATTCTGTATTTATGTTCCATATTGGATCTACCCATGTGGATGACTGTACATTTATCTACATTAAACTCCATTTGCCAGCTTACAGACCATTCTCGAATTTTATCTAAATCCGACATCAATATATCCACTTCCGCTTTAGATGAGACACTACTGCATAGTTTTGTGTCATCAGCAAATTTTGCAATCATGGATCTCATATCAATGTCCAAATCATTTATATATATCAAGAACAAAATTGGTCCCAAAACCGAGCCCTGTGGCACACCACTTTTCACTTCACTCCACTCAGAGTACTCCTTATTTATGCCCACCCTCTGCCTTCTTCCTGTTAACCAATTTTCAATCCATTTGGCAACTTCGCCACCTATTCCATGTGATTTTAACTTTCGAAATAATCTTTGATGAGGTACTCTATCAAAGGCCTTTGCAAAGTCTAGATAAATAACATCCACTGGCTCCCCTTTATCTATGATTTTAGTAACCTCCTCCATGAATTCTAATAGATTTGTTAAGCATGATCTCCCTCTAGTAAACCCATGCTGACTATTTCTAATTAGATTAAATTTTTCTAAATGCATTACAATGTTTTCTTTGATTATTGACTCTAACAATTTACAGACTATGCTCGTTAAACTCACTGGTCTATAATTTGCCGGATCTGATTTTTTGCCTTTTTTGAATAAGGGGATCACTCCTGCATCTTTCCAATCCCGTGGAACAATCCCTTTTGTAAGTGATTGAGAACATAATATAGCCAATGGTTTTGCTAGTTGGTTTCTAATTTCATACAGCAATTTTGGGTGAATACCATCTTGACCTGGACATTTATTCACTTTCAACCCCTCCAATTTTTTAAAAACCATTTCCTCTGTAATACAGATTGATCTTAATCCCGCTGTATCCATGTCTCTTTGAAAAATATCTATAGGCTCTGGGATCTCGGAGCAGTCCTCCTTTGTGAAGACTGTGCCAAAGTACTGATTAAGCAGATTAGCAGCCTCCCTATTCTCACTTATTATTTTCCCTGTACTGTCTATGAGAGGGCCTACTTTGTCTTTCGTTCTTTGTTTATTTCTAACATAAGAAAAGAAGCTTTTACTGTCAGTCTTGATCCTCTGAGCAAGTTTTTTTTCAAAGTCTATTTTTGCTGTTTTATTCGCTTTCTGAGATATGTTCTGCTTGTCCAAATATTTTACATATGTTTCTTTTGATTGACCTGCCTCTATATATTTTTGCCATGCTTTATTTTTTGCTTTTCTACATTTCACTACAAATCTAGTTATCCACTTTTTACGCTTGGGGTTTACCTCCCTACATGGAACACATTCCTCTTTTAGCGTTTCTAGAATTGTTTTAAAAGTTTCCCACTCCTGTTCAACATCTGTTCCTACAATAATATCTTTCCAGATTATGTGGTTCGCTGCCTCTTTCATCCTCTTAACATCTGTCTTAGAGTAGTCGTATGTTCGCGTGTTTATGTTTACTTCTTTCCCTGCAATAAGATCCCAACGGATGATTTGATGGTCACTTGAGCCAAACAGTTCCCCAACGGTAACGTTTTCAATCATATTTTCCTCTGTGGTAAAAACTAGGTCGAGTATGTTTTTGCCTCTGGTGGCTGCTTCTACATGTTGAATTAAAAAATTGTCAGTTATGCACGTAACAAAAGGTTTTGACTCTACAAGTGCTTCTGCCATATCCCATTTTATTTCTGGATAGTTGAAATCTCCCATTAATAATAATTTCCCTTTACTTGCCTTTGCTATGCTACTAATCAGCTCATCATCTTCCTCTTTTTGACTTGATGGACATCTATAGCACACTCCAATCACTGTTTTTTCACCCCCACTTTCTATTTCTCCCCATACACTTTCATTTTTGTTACCACATGATAAATAATCTTTGATCGTTATATTAACAGAATTTATACAGTATAATAAAACGCCACCTCCCTTAGTCTTGTCTCCAATTATCCTATCTTTCCTTAACATTGTATATCCCTCAATTTCAAGTTCACTATCTGCAATCTCCTCATATGTCCATGATTCTGTTAACCCTATTATATCTGGTTTTTCTTCTTCTACATACAGTTCCAATACTTCTCTTTTATTTACTATGCTTCTCACATTTGCATAAAAACATTTTAGTTTGTAATGTTGTTGGTTTTCCTCTTTTTGCTTCTGCTTTATCATTTTAGTGTTTGCTTTTCTACTATGTATTTCACACTTCCCTGACACCAAATTACCCCTTTGACTACATCCTCTATAGCACCCTATTGTAGGCCTATCTTTAGTCTCATACTTCATAGGCCTAACTAGTTTAAATTTCTAACACAATGATAGAACATATACTTTGCTACAACATGCTGTCCTATCTCATTTAGATGTAAACCTCCCCTAGCTAACATTTTACTTAGGACAGCTTCGGTCATGATTTGGTCACATCTTACAGCAGATCTAACGTAGGTTATGTTTGGTCACAGCCTTCAGCAGATCTAACGTAGGCCAGGTTTGGTCACAGCCTTCAGCAGATCTAACGCAGGCCCGGTTTGGTCACAGCCTACAGCAGATCTAACGTAGGCCCGGTTTGGTCACAGCCTACAGCAGACCTAACGTAGGCCCGGTTTGGTCACAGCCTACAGCAGATCTAACGTAGGCCATGGTTCGGTCATGGTTTAGTGTTTGGTCGAACCCAAACGGAAGTTCCGGTCCCAGCCCAGTGTATCTTGTACGTTTCTCAGACATCAACTTTGGAAGGATGGCTTAGATTTGCTCAGCGTCGCACTCTTCTACTGACAAATCATGGGAGAAAACGCTCAAACAAACAACACAGCGGCCGTTGTATCTTTAGACTTCAAAGTCCCATCAGCAAGCCTGAAGAAACCCAAGAAAGTGCTAAGTGAGGATGACTTCTCACAGGTGAAGTGATTGTCATATTGATATTATTAAATTATTATTTATATTGTTTTGGTTGGCTATTGAATGATTATGAATGAATTTGATAATGATTGATACCAGAATATCGTTTTTAAAACTCTGGGAGCAATTTTACTGCACAAATTCTATCACAGATAAATAGCTCTTAAAGGCTGTAATTGAACAATACCTCAGTCGTACTTCTACAGAGCATCATAAGCCCCAAGATCCCGTCTCTGACTGATCTGGTAATTTGATGAAAATTTCAAATTGACTCTACAGCATTATTTTACAAATACAACTGTTAGAAAGCCCCAGAAAAATGCAATCCAATGATATATAAACTATGTCTCTACGTCGATCCCCACGAAAGTTATGATTTTTTATATATTTAAATTAGCTTAAAAGTCCGCAAAGGGGCTATAGCGGAAGAGTAAAAATATGGACTATGAAAACTTGTATCCGAAAAGCAGAGTGGAGTGGACAATATGCTGATTATCTCAGCTATTCAGAACACCTGTAAAACCATACATTTTTTTATTCGGGAGAACAAAATACAACCGATGGCGGTAATTGCATGACTTTTCCAAAAGGCAGGAACTAATTAATATTCAAAATAGCGACCTCATTTGCATAATTCGCAACTAAAATAATGCTGCAATATTTTTCTCGTCTTGTTATACTACATGTGATATATCATATTGATCGTCTTTTTGAGAGGAGCATTAATATATTTATTGTATGGTGTTATTTCATTAAAATGCTTGCAGAATTAGTATACAGAACAAATTATTACACAAATTTAAGAACAATTTTTTTACTAAGTTATGTAACATACATAGTTCTTAGAAATAAAGGAATGTTAGAAATAAAAAGAATATACTTACAGACGGTCCCTGGAACATACTTACAAGCTACAGTTGATTATTCAAATGTGGCATTTGCAAAAACAAAATCAGCTAGGAACTGAGTCACTGGCATGTCGTAATCCGTTTCAGAATAGGTAACTGGCATGTGATAATCCGTATCTGAATAGGTAACTCAACTGGCATGTCATAATCCTTTTCTAAATGGATACTACCAATAATAAGTAAAGATAACTGCTTGTAGATGTTGGCCGTGGTCAGTGATGTTTGTTTCGTGGTAGGCCTTCCTCTGATCAATTGAATATACAAAAAAAATTATTACATACATTTAACAAGAGGCATGTATGATATGCAGTTTAATTCATTAATGGTGTTAATGTAGTTTACAAACAAGTGTGTTCCAAACAGCAAAATATATGGATTAACAGTCTTTATTGGGTAAGTCTGATATGTTAATTGTTTTTGTCGTGCAGTTTGTTGTTGCATGTTTCTTATTATTTTACTATTTGACAAATAGAGATATATTTATATCATTTATATTTTCTTAATGCTCATGCAATCCCATTGTCTTCCATATATAACCACATAATATGATCATATAAAACAGTGACATTTTAACTAACACTAGATGAAATTTGAAAAGTTACAGGAGATGTCTGGCATTAAAGATGGAAATACTGCTACATCCTGAAAGAGCTAACCAAAAAAAGTTTCCATATGGCTATATAATATACAAAAAGAATATACTTACAAACTATTCAAACTTGAGGTCCCCAAGAGCAAAATCAGCTAAAAATGCAGCCACTGTCATAACATAATCATCATTTGGCGGCAGTTCATCTGTTGACCAGTACTTCAGACAGACACACTTCTGGTCAGCTTTCTTCCTCGTCTGCTTTATTGATAAGGAAGGGATGTAAAAGTGGAATATCTAAAATGAAATAATGATTGTCAATAAATTGATGCAGTTTAAATTTTACACTATCATCTAAATCTTTAAAAATATCTAATTCTAATATGGGTGTATTGTTAAAAATGGCACAACAACAAACTTCTTTCCTTCCATGAATGATGATGATGTCGGCTCAACAGACACAACTGAAACAGTTGACACTGTTGTTGCTGAAATCTCTTGCGGCTGCAACAAAACAGTATTAGACACATCTTTAAAACGTATAGGAAAGGGCTGCTGAAAAAGATATACGAGTGAGTGCCAGTGACTACTCAAATTGTTTTTCTTCAGCTTCAGTTCACTCTGCAAGGTTCGCATATTTGAGCCGAGCTTTATCTCATCTATACACTTATCCTGTTCTATAAACATAGAAGGAACAAGAGTCTTGACATTCCGCAGCAAAACAGTGATTGATGGATCTCTTGTTTCCATCAGCAGCTGTGCAATGTATCCTTTCTGAAATGGGTACACGGGTTCAAAGCACGCCAAATGTGCTTTCAGATCAACAACACTTCTTGCTTGCCATGATGGAGGATGACTAATAATTTCTAGAAACAAAGAAAGATTAAATAAAACTAAAATTGCAAGCTGTTGTAAAAAGAATATAACACTATTAAATGTAATATTAATTGACAGTTACTAATAATACTATACTCAGTTTACTTGTGGAGTTAATGATTAAAATAAAATGGAGGGCAGGATTTAGTATTTTTGGAAAATAGCTTACTTTGTAATTAAACATCACATGTCTTAAAATATACATTTGAATGACATCAAATTTAGCAAACATACAGATAAGAGATTGCAGAATGTAAAAAATATCAATATTGTATTGCTGCATCAACATACTTATGACCATTCAAAGTCAAACAAGTAAAAATAATTGATCTATTTTTGATCATTTCAAAACAGTAACACACAACACTAAACTGAAAATTTTGTGATGAAATCACGTGTTTGGTTTTATGGTAGTGATTAACATCAGTAAACTAATTTGCCTATCATCTATGATCGTGTTTAAAATGATTTATGTACTAGATGTGCAATTGATTAATCAATCCGGCTATTCTTTTACACCATCATTCACCATGTTCTGAAACAGAACAAAAATGGCAGACATTCAGTGATTTTTTTTTTTTAAATTGCTTACTTTTCTTTTAACTCCATGTGCTTTAATTTTGGTTGAAATGCCATCAAATTTACTAAATAGATAATTGGATGCAGAATGTTTAACAAACCACTAAAATATTACCAAATGCCATTAGGCACGTACATAACAAAATAAACTTACCTCTATTCTTCAATTGCTGAAAAACGACTATAGTTGATATTGATTTCCGATCAAATGCACTCTATGGTCAAGAACATTCAAAGTGCGATACCAATCGTTCTTATATACACTCCAAAAATCACGTGTTTGACCTAGAAAAGAAAAATTCGTAACGCGTCATAAAAAGTTACGCGTTTAGCGGTATTCACAAAAATTTTTCCCAGAGGCCGGAAACTGCCATTTAAAAAAAATAGATTTCCGGGCGAAATCGAAGTACCTACAGTGATAATGTGAGCTGGATGTAGCCAGGAGGAAGATTTCCTGCTTAGTAGGCTAGGCTCGAGGATGGTTGACTGATGTGCGAGTCCATCTTAGTAGACTCAAACACGAGAGCAAAGTAGACCCATAGCCAGTTAGGCGCCATCTATAGACTATGTTGAGTCTTAAGTTCTTAACAAACTAACCACCTAACCATGGCCGGTGTTATCCCATGTCACACAGTTAGTTAGTCGCCTCTTACAACATGCTCCCTGTGGGGCAGTGGTGCTATTTTTGTCCATGTCATACACATAGACCCCGACAAACCAATCATATTTGTGAGTAGTCTACATATAATTCCGGAGAACAACAATGAGTGACTAATGACTCGAATGTCAGTAGAGTCTACATTACTGTGATTGTCATTGAATAGATCTAGACTTTGACTTTACTTGACAGTTATCATCATAACAGAGTTAGTAACTTAATGATTTAGTGAGAATATCTTCTTTCTTGTCTAAAACTCACTAACTTGGTTGCTTTGTCATGAAGGGTCAGGCAAAACATAATGGCCAAGACCCCCATCTCAGCTTCCTAGCAGCAATCCCTGGAAACGGGCTGTTTTCATGGCAACCTGGCTAACGGGTGAGGGAAAGACGTGATCCCCATAGTAGTGAGTGACACGCAGATGAAGCCAAGCATAGCACAACTGCCTGGAGGACCCCTTTCCACCCTCATCAGGATGTGAGGATAGCTACTGCAACCCGCCACTTAGCGTCCTTTTCAGGGTACACAAAAGAGTAACCTACTCATTTTGGGCATTCGCAGACAACAATCTCAGAGCTGCAGCCACGGCTTCCATCTCGATGACTGCCTCCCTTAAAAAAGTCTCCCATCTCAGAGCTGCAGTCACAGCTTCCGTCTCAAATCTTATACTGAAGGTTGTTATCCCATACTCCTTACTCAGCTCAGCAGCGACCTCACCTCTTACTTGGCTCAGCAGCGAGCTGAGCTCTTACTTGGCTCAGTAGCAACCTGACCTCTTACTCAGCTCAGCAGCGACCTCACCTCTTACTCAGCTCAGCAGCGACCTCACCTCTTACTTGGCTCAGTAGTGACCTGACCTCTTACTTGGCTCAGTAGCAACCTGACCTCTTACTCAGCTCAGCAGCGACCTCACCTCTTACTTGGCTCAGTAGCGACCTGACCTCTTACTTGGCTCAGCGCGACCTCACCTCTTACTTGGCTCAGCAGCGAGCTGAGCTCTTACTTGGCTCAGTAGCGACCTGACCTCTTACTTGGCTCAGCAGCAACCTCACCTCTTACTTGGCTCAGCAGCGAGCTGAGCTCTTACTTGGCTCAGTAGCGACCTGACCTCTTACTTGGCTCAGCAACGACCTGACCTCTTCCTTGGCTCAGCAGCGAGCTGAGCTCTTACTCGGCTCAGTAATGACCTGACCTCTTACTGGCTCAGTAGTGACCTGACCTCTTACTTGGCTCAGTAGCGACCTGACCTTTTACTTGGCTCAGTAGTGACCTGACCTCTTACTTGGCTCAGTAGCGACCTGACCTCTTACTTGGCTCAGTAGCGACCTGACCTCTTACTTGGCTCAGTAGTGACCCGACCTCTTACTTGGCTCAGTAGCGACCTGACCTCTTACTTGGCTCAGTAGCGACCTGACCTCTTACTTGGCTCAGTAGCGACCTGACCTCTTACTTGGCTCAGTAGTGACCTGACCTCTTACTTGGCTCAGTAGCGACCTGACCTCTTACTTGGCTCAGTAGTGACCTGACCTCTTACTTGGCTCAGTAGCGACCTGACCTCTTACTTGGCTCAGTAGCGACCTGACCTCTTACTTGGCTCAGTAGCGACCTGACCTCTTACTTGGCTCAGTAGCGACCTGACCTCTTGGCTCAGTAGCGACCTGACCTCTTACTTGGCTCAGTAGTGACCTGACCTCTTACTTGGCTCAGTAGCGACCTGACCTCTTACTTGGCTCAGTAGTGACCTGACCTCTTACTTGGCTCAGTAGCGACCTGACCTCTTACTTGGCTCAGTAGCGACCTGACCTCTTACTTGGCTCAGTAGCGACCTGACCTCTTGGCTCAGTAGCGACCTGACCTCTTGGCTCAGTAGCGACCTGACCTCTTACTTGGCTCAGTAGCGACCTGACCTCCTACTTGGCTCAGTAGCGACCTGACCTCTTACTCGGCTCAGTAGTGACCTGACCTTTTGGCTCAGTAGTGACCTGACCTCTTACTTGGCTCAGTAGCGACCTGACCTCTTGGCTCAGTAGTGACCTGACCTCTTACTCGGCTGAGTAGTGACCTGACCTCTTGGTTCAGTAGTGACCTGATCTCTTACTTGGCTCAGTAGCGACCTGACCTCTTACTCGACTCAGCAACGACCTGACCTATCACTCTCGCAGAGAGCCCCACAAAAGTCATGTGACTTGTCTGTTTCAGGGCATAAGTCAGATCATAGAGAGAGATTTCTTTCCTGACATCCCGAGACTTCAGGCCCAGAGAGAGTACTTTGAGGCACTGGATACAAATGATTTGGTCAAGTTACGAGAAATACAGATACGTTTCAATCAGCAGCGACTTGACACTGGCACTTCAGACTTGCGTGAGTATGTCTTTCAGATATTTAACCCCATGTAGCATAAAAGTGCTGATCTGAAATCTGGTTGTTTGAGATTGCTTGACAATCTCAGCCACTTGACACTGAGACTTGTGTGAGTTTCTATCAGTTTTACAGTCTAGACATGATAAAAGGCTCGTCTGTCACCTGAGCATCTGAGATGTTTTGACAATTGCATCCACTTGACACTGGTATTTGAGACTTGCATGCATGTGCGCTTAAGAAAGGTTCAATTCAGGTGCCATCTCCGCATTGAAGGTCGACTGCAATGGATCTCCAGTTTACTCTATCTCTTGCCATAATTATGCAATTTGAGAGGCTTTTTCCAGTCCATCTCTTGATGTTATTTATCCACCCACTTAAAACGTTGTCTGTCTCTTGAGTGACTGACTTCCACCCAACCCTCCAGTATGGTCTTCAACAAGGAGGTATGTCTTATTATAAGACCAAAATAATGTACCAGTCTAACCCTGATTAAAAAATTATCTTTTCACTCCCAACTTTTCCAATACCTCCAAATTTGTTTTCTTCTCTTTCCAAGAAATGCCACCCAATCTTCTATATACCCACATGTTGAAGGCTTCAATACTCTTTTCCAACTTGTTATTCATTGTCCATGTTTCTGAGTCATAAAGTAGTGACGAGTATACATAACACATTACAATTCTCATTTTCAAATTCTGATTTATCTGTTTGGATGTCAGTATGTGTCGCATGTTGCTGAATACCATCTTGGCCATACCTATTCTCTTTCTGATTTCTTGTTCACAGCTGCTGTCTTCCGTTATTATATAACCTAAATAGGAGAAACTGTACCCGTTCAAGTAGTTGATCTTTTATTTGTATCTGCATACCTGGTTTCTTTATCATAGTCTTTGTTGTCTTGATGTTTATCTCTAAATCCAAACTCTTGATTTGTTGTGTATATTGTTGTCACAAGTTCCTGTAATTCTAGCTTTCTTTTTGCCATCAAAACTATTTCATCCGCATATCTTAGATTATTCATTGCCACTCCTCCAATAACAAGCCCTGGTATCCCCTCTATCTGTTTGAATATTTGTTCTGTGTAGACATTAAAAAAACAAGGGGAGATAATACACATCCCTGCCTCACTCCTCTTTTCACATCTATACTTGGAGAGCATAACTTTTCAGATTTTACTGTAGCAGTTTGTTCCCAGTACAGATTACGGAGCAGTCTTATGTCTTTACTATCTAGACCTATTTCTTGGAGATATTTAAATAATATTTTATTTTAAGAAATGTAGCTAAGATACAAAAACTGGATCACTGTAAACATTGCTTATCTGAGATTTTGGATAATCCAAACAGTGTTTTGGGAATATTTTGGGTAATCCCAACAGTTTTAGGAAGATTTTGGGTAATCCCAACAGCTTTAGGAAGATTTTGGGTAAACCCAACAGCTTTAGGAAGATTTTTGGTAATAATAAGTTTAAGGAAGATTTTGGGTAATAATAAGTTTTAGGAAGATTTTTGGTAGTCATAAGTTTTAGGAAGATTTTGGGTAATCCAACAGTTTTAGGAAGGAAAATGTGTTTTTGTAAAATCAGAAATGTTAATTTTGTTTAGCCAATGAAAATTCAGTGTTACAACAAACAAGTATTAGCCCTCGGATCAAAGAGTTAATTTTATTGGACCGCTATATTTCCGTTTAATCTCCTGATATTTGTAAAAACATGCAAACATCAATGGTGCTGTCATATAACAAGATCAAATGGGCTGGCCAACTTTCTACACAAGGGAACAAGATCAAATGGGCTGGCCAACTTTCTGGTCAAGGGAACAAGATAAAATAGGCTGGCCAACTTTCTGGTCAAGGGAACAAGATCAAATGGGCTGGCCAACTTTCTACACAAGGGAACAAGATCAAATGGGCTGGCCAACTTTCTGGTCAAGGGAACAAGATCAAATGGGCTGGCCAACTTTCTGCTCAAGGGAACAAGATCAAATAGGCTGGCCAACTTTCTGCTCAAGGGAATTTGCTTTGAGAGAGATGGACACAAACGGAAACAGGACAGTTAATAATGTAGTGAGATGGGATGTCTCACCTCCAAGGCTGGATGTTTCCTCTGACAAAGTCAACAAAAACAAAAAAGGTGTGATGTCTCACTTCCAAGGCTGGATGCTCTGACAAAGTCAACAAAAAAGATGGGATGTCTCACCTCCAAGGTTGGATGTTCTGACAAAGTCAACAAAAGCTAGTCCTATTGCACACACCCCTCCCCTCATTCACACACACCCCCCCCCCCCTCCCCCCTCCAACATCAGACTGCAACGGTTGTACTGTGGGAACAGAAGTATAGGTCCAGCACAATAAGTTTGAAGTGGGTTGGTAAGGAGATCAGCTGTTTGAAGTGGGTTGGTAGCTGTTATTGGAGTGGGTTGGTAGCTGTTTGGAGTGGGTTGGTAGCTGTTTGGAGTGGGTTGATAAAGAGATCAGTTGTTTGAAGTGGGTTGGTAAGGAGATCAGCTGTTGGAGTGGGTTGGTAGCTGTTTGGAAGTACCACTGGAAGAGGGGACACCAACCACATTGTGGGGACACACTGTCCGTAGTGTCTTCTGTGAAAGTGTCCCTAACCTAAACAAACCTTGACCATGTCCCTAACCTAAACAAACCTTGACCATGTCCCTAACCTAAACAAACCTTGACCATGTCCCTAACCTAAACAAACTTTGACCATGTCCCTAACCTAAACAAACCTTGACCATCTCCCTGACCTGAACAAACCTTGACCATGTCCCTAACCTAAACAAACTCTGACCACGTCCCTGACCTAAACAAACCTTGATCACGTCCCTGACCTGAACAAACCTTGACCACATCCCTGACCTGAACACACCTTGACCACGTCCCTGACCTGAACAAACCTTGACCATGTCCCTGACCTGAACAAACCTTGACCATGTCCCTAACCTAAACAAACCTTGATCACGTCCCTGACCTGAACAAACCTTGACCACATCCCTGACCTGAACACACCTTGACCACATCCCTGACCTGAACAAACCTTGACCACATCCCTGACCTTACCACACCTTGACCACGTCCCTGACCTGAACAAACCTTGACCATGTCCCTGACCTGAACAAACCTTGACCATGTCCCTAACCTAAACAAACCTTGATCACGTCCCTGACCTGAATAAACCTTGACCACATCCCTGACCTGAACACACCTTGACCACGTCCCTGACCTGAACAAACCTTGACCATGTCCCTGACCTGAACAAACCTTGACCATGTCCCTGACCTGAACAAACCTTGACCATGTCCCTGACCTGAACAAACCCTGACCTGAACAAACCTTGACAATGTCCCTGACCTGAACAAACCTTGACCACATCCCTGACCTGAACAAACCTTGACCATGTCCCTGACCATGTCCCTGACCTGAACAAACCTTGACCACGTCCCTGACCTGAACAAACCTTGACCATGTCCCTGACCTGAACAAACCTTGACCATGTCCCTGACCTGAACAAACCTTGATCACGTCCCTGACCTGAACAAACCTTGATCACGTCCCTGACCTGAACAAACCTTGACCACGTCCCTGACCTGAACAAACCTTGACCACGTCCCTGACCTGAACAAACCTTGATCACGTCCCTGACCTGAACAAACCTTGACCACGTCCCTGACCTGAACAAACCTTGACCACGTCCCTGACCTGAACAAACCTTGACCACGTCCCTGACCTGAACAAACCTTGATCACGTCCCTGACCTGAACAAACCTTGACCACGTCCCTGACCTGAACAAACCTTGACCACGTCCCTGACCTGAACAAACCTTGACTACGTCCCTGACCTGAACAAACCATAAAAAAAAGTCAAGTGGACATCCAGCAGAATTGACCGCTGGTTGGAAATGAAGTTTTTTAAGACTCCATTGTACTAAGCCGCAGCCTGTGAGAGGTCAAGTGGCCGGTGCCCTACCTTGCTGTTTTTACTATCCCTAACTCATTCATCAGGTACCAATTTAACACTGGGTTGACTGGAGAAGTGGTCTCTGATTAAAATCACGATCTGGATTTGTTAGTCTTCGGATGTGATTCGAACCGAGGCACGCTAGTACCACACAAATTAGCGAATTGCTGGCCATGAACTGAGCTATGAACAAACCTTAGAATGCAATGGCTGGTCTATTTGTCTAAAAAGAAAGCTGTTTATTTGGTCTGTTTGAAATGACATGAAATCTATTTGTTTCAGAAAATAGTTGATGATCTATTTGTCTGTCTAAGCAAACGCTGATTATCTTGTCTAATTTGTTGTCTGTCCAGCCAACACTCCATCAACATTTGAGAGCCCAATAGAACGACGGAAGACAACCCCGGCCAACAAGAGACAGAGTGGCACCGAACAGCCAGCTAGCGATGGAGACAAGGAGGGGGACGACGCAGATGATGATGATACAGGTAGAAACACATTATGGCTGCTACTTTCTGTCTCACTGACAAAATACAGCACATCTTTTTGTTGGTGAAAGATCCCACATCTGTTTGTTGGTGAAAGGTTCCACATCTTTTTGTTGGTGGAAGGTCCCACATCTTTTTGTTGGTGAAAGGTCTCACATCTTTGTTGGTGAAAGGTCTCACATCTTTGTTTGTGAAAGGTTCCACATCTTTTTGTTAGTGAAAGGTCTCACATCTTTTTGTTGGTGAAAGGTCTCACATCTTTGTTGGTGAAAGGTCTCACATCTTTGTTGGTGAAAGGTCTCACATCTTTGTTGGTTAAAGGTCCCACATCTTTTTGTTAGTGAAAGATACCACCACTTTTTGTTGGTGAAAGGTCCTACATCTTTTTGTTGGTGAAAGGTCCCACATTTTTGTTGGTGAAAGGTCCCACATCTTTGTTGGTGAAAGGTCCCACATCTTTTTGTTGGTAAAAGGTCCCACATCGTTGTTGGTTAAAGGTCCCACATCTTTTTGTTGGTAAAAGATACCACCACTTTTTGTTGGTGAAAGGTCCTACATCTTTTTGTTGGTGAAAGGTCCCACATTTTTGTTGGTGAAAGGTCCCACATTTTTGTTAGTGAAAGGTCCAATATTTTTTTTGGTGGCAGGTCTTACAACTTTGTTGGTGAAAGGTCTTACATCGTTGTTGGTGAAAGGTCTCACATTGTTTTTGGTGAAAGGTCTCACATCTTTGTTGGTGAAAGGTCTCACATCTTTGTTGGTGAAGGGCCCCACATCTTTGTTGGTGAAAGGTCTCACATCTTTGTTGGTGAAAGGTCTCACATCGTTGTTTGTGAAAGGTCTCACATCGTTGTTGGTGAAAGGTCTCACATCTTTGTTGGTGAAAGGTCCCACATCTTTTTGTTGGTGAAAGGTCCCACATCTTTGTTGGTGAAAGGTCTCACATCTTTGATTTGGACTACTGTGATAGCTCTTCTTGGTTTTGATAGAGAAACGTGAAACTGTCCAGCTTTGATCAGGTGACACAAGACTTCAGTAATCATGTGAGACTGTCCAGCTTTGATCAGGTGACACAAGACTTCAGTAATCATGTGAGACTGTCCAGCTCTGATCAAGTGACACAAGACTTCAGTAATCATGTGAGACTGTCCAGCTCTGATCAGGTGACACAAGACTTCAGTAATCACGGAAGTAAATCAGAAACGTGAATATATTATGGGATTATCTGTTGAGCCATTTGAAAGGCTTTTTGATGAATTTTGTTTGACTTCATTAATGGGTTAGAGACAGGTAGACTTAGGGTCTTGGTCTGACCTTACTTGGGGTCTTGGTCTGACCTGGCATGGGGTCTTGGTCTGACCTGACTTGGGCATTGGTCTGACGTCCGCCCTGACTTGGGTCTTCGTCTGACCTCCACCTTGACTTGGGTCTTGGTCTGACCTCCGCCCTGACTTGGGTCTTGGTCTGACCTCCGCCCTGACTTGGGTCTTGGTCTGACCTCCGCCCTGACTTGGGTCTTGGTCTGACCTCCACCCTGACTTGGGTCTTGGTCTGACCTCTGCTCTGACTTGGGGTCTTGGTCTGCTCTGACTTGGGGTCTTGGTCTGCCCTGAATTGGGGTCTTGGACTGACTTCCGTACTGACTTGGGGGTCTTGGCCTGATCTGACATGGGGTCTTGGTCTGACCTCCAGTCTGTCTTGGGGTCAAGGTCAGAATGTTAATATGTTATTACTCACAAACACGATGATGCTGTTTCTGTTTGTACAGTGTCCAGCAAAGATGTTCCCAAGCTATCCTTGGACTCATTTCTGTCTCGTAATACGAGTGAGGACAGCGCCTCGTTTGTAGAAATCCTCAACGAGGCAGACAGGAAGCATCGAGTCAAGCATGCCTGGCTGTTTGATAAGGAGATGGAGCAACAGTTGGTACGCACTTCTCTCTCGTCTCTCCCTGTGTACGTGTGTATCTCTCTCCGTCAATACTCGCCTGTCAGCTCGAATCATCTATCCCCCCCCCCCCCCCCTCCCTGGGATAGAGGATGCTTCTGTTGCAGTCACCCATTTCTGAAAGTCTATGCCTTCCTCGAGCAGCTTATTACTCCGCTGTGTTTGGACAAGTGCTGCGGAGCATGGGTAACCGATGTGCAAGTTCATCTCAATAGACTCAAACACTTGAACAAAGTAGACCCGCAGCCTGTAAGGCGCCATCTATGCTGCTCTAAACAAACCAGCTAACCATGGCCGGTGTTAGGCCATGTCACACAGTTAGTTGCCTCTTACGACATGCTCTCTGTGTGGCAGGGGTGCTATTCTTGTCCTGCACAACGACGGACCACTCTCATCAAGGATACTAATTTTATTTTGTATCGGATTGTGGATACGGGAGAGGAGAGGTTATGGGAGAGAAGAGGCAGGTCATCTGATTGAGGTTATGGGAGAGGAGAGGTTATGGGAGAGAAGAGGTTATGGGAGAGAAGAGGCAGGTCATCTGATTGAGGTTATGGGAGAGAAGAGGTTATGGGAGAGAAGAGGCAGGTCATCTGATTGAGGTTATGGGAGAGAAGAGGTTACGGGAGAGAAGAGGCAGGTCATCTGATTGAGGTTATGAGAAAGGAGAGGTTATGGGAGAGAAGAGGTAACGGGAGAGAAGAGGCAGGTCATCTGATTGAGGTTATGGGAGAGGAGAGGTTACGGGAGAGAAGAGGTTATGGGAGAGAAGAGGCAGGTCATCTGATTGAGCTTATAGCAGAGAAGAGGTTACGGGAGAGAAGAGGCAGGTCATCTGATTGAGGTTATGGGAGAGAAGAGGTTACGGGAGAGAAGAGGCAGGTCATCTGATTGAGGTTATGGGAGAGAAGAGGCAGGTCATCTGATTGAGGTTATGGGAGAGGAGAGGTTACGGGAGAGAAGAGATTACGGGAGAGAAGAGATTACGGGAGAGAAGAGGCAGGTCATCTGATTGAGGTTATGGGAGAGAAGAGATTACGGGAGAGAAGAGGCAGGTCATCTGATTGAGCTTATGGGAGAGAAGAGATTACGGGAGAGAAGAGGTTACGGGAGAGAAGAGGCAGGTCATCTGATTGAGGTTATGGGAGAGGAGAGGTTACGGGAGAGAAGAGGTTATGGGAGAGAAGAGGCAGGTCATCTGATTGAGGTTATGGGAGAGAAGAGGTTATGGGAGAGAAGAGGTTACGGGAGAGAAGAGGCAGGTCATCTGATTGAGGTTATGGGAAAGGAGAGGTTATGGGAGAGAAGAGGTTACGGGAGAGAAGAGGCAGGTCATCTGATTGAGGTTATGGGAGAGGAGAGGTTACGGGAGAGAAGAGGTTATGGGAGAGAAGAGGCAGGTCATCTGATTGAGCTTATGGCAGAGAAGAGGTTACGGGAGAGAAGAGGCAGGTCATCTGATTGAGGTTATGGGAGAGAAGAGGTTACGGGAGAGAAGAGGCAGGTCATCTGATTGAGGTTATGGGAGAGAAGAGGCAGGTCATCTGATTGAGGTTATGGGAGAGGAGAGGTTACGGGAGAGAAGAGGCAGGTCATATGATTGAGGTTATGGGAGAGGAGAGGTTACAGGAGAGGAGAGGTTACGGGAGAGAAGAGGTTATGGGAGAGAAGAGATTACGGGAGAGAAGAGGCAGGTCATCTGATTGAGGTTATGGGAGAGAAGAGATTACGGGAGAGAAGAGGTTACGGGAGAGAAGAGGCAGGTCATCTGATTGAGCTTATGGGAGAGAAGAGATTACGGGAGAGAAGAGGCAGGTCATCTGATTGAGGTTATGGGAGAGAACAGATGTCGTATCAACCCACTCAGCACCCACCACCCACCCAGCTAGTGAGCATCCACCCAGCCAGTGAGCACCCACCACCCACCCAGCCAGTGAGCACCCACCACCCACCCAGCCTAAAGGGAGATAAGAGATGTTCCTGTCACATACCAGTTCTGACCTGAAAGGGTTTGGGAGGTTACAGTGGAACTATTCTTGTTAACCCAAGTACCTCTCTGGTCTTACTGTAATTGACATAGGATTTCTGTGGCTAAATATTTCAGTATAAATGAGCCAATAGATTGTGTTTGTGTGCAGGAACATGAGCACATGATGATGGTGCCATCCATTGAGCAGCAAGCGGTCATTGCGGACAGACCGGCCCACATCAGCTCGTGGAGGTACACCAACCAGAACGCTGTCATGTATGTACCCGAAGGTGAGACTTAGCTGTATGCTCTTTAACCCTATGACCCACCGTGTCTATGTCATGTGGGCCATCTCGTTCATATAGCAGGCTCGTCCTGTGGTCCATATTGTTCTTCTTCCTCTTCTACTGTGTTCAGGTTTTTCTGATGCTAAATCCGCAGTCCTATCGCCAGGATGAATTCCACAGTCCTATCACCAGGATGAATTCCACAGTCCTATTACCAGGATGAATTCCACAGTCCTATCACCAGGATGAATTCCACAGTCCTATCGCCAGGATGAATTCCACAGTCCTATCACCAGGATGAAGTCCACAGTGCTATCACCAGGATGAAGTCCTCAGTCCTATCGCCAGGATGAAGTCCACAGTCCTATCACCAGGATGAAGTCCACAGTGCTATCACCAGGATGAAGTCCTCAGTCCTATCGCCAGGATGAAGTCCACAGTCCTATCACCAGGATGAAGTCCACAGTGCTATCACCAGGATGAAGTCCTCAGTCCTATCGCCAGGATGAAGTCCACAGTCCTATCACCAGGATGAAGTCCACAGTGCTATCACCAGGATGAAGTCCACAGTCCTATCACCAGGATGAAGTCCACAGTCCTATCGCCAGGATGAAGTCCACAGTCCTTTCCAGGTCTGAGCGGTGACCCCATATTTTGTGTCTCAGTTCTGCTCCATCTGGCCAGGTCTGGCATCTTAGTTCTTTGTAGGTCGGGCATTCTTGGAGTACGTGTTCAGGGGTCTGGACTCCCTGTCCCACCTGGACATTCTTGGAGTGTTCAGGGGTCTGGACTCCCTGTCCCACCTGGACATTCTTGGAGTACGTGTTCAGGGGTCTGGACTCCCTGTCCCACCTGGACATTCTTGGAGCACGTGTTCAGGGGTCTGGACTCCCTGTCCCACCTGGACATTCTTGGAGTGTTCAGGGGTCTGGACTCCCTGTCCCATCTGGACATTTTTGGAGCAGGTGTTCAGGGGTCTGGACTTCCTGTCCCACCTGGACATTCTTGGAGCACGTGTTCAGGGGTCTGGACTCCCTGTCCCACCTGGACATTCTTGGGGTGTTCAGGGATCTGGACTCCCTGTCCCACCTGGACATTCTTGGGGTGTTCAGGGGTCTGGACTCCCTATTCCACATAGACGTACATTTGTTTGGGAGATTTTGAGCCGATATAAGTGGCCCAGTAGTCTGCTGTGGCCCGTTCTCATGCGGAAGATTGCAGTTTGCTGATGTCTTTGTAGCTGGTGGATTGGGTCTGGACTGTTACTCTCTCCCATTTCTCTCTCCCATTTCTCTCTCCCATTTCTCTCTCCCATTTGGTACTGGCTGCGAATGATTAGTCTCCTTATATGGCACTTTATAGCTGTATTATCCATTTTCCTTGTGCTTTTGGTAGTGCAGCGGTACTCTCGTTTCCACAATGAGAGAAGAGCCACTGGCGTGTGATCTTTGAGATCTTTTGTCTGGCATTTAGCTCTGTTCTGATTGGATGTGTTATGTCCTCGTTTGTTGTGTTCACCGATTCGAGTAGTGCTTTACAATCTGTGAAGATTACTAGCGATTCGAGCAGTGCTTTACAATCTGTGAAGGTCACTATCCTCCCGTGTGAGAGCCTCCAATCTGATGACAATCTTCAGTGCTTGGATAAGTGCCATCGATTCTGCCCTCGGGCTAGAGGAAGTTTTCCCTGTCAGAAAGGTCTTATGGGTTATCTGTTTTGTTATTTTGTCTCATAAAGATGCCTACGCCACCATGTTTTGGGGCCCCTTCTGCAGATCCATCTATGTACACATGTGTCCATTCTTTGGGGCTGTATTTGCCTTCAATCATCTCTTGATGCTTGACTCTTGGTGGGGGTTGACCTGATGATCTTTCCTTTTTATTCTGGACATCTCTGTGTTCATTGAAACTTGATCTAGATAGTGGTTTGCTCCTCATAGCTCTACATCATTTCTGTGCTTTTGTCTGTAAGGAGGTCTCTGTGACAGCTATGTGTTGTGAGGTCTCTGTGACATGTATTGTGAGGTCTCTGTGACATGTATTGTGAGGTCTCTGTGACAGCTATGTGTTGTGAGGTCTCTGTGACAGCTATGTGTTGTGAGGTCTCTGTGACAGTTATGTGTTGTGAGGTCTCTGTGACAGTTATGTGTTGTGAGGTCTCTATGACAGCTATGTGTTGTGAGGTCTCTGTGACAGTTATGTGTTGTGAGGTCTCTATGACAGCTATGTGTTGTGAGGTCTCTGTGACAGTTATGTGTTGTGAGGTCTCTGTGACAGTTATGTGTTGTGAGGTCTCTGTGACAGTTATGTGTTGTGAGGTCTCTGTGACAGTTATGTGTTGTGAGGTCTCTGTGACAGTTATGTAGTTGTTGTGAGGTCTCTGTGACAGTTATGTAGTTGTTGTGATGTGTGTATGAAGTTAGTCCTATTCACTCTGGATTTTGGTATTTGGTCTGTATGGGGTGGTCTGGCCTGTATGGTTTGGTCTGTATGGGATGGTTTGTCCTGTATGAGGTGGTTTGGTCTGTATGGTTTGGCCTGTATGGGGTGGTTTGGTCTGTATGGGATGGTTTGTCCTGTATGAGGGGGTTTGGTCTGTATGGGGTGGTTTGGTCCGTATGGGATGGTTTGGTCTGTATGGGATGGTTTGTCTTGTATGGGGTGGTTTGGTCTGTATGGGATGGTTTGTCCTGTATGGGGTGGTTTGGTCTGGCCTGTATGGGGTGGTTTGCTCTGTATGGTTTGGCATGTATGGGGTGGTTTGGTCTGTATGGGGTGGTTTGGTCTGTATGGGGTGGTTTGCTCTGTATGGTTTGGCATGTATGGGTTGGTTTGGCCTGTATGGGGTGGTTTGGCCTGTATGGGGTGGTTTGGTCTGTATGGGGTGGTTTGGTCTGTATGGGGTAGTTTGGTCTGTATGGGGTGGTTTGGTCTGTATGGGGTGGTTTGGTCTATTGGATGGTTTGGCCTGTATGGGGTGGTTTGGTCTGTATGGTTTGGCCTGTATTCGGTGGTTTGGTCTGTATGGGGTAGTTTGGCTTGTATGGGATGGTTTGGTCTGTATGGGGTGGTTTGGTCTGTATGGTTTGGCCTGTATGGGGTGTTTTGGCGTGCGTCACAACTTCTCGCTGTGCACGAGCACCTTCTCGTCTATTATGCAGGGGTCTGAGTTCGGTGTGTTTTTCCATTGCCCGGATTGGGGTACTTTTCAATCTGCCTGTGATTAATCGGAGGCCTGCGCTTTGTACGTTTGTTAGGCGGTCTGTATTTGCTTTGGATGCTGTGTCCCAGACTGACATGCTGTATTCCAGAACTGACCTGACTGTGCAGACGTTTTTGAGAATGCGACTGTTTGCTCCCCAGCTTGTGCCTGCCAACTTCTTCATTAGGGAGAGTTTTCTTGTTGTTCTCTGTTCTATGGTGTTCATGTGTGGCTTCTAGGTGAGAATTTTGTCTAGCTTTACCCCAAGATATGTAGGGTTTTCTTCATATGTGATTTCACTTTCCTGTAGTTTTAGTTTGAATGTTTCTTCATATGTGATTCCACTTTCCTGTAGTTTTAGTTGGAAAGTTTCTTCATATGTGATTCCACTTTCCTGTAGTTTTAGTTGGAAAGTTTCTTCATATGTGATTTCACTTTCCTGTAGTTTTAGTTGGAAAGTTTCTTCATATGTGATTCCACTTTCCTGTAGTTTATTTTGAAAGTTTCTTCATATGTGACTCCACTTTCCTGTAGTTTTAGTTTGAAAGTTTCTTCATATGTGACTCCACTTTCCTGTAGTTTTAGTTTGAATGTTTCTTCATATGTGACTCCACTTTCCTGTAGTTTTAGTTTGAATGTTTCTTCATATGTGACTCCACTTTCCTGTAGTTTTAGTTTGAAAGTTTCTTCATATGTGACTCCACTTTCCTGTAGTTTTAGTTTGAATGTTTCTTCATATGTGACTCCACTTTCCTGTAGTTTTAGTTTGAAAGTTTCTTCATATGTGACTCCACTTTCCTGTAGTTTTAGTTTGAAAGTTTCTTCATATGTGATTTCACTTTCCTGTAGTTTTAGTTTGAATGTTTCTTCAATGTTGGATAACGAGAAGCATGTTGCTACGGTCTTTGAGGTATTTACTCCCCAGTCTGACACCCATTTTCCTATGATATTTAGTGCTCCCTGCATCCTGTGTTTGGCAGTGAGTAGGTTTTCTGCAGCACCCCATGCTACAAGATCATCTGTGCTGAGAGCCCTGGAGATATGCTTAGGGATTGTCTCCACTATGTCATTGATGAACAGGTTAGGTGATATAACTCCTCCTTGTGGCCGCCCTTGCTAGAGAGTGACACTCTTGTGGCCGCCCTTGCTAGAGAGTGACACAATGGCTCAGTCCCCCATCTAGTTTCACTCTTGTGGCCAGCCTTGCTAGAGAGTGACACTCTTGTGGCCACCATTGCTAGAGAGTGACACTCTTGTGGCCAGCCTTGCTAGAGAGTGACACTCTTGTGGCCACCATTGCTAGAGAGTGACACTCTTGTGGCCACCTTTGCTAGAGAGTGACACTCTTGTGGCCACCATTGCTAGAGAGTGACACTCTTGTGGCCAGCCTTGCTAGAGAGTGACACTCTTGTGGCCAGCCTTGCTAGAGAGTGTCACTCTTGTGGCCACCATTGCTAGAGAGTGACACTCTTGTGGCCAGCCTTGCTAGAGAGTGACACTCTTGTGGCCAGCCTTGCTAGAGAGTGACACTCTTGTGGCCAGCCTTGCTAGAGAGTGACACTCTTGTGGCCAGCCTTGCTAGAGAGTGACACTCTTGTGGCCAGCCTTGCTAGAGAGTGACACTCTTGTGGCCAGCCTTGCTAGAGAGTGTCACTCTTGTGGCCACCATTGCTAGAGAGTGACACTCTTGTGGCCAGCCTTGCTAGAGAGTGACACTCTTGTGGCCAGCCTTGCTAGAGAGTGACACTCTTGTGGCCAGCCTTGCTAGAGAGTGACACTCTTGTGGCCACCATTGCTAGAGAGTGACACTCTTGTGGCCAGCCTTGCTAGAGAGTGTCACTCTTGTGGCCACCCTTGCTAGAGAGTGACACTCTTGTGGCCAGCCTTGCTAGAGAGTGTCACTCTTGTGGCCACCCTTGCTAGAGAGTGACACTCTTGTGGCAAGCCTTGCTAGAGAGTGACACAATGGCTCAGAATCCCATCTAGTTTCACTCCTTGCTGTTCGATAGCGGAGGAAATCCCATATCTAACTGAACATTCTTCCTTCCACTTTATTTTGAAGCATCTTGAGAAGTCCGTCATCCCACACCTTGTCGGATGCTTTTGTTAGGTCCATAGGGACTACCGTGACTTTTTTCTTGTGTTTGGAATGTGTCTTCCACCTCCTGTACCACGTAGACTAGCCGGTCTTCTGTGCGTTCACAGGTGGGCTGTGAGTTGTCTAGCATATAGTTTTTGCCCAGGTGTGTCATTAGTTGACAATTCTCTCTCTGACCTTGCCCAGGTGTGCTATTAGTCCCATGTTGACAATTCTCTCCATGACCTTGTCCAGGTGTGCTATTAGTCCCATGTTGACAATTCTCTCCATGACCTTGTCCAGGTGTGTGATTAGTCTTGTGTTGACAATTCTCTCCATGACCTTGTCCAGGTGTGTGATTAGTCTTGTGTTGACAATTCTCTCCATGACCTTGACCAGGTGTGTGATTAGTCTTGTGTTGACAATTCTCTCCATGACCTTGTCCAAGTGCCAAACCCAGCCCTGACAATGGACGTGACTCCAGATTGACCTGACCTTGTCCGAGTTGATAGCTCTCTCAGCCACATCTGGCCCTACGGGGAGAAGTCTCCAGCCCCAATCTCCTCTGCTCCACAGGGATGGGTTACAGCCACTGAAATGTCCATATTTTATGGCTCACCTGTACGTGCTGTGGTCCACAACCTCATTTACGAGGACTGATCAAAATGTATCGCATCGTATGCTGGAGAGCTATCCGACCGTAGGCTGGAGAGCTATCCGACCGTAGGCTGGAGAGCTATCCGACTGTAGGCTGGAGAGCTATCCGACCGTAGGTTGTGACAGTGACATGTCACGCTAGTCTGTGTGAGAGTGTTGACAGTGACATCTCACGCTAGTCTGTGTGAGAGTGTTGACAGTGACATGTCAATCTAGTCTGTGTGTAAGTGTTGACAGTCACATGTCACGCTAGTCTGTGTGAGAGTGTTGACAGTGACATGTTACGCTAGTCTGTGTGAGAGTGTTGACAGTGACATGTCACGCTAGTCTGATTGAGCGTGTTGACAGTGACATGTCACGCTAGTCTGTGTGACTTATGTACTATGAACTTGTCGTTGTGTTAAGGTCATAAAACTTGTGAGGTCATGTCTGGTTTCAGGTGTAGACCTCAGTCCCAAAGAGCTGATAGACCTACAGAAACACAAGCCTCGGGAGGTCGTCCACGAGAACACCAGATTCCAGCACAACCCCTTCAGCAACGCCAAGAGCAAGGAGGCCATGCAGAGAGCAGCTTCCTTCAGGGCTTTGATCAACCAAGGTAGGTCATTGCTTTGTGAGTTTGTTGAGCCTAGATATTTGATTCTTTTGGCCTGGCAATCTTCCTCAACTCTCTAATGCTGTCCCAAGCCTACCTTCAAGGTAGCAGGTGGTTTGGAATTTGGGTTTTCCTTCTTCTAAATGAACTGGCCAATAAGTTTAATCTATCCGAAGTCATGTCTGGTTTTAATTGTCAGAGACTGGTCCTGTCTGGTTTTAAGTGTCAGAGACTGGTCCTGTCTGGTTTTCAGTGTCAGAGACTGGTCCTGTCTGGTTTTAAGTGTCAGAGACTGGTCCTGTCTGGTTTTAAGTGTCAGAGACTGGTCATGTCTGGTTTTCAGTGTCAGAGACTGGTCCTGTCTGGTTTTAAGTGTCAGAGACTGGTTTTCAGTGTCAGAGACTGGTCCGGTCTGGTTTTTAGTGCCAAAGACTAGTCCTGTCTGGTTTTAAGTGTCAGAGACTGGTCCGGTCTGGTTTTGAGAGCCAGAGACTCACTATCCATTTGTCTGGCCTCGGAGGAAGAAGCTCTTCTAACACCGGCAAGGGCCTGACATTCCAAAATATGGTTCTCAACAGTTTCAGGGATGTGTGCACAGCCGGCACTCTGGAGTGTGTTAGGTCAAGTGACTGTTAAGTTGTTTGTGTTCTGGTCAAGTGACTGTTAAGTTGTTTGTGTTCTGGTTAAGTGACTGTTAAGTTGTTTGTGTTAGGTCAAGTGACTGTTAAGTTGTTTGTGTTAGGTCAAGTGACTGTTAAGTTGTTTGTGTTAGGTCAAGTGACTGTTAAGTTGTTTGTGTTCTGGTCAAGTGACTGTTAAGTTGTTTGTGTTAGGTCAAGTGACTGTTAAGTTGTTTGTGTTAGGTCAAGTGACTGTTAAGTTGTTTGTGTTAGGTCAAGTGACTGTTAAGTTGTTTGTGTTAGGTCAAGTACAAGGTTTCCATGTCAACATCCGCAGCAATAGCTCTTATCCACACCCACGGATTATGTGAACATCCGCAGCAATAGCTCTTCTCCACATCCACGGATTATGTCTGAGCCACTTTCATACTAGTTTCTCGCTTGACTGATTGGACACGGGTTAAAACCCCCACCAAGTCTAGGTTTTTTCTGAGTTTAACTGAACAACCTAGCCTGTCCGCTGTGTCGATTGTAGGAGCAAGCAGCCTTTATTCCTGATTCCTCTCTCGGCCCCCGCAATGGAAATAAATAACATAGTGATAGTTAACTGCAATACTGGCTTTGTTGAGACACAGAAATACTGGCTTTGTTGAGACACAGAAATACTGGCTTTGTTGAGACACAGAAATACTGGCTTTGTTGAGACACAGAAATACTGGCTTTGTTGAGACACAGAAATGCTGGCTTTGTTGAGACACAGAAATACTGACTTTGTTGACACAGAAATACTGACTTTGTTGACACAGAAATACTGGCTTTGTTGAGACACAGAAATACTGACTTTGTTGACACAGAAATACTGGCTTTGTTGACATAGAAAAACTGGCTTTGTTGACACAGAAAAACTGGCTTTGTTGACACAGAAATACTGGCTTTGTTGACACAGAAAAACTGGCTTTGTTGACACAGAAATACTGGCTTTGTTGACACAGAAATACTGGCTTTGTTGACACAGAAAAACTGGCTTTGTTGACACAGAAATACTGGCTTTGTTGACACAGAAATACTGGCTTTGTTGAGACACAGAAATACTGGCTTTGTTGACACAGAAAAACTGTGTAGGGGTGACTTTAGCTGACAGGTTGCAGTGCTTGTCTCTCCAGAAACGGTGGATGCTTCCTACACTGGTCTCATGAGATTGGTGTCTAGTCCTCTCAGAGGTGGACGGAAAACCCAGATGCTCCATCTAGGCGTTGTACATGTAAATGTATCCTTTGGCATTTAACAACCAAAAAGAGCAGGCCTTTGGCTGCTGTCCGTTAGCTGCTGCCATTAGATGCTATCTATCTGTTAGCTGCTGTCTTTTAGATGCTGTCTGTTAGCTGCTGTCTTTTAGATGCTGTCTGTTAGCTGCTGTCTTTTAGATGCTGTCTGTTAGCTGCTGTCTTTTAGCTGCTGTCTTTTAGATGCTGTCTGTTAGCTGCTATCCTTCAGATGCTGTCTGTTAGCTGCTGTCTGTTAGCTGCTGTCCTTTAGATGCTGTCTGTTAGCTGCTGTCCTTTAGATGCTGTCTGTTAGCTGCTGTCCCTTAGAGGATGTATGTATATTAGCTGCTGCCCTTAGATGCTGTCTGTCTGTTAGCTGCTGTCTGTCTGTTAGCTGCTGTCCTTCAGATGCTGTCTGTCTGTTAGCTGCTGTCTGTCTGTTAGCTGCTGTCTGTCTGTTAGCTGCTGTCCTTTAGATGCTGTCTGTATGTTAGCTGCTGTCTGTCTGTTAGCTGTTGTCCTTTAGATGATGTCTGTATGTTAGCTGCTGTCCTTTAGATGCTGTCTGTATGTTAGCTGCTGTCCTTTAGATGCTGTCTGTTAGCTGCTGTCCTTTAGATGCTGTCTGTTAGCTGCTGTCCTTTAGATGCTGTATGTTAGATGCTGTCTGTCTGTTAGATGCTGTCTGTATGTTAGCTGCTGTCTGTATGTTAGATGCTTCTGTCTGTTAGATGCTGTTTGTATGTTAGCTTCTGTCGGTATGTTAGATGCTGTCTGTATGTTAGATGCTGTCTGTCTGTTAGATGCTGTCTGTATGTTAGCTGCTGTCTGTATGTTAGATGCTGTCTGTCTGTTAGATGCTGTCTGTATGTTAGCTTCTGTCGGTATGTTAGATGCTGTCTGTATGTTAGATGCTTCTGTCTGTTAGATGCTGTTTGTATGTTAGCTTCTGTCTGTTAGATGCTGTCTGTATGTTAGATGCTGTCTGTCTGTTAGATGCTGTCTGTATGTTAGCTGCTGTCTGTATGTTAGATGCTGTCTGTCTGTTAGATGCTGTCTGTATGTTAGATGCTGTCTGTATGTTAGATGCTATCTGTCTGTTAGCTGCTGTCTGTATGTTAGATGCTGTCTGTCTGTTAACTGCTGTCCTTTAGATGCTGTCTGTCTGTTAGCTGCTGTCTGTATGTTAGCTGCTGTCTGTATGTTAGATGCTGTCTGTCTGTTAGCTGCTGTCCTTTAGATGATGTCTGTCTGTTAGCTGCTGTCTGTATGTTAGATGCTGTCTGTCTGTTAACTGCTGTCTGTATGTTAGATGCTGTCTGTATGTTAGCTGCTGTCCTTTAGCTAATGAAATCCTTCCACAGGGGTAGAAGGCTGCACACTACCACAGGGGTATAAGAGGAGTCACTAAGGTAGAAGACTGCACACTCCCACAGGAGTAGAAGAGCAGTCTTATTCTGCGTTCGTTCTCAATCTCCCACTACTAAGCAGGATTTAGTCCGGAGAATGGAATGTATTGTGTCGCTAGTTTACAGCTTGACTGCGATATTTGCAGCTTTTAGTTCGACACATCCGACTTCACCGGAGAAGAGAAGTGACTAATGTAGAAGACTCTACACTCCTAGCGAAGAGAAGTGACTAATGTAGAAGACTCTACACTTCGGCAGGGATAGAAGAGGAGTGACTAGGTCAAGCGAAAAAGTTGTCGCCAGGTGTTTGACATGCCCATGTTTTATTTTTCCGCAGGTAAGATAGGTCATGATGGGAAGGAGATACAAGGCAGCCAATCGCCACAGGTCAATGGCTATGGTTTGATGGGGTCACCTTCGCCTGCCCCTGGAGTTTGTGAGTCTCCGTTGATGACCTGGGGTGAGATTGAGAGCACGCCATCTCGTCTGGACACCAACAACGACTCTCTCCATCCTTCAACACCGGGCCCTGTCTTTAGGGTAGGTGGAACTTTGTTGCCATGGAGATGAGCGTTGTTTGTATATTTTTTGTTTGCCCTTAAATGGTCATTTACCCTGCGGCTGAGTGGTTAGAGCTATTTCTTGTTGCTGTAGAAATACTGGGTTTGCTTCACTGCAGCAACGCATTCCAGTCTATCTAGCTGTAAATTGGAATCTGATTTATTGTTTGGGAAAGGAACAACTTTCCCTCGCTATAAAGGTCAGACTAATGCACTCACTGGTTCTTTCAATATCCCTCTATGCCCGTGAAACATGGACCATTCCAGAGAAGAATCCAGGCCATGGAGATATGTTCTAGAAGACTCCTAAATATCACCTACAAGGACCGTATCACAAAGTACGACGTAGAATTTAGAGTGCAGGTGGACTGTACGACGACCTCCTCACAACGATCAAAAGCTGACTTGGTGTGGCCACGTCTCGAGGTCCAATTGACTTTCAAAAACTGTACTACAGAGAGGGGTGGCACAGGATTGTGGAGGTGTCAGCAGGGGTGCCCCAAGAGGTCACGGGAAGAACTGAAAGAAACTGGTTAGCTCACTTGAAAAAAAGCTCAGACCTATTGCTGATTTCAAGTCGTCCTACCTTTAACTGATTTCAAGTCGTCCTACCTTCAACTGATTTCAAGTCGTCCTACTTTCAGCTGATTTCAAGTCGTCCTACCTTTAACTGATTTCAAGTCGTCCTACCTTCAACTGATTTCAAGTCGTCCTACTTTCAGCTGATTTCAAGTCGTCCTACCTTCAACTGATTTCAAGTCGTCCTACTTTCAGCTGATTTCAAGTCGTCCTACCTTCAACTGATTTCAAGTCGTCCTACCTTCAACTGATTTCAAGTCGTCCTACCTTCAGCTGATTTCAAGTCGTCCTACCTTCAACTGATTTCATGTATGGCCTACCTTCAACTGATTTCATGTCATGCCTACCTTCAGCTGATTTCATGTCATGCCTACTTTCAACTGATTTCATATTGTGCCTACCTTTAGCTGATTTCATGTCATGCCTACTTTCAACTGATTTCATATTGTGCCTACCTTTAGCTGATTTCATATTGTGCCTACCTTTAGCTGATTTCATGTCGTGCCTACCTTTAGCTGATTTCATATTGTGCCTACCTTTAGCTGATTTCATATTGTGCCTACCTTTAGCTGATTTCATATTGTGCCTACCTTTAGCTGATTTCATGTCGTGCCTACCTTTAGCTGATTTCATGTCGTGCCTACCTTTAGCTGATTACATGTCGTGCCTACCTTTAGCTGATTACATGTCGTGCCTACCTTTAGCTGATTTCATGTCGTGCCTACCTTTAGCTGATTACATGTCGTGCCTACCTTTAGCTGATTACATGTCGTGCCTACCTTTAGCTGATTACATGTCGTGCCTACCTTTAGCTGATTTCATGTCGTGCCTATCTTCAGATTTATGTTGCACACAAAATAATATTTTTTCGTCGTTTCTGTTCCGGCAGCAGGAAAATAAATCAGCTTCCATCTTCAGCTTAGCTGGCAGCAACATTCAACCATCTTCAGCATCACTATATAGCTGCCATCTTGGGTTTTGACAGAAATCGGTTTTATTTCAATTGGTTGGTTCTAGCAAATTCTTTTTCTTTTCGTTTGTGGGATCTTTCGGAGGATAGCTGACGGCAGGACATTATTTTGGGGCATTTCCTTGTTGGGATTACTTGGACAGGTACCACAGCCTGCGGTTCTGTTAGGGGCAGGACATTCGTTACTTCACCAACATTGGCTGTGTCTGGTTTTAGTTGATCTGTCCACACAAGCCACATTGACCTCACCACCTTGACCTGTTCACACAAGCCATATTGACCTCACCACCTTGACCTGGTCACACAAGCCACATTAATCTGTCCACACAAGCCACATTGACCTCACCACCTTGATCTGTCCACACAAGCCACATTGACCTCACCACCTTGATCTGTCCACACAAGCCACATTGACCTCACCACCTTGATCTGTCTACATAAGCCACATTGACCTCACCACCTTGATCTGCCCACACAAGCCACATTCACCTCACCACCTTGACCTGTCCAGACTCACTCAACTTGACCTCACTTACCACCTTGACCTGACCAGACTCACTCAACTTGACCTGACCACACTCACCACCTTGACCTGACCAGACTCACTCAACTTGACCTGACCTCACTCACCACCTTGACCTGACCAGACTCACTCAACTTGACCTGACCTCACTCACCACCTTGACCTGACCAGACTCACTCAACTTGACCTGACCTCACTCACCACCTTGACCTGACCAGACTCACTCAACTTGACCTGACCACACTCACCACCTTGACCTGACCAGACTCACTCAACTTGACCTGACCACACTCATCACCTTGATCTGTCCACACGCCACATTGACCTGTCCACATACCTCACCTTGACCTGACCTCCTCAGATTCCTGCTGTACCAAAACGTGACAGACTAGCCCTAGAGTTGTCAGAGAAAGCCAGCAAGGCACACCGAGCTAAGAAGGAGGAGGCCATCCGACAGGTCACCAGGAGGTTTGCAAGGTCAGTCTCTACCAGGCAACGTGTGTGTGGTGAGCTGGTACCTTGTCATGTGTGTGGTGGTGTAGTGGAGTGTGCTGGTACCTTGTCATGTGTGTGGTGAGCTGGTACCTTGTCATGTGTGTGGTGGTGTAGTGGAGTGTGCTGGTACCTTGTCATGTGTGTGGTGAGCTGGTACCTTGTCATGTGTGTGGTGGTGTAGTGGAGTGTGCTGGTACCTTGTCATGTGTGTGGTGAGCTGGTACCTTGTCATGTGTGTGGTGGTGTAGTGGAGTGTGCTGATACCTTGTCATGTGTGTGGTAGTGTAGTGGAGTGTGCTGGTACCTTGTCATGTGTGTGGTGTAGTGGAGTGTGCTGATACCTTGTCATGTGTGTGGTGGTGTAGTGGAGTGTGCTGGTACCTTGTCATGTGTGTGGTGTGTGCTGGTACCTTGTCATGTGGTGTAGTGGTGTGTGCTGGTACCTTGTCATGTGTGTGGTGGTGTAGTGGAGTGTGCTGGTACCTTGTCATGTGTGTGGTGGTGTAGTGGAGTGTGCTGGTACCTTGTCATGTGTGTGGTGGTGTAGTGGAGTGTGCTGATACCTTGTCATGTGTGTGGTGGTGTAGTGGAGTGTGCTGGTACCTTGTCATGTGTGTGGTGTGTGCTGGTACCTTGTCATGTGTGTGGTGTTGTAGTGGAGTGTGCTGATACCTTGTCATGTGTGTGGTGTGTGCTGGTACCTTGTCATGTGTGTGGTGTGTGCTGGTACCTTGTCATGTGTGTGGTGGTGTAGTGGAGTGTGCTGATACCTTGTCATGTGTGTGGTGGTGTAGTGGAGTGTGCTGGTACCTTGTCATGTGTGGTGTAGTGTAGTGTGCTGGTACCTTGTCATGTGTGTGGTGGTGTAGTGGAGTGTGCTGATACCTTGTCATGTGTGTGGTGTGTGCTGGTACCTTGTCATGTGTGTGGTGGTGTAGTGGAGTGTGCTGGTACCTTGTCATGTGTGTGGTGTAGTGGAGTGTGCTGGTACCTTGTCATGTGTGTGGTGTAGTGGAGTGTGCTGGTACCTTGTCATGTGTGTGGTGGTGTAGTGGAGTGTGCTGGTACCTTGTCATGTGTGTGGTGGTGTAGTGTGCTGGTACCTTGTCATGTGGTGTAGTGGTGTGTGCTGGTACCTTGTCATGTGTGTGGTGGTGTAGTGGAGTGTGCTGGTACCTTGTCATGTGTGTGGTGGTGTAGTGGAGTGTGCTGATACCTTGTCATGTGTGTGGTGGTGTAGTGGAGTGTGCTGGTACCTTGTCATGTGTGTGGTGGTGTAGTGGAGTGTGCTGATACCTTGTCATGTGTGTGGTGGTGTAGTGGAGTGTGCTGGTACCTTGTCATGTGTGTGGTGGTGTAGTGGAGTGTGCTGGTACCTTGTCATGTGTGGTGTAGTAGAGTGTGCTGGTACCTTGTCATGTGTGTGGTGTGTGCTGGTACCTTGTCATGTGTGTGGTGTTGTAGTGGAGTGTGCTGATACCTTGTCATGTGTGTGGTGTGTGCTGGTACCTTGTCATGTGTGTGGTGTGTGCTGGTACCTTGTCATGTGTGTGGTGGTGTAGTGGAGTGCGCTGATACCTTGTCATGTGTGTGGTGGTGTAGTGGAGTGTGCTGGTACCTTGTCATGTGTGGTGTAGTGTAGTGTGCTGGTACCTTGTCATGTGTGTGGTGGTGTAGTGGAGTGTGCTGATACCTTGTCATGTGTGTGGTGTGTGCTGGTACCTTGTCATGTGTGTGGTGGTGTAGTGGAGTGTGCTGGTACCTTGTCATGTGTGTGGTGTAGTGGAGTGTGCTGGTACCTTGTCATGTGTGTGGTGTAGTGGAGTGTGCTGGTACCTTGTCATGTGTGTGGTGGTGTAGTGGAGTGTGCTGGTACCTTGTCATGTGTGTGGTGGTGTAGTGTGCTGGTACCGTGTCATGTGGTGTAGTGGTGTGTGCTGGTACCTTGTCATGTGTGTGGTGGTGTAGTGGAGTGTGCTGGTACCTTGTCATGTGTGTGGTGGTGTAGTGGAGTGTGCTGGTACCTTGTCATGTGTGTGGTGTGGTGGAGTGTGCTGATACCTTGTCATGTGTGTGGTGGTGTAGTGGAGTGTGCTGGTACCTTGTCATGTGTGTGGTGGTGTAGTGGAGTGTGCTGGTACCTTGTCATGTGTGTGGTGTGTGCTGGTACCTTGTCATGTGTGTGGTGGTGTAGTGTGCTGGTACCTTGTCATGTGTGTGGTGGTGTAGTGGAGTGTGCTGGTACCTTGTCATGTGTGTGGTGTGTGCTGGTACCTTGTCATGTGTGTGGTGGTGTAGTGGAGTGTGCTGGTACCTTGTCATGTGTGTGGTGGTGTAGTGGAGTGTGCTGGTACCTTGTCATGTGTGTGGTGGTGTAGTGGAGTGTGCTGGTACCTTGTCATGTGTGTGGTGGTGTAGTGTGCTGGTACCTTGTCATGTGTGTGGTGGTGTAGTGGAGTGTGCTGGTACCTTGTCATGTTTGTGGCTAGTGTAGTGTGCTGGTACCTTGTCATGTGTGTGGTGGTGTAGTGGAGTGTGCTGGTACCTTGTCATGTGTGTGGTGGTGTAGTGGAGTGTGCTGGTACCTTGTCATGTGTGTGGTGTAGTGGAGTGTGCTGGTACCTTGTCATGTGTGTGGTGGTGTAGTGTGCTGGTACCTTGTCATGTGTGTGGTGGTGTAGTGGAGTGTGCTGGTACCTTGTCATGTGTGTGGTGGTGTAGTGTGCTGGTACCTTGTCATGTGTGTGGTGGTGGAGTGTGCTGGTACCTTGTCATGTTTGTGGCTAGTGTAGTGTGCTGGTACCTTGTCATGTGTGTGGTGGTGTAGTGGAGTGTGCTGGTACCTTGTCATGTGTGTGGTGGTGTAGTGGAGTGTGCTGATACCTTGTCATGTGTGTGGTGGTGTAGTGGAGTGTGCTGGTACCTTGTCATGTGTGTGGTGGTGTAGTGGAGTGTGCTGATACCTTGTCATGTGTGTGGTGGTGTAGTGGAGTGTGCTGGTACCTTGTCATGTGTGTGGTGGTGTAGTGGAGTGTGCTGATACCTTGTCATGTGTGGTGTAGTGGAGTGTGCTGGTACCTTGTCATGTGTGTGGTGTGCTGGTACCTTGTCATGTGTGTGGTGTTGTAGTGGAGTGTGCTGATACCTTGTCATGTGTGTGGTGTGTGCTGGTACCTTGTCATGTGTGTGGTGTGTGCTGGTACCTTGTCATGTGTGTGGTGGTGTAGTGGAGTGTGCTGATACCTTGTCATGTGTGTGGTGGTGTAGTGGAGTGTGCTGGTACCTTGTCATGTGTGGTGTAGTGTAGTGTGCTGGTACCTTGTCATGTGTGTGGTGGTGTAGTGGAGTGTGCTGATACCTTGTCATGTGTGTGGTGTGTGCTGGTACCTTGTCATGTGTGTGGTGGTGTAGTGGAGTGTGCTGGTACCTTGTCATGTGTGTGGTGTAGTGGAGTGTGCTGGTACCTTGTCATGTGTGTGGTGTAGTGGAGTGTGCTGGTACCTTGTCATGTGTGTGGTGGTGTAGTGGAGTGTGCTGGTACCTTGTCATGTGTGTGGTGGTGTAGTGTGCTGGTACCTTGTCATGTGGTGTAGTGGTGTGTGCTGGTACCTTGTCATGTGTGTGGTGGTGTAGTGGAGTGTGCTGGTACCTTGTCATGTGTGTGGTGGTGTAGTGGAGTGTGCTGATACCTTGTCATGTGTGTGGTGGTGTAGTGGAGTGTGCTGGTACCTTGTCATGTGTGTGGTGGTGTAGTGGAGTGTGCTGATACCTTGTCATGTGTGTGGTGGTGTAGTGGAGTGTGCTGGTACCTTGTCATGTGTGTGGTGGTGTAGTGGAGTGTGCTGGTACCTTGTCATGTGTGGTGTAGTAGAGTGTGCTGGTACCTTGTCATGTGTGTGGTGTGTGCTGGTACCTTGTCATGTGTGTGGTGTTGTAGTGGAGTGTGCTGATACCTTGTCATGTGTGTGGTGTGTGCTGGTACCTTGTCATGTGTGTGGTGTGTGCTGGTACCTTGTCATGTGTGTGGTGGTGTAGTGGAGTGCGCTGATACCTTGTCATGTGTGTGGTGGTGTAGTGGAGTGTGCTGGTACCTTGTCATGTGTGGTGTAGTGTAGTGTGCTGGTACCTTGTCATGTGTGTGGTGGTGTAGTGGAGTGTGCTGATACCTTGTCATGTGTGTGGTGTGTGCTGGTACCTTGTCATGTGTGTGGTGGTGTAGTGGAGTGTGCTGGTACCTTGTCATGTGTGTGGTGTAGTGGAGTGTGCTGGTACCTTGTCATGTGTGTGGTGTAGTGGAGTGTGCTGGTACCTTGTCATGTGTGTGGTGGTGTAGTGGAGTGTGCTGGTACCTTGTCATGTGTGTGGTGGTGTAGTGTGCTGGTACCGTGTCATGTGGTGTAGTGGTGTGTGCTGGTACCTTGTCATGTGTGTGGTGGTGTAGTGGAGTGTGCTGGTACCTTGTCATGTGTGTGGTGGTGTAGTGGAGTGTGCTGGTACCTTGTCATGTGTGTGGTGTAGTGGAGTGTGCTGATACCTTGTCATGTGTGTGGTGGTGTAGTGGAGTGTGCTGGTACCTTGTCATGTGTGTGGTGGTGTAGTGGAGTGTGCTGGTACCTTGTCATGTGTGTGGTGTGTGCTGGTACCTTGTCATGTGTGTGGTGGTGTAGTGTGCTGGTACCTTGTCATGTGTGTGGTGGTGTAGTGGAGTGTGCTGGTACCTTGTCATGTGTGTGGTGTGTGCTGGTACCTTGTCATGTGTGTGGTGGTGTAGTGGAGTGTGCTGGTACCTTGTCATGTGTGTGGTGGTGTAGTGGAGTGTGCTGGTACCTTGTCATGTGTGTGGTGGTGTAGTGGAGTGTGCTGGTACCTTGTCATGTGTGTGGTGGTGTAGTGGAGTGTGCTGATACCTTGTCATGTGTGTGGTGTGTGCTGGTACCTTGTCATGTGTGTGGTGGTGTAGTGGAGTGTGCTGATACCTTGTCATGTGTGTGGTGGTGTAGTGGAGTGTGCTGGTACCTTGTCATGTGTGGTGTAGTGTGCTGGTACCTTGTCATGTGTGTGGTGGTGTAGTGGAGTGTGCTGATACCTTGTCATGTGTGTGGTGTGTGCTGGTACCTTGTCATGTGTGTGGTGGTGTAGTGGAGTGTGCTGGTACCTTGTCATGTGTGTGGTGTAGTGGAGTGTGCTGGTACCTTGTCATGTGTGTGGTGTAGTGGAGTGTGCTGGTACCTTGTCATGTGTGTGGTGGTGTAGTGGAGTGTGCTGGTACCTTGTCATGTGTGTGGTGGTGTAGTGTGCTGGTACCTTGTCATGTGGTGTAGTGGTGTGTGCTGGTACCTTGTCATGTGTGTGGTGGTGTAGTGGAGTGTGCTGGTACCTTGTCATGTGTGTGGTGGTGTAGTGGAGTGTGCTGGTACCTTGTCATGTGTGTGGTGTAGTGGAGTGTGCTGATACCTTGTCATGTGTGTGGTGGTGTAGTGGAGTGTGCTGGTACCTTGTCATGTGTGTGGTGGTGTAGTGGAGTGTGCTGGTACCTTGTCATGTGTGTGTGGTGTGTGCTGGTACCTTGTCATGTGTGTGGTGGTGTAGTGGAGTGTGCTGATACCTTGTCATGTGTGTGGTGGTGTAGTGGAGTGTGCTGGTACCTTGTCATGTGTGGTGTAGTGGAGTGTGCTGGTACCTTGTCATGTGTGTGGTGTGTGCTGGTACCTTGTCATGTGTGTGGTGGTGTAGTGGAGTGTGCTGGTACCTTGTCATGTGTGTGGTGGTGTAGTGGAGTGTGCTGGTACCTTGTCATGTGTGTGGTGGTGTAGTGTGCTGGTACCTTGTCATGTGTGTGGTGGTGTAGTGGAGTGTGCTGGTACCTTGTCATGTTTGTGGCTAGTGTAGTGTGCTGGTACCTTGTCATGTGTGTGGTGGTGTAGTGGAGTGTGCTGGTACCTTGTCATGTGTGTGGTGTAGTGGAGTGTGCTGGTACCTTGTCATGTGTGTGGTGGTGTAGTGTGCTGGTACCTTGTCATGTGTGTGGTGGTGTAGTGGAGTGTGCTGGTACCTTGTCATGTGTGTGGTGGTGTAGTGGAGTGTGCTGGTACCTTGTCATGTTTGTGGCTAGTGTAGTGTGCTGGTACCTTGTCATGTGTGTGGTGGTGTAGTGGAGTGTGCTGGTACCTTGTCATGTGTGTGGTGGTGTAGTGGAGTGTGCTGATACCTTGTCATGTGTGTGGAGTGTGCTGGTACCTTGTCATGTGTGTGGTGTAGTGGAGTGTGCTGATATCTTGTCATGTGTGTGGTGGTGTAGTGGAGTGTGCTGGTACCTTGTCATGTGGTGTAGTGGTGTGTGCTGGTACCTTGTCATGTGTGTGGTGGTGTAGTGGAGTGTGCTGGTACCTTGTCATGTGTGTGGTGGTGTAGTGGAGTGTGCTGGTACCTTGTCATGTGTGTGGTGGTGTAGTGGAGTGTGCTGGTACCTTGTCATGTGTGTGGTGTGTGCTGGTACCTTGTCATGTGTGTGGTGGTGTAGTGGAGTGTGCTGATACCTTGTCATGTGTGTGGTGGTGTAGTGGAGTGTGCTGGTACCTTGTCATGTGTGGTGTAGTGGAGTGTGCTGGTACCTTGTCATGTGTGTGGTGTGTGCTGGTACCTTGTCATGTGTGTGGTGTGTGCTGGTACCTTGTCATGTGTGTGGTGGTGTAGTGGAGTGTGCTGATACCTTGTCATGTGTGTGGTGTAGTGGAGTGTGCTGGTACCTTGTCATGTTTGTGGCTAGTGTAGTGTGCTGGTAACTTGTCATGTGTGTGGTGGTGTAGTGGAGTGTGCTGGTACCTTGTCATGTGTGTGGTGGTGTAGTGGAGTGTGCTGGTACCTTGTCATGTGTGTGGTGGTGTAGTGGAGTGTGCTGGTACCTTGTCATGTGTGTGGTGGTGTAGTGGAGTGTGCTGGTACCTTGTCATGTGTGTGGTGGTGTAGTGTGCTGGTACCTTGTCATGTGTGTGGTGGTGTAGTGGAGTGTGCTGGTACCTTGTCGTGTGTGTGGTGGTGTAGTGTGCTGGTACCTTGTCATGTGGTGTAGTGGTGTGTGCTGGTACCTTGTCATGTGTGTGGTGGTGTAGTGGAGTGTGCTGGTACCTTGTCATGTGTGTGGTGGTGTAGTGGAGTGTGCTGGTACCTTGTCATGTGTGTGGTGTAGTGGAGTGTGCTGATACCTTGTCATGTGTGTGGTGTAGTGGAGTGTGCTGATACCTTGTCATGTGTGTGGTGGTGTAGTGGTTTGTGCTGGTACCTTGTCATGTGTGTGGTGTGTGCTGGTACCTTGTCATGTGTGTGGTGGTGTAGTGGAGTGTGCTGATACCTTGTCATGTGTGTGGTGGTGTAGTGTGCTGGTACCTTGTCATGTGTGGTGTAGTGGAGTGTGCTGGTACCTTGTCATGTGTGTGGTGGTGTAGTGTGCTGGTACCTTGTCATGTGTGTGGTGGTGTAGTGGAGTGTGCTGGTACCTTGTCATGTTTGTGGCTAGTGTAGTGTGCTGGTACCTTGTCATGTGTGTGGTGGTGTAGTGGAGTGTGCTGGTACCTTGTCATGTGTGTGGTGGTGTAGTGTGCTGGTACCTTGTCATGTGTGTGGTGTAGTGGAGTGTGCTGGTACCTTGTCATGTGTGTGGTGGTGTAGTGTGCTGGTACCTTGTCATGTGTGTGGTGGTGTAGTGGAGTGTGCTGGTACCTTGTCATGTTTGTGGCTAGTGTAGTGTGCTGGTACCTTGTCATGTGTGTGGTGGTGTAGTGGAGTGTGCTGGTACCTTGTCATGTGTGTGGTGGTGTAGTGGAGTGTGCTGGTACCTTGTCATGTGTGTGGTGGTGTAGTGGAGTGTGCTGATACCTTGTCATGTGTGTGGTGGTGTAGTGGAGTGTGCTGGTACCTTGTCATGTGTGTGGTGGTGTAGTGGAGTGTGCTGGTACCTTGTCATGTGGTGTAGTGGTGTGTGCTGGTACCTTGTCATGTGTGTGGTGGTGTAGTGGAGTGTGCTGGTACCTTGTCATGTGTGTGGTGGTGTAGTGGAGTGTGCTGGTACCTTGTCATGTGTGTGGTGTAGTGGAGTGTGCTGATACCTTGTCATGTGTGTGGTGGTGTAGTGGAGTGTGCTGGTACCTTGTCATGTGTGTGGTGGTGTAGTGGAGTGTGCTGGTACCTTGTCATGTGTGTGGTGTGTGCTGGTACCTTGTCATGTGTGTGGTGGTGTAGTGGAGTGTGCTGATACCTTGTCATGTGTGTGGTGGTGTAGTGGAGTGTGCTGGTACCTTGTCATGTGTGGTGTAGTGGAGTGTGCTGGTACCTTGTCATGTGTGTGGTGTGTGCTGGTACCTTGTCATGTGTGTGGTGGTGTAGTGGAGTGTGCTGATACCTTGTCATGTGTGTGGTGTAGTGGAGTGTGCTGGTACCTTGTCATGTTTGTGGCTAGTGTAGTGTGCTGGTAACTTGTCATGTGTGTGGTGGTGTAGTGGAGTGTGCTGGTACCTTGTCATGTGTGTGGTGGTGTAGTGGAGTGTGCTGGTACCTTGTCATGTGTGTGGTGGTGTAGTGGAGTGTGCTGGTACCTTGTCATGTGTGTGGTGGTGTAGTGTGCTGGTACCTTGTCATGTGTGTGGTGGTGTAGTGGAGTGTGCTGGTACCTTGTCATGTGTGTGGTGTAGTGGAGTGTGCTGGTACCTTGTCATGTTTGTGGCTAGTGTAGTGTGCTGGTACCTTGTCATGTGTGTGGTGGTGTAGTGGAGTGTGCTGGTACCTTGTCATGTGTGTGGTGGTGTAGTGGAGTGTGCTGGTACCTTGTCATGTGTAGTGGACATGTGCTGGTACCCTGTCATGTGTGTGGTGTAGTGGAGTGTGCTGGTACCTTGTCATGTGTGTGGTGTAGTGAAGTGTGCTGGTACCTTGTCATGTGTGTGGTGTAGTTTAGTGTGCTGGTACCTTGTCATGTGTGTGGTGTAGTGGAGTGTGCTGGTACCTTGTCATGTGTGTGGTGTAGTGTCTATGTGAACAAGGTCGAGTTCTGTCTGTGACCTACGTTAAAGAACTTTTATTTTTTCTGTACATCTTCAGTCCAACGACATCCAAGATCTGCCTCAGCTCAACAGAACGGCTCAGTTCAATGTCACCAGCAGCACAGCGACTTGCTAGCAAACGTCTGGGCATCCAGACATCTTCCGATAAAGCTCTCCAGGCCAGCTATACTCCCAGCCCCTCACATGAGTTGCCTGGTACTGCTACTCCAGTCAGGCTCACGCCAGGCTCGAGACGATCAAGGGGCTCTCTGCCTGGAAGTCCGACTGTGCCCACGCCTACCAGCGCTCGAGGGAATGCTACGCCAACCTCTGAGAGAAGCCAAGAAACATCACTCACAGACCATCTTCTGAATTTGCCCAAACGCAAGCGCAAATCTGCTTCAGATTTCTTTGTTCAGTCTGGTCTTTGATCGCATGCCTGATCTCATACCTGTGGAGGGAGCATGCCATGGCATGATTTCATTACTGCCTGGGTGGAGGGAGCATGCCACAGCCTGATTTCATTACTGCCTGGGTGGAGGGAGCATGCCACGGCCTGATTTCATTACTGCCTGGGTGGAGGGAGCATGCCACAGCCTGATTTCATTACTGCCTGGGTGGAGGGAGCATGTCACAGCCTGATTTCATTACTGCCTGGGTGGAGGTAGCATGCCACGGCCTGATTTCAATACTGCCTGGGTGGAGGGAGCATGCCACGGCCTGATTTCATTACTGCCTGGGTGGAGAGAGCATGCCACAGCCTGATTTAATTACTGCCTGGGTGGAGGGAGCATGCCACGGCCTGATTTCATTACTGCCTGGGTGGAGAGAGCATGCCACAGCCTGAATTCATTACTGCCTGGGTGGAGAGAGCATGCCACAGCCTGATTTCATTACTGCCTGGGTGGAGGGAGCATGCCTTGACCTAACTTCAAGTACACCTGTCTGGTGTAACATGTTCACATGACAATCACGCCACTGATAGATGGTCTTTACTAGTATCTCGTCGAGTGTTAGATGGAACTCACCTCTATTGTGTTGACAGACATTTCACAGCCAGACAACCACACCCAAAACTGAGCTGATGGCCACATCCAGCCCTGAGCCGACAGCCACACACACTTCAAGCTGACAGCCTCTGCGGCGTTTATGTGATTGTTAATTTGACACAAGATAATTCATTCTTCTTTGGTGTTCGGCCTGAAAAAGGGTGTTGTGTCCTAGTTTACAGTGAAGCTGCGATATCTGTACCTTTTGGGACTGGGTTTGCCTTCCCTATTCTCTTAGCCAGGCTGCATCCTGGGCCATCATTTGGAGGCAGAAACAGGTCTTGAGCTGAGCTCATTTACAGCTGCCCCAGACAGTCAGGCCCACATTGAACTGTGGTAACCTTGTAAAAGGTAACTACAGAGGGTCGTTAATGGGGCTAGCAACCTCATGTAAAACCACTGCTCGGATACAGGCTTCCTGTTAGGTGGATCAATCCCGCCCGCATCCAGAATCTGGCATGCACAATTGTTCTACTGGATCAGTTTGTCCAACTGAAGCAGATTAGTTTCCACTGCTTGATCTGTGATGGTCAGCATGTCTGTCACATTTAGTCATGGTCAGTCTGTCTGTCACATTTAGTCATGGTCAGTCTGTCTGTCATGGTCCCCACGGCTGATGGTTCCCACATGGCTAATGCTGTAGTAAGCTTCCAGCTAACCATCTTATCTGTAAAAGCTTGTTGCTGTCCAGCTAAATCCAAGGAAAATGTCCTTTGCCAGGACTTCTAATCTCTGGTGGACTGAAACCTTCAGCCCGAACTCATGTCATTGATCAAGATAGTCCAATACTACTGTCGGTGATGAAGTGTTGGAGACCACATCTTGTGTGTGTGGTTAGTTCCCTTCATCCTTACTATCAGCCAGGTACCTTTTAACAGTTGTGTTGACTAGACCATGTCGATAATGGGGATCAAACCCCAAACCCCAACCAAGAGTATTGAGTGGCTTGCCACACTTGACCTAATATTAGAATAAAAGTGTCAAGAAAGTTTACTGGCCTGTTTTATGTTTATCCCGGTTCTGTGACTAGAGCCACACATCATGGTTCTGTGACTAGAGCCACACATCATTCTAGGTTCTGTGACTAAGAGCCACACATCATGGTTCTGTGACTAGAGCCACACATCATTCTAGGTTCTGTGACTAGAGCCACACATCATTCTAGGTTCTGTGACTAGAGCCACACATCATGGTTCTGTGACTAGAGCCACACATCATGGTTCTGTGACTAGAGCCACACATCATTCTAGGTTCTGTGACTAGAGCCACACATCATGGTTCTGTGACTAGAGCCACACATCATTCTAGGTTCTGTGACTAGAGCCACACATCATTCTAAGTTCTGTGACTAGAGCCACATATCATGGTTCTGTGACTAGAGCCACACATCATGGTTCTGTGACTAGAGCCACACATCATGGTTCTGTGACTAGAGCCACACATCATGGTTCTGTGACTAGAGCCACACATCATGTAACAGCCTGTTGTGTTCTCTTCCTATAATCCTGTGATGTCATGATTTAAACACCCCAATTTGTTTTCCTCACTGCAAATAACTTAGCTTTTGGAGACAATGATAGCAATACTAAACTGTGTTACTGTAAAACTTGTGTGGATTATATCATATAAATGGCTAAAGAAAGTGTCTGCCATCACAGAGAGAGAGAGAGAGAGAGATCAAACTAACCAAGACATAGCCAATGACATTTTTTTTTATTGCAACCAAAACTGAAACAAGTCGAACAGGAATGAGTTAAATGTGCCAACATGTCAAAGTTGATTAAGTGCTCAAATAGATAATATACCCCCACCTGGGCTAGCCAAAAAAACTGTGTGTGTGTGAATGATTACCACATACAAAACTGTGTGTGTGTGTGTGTGAATGATTACCACAGACAAAACTGTGTGTGTGAATGATTACCACAGACAAAACTGTGTGTGTGTGAATGATTACCAGACAAAACTGTGTGTGTCACTGATTACCAGACAAAACTGCATGTGTGAATGATTACCGCAAGACAAAACTTTGTGTGTGTGAATGATTACCACAGACAAAACTGTGTGTGTCAATGATTACCACAGACAAAACTGTGTGTGTGTGTGTGAATGATTACCAGACAAAACTGTGTGTGAATGATTACGACAGACACAACTGTGTGTGTGTGTGTGTGTGTGTGTGTCAATGATTACCACAGACAAAACTGTGTGTGTGTCAATGATTACCACAGACAAAAACTGTGTGTGTCAATGATTACCACAGACAAAACAAAACGATTACTTGTAAACTGACCAACATGCACATTGCTTCGCCCGAGACACATTTCCCAGTGGCAAGCATGGAGACGCATGACAACAATCAAAATGTTGGATTGCTGAAATAATTTCATGTCATAACATCCTACAATATCCACACACTCCTACCAGTCCACAACTCTCATGTCACACACTTCCAACAACGAATGAAAGCAGCCGATGCCCGGAAGAACGAACACACAAATGATGCTGTCAGCCAACCCCAAGCCTGGAAGACACAACACAATGATGCTGCTGTCAGCCAACGAGAAGCCTGGAAGACACAACACAATGATGCTGTCAGCCAACCCCAAGCCTGGAAGACACAACACAATGATGCTGTCAGCCAACCCCAAGCCTGGAAGACAACACAATGATGCTGTCAGCCAACCCCAAGCCTGGAAGACAACACAATGATGCTGTCAGCCAACCCCAAGCCTGGAAGACACAACACAATGATGCTGTCAGCCAACCCCATCAACAACTGAACATACCAAATCTGATGATTCCAGCTCAATTCTGTTAACCCTCTACAGTCCGGTGGAATGTTTGCTTCGGGAGTTGAGAGATGACTTACTACTTGATCAACTGTCATGCCACTATGGTCTGACTTAGGCTGTGAACACAAGCCTCACTTAGGATATGGCAGTCAAACCAAACCAAAGTGAAACTGATGACTTAGATATAATACAATAATATTTACTTAGTCTGACCCTCTCCACCCTTGGGATGTGGTCTGCTACCTAGTCTCACTCCCTCCACCCTTGGGGTGTGGTCTGCTACCTTACTTAGTCTCACCCCCTCCACCCTTGGGGCGTGGTCTGCTACCTTACTTAGTCTGACCTCCTCCACCCTTGGGGTGTGGTCTGCTACCTAGTCTCACTCCCTTCACCCTTGGGGTGTGGTCTGCTACCTTACTTAGTCTCACTCCCTCCACCCTTGGGGTGTGGTCTGCTAGTCTCATCCCCTCCACCCTTGGGGTGTGGTCTGCTAGTCTCATCCCCTCCACCCTTGGGATGTGGTCTGCTAGTCTCATCCCCTCCTCCCTTGGGGTGTGGTCTGCTAGTCTCATCCCCTCCTCCCTTGGGGTGTGGTCTGCTAGTCTCATCCCCTCCTCCCTTGGGATGTGGTCTGCTACTTAGTCTCACTCCCTCCACCCTTGGGATGTGTTCTGCTACCTTACTTAGTCTCACCCCCACCACCCTTGGGGAGAGGTCTGCTACCTTACTTAGTCTCACCCCCACCATCCTTGGGGAGAGGTCTGCTACCTTACTTAGTCTCACTCCCTCCACCCTTGGGGAGAGGTCTGCTACCTTACTTAGTCTCACTCCCACCATCCTTGGGGAGAGGTCTGCTACCTTACTTAGTCTCACTCCCTCCACCCTTGGGGAGAGGTCTGCTACCTTACTTAGTCTCACCCCCACCATCCTTGGGGAGAGGTCTGCTACCTTACTTAGTCTCACTCCCTCCACCCTTGGGGAGAGGTCTGCTACCTTACTTAGTCTCACTCCCTCCACCCTTGGGGAGAGGTCTGCTACCTTACTTAGTCTCACTCCCTCCACCCTTGGGGAGAGGTCTGCTACCTTACTTAGTCTCACCCCCACCATCCTTGGGGAGAGGTCTGCTACCTTACTTAGTCTCACTCCCTCCACCCTTGGGGAGAGGTCTGCTACCTTACTTAGTCTCACCCCCACCATCCTTGGGGTGTCATCTACTAGTTAGCCTCACCCCCTCCACCATTGGGATGTGGTCTGCTACTTAGTAGCATCCCCTCCACCTTTGGAGTGTAGAGGTCAAATGGTATTTACAATTGAGTGTGCAGACAAGCAGGTGATTGTCCTCTTGTATCTGGTCCTCCTCCATGGAAGCCACTACTTGGTAGGAATCTCAATCTTGCACCATTTTTCATGCACACAAGAAACTAATCACCTGCTATTGCAATACAAACAAAATGCAGAAATGTGAACATTGTAAACGACCTTCAACTGTCAGCTACAGACCTAATTGGATGATAAAGGGTTAACGGATTGAAACAACTGGCAGCTTATAGTTCATCCTTGACCCCCATCTGGAAGGTCGTCAGTATGTTGAGCCTATCATTGAGCTGTTCTTTCTTCTTATCGCTGACCTTCCCAGACCTCAGCTTCTCCACACGCACCACTTCACTATGTATAAACTCATTTCCCTTCTCTAAAACTTTCCTCATGGTTTTGAGGTAGACATCAGCAGATGATTTGTCGGAGTCCTGCGTCAGCTGACTCGTCGTCTGCTCAGCTCTCTTTAAGACTGCACTTCTCTGATCTATGGTTGCCTTGAGGAACTCTCCAACTAGTTTATCAAACTCTTCCAGGCAGCCAGGGCGACCAAGCCATAAACCTACCAGGAAGATAAGTCACAGCATGTGTTAGCTAACGACAACTGTCTCTCACCAAACAGGAAACAGATAGTCCCAGGGCCAGCATGTGTGTAATGGGGGGATAAGGTCTTTCTGATTTGACCTAACCAGGTGAGTGAAGGGTTGTGGGGGAGGGACCATGATGAGGGTTGTGAGTGAAGGTGGGACTATGATGAGGGTTGTGAGTGGAGGTGGGACCATGATGAGGGTTGTGAGTAGAGGTGGGACCATGATGAGGGTTGTGAGTGAAGGGCTGTGAGTGAAGGGCTGTGAGTGAAAAGCTGTGGAGGTGGGACCATGATGAGGGTTGTGAGTGGAGGTGGGACCATGATGAGGGTTGTGAGTGAAGGTGGGACCATGATGAGGGTTGTGAGTGGAGGGCTGTGGAGGTGGGACTATGATGAGGGTTGTTGCCTATCCTTGATGTCTATGACGTTCTCAGAGCGGCAGGTCTAAGTGGCAACAGTTTAGCATGGTGAATGTGCTCTCGAGACCTGTCTGTCGGGTGACTGTCGTTTTTCATTAGCAACCCATCAGAACTGGAAAGTGACCAGAGGGATGTAGACCATAGAGTGTTCTCAGCCAGAAGGATGTGGACCATAGAGTGGTCTCAGCCAGAGAGATGTGGACCATAAAGTGGTCTCAGCCAGAGAGATGTGGACCATAGAGATGTGGACCATAGAGTTTTCTCAGCCAGAGAGATGTGGACCATAGAGTGTTCTCAGCCAGAAGGATGTGGACCATAGAGTGGTCTCAGCCAGAGAGATGTGGACCATAGAGTGGTCTCAGCCAGAGAGATGTGGACCATAGAGATGTGGACCATAGAGTTTTCTCAGCCAGAGAGATGTGGACCATAGAGTGTTCTCAGCCAGAGGGGTGTGGACCATAGAGTGTTCTCAGCCAGAGGGGTGTGGACCATAGAGTGTTCTCAGCCAGAGGAATGTGGACCATAGAGTGGTCTCAGCCAGAAGTATGAGGACCATAGAGTGAGTGGTCTTAGCCAGAAGGATGTGGACCATAGAGTGGTCTCAGCCAGAGGGATGTGGACCATAGAGTGTTCTCAGCCAGAAATATGAGGACCATAGAGTGGTCTTAGCCAGAAGGATGTGGACCATAGAGATGTGGACCATAGAGTGGTCTTAGCCAGAGGAATGTAGACCATAGAGTGTTCTCAGCCAAAAGTATGAGGACCATAGAGTGGTCTTAGCCAGAAGGATGTGGACCATAGAGTGGTCTCAGCCAGAGGGACGTGGACCATAGAGTGTTCTCAGCCAGAGGGATGTGGACCATAGAGTGTTCTCAGCCAGAGGAATGTGGGAGGGATGTGGACCATAGAGTGTTCTCAGCCAGAGGGATGTGGACCACAGAGTGCTCTTAGCACATCATGACGCCTAAATCTTCTTTCTAGCATCTCTGTGACATCTAACTCATCTACACTTTCAGACCCTTTTTTTTTTACTTTTCAGGGACGCTGCGGGCCCTATATGCTTTATATCAAACAGGATCTTGGTTTGGTCATCATGTCCATCGAACCAGTCCTTGTTCTTGGTTTGGTCATCATGTCCATCGAACCAGTCCTTGTTCGTGGTTTGGTCATCATGTCCATCGAACCAGTCCTTGTTCGTGGTTTGGTCATCATGTCCATCGAACCAGTCCTTGTTCGTGGTTTGGTCATCATGTCCATCGAACCAGTCCTTGTTCGTGGTTTGGTCATCATGTCCATCGAACCAGTCCTTCGTGGTTTGGTCATCATGTCCATCGAACCAGTCCTTCGTGGTTTGGTCATCATGTCCATCGAACCAGTCCTTGTTCGTGATTTGGTCATCATGTCCATCGAACCAGTCCTTGTTCGTGATTTGGTCATCATGTCCATCGAACCAGTCCTTGTTCGTGATTTGGTCATCATGTCCATCGAACCAGTCCTTGTTCGTGATTTGGTCATCATGTCCATCGAACCAGTCCTTGTTCTTGGTTGAACCAATGTGTTTTAGCGCAGTAGATTAAACAGTATTCCTTATGGTCGCCCAATTTTGATCGATGTTGAAATTTCTAAGCTGAAACTTATCCGTGGATTTGTCTCCTCTATGGGTCTCCTCCTCTATGGGTCATCTCTTACATTGGACTTCCAAGCTGGTGATGGCCAGCCCATATACCCAGTTATTTTTAGATTACTTCGGTCCCAGCGTCTGATATGATGCCAGTGACGGGACCCGGGATGCACGTGATTCTATTTTGAGCCAGAAGATGTTGGTAGTGATGAGCTCATTGGTGACACAAGTCTTCAGTAAGTGTAGGGTGTGGCCGTTATATTTTCCTATGCCATTTTGGACAAATATGCCATCCCATGCAGTGTTAAAATATCCTTGCAAAATTGGTTAGTTCGATTCTGGGATTGCAGAGATAAGTGACATCAAATCTTTGTGTCCTGGCCACATTCGGATTTGTTAGCGATGTGTGTGGGCAAAAAGACGAAGACTTGACATGAAAGGAAAACTGTACCACGGGGGACAGAACAGCAAAGTGCTAATAGCCTATATGCCATTGGTTTCCATGGTTACATTTCTTAAACACTGACAGCTGTTGTCATGACAGCGGCATTAATGTGGAAAATGACACAATCTGTTGTCATGACAACGACATAAATGTTGAAAATTTACACAATTTGTTTAACCCTCCAACTGCCATAATGGCAAACAGTTGGCCGCCATGACTCTACCCGTGGCACTGCGGCCGTTGAAATCGGCCGCCAAAAACAAAAATCGTAATTGAATTTGTGAATCAGATTGTTCCTGTTAGCAAAGGGGGAGATTACTATAAGTAATTGGTTTTTCCTTCCAGTTTGTAGCTTTCAGCTGTGTCTGGTCGCAACATTCCATGGTTGTTTTCAAATTGGTGTGCCTGCTGGTCCATCAGGACTAGATAATAAACCCAGACCTTCATTATTTGAAGTTCTTCAGATGGATGAAAGCGATATTGGCGATGATTTTGAGGACATGACAGTGATTATTACTAGTGGAGACAAATGAGATTGAGATATGATCAGGACCTAGTGTTGGCACTGACCAATTTGGTTGGATATTGAAGAGAATAAGCTCTCAGAATATAGACTTGAAAAGGTGCATTATTGATAAAATGACTGTGGTACCAATTAGAAGACTCTAGAGAGAAAAATGTATTCTTTCTATTGTGGAATCTCTGCAATGTTCTAGAACTTCAGCCACCAACAATTGAGCCTTAAGTTTGGACATGTCAGATGCCGATACTGTTGTGCATCGTCTTTGGTTGCAATAACTCTGACACAAGCAAGAGCAGTAACAGCAGCAAAGGCACAAATGAGCTCGGCCCTGGTGGTTTGTTCAGAATGTTCATAGCAGCGCAGTTAAAGGTCATTTCTAGTTTTTCTTTCTGGGCATGGTTGAATAGAACGAGGGGCGTTCAAATCAAAACGGGACTTTTTGTTCATGTTCTACCTGAACGGGTTATAGCATGCTGGGACTACTATCATTAGTTAAGGGCACTTGTGTCCTAGTTCTACCTGAACGGGTTATAGCATGCTGGGACTACTATCATTAGTTAAGGGCACTTGTGTCCTAGCTCTACCTGAACGGGTTATAGCATGCTGGGACTACTATCATTAGTTAAGGGCACTTGTGTCCTAGTTCTACCTGAACGGGTTATAGCATGCTGGGACTACTATCATTAGTTAAGGGCACTTGTGTCCTAGGTCACCTGAACGGGTTATAGCGTGCTGGGACTACTATCATTAGTTAAGGGCACTTGTGTCCTAGTTCTACCTGAACGGGTTATAGCATGCTGGGACTACTATCATTAGTTAAGGGCACTTGTGTCCTAGGTCACCTGAACGGGTTATAGCGTGCTGGGACTACTATCATTAGTTAAGGGCACTTGTGTCCTAGTTCTACCTGAACGGGTTATAGCGTGCTGGAACTACTATCATTAGTTAGGGGCACTTGTGTCCTAGTTCTACCTGAATGGGTTATAGCGTGCTGGAACTACTATCATTAGTTAGGGGCACCTGTGTCCTAGTTCTACCTGAACGGGTTATAGCGTGCTGGGACTACTATCAGTTAGGGACACCTGTGTCCTATTACTGCTAGGTGGTCCACTTGCCATGGACCAGTCATTTGACACATAAAAATGGCAAACAACACTGTTAGTGCTTGCATGGAACGTGTGTTGTGATGAAGCTACTTGTGAAAGAAGGCTTGAAACCTGCAGAAATTTACAGAAGACTGAAATCACAATACGGTAATGAGACAGCCGCAGTAAGACATCTGAATGGTGTAAACAGAAGACTGAAATCACAATACGGCGATGAGACACTCAGCCGCAGTAAGACATTTGAATGGTGTAAACAGAAGACTGAAATCACAATACGGCGATGAGACACTCAGCCACAGTAAGACATTTGAATGGTGTCAACGTTTTAGAGAAGGCTGTATATCTGTGAGTGATGATCCCGGCTCTCGACCCACCAGTCATTCTTTCGAATATCCAGATTATGGAACGTCTTATCCTGAAAAATGGATGCATAACCTGTCGTGAAATTGCACAAGAAACAAGTCTTTTGTCTGGGTATGGCGAACAATATTATTAACCCATTCAATCCCAGCCCAGTCGGCGACGGCCGCTATCGACTCACTCCCAGCCCGGCCGGCCGCCGTGGATATACTGATTTAAATTATTTTTCCTTACGTTTTACCTGCGAATAGACACGCAAAATTTAGCCTTCGAGTGACTACCGGTAATGGCGGCTCCCTTTGCAGTTTACAGATCGTTTCTGTCACGCATGGTGTTCGAGCTGTGATTTTTTAAAAATAACCTTCAATTTTCTTCAAAACTTGGTGCGGACTGAAGATACTTATGAGTTAGACGATAGTGGTTACCAATTTGTTTGATGGAGTTGAAGAGAAAGAACGAATCGGACGTTGAGGAATAAGTTCAGGACTTAGAAGATAAAGTAGCAACACTGGCCTTGGTAGTGATGACGAATTATCGGTAGAAGACGGTGACAACATGACCCGCCCCACAGGCAGGCCCTAGTGGTGGTAGAGAATGGTCCAAGCAATGGAGTAATATCATTATTGAAGGATTTCGTGAGGGAACAGGTGTAACAGATCCCACTGTTTGCCCTGGCCGTGATCTAACTTAGAACATTCTCACACTCATCCACATCATCATGACCATACTCAGTAAATGACATATCAAACAGCAGGTGGCATATTTATTAAATCATACTCATATCATAGAATGATTAGAGAAATTACAAACACAATATAATACATATCTTAACTAAACATTCTACTAAAACGGGAATTGTAAGCATTAGCTATTGATGGAATTCCCAACTATCTAAAAACCCAGTTCTATTGCCTTGCAATTACATCACACACACATCGCCTTAACTGCGTCTTCAACACACCTTATCAAATACTCTTCCTTACTGAAATCCCCTCAGGCGGACGATCTCGACATAACTCGTTCACAATGTGTCCTTGCTTACAAACACACTTTCAGATTATCTATTAATGCAAAACTCACATACCTATTTGAGCGCTCCTGTTCTATCACCAAACATTCGTCCAACAGTCTATCAATCGCTCCTCTACCTAAGTCGGTGAGTTGAACATACTATCCACATTCAGTCTCTCTCTCTTTCTCACTCTCCTCCATACAGTCTCTCTCTATCCAGCCTCTCGAGCTAAACTTTGTCTCGAGTTATATATCCTCAAGCAAAGGCCAGAGCTTGACCAATCGATCTCAGGTATGGTCATCTTCAATCCCAATTGGAGCGAAACACTTTGCACACCTGTCACTCATTCTCTCGCAGCAAGCCCCGCTGCCAATTTCGTCTGTCAATCAATCTCCCCCTACCAAAATCGGAAGGCCAGTGGTCAGTTTCTACCTGTCCACATTCTTTAACTCAACTCTGTTCTCCTTTGCTGAGACGGTGAATGACCTTGACATGCATTCAGGTAGCTTTAAGCTTTAACATGTTCAGGTATCCTAAACTCCCCTTGCTCCGGCGGGAACTGTTACACAGGTCCTGCAGATGACATAGATCCAGATCAAGATTACTCTACTTTTGATTACCTTCCACTTTCATTATTTCTACTTCAGACCTTTTTTGAGCACTTGTCAGAGCCAACCAATGCATCAGAATTTTAGGGGAAAAAAGATCCTTGAGGAATTAAAATTTGGTGTGCCGCAGATCCTCATACTAGATACCTCTATAACTTTGAGGTGTATACTGGAAAGTCAGGCATTGGACAAGAAGATGAAAGATGAACTAATTGCAATGAACCAAGGGAGATTGCTTTTCGCTTGAACATTTATCAGCAAAATTGACAAGAGTGAAACAGACATTTTATATTGACACTTTTTTTTTTCTTCACTTGTTTAATTTTTCGCATCCAACATACATGACACTCACAAAAAACATGTGCACAGAAGAGAACCTCTTCCATTTATCTGTAAACTGGAGTTTGAATCACACAAATAAATTTAAAATTGTATTTGTTATTAATTTTATTGCGCAAGCAAGTCTAATTTTTGTGGAGTTATTCCCCTTGCGCTGGGAATTTAGTTGTGAGTTTATCTAATCAGCTGGGATTGAATGGGTTAATGGCAAAAAGGAAACTACTATCAGTCCTGACCCAAAGCTGGAAAAGGGGTATTGTACCCCAGGGGCATGGAAAGACGCAGTACTTGTACCAGTACCAAAGAAAGGAAAAGACAAAACAGATCCAAATGGATACAGGCCTATCAGCCTACTGAGCTGTGTCTGCAAACTGATGGAATGTATGATAAACACCAGACTGATGTGGCATCTGGAAGAAAAACACATACTAATTCCACAGCAAGCAGGCTTTAGACAGCACAGATCCACTGAGGATCAGGTCATCCTCATAGCCCAGGAAATAGAAGATGCCTACCAGGAGCAAAAACATACAGTAGCGGTTTGGGTGGACCTGGAAAAGGCATTTGACAAAGTCTGGAAAGAGGGACTTAGAGTCAAGCTAAGAAGAAGTGACCCATGCATACACTAACGGTTCTGTAACAAACACAACACAGAACGGAGGGGCAGGAGCATTTCTAAACCTACCAAATGGCAGAAAAATAACACTGTCATTCGCTACTGGAAAATACACAAGCAATTTCAGAGCGGAGGCAGAGGCACTGAGGGCGGCAGTGGAAAAAATGGTAAAAGGTAAAAGGAATGAAAGCCATATAGTCCTGCTTACAGATGCTCTGGCCGTAGTCACAGCACTAAAAAGCCAGAAAAATACTGAACTTAATGACTTAAGAGCAGTACTCTGTCAACTATGCCAGCAGTCCACACCAAAAAGGGTAGTGGTACAGTGGGTTCCATCCCACTGCAACATCCAAGGCAACGAGGAGGCAGACAGACTAGCAAAAGAAGGCGCAAGACTACCACAACCAGATACTAGTATGACATACGAAGAGTCAAAACGGCTTATTAGAGCTAGATACATGACCAAATGGGAAACCGAACATACTGGCTACATAAAAAACGATGCCTATTACCAGTTGAACAGAAGAGAGCAGGTCGTGGTCTTCAGACTTCGCACTGGCCACAATAGACTGAGGTACCACCTATTCAACAAATTGAAGATAGGTGGCACTGACCGGGAAAATGACCGCTGAGCATTTGCTGCAAAACTGCCCGACATACGAGGATCAGAGAGAGCACATGTGGCCATCACCAGTGGCAACACTAGACAAGCTCTATGGCAGTGTCGACAGCCCCAGGATGACTGCCGCTTTTTTCGAAAAAATAATGGTTGCTGTCTGACTGCGTACGATGAAGAAGAATGGGTTAATGAACCTTTGCATTTTCTGAAGGCTAGTGCACATTGGGTGCCAAGACAGCTTTCTACTTTTGACGGGCAGAGAAGAGTTCACGCCAGCACTGAATTGAAGGAACGTGACAGTGAAGGGAATGACCAAATCTGGGCGCATCATTATACTCCTGAATGGAAATGAGCATCCAAGTAGTGGAAGCATACGCAATCACCAACACCCAAAACAATTTGAAACATTCTGTCTGCAGGTAAAGTGATGGTCAGTGTTTTCTGGGACAAACTTGGCATTTTTCATGTTCTACTATGTGGTGCCTTGATCAACAATACATACGCATCTGCAGGAAAAACTGCCCGGTTTGATCACAAAGTCAAGCGATTTTCACCGGTTTGGACCCCTAAAAGAATTCCTGCATTACAACACTGACGACGAACTCGAACAGGCCGTCCTGGATTGGTTCAGACATACTGACAATGACAAATCTTTCTTCGCTGAAGCTTTTCAAGCATTACTTAAATGCTGGGATAAACATTGCAGGAGATTATATTGAATAATAAATGTCATTTTGACTAATGGAGAAAAACAAACAAAGTCCTGACGTGACTTGACGGTGCTTACAGAACAAGGTCAATGTACGTAATGAACAAACATTCAAAATTCAAACCATAAGATTCCTTGTCCAATATTCTCTCAAAGAATGTACACATATGGACCTCTGATTTAGTTGTCTATGTGGTTCTGGTATTTGATTAGAACATGTCACAATCCTCCAAAATGCCTTGGCACCACAGAACAAATACTTGACAGTGGCAGGGTTCAAATAACACAATTTGTTGTCATGACATGACAACCATTAAAGTACATACCTGACTCTAGCATAACAAAGTTTTTGATGTCATCAGAGTTTTCTGAGTTGGCAGTAAAGATGACTGGATTCTCCATCTGCCCATTGAGGAAAAGTCTGTATGCAGGAAACTTGTCTTTGGTGATGCCAAACTTATCAGCCAAGTCTAGGTTGTCCTTTTCACCATAATCTTCAACCAGGGATAAATGTGTTGACATCAGTCAAGATTAGATTTGACAGTGAAACATCAAGTTTAATTTTAGAGTCAAGTTTATATTTGACAGGGATGTGTAAGTAATTTAGGAAATGGTATGAAGATCACTTTTGTGGGCAACAACCAATCAGATGGGACGCACTTCTGAAAACATCAAACAAACAATATTGATGGGACGCACTTCTGAAAACATCAAACAATATTGATGGGACACACTTCTGACAACATCAAACAATATTGATGGGACGCACTTCTGACAACATCAAACAATATTGATGGGACGCACTTCTGACAACATCAAACAATATTGATGGGACGCACTTCTGACAACATCAAACAATATTGATGGTGCGCACTTCTGACAGCATCAAACAAACAATATTGATGGTGTGCACTTCTGACAACATCAAACAAACAATATTGTTGGGACAAACTTTTGAAAACATCAAACAAACAAAATTGATGGGACGCACTTCTGACAACATCAAACAATATTGATGGGACACACTTCTGACATCAAACAAACAATATTGATGGGACGCACTTCTGACAACATCAAACAAACAATATTGATAGAATCTGATGAATTAAATATGTAAATGAAATGACAGAAGAAACACATAAACAGACAATCCTGCCAGTAACTAGCATTGAAACAAATCCTTAGAAACAATTCCAGAAAAAACTGGAAAGGCGACAGAGACATCTTGTTGCAGTGGTTTTAGTAACAATCGAGCGACTGAGACACCGCTCTCTCTCTCACCCTGATAAAAACCACACTGCTCTCTCTCTCACCCCGATAAAACCCACACTGCTCTCTCTCTCACCCCGATAAAACCCACACTGCTCTCTCACCCTGATAAAACCCACACTGCTCTCTCTCTCACCCTGATAAAACCCACACTGCTCTCTCACCCTGATAAAACCCACACTGCTCTCTCTCTCACCCTGATAAAACCCACACTGCTCTCTCACCCTGATAAAACCCACACTGCTCTCTCTCTCTCACCCTGATAAAACCCACACTGCTCTCTCTCTCACCCTGATAAAACCCACACTGCTCTCTCACCCTGATAAAACCCACACTGCTCTCTCTCACCCTGATAAAACCCACACTGCTCTCTCTCTCTCTCACCCTGATAAAACCCACACTGATAAAACCCACACTGCTCTCTCTCTCTCTCACCCTGATAAAACCCACACTGATAAAACCCACACTGCTCTCTCTCTCACCCTGATAAAACCCACACTGCTCTCTCTCTCTCTCACCCTGATAAAACCCACACTGATAAAACCCACACTGCTCTCTCTCTCACCCCGATAAAACCCACACTGCTCTCTCTCTCTCCCTGATAAAACCCACACTGCTCTCTCTCTCTCTCCCTGATAAAACCCACACTGCTCTCTCACCCTGATAAAACCCACACTGCTCTCTCACCCTGATAAAACCCACACTGCTCTCTCACCCTGATAAAACCCACACTGCTCTCTCACCCTGATAAAACCCACACTGATAAAACCCACACTGCTCTCTCTCTCACCCTGATAAAACCCACACTGATAAAACCCACACTGCTCTCTCTCTCACCCTGATAAAACCCACACTGCTCTCTCTCTCACCCTGATAAAACCCACACTGATAAAACCCACACTGCTCTCTCTCACCCTGATAAAACCCACACTGCTCTCTCTCTCACCCTGATAAAACCCACACTGATAAAACCCACACTGCTCTCTCTCTCACACTGATAAAACCCACACTGCTCTCTCACCCTGATAAAACCCACACTGCTCTCTCTCTCACCCTGATAAAACCCACACTGATAAAACCCACACTGCTCTCTCTCTCACCCTGATAAAACCCACACTGCTCTCTCACCCTGATAAAACCCACACTGCTCTCTCTCTCTCTCACCCTGATAAAACCCACACTGCTCTCTCTCTCACCCTGATAAAACCCACACTGCTCTCTCTCTCTCACCCTGATAAAACCCACACTGCTCTCTCACCCTGATAAAACCCACACTGCTCTCTCTCTCACCCTGATAAAACCCACACTGCTCTCTCTCTCACCCTGATAAAACCCACACTGCTCTCTCTCTCTCACCCTGATAAAACCCACACTGCTCTCTCACCCTGATAAAACCCACACTGCTCTCTCACCCTGATAAAACCCACACTGCTCTCTCACCCTGATAAAACCCACACTGCTCTCTCTCTCACCCTGATAAAACCCACACTGCTCTCTCACCCTGATAAAACCCACACTGCTCTCTCACCCTGATAAAACCCACACTGCTCTCTCACCCTGATAAAACCCACACTGCTCTCTCTCTCTCTCACCCTGATAAAACCCACACTGCTCTCTCTCTCACCCTGATAAAACCCACACTGCTCTCTCTCTCACCCTGATAAAACCCACACTGCTCTCTCACCCTGATAAAACCCACACTGCTCTCTCACCCTGATAAAACCCACACTGCTCTCTCACCCTGATAAAACCCACACTGCTCTCTCACCCTGATAAAACCCACACTGCTCTCTCACCCTGATAAAACCCACACTGCTCTCTCTCTCTCTCACCCTGATAAAACCCACACTGCTCTCTCTCTCACCCTGATAAAACCCACACTGCTCTCTCACCCTGATAAAACCCACACTGCTCTCTCACCCTGATAAAACCCACACTGCTCTCTCACCCTGATAAAACCCACACTGCTCTCTCTCTCACCCTGATAAAACCCACACTGCTCTCTCACCCTGATAAAACCCACACTGCTCTCTCACCCTGATAAAACCCACACTGCTCTCTCTCTCTCACCCTGATAAAACCCACACTGCTCTCTCACCCTGATAAAACCCACACTGCTCTCTCACCCTGATAAAACCCACACTGCTCTCTCACCCTGATAAAACCCACACTGCTCTCTCTCTCTCACCCTGATAAAAACCCACACTGCTCTCTCACCCTGATAAAACCCACACTGCTCTCTCTCTCTCTCACCCTGATAAAACCCACACTGATAAAACCCACACTGCTCTCTCACCCTGATAAAACCCACACTGCTCTCTCACCCTGATAAAACCCACACTGCTCTCTCTCACCCTGATAAAACCCACACTGCTCTCTCACCCTGATAAAACCCACACTGCTCTCTCTCTCACCCTGATAAAACCCACACTGCTCTCTCACCCTGATAAAACCCACACTGCTCTCTCTCTCACCCTGATAAAACCCACACTGCTCTCTCACCCTGATAAAACCCACACTGCTCTCTCTCTCACCCTGATAAAACCCACACTGCTCTCTCACCCTGATAAAACCCACACTGCTCTCTCACCCTGATAAAACCCACACTGCTCTCTCACCCTGATAAAACCCACACTGCTCTCTCACCCTGATAAAACCCACACTGCTCTCTCACCCTGATAAAACCCACACTGCTCTCTGTCATCATGCTCTCTCTCTCACCCTGATAAAACCCACACTGCTCTCTCACCCTGATAAAACCCACACTGCTCTCTGTCATCATGCTCTCTCTCTCACCCTGATAAAACCCACACTGCTCTCTGTCATCATGCTCTCTCTCTCACCCTGATAAAACCCACACTGCTCTCTGTCATCATGCTCTCTCTCTCACCCTGATAAAACCCACTCTGCTCTTTACCCTGATAAAACCCACTCTGCTCTCTACCCTGATAAAACCCACACTGCTCTCTACCCTGATAAAACCCACTCTGCTCTTTACCCTGATAAAACCCACTCTGCTCTCTACCCTGATAAAACCCACACTGCTCTCTACCCTGATAAAACCCACTCTGCTCTTTACCCTGATAAAACCCACTCTGCTCTTTACCCTGATAAAACCCACTCTGCTCTCTACCCTTATAAAACCCACTCTGCTCTTTACCCTGATAAAACCCACTCTGCTCTTTACCCTGATAAAACCCACACTGCTCTCTCTCCCTGATGAAACCCATTCTGCTCTCTACCCTGATAAAACCCACTCTGCTCTTTACCCTGATAAAACCCACTCTGCTCTTTACCCTGATAAAACCCACTCTGCTCTTTACCCTGATAAAACCCACTCTGCTCTCTACCCTGATAAAACCCACACTGCTCTCTCTCCCTGATAAAACACACTCTGCTCTTTACCCTGATAAAACCCACTCTGCTCTTTACCCTGATAAAACCCACTCTGCTCTTTACCCTGATAAAACCCACTCTGCTCTCTACCCTGATAAAACCCACACTGCACTCTCTCCCTGATAAAACCCACACTGCTCTCTACCCTGATAAAACCCACTCTGCTCTTTACCCTGATAAAACCCACTCTGCTCTCTACCCTGATAAAACCCACACTGCTCTCTACCCTGATAAAACCCACTCTGCTCTTTACCCTGATAAAACCCACTCTGCTCTCTACCCTGATAAAACCCACTCTGCTCTTTACCCTGATAAAACCCACTCTGCTCTTTACCCTGATAAAACCCACTCTGCTCTTTACCCTGATAAAACACACTCTGCTCTCTACCCTGATAAAACCCACACTGCTCTCTCTCCCTGATGAAACCCATTCTGCTCTCTACCCTGATAAAACCCACTCTGCTCTTTACCCTGATAAAACCCACTCTGCTCTTTACCCTGATAAAACCCACTCTGCTCTTTACCCTGATAAAACCCACTCTGCTCTCTACCCTGATAAAACCCACACTGCTCTCTCTCCCTGATAAAACCCACTCTGCTCTTTACCCTGATAAAACCCACTCTGCTCTTTACCCTGATAAAACCCACTCTGCTCTTTACCCTGATAAAACCCACTCTGCTCTCTACCCTGATAAAACCCACTCTGCTCTTTACCCTGATAAAACCCACTCTGCTCTCTACCCTGATAAAACCCACACTGCTCTCTCTCCCTGATAAAACCCACTCTGCTCTTTACCCTGATAAAACCCACTCTGCTCTTTACCCTGATAAAACCCACTCTGCTCTTTACCCTGATAAAACCCACTCTGCTCTCTACCCTGATAAAACCCACTCTGCTCTTTACCCTGATAAAACCCACTCTGCTCTCTACCCTGATAAAACCCACACTGCACTCTCTCCCTGATAAAACCCACACTGCTCTCTCACCCTGATAAAACCCATTCAATGTATGGCATGAGGACAAGATTCTTACAAGTGTCGCCAACAATAGCAGATTCACTGTATGGAGCAATGGAATCACGCCAGTATTTATATAAGATTGGCAGTGGGCTGCCAAGAGCAGAGTTACTCTACAAACAATAATAAAAACATAATATACTGACCTGCCACCTGGACTTCTGCTACAATAAGGTCAGGCTGTTGTAGGCTGGCCTTGGCAACTTCCTTGAAGACATCCTGCTTCTTGCCGTAGGGGTATGTCTCATCGAACTTGACCAGGACAGCCTTGTGCTTGGAGATGACCTGTAAGAGAGTTTTACTTACGATAAGGTCAGGGTCACCAACAATATTACACAGCGTTATAATGAATCAACATCACTGATGCCCAGGCAGACCAACAGGTCTCTTTTATTGTACACTCCTGCCCCAGCCATCCTCTCCCTGCAGCCTGCGGGGTCCTCAGATGCAACCATCATTTAACAGGACTGTGTGGTAGAAGCCAGGACGTCAGTGCCATGAACCCCAGCATGAACAGAACATGTCAACTCTTGACCTAGCCACCCCTTCTGTATGTCACAAAGGGAGGACTGGAAGTCAGACATGATGAGAGCAGCACCCTAGTTCTCAGTCTCACCTTAGAGCCGAGGTTTCTACTTCTGTTCTGTGACCCACCTTGAACCTGAGGTTACTACTTCTGTTCTGTGACCAACCTTAGAGCTGAGGTTACTACTTCTGTTCTGTGACCCACCTTGGAGCTGAGGTTGCTACTTCTGTTCTGTGACCCACCTTAGAGCTGAGGTTACTACTTCTGTTCTGTGACCCACCTTGGAGCTGAGGTTACTACTTCTGTTCTGAATATACGCCAGTTGCATTCCAGACAGACTCATAGGCGTCCCTCACAAGAAATGATGAAGGGTATAGATAATGATGGTACTTGTGGCTCAATGGTTGCACACACTCCTGCTCTGTCCTCTCAGCTTGGACCTGAATATTATGTCAAAACTTTGTAATCTGTGCATCACTTGCAGCATCAGCATCCAACAAGCTGTCGCTGAACAGCTTCAAAATGTCCCCTCTACACATTTCCCCTCACCTCAGCACAACCTAGAGCTACATGAGATCCTGAAAGCTGGATATCTTCATTCTGCTATACAACTCATGCTATAACCAGCCCTTTTGAAGCAAAAATTGCTGAGCCAGAAAAGATTGTGACACTCAGAGATGTCTTAGATAGTCACAGAGCTGAAGCCACAGCTTCAATCTCCTTTCTCATTCTCAAGATGTTGGCATGTCTGATCTCATTCTCAAGGTTGTTGACATGTCCGATCTAATTCTAAAGGTTGTTGACATGTCTGCCCATATCATGTCCTAGTTTCTCTTACATCTTCATATCATGTCCTAGTTTCTCTTACATCTTCATATCATGTCCTAGTTTCTCTTACATCTTCATATCAAGGTCCCAGTTTCTCCAGCATCCTCATATCATGTCCTAGTTTCTCTTACATCTTCATATCATGTCCTAGTTTCTCTTACATCTTCATATCATGTCCTAGTTTCTCTTACATCTTCATATCATGTCCTAGTTTCTCTTACATCTTCATATCAAGGTCCCAGTTTCTCCAGCATCCTCATATCATGTCCTAGTTTCTCTTACATCTTCATATCATGTCCTAGTTTCTCTTACATCATCATATCATGTCCTAGTTTCTCTTACATCTTCATATCAAGGTCCCAGTTTCTCTTACATCTTCATATCATGTCCTAGTTTCTCTTACATCTTCATATCAAGGTCCTAGTTTCTCTTACATCTTCATATCATTTCCTAGTTTCTCTTACATCTTCATATCAAGGTCCCAGTTTCTCCAGCACTATCATATCATGTCCCAGTTTCTCTTACATCCTTATATTATGTCCCAGTTTCTTTTACATCCTCATATCATGTCCTAGTTTCTCTTACATCTTCATATCAAGGTCCCAGTTTCTCCAGCATCCTCATATCATGTCCTAGTTTCTCTTACATCCTCATATCATGTCCAAGTTTCTCTTACATCTTCATATCATGTCCTAGTTTCTCTTACATCTTCAAATCAAGGTCACAGTTTCTCCAGCACCCTCATATAATGTCCCAGTTTCTCCAGCACCCTCATATCATGGTCCCAGTTTCTCTTACATATTCATATCATGTCCTAGTTTCTCTTACATCATCATATCATGTCCCAGTTTCTCTTACATCATCATATCATGTTCCAGTTTCTCTTACATCTTCATGTCATGTCCTCGTTTCTCTTACATCTTCATATCATGTCCTAGTTTCTCTTACATCTTCATATCAAGGTCCCAGTTTCTCTTACATCCTCATATCATGTCCTAGTTTCTCTTACATCCTCATATCATGTCCCAGTTTCTCTTACATCTTCATATCATCTCCTAGTTTCTCTTACATCTTCATATCATGTCCTAGTTTCTCTTACATCTTCATATCAAGGTCCCAGTTTCTCCAGCACTATCATATCATGTCCCAGTTTCTCTTACATCCTTATATTATGTCCCAGTTTCTTTTACATCCTCATATCATGTCCTAGTTTCTCTTACATCTTCATATCAAGGTCCCAGTTTCTCCAGCATCCTCATATCATGTTCTAGTTTCTCTTACATCCTCATATCATGTCCAAGTTTCTCTTACATCTTCATATCATGTCCTAGTTTCTCTTACATCTTCAAATCAAGGTCACAGTTTCTCCAGCACCCTCATATAATGTCCCAGTTTCTCCAGCACCCTCATATCATGGTCCCAGTTTCTCTTACATATTCATATCATGTCCTAGTTTCTCTTACATCATCATATCATGTCCCAGTTTCTCTTACATCATCATATCATGTTCCAGTTTCTCTTACATCTTCATGTCATGTCCTCGTTTCTCTTACATCTTCATATCATGTCCTAGTTTCTCTTACATCTTCATATCAAGGTCCCAGTTTCTCTTACATCCTCATATCATGTCCTAGTTTCTCTTACATCCTCATATCATGTCCCAGTTTCTCTTACATCTTCATATCATCTCCTAGTTTCTCTTACATCTTCATATCATGTCCTAGTTTCTCTTACATCTTCATATCATGTCCTAGTTTCTCTAACATCTTCATATCATGTCCTAGTTTCCCTTTCATCTTCATATCAAGGTCCCAGTTTCTCCAGCATCCTCATATCATGTCCTATTTCTCTTACATCTTCATATCAAGGTCCTAGTTTCTCTTACATCTTCATATCATGTCCTAGTTTCTCCTACATCTTCATATCAAGGTCCCAGTTTCTCCAGCATCCTCATATCATGTCCTACTTTCTCTTACATCTTCATATCATGTCCTAGTTTCTCTTACATCTTCATATCATGTCCTAGTTTCTCTTACATCTTCATATCAAGGTCTCAGTTTCTCTAGCATCCTCATATCATGCCCTAGTTTCTCTTACATCCTCATATCATGTCCCAGTTTCTCCTACATCCTTATATCATGTCCCAGTTTCTCTTACATCTTCATATCAAGGTCCCAGTTTCTCTTACATCCTTCGATCAAAGTCCTAGTTTCTCTTACAAAGCACAACGTTGTCTGTTACGCTGTTCATATCTCCATACAAATTTTGTCCCATATCTGTCTCTTGAGGCCAGTATTGTTCTCTGTTTTCCTGCGTGAGCATGCAGTTCTGTTGGATGTGTTCCACGGTCATGGTATGCTCCCCACATGGGCACCTGTCATCTGTCCCAATCCTCATTTTGTTGTAAAGATGACCCTTGAGTCTGTTATGCCCAGTTCTCAGTCTGAAGATGATGACTTGCTCTTCACTAATTAAGTTACAGTAGCTGTCTTCTTTTCGGAAGTCGGGGTGTTGATCAGCCCATTTCTCCCCGAAGTTGGCTTTAATTATGGTCTTGACCTTATTATATGTAATGCTCAGGTCTGTTTGTGGGGATGCTCCTCCACACTTTGCTAGTTTGTCTGCAGCTTCATTGCCTTCAATATTGCAGTAGGATGGGATCCACTGTATGACCAACCTTGGGTGTTCTGCTGAGAGCTGTGTCAGGAAGAACATACATTGCTCGAGATCTTCATCTTTGTGTTGTTTTAGCACTGCTAATTCTGATAAGGCATCAGAAATGCAATGTTTTCTTGGTGGATATCTTCATCTTTGTGTTGTTTTAGCGCTGCTAATTCTGATAAGGCATCAGGAATGCAATGTTTTCTTGGTGGATATCTTCATCTTTGTGTTGTTTTAGCGCTGCTAATTCTGATAAGGCATCAGAAATGCAATGTTTTCTTGGTGGATATCTTCATCTTTGTGTTGTTTTTAGCGCTGCTAACTATGATAAGGCACCAGGAATGCAATGTTTTCTTGGTGGATATCTTGGATTAAATGCTCAGCTCATCTACAAGGAAGTTATTAGAGAATCTTACCGTTGTTAATACTCAAGTTTTTTCTTCTCCATTCCTTAGTCTGTAATAGACCCCTCCACCTCCATTTGATATGGCTTTGTTAGGTGAGCCATCTGTATATACATGTATCCACGTTTCAGGCAGGCATACTGTCTAAAGATTTCTGTTTGCAAATGTCCACAATGAGTAGGTTATTCACTTGGACGCCCTGAAAAGGGCGTTAAGTGGCGGGTTGCAGTAGCTTTCCTCACAACACGAGGGCGCTGATGAAGGTGGACCGGGGTCCTCCCGGCGGTTGTGCTATGCTTGGCTTCATCTGCGTGTTGCTCACTACTACGGGGATCACAACGATCCCTCACCTCAGCCAGGCTGCCATGAAAACAGCCCATTTCCAGGGAGGGCTACTAGGAAGCCGAGGTGAGGGACTTGGCCAGTATGTTTTGCCTGACCCTGACTTACATATCTGATCAGTACATTTTGACTGACCAGACGTTAGTCTTCCTCCCCTCTGTCCTAAGATATTCATCTGTAATAAATTGCCTTTCTAAATCTGTCTCGTTCCCTTTTATCCCTATTCCTTCTATGGTTTCTACCATCTCCCCACTGATTGGCGTATGTGTGATCGTTTGTGTTTGAAGCCATTTCTCGTTACGAAAATGTTACATGTTTGCCAAATGACGAACAGAGCATACTAGTATTTTAAATAACTGATAGGGATCAAGATGCTGAGCAGCGCATGAGCTGCAGTGGTCAGCGACCCATAGCTGACTGCTAGTGTCAGGGCCAGCGAACCATAGCTGCCAAGACCCTTCTACACCTCCACGCGGTGATCCTGGATAACAGGCTGCAGCAGGACAGACTGGCTAAGGAGAAGGGATCGAAGAGGGAATACTAACCCAGTACTAAAAAAATGCTTGCTGAAGTCGGATGTGTTGGACCGAAAGGTGCAAATATCGCAGCCAAGATGTAAACTACGACACAACTCATTCTGTTCTCTGGACTACATTCTGCTACTTAAGCCCTTTCAGGGTTTGGTAGTGGGAGATTGAGAACGAACGAAGAAGAAATAACATATTCCCACACAAAGTTGTTTTTTTAAATTGTCATGCAAATGTCTATTGTTGATTTGTTTGAACAAAAATTTGGGCAAACTGTCTGTAACTCTGTAATTACAAATAGTGTTAGAGGAAGTTGTTTGGTTTCTAAGAGGGAGCCCCGGAAAAGGAGATAGCGGAAATGGTTTCTGGGAGAGCACATTGGATAATAAGAGTTGAAGGTTGTTTTTTAATATTTTGATGCAGATAAACTCTGCATTGCCCAACGAACGAGGAAGTGAAAAATAAGATCTTCCTTCATAACCAAAACTGCAATTTAGAGATCAGACGTGGAACTTCTTTCTCTGACATCATAGATGTCGTGTTGTTGCGAAAAGACAGATGGGCTGGCCATGTGGTGCACGTGCTGGATAACAGATGGATATGTAGAGTGACGTCAGGGTGACCCTACAATTTCTGACTCCTCACAGGCAACCGATGTTGAGGTGACTTGAAGAAGGCCCTGAGTTCAACATGGTACACTAAGACAAAAGAGTGAAATGAGTTTGCTCAATATTTGACTACCTGGCATCAGACACATGTGCCTGATTGAATACCAGGATTGAGAAATTAGTTACCTCCAGGGTGATAGCTCTGTTAGTTTTGTCATCTTACCTCCAGGGTGATGCTCTGGTAGTTTGTCATCCTACCTACAGGGTGATGCTCTGGTAGTTTGTCATCCTACCTCCAGTGTGATGCTCTGTTAGTCATCCTACCTCCAGTGTGATGCTCTGTTAGTCATCCTACCTCCAGTGTGATGCTCTGTTAGTCATCCTACCTCCAGTGTGATGCTCTGTTAGTCATCCTACCTCCAGTGTGATGCTCTGTTAGTCATCTTACCTCCAGGGTGATGCTCTGTTAGTCATCCTACCTCCAGGGTGATGCTCTGTTAGTCATCTTACCTCCAGGGTGATGCTCTGTTAGTCATCCTACCTCCAGGGTGATGCTCTGTTAGTCATCTTACCTCCAGGGTGATGCTCTGTTAGTCATCCTACCTCTATGGTGATGGCTCTAGTAGTTAGTCATCCTACCTCTACAAAAGATCCATCTTACCATTTGGTTTTGGTTTCTGCTGTGGTCACCTGACCAACTATCCTCTCTATCTGTGCCCCCCATATCTTGATATCTAGTGTTCATCTGCAGTGGCTGTCTTGTTTCTGCAGGCAGACTACTCACAATCACATGTAGGTTTTGACTTGAGTTGAGCCAGTGCATATCTCATCATGAGGGAATCCTTGGTGCAACAACGGACCAGTCACTCCATTGTGGCTTGATTCAACATTTCAGTGACCCGGGTAGTGAGGATGCCCAGACCATATTTGACAAGGCAAGGCCAACTCAAATAGATTGTACAAGATGAAAAGCAGCTGTTGTCTTGAGTGCTGCCAGCCTTTGCTTGCATCACATGGTATGGTTTGATCGACATGACATTTATTGCTATCCATCAAAGTTGTATGCTTGAGCTGTTAGCCGTCTTTGACTTTTGTATGATGGGTTTTTCAAGGAGGACCTCCGTGTAAAATGTTGAAGTTAAGTGCAAATTTCGGAGTCACCGTTTGTGCAAGCTACGATGAGTATGCGACTATGCTCTTAAAGTATCTCGACTGGCAATGAGGTCGCCGCTGGCAGAGAACGTGACGAATGTAAGACTGCACCAGAACCAACAAGAAAAGATGGTTATGTTTCCACTTACCTTATAAAAGACACCAGCATTAAGGGGGACAGAACCCAGCACAATATCAGAAGAGACGTGATGAAAGACTGTGCCCAGAACAAGAAACAACAACACGAAGACAGCCATGTTTCCAGGAGCAGACGTCTTCTAGAACAAGCCGGCGACGTTGACCAATCACCGACGATTTTGTGTCAAACGGAAGTGGGGATACTAACGGCCACGACATATAAAACTAGCTTGCTGATTGGTCAGCTCTACTCTTGTTATGTCATCATGGTGAGCCTTGCCGACCAGCCTAGAGGTAATCCCGGCTGTTGGGGATGGAGTGTTGTCTTAAACTTAACGTCTTTCTACTGGTTTAGAAGACTCTGCAGTCTGTATGCAATCAGTTTAATTTATATTACCTTGCTATAAAAGCTATGCGCATCCAATCTATTTTAAAATGCATTAATTGCCCCTGCCTCCTCTAATTCCTGTAGCAATCTGCAATGCATTCCACAACTCTCTGTCTAAAAAAATAGTTCCTAATAATACTAATATCTAATCTGGACCTTTCTTTGGTTAATTTGTAGCTCTGCCCTCTTGTTCTTGTGGGTGGTTGTATTTTGAAGAAAAAAACTTGTTATAGTCTAATTTATCCATTCCTCTGATCATCTTATAAACCTGTATTAAGTCACCTCAAATTTTTCTCTTTTCTAGACAATGTAGGCCGGTTTTTCTGAGTCTTTCCTCATAACTTTAATTCTGGAATCCCACTATCAGCTTTGTCGCTCTTTTTTGTATCCTTTCCAGCATGTTTATATCACCTCTATGATAAGGACTCCACACCTGTACACAGTACTCCAATCTAGGTCTAACTAAAGCTTTATACAGTTTGACTATCACTTCCTTGCTCCTATGTTTAATATTTCGTTTTATCATACCTAACATTGCATTTGCCTTTTTCACTGCTATCTGGACTTGCTCACTCACCTTACCTGTATGATCTATTTAAACCCATATGTCCTTTTCTATCTTTCTAATATTGTTCTCGCCCATTCTGTAATTATGTTCCATATTGGATCTACATATGTGGATGACTACATTTATCTACATTAAACTCCATTTGCCAGCTTACAGACCATTCTAGAATTTTTATCTAAATCCGACCTCAATATATCCACTTCTGCTTTAGGTGAGACACTACTGCAAAGTACTGATTGATTAGCTGCCTCCCTATTCTCACTTATTATTTTTCCTGTGCTGTCTATGGGAGGGCCTACTTTGTCTTTCATTCTTTGTTTATTTCTAACATTAAAAAAGAAGCTTTTACTATCAGTCTTGATGATCTGTTGTTTTTTTTTTGCAGTCCATTTTTCCTGTTTTATTCACTTTCTCGGCTATGTTAATCGTTGTCCATATATTTTGAATATGTTGCTTTTGATTTACATGCCTCCATATCTTTTCTCCATGCTTCATTTTTAGCTCTTCTACATTTAACTACAAATCTAGTTATCCACTCTGTGAGTGAGGTTGACAAAAGGCGCAGTTTCTTCCTCACTTTAATCCAAATTACAGCGCAAGTCACCCATTTCAGCAAGAGATACGACTGTCCACACGGCTAAACAAAGAGAGCGGTCTTCATCACTTGTGATGGACAACTATGACTAGTTATCCACTTATGCTCTGCTCTGAGGCGTCGTGGGGAGCCTTAGTTTTCAGGGCCAGTCGCGTTGCTGAAGTAATCTGATTGCGAAAACCCGAACGTCATGCGCTATAGGCCCACAGGGATAGTTGGTAAAGTTGCATTCTTATTAGGTCGTTAAACAATTTTATTCTCTATTCGTCAATATATTCAGTGCAGGGTCTCACTTCAACTATTCTTCTCACATCTTCGCTGCGCATTCTGTCTCTCCTAGTTACGTTGATTGTTTTCCGGAGGCATCTCATTTCACATGTGATCTCTCTCTCTCTTCCTTGACCTTTTTTTTAAAGTTCACGTTTGGCTCAGGTAACAAAGAGTTGGCATGAATATAATGTTGATCAGCATTCTTTTTGTGGATATGTTTATGTAAAAGTGTTTCAATACTTGTGACAGCAGGTATGCAATTGCATTTACTTTTTGGCACCTGATCTCAATCTCTCTATCTAAACCTCCATCCTGTGGGAAAACACTGGCCAAGTACCTGATCTCAATCTCTCTATCTAAACCTCCATCCTGTGGGAAAACACTGGCCAAGTACCTGATCTCAATCTCTCTATCTAAACCTCCATCCTGTGGGAAAACACTGGCCAAGTACCTGATCTCAATCTCTCTATCTAAACCTCCATCCTGTGGGAAAACACTGGCCAAGTACCTGATCTCAATCTCTCTATCTAAACCTCCATCCTGTGGGAAAACACTGGCCAAGTACCTGATCTCAATCTCTCTATCTAAACCTCCATCCTGTGGGAAAACACTGCCCAAGTACTTGAACTCCTGCACTTGTTTGATCTTGGTCATGTTTACCATAATGTTCATGTTTTCAGACGATCTGCCTAGTTTCTGTTTTGGATGTGTTAATTCTCATACTATATCTTTCACATACAGAGTTGAGCAGTCAGATGTTGCTGCAGATCATCTTCACTCTCGTAAAATAGACATTGATCATCTGCAAACATGAGTTCATTTAACCGATCAGCCTGTGTCCTTTCTTCCTCTGCATTTATTGACAGATGCTCCAATTGGGCCTCCAGCGTTATTCTGTCCATAAATGTGTTGATGAGTAGTGGCGACAAGACACACCCTAGTCTCAACCTGGTTGTTATCTCCCTTGTTTCGGTCCGACCATCTGTTGTTCTTACATATCTTTGACGCCCTTGGTACAGGGCACTAATATTCTCTAATAGCTTCCCCTGTACTCCGTGGCCGTCTAGGATGGCCCATAGTTTATTTCTGTCTACTCTATCGAATGGATCCAGTGTTAGAGACGTGATTATACAAGTCCACGGCTTGTTTATCAGGTGGGGGTACTTGCGTCTTAATTCACCCCAAACAGAGTTCCATGGGTTCCCATCGTTCATTATGAAACATTTCATTTTGGGTTAAGAAAAGGACTGGTTGATATAATTTTATTAAATAAGTAAAGACACACATGACACATTCAAAGACTCACCTGACACATTCAAAGACACACCTGACACATTCAAAGACACACCTGACACATTCAAAGACTCACAAGACACATTCAAAGACACACCTAACACATTCAAAGACACACAAGACACATTCAAAGATGCACATGACACATTCAAAGATACACATGACACATTCTTCTTCTTCTTCTTCTGCGTACACAGTCAGACAGTAACCATTATTTTCTCGAAAAAAGCGGCGGTCATCCTGAGACTCTCGCCACTACCATAGAGCTTGTCTTGCAGTTCCACTGGCAATGGCCACATCTGCTCTCTCTGATCCTCGTATGTCGGGCAGTTCTGCAGCAGATGTTCAGTGGTCATTTTACCAGTACCGCACGGGCATTCGTCGGTACACCCTATCTTCAATTTGTTGAAGAGGTGGTACCTCAGTCTGTTGTGGCCAGTGCGAAGTCTGAAGACAACGACCTGCTCTCTTCGGTTCAACTGGTAATAGGCATCGTTTTTGGTGTAACCAGTATGTTCGGTTTCCCATTTGGACATGTACCTGGCTTTGATAAGCCGTTTTGACTCTTCGTACGACATGACACATTCAAATACACACATGACACATTCAAATACACATTCAAAGATACACAAGACACATTCAAAGACACACCTGACACATTCAAAGACACACCTGACACATTCAAAGACACACCTCACACATTTAAAGACACACAAGACACATTCAAAGACACACATGACAAATTCAAAGACACACCTGACACATTCAAAGACACACCTGACACATTCAAAGACACACCTGACACATTCAAAGACACACATGACACATTCAAAGACACCTGACACATTCAAAAACACACATGACACATTCAAAAACACACCTGACACATTCAAAGACACACAAGACACATTCAAAGACACACATGACACATTCAAAGACACACCTGACACATTGAAAGACACACCTGACACATTCAAAGACACACAAGACACAGCAACAATGAACCAGACACAATGAAACAAGTCCAGAAAACAGGTCGCTAACAGAAACTGTATTGCCTTGATCTGAAGCTACTAATATCTACTACGCTAAAACAACTACAAACGGCATCTTAAACAGTTCAAAAATAGAGCACATTGTTCCTCTCAAACTTGTACAAGTTCAATATAAAAATTTGGCATCCAGTTGGGGACTGTCCACAGAAAAACCACCCATGGTTACTGCAGACAGATGGTTACTGCAGACAGAACACCACCCATGGTTACTGCAGACAGAACACCACCCATGGTTACTGCAGACAGATGGTTACTGCAGACAGCCACTTCCACCAAGTTTTGACCAATAGAACAGTCAAGAACAAGAGAATACTGACAGACTTTGGCGAAGAATGCTGTAAAGGTTTACTGAAGATCAGTCGTTAGGAGAAATGGAATGGTCAGTTATACTTTTATCTATGATAAAATTACTAGCTGAATCAGCACCTCAAACTGGCAGCACAGCAAGGTAACCAAGGTGGTGTGGGTTCAAATCCATGTTCTGGAAGGATTATGAAAGACAACATGAGGACGACCACTTGGAAGTCATGAACAAAGTGAACCGTATACTTTATGATTGTATAATATAATGAAAGGTATAACCAAGACATAATGAAAGGTATAACCAAGACATCATGAAAGTAAAATGTATTATATAAAGGTATCAATTTTAAAAAGTAAGATGGTCACGCATTAAAGGCTGTACTCTTGACTTGCTCCGGTGTTTGTGTCGTTTCCGATGTTTGGTAATTCCTGTTCGGATTATATTTCACAACTCCTTTACCAGGTGGTATCAGGGACTTTATTCCGTCAAATTGATGTGCTTTCGTATGTCCATGACGGAGTTCAACGTTCCAGTTAACTGCAGATCAGAATTCAGTAGAGGTTATTACAACTCAAGGACTTTTCTGCTTGGACTGTAGCTGACTTCCTCTTGCCCGTACCTTCCTCATACTCTCAGCACAGCGAGGGCCACGCTGACAAACAGGTGGATACAATCAGAAGCCTCGGCGACAGGACATGGAAAAACAGGGAGTTTGACACGGAAAGCCTGACACAAACATTGGTCTAACACACTCCTCGCGGCCCTCATCCCAAGGCAGCGGAGTAATCGGCTCCACCTGGGAAGTCTGCAGGGATTTCAGTCGACACCCAGCCTCAGCAGTTGGACATGGTAGTGGTCAATTGATGCAACAGGCCTTTGACGCCCACACGAACATTATTATTATTATAATCAAATAAAAGGTGCAACCAAGACAACATCAAAGTTAAATATATTACATGAAGGTATAATAAAATGGAAGATTTAACCGAGCAATAATGTGCACATTCTCATGGTTACAGAAACTCTGAACATCCTGATTATGAGAGGTAACGTAAATATCAATACGAGATTACTGAAACCATCTGTGGAGGTAAGCCAGACAGAAGTCTGTGACCAACAAACAGTCAAGCCAGACAGAAGTCTGTGACCAACAAACAGTCAAGCCAGACAGAAGTCTGTGACCAACAAACAGTCAAGCCAGACAGAAGTCTGTGACCAACAAACAGTCAAGCCAGACAGAAGTCTGTGACCAACAAATAGTCAAGCCAGACAGAAGTCTGTGACCAACAAACAGTCAAGCCAGACAGAAGTCTGTGACCAACAAACAGTCAAGCCAGACAGAAGTCTGTGACCAACAAACAGTCAAGCCAGACAGAAGTCTGTGACCAACAAACAGTCAAGCCAGACAGAAGTCTGTGACCAACAAACAGTCAAGCCAGACAGAAGTCTGTGACCAACAAACAGTCAAACCAGACAGAAGTCTGTGACCAACAAACAGTCAAGCCAGACAGAAGTCTGTGACCAACAAACAGTCAAGCCAGACAGAAGTCTGTGACCAACAAACAGTCAAGACAGACAGAAATATATAATTCTGGTAGAGGTCCTCAGCAACTAACTACAGCAGTCGGTTCAGGTTTCTCAACACCGTAGAACATGTCAGTTCAGGTTTCTCAACACTATGGAACATGTCGGTTCAGGTTTCTCAACACCATGGAACATGCTACAGTAACAAACACATGAAGATGATGGAAGATATGAGGTCTGAAAAGGTAGGCTGGCAGGGTAGGGTAGGGCAGGCTGGCAGGTCAGAGTAAGACAGGGCAACAGGGTATGGTAGGGCAGGGCGACTGGGTAGGGTAGGCTGGATAGGGCAGACAGGGTATGGTAGGGTAGACAGTATGGTAGGGTAGACAGGGTATGGTAGGGTAGACAGTATTGTAGGGTAGGCTGGATAGGGCAGACAGGGTATGGTAGGGTAGGCTGGATAGGGTAGACAGGGTATGGTAGGGTAGACAGGGTAGGATGGATAGGGTAGGGTGGATAGGGCAGACAGGGTAGGGTAGGCTGGATAGGGCAGACAGGGTATGGTAGGGTAGACAGGATATGGTAGGGTAGGCTGGATAGGGTAGACAGGGTATGGTAGGGTAGGCTGGATAGGGTAGATAGAGTAGGGTATGGTAGACAGGGTAGGCTGGATAGGGCAGACAGGGTAGGGTGGATAGGGCAGACAGGGTAGGGTGGATAGGGTATGGTAGGACAGGCTGGATAGGGTAGGCAGGCATGATAGGGAGGGCAGTGTAGGTAGGACAGGCGGGGTGGGGCAAGATTATGTACATACCAAGTCCTCTACTGTCATCACGGCTTTGAGCTGGCCGAATCGACAGACTGTGAGCATGGCCAACCAGTAGGTTATGGGTTAAATCCAAAAGTTTGGTTGGGAGAAGGAAACACAATCTGGCAACAGAAGAATGAAAGTGCTGACCTCAGTCAGCTGGTTGGTCAAGAATTGGTTCAAACACTTGTTCGTCACGTGTAGACAACTTCTGGAGATCAGAGACACACACCCCCCCCCCCCCCCCTAAATTTGCTGTAAAGAGTTTGTGTCATGCTGCTAATAATAACAGCCGTCCATCACAACAGCAGTCAGACATTGTGTTGATGAGTCCGAAGGTGACAGTATAGTCCAGTTCTGGCATGAAACCCCAGAGGTGACAGTATAGTCCAGTTCTGGCATGAAACCCCAGAGGTGACAGTATAGTCCAGTTCTGGCATGAAACTCCAGAGGTGACAGTATAGTCCAGTTCTGGCATGAAACCCCAGAGGTGACAGTATAGTCCAGTTCTGGCATGAAACCCCAGAGGTGACAGTATAGTCCAGTTCTGGCATGAAACTCCAGAGGTGACAGTATAGTCCAGTTCTGGCATGAAACTCCAGAGGTGACAGTATAGTCCAGTTCTGGCATGAAACCCCTTCCACGTACGCAGCAATGTGGACAGTGTGTCAGTTGTTTGGTCTTTTCGTACAGTACGTTTTCTCCGCGCCTCAGATATCCGGTGTTCCTCAGCAATGGAGACGCCTCTGATAGTGGTTCTATGCCATTCCTGGCGAGCCTGTGCCAGGTACTCACATGAATTCACTTTGATGTTGAGGCATGTCAGAGATATTCTGAGGGAGTCTTTGAAACGCCACCGACCAGACGCAGGACTTCTTTCATATCACCATAGTTGTAGGAGATTCAGTTGTCTGGCATGCCCCCGACGTGGCGGCCCACCTAATCTGGTTCTTCTGCAACAATCTGTGGATGCTCGGTATTTTGGCCTTCATGAGGATCTCGGTGTCTGGTACCTCATCCTGTCAATGTATTCTCAACAATCTACGACATGAGGTTCTCGGTGTCTGGTACCTCATCCTGTCACTGTATTCTCAACAATCTACGACATGAGGTTCTCGGTGTCTGGTACCTCATCCTGTCACTGTATTCTCAACAATCTACAACATGAGGTTCTCAGTGTCTGGTACCTCATCCTGTCACTGTATTCTCAACAATCTACGGAGGCAGCTTGTATGGAAGTGGTTTATTTTTCTAGCATGCCTGCTGTACACAGTCCACGCCTCACTGGCATACAGAGGGGTGGGGAGCACTACGGCTAGGTAGACTTTGTTTTGTGTCAAGCCTTGGCCCCTCCTATTGTGCAGCCTCCCAACGGCAGCACTACGGCTAGGAGCGTCTGTTACTGACCTAGTGACACTCTGTCACAGATACAGGAAGTCTTACACAATGACATTATATCAGAAAGTTGGGGTGGGGGGTGTTCACTGCCATCAAGAGGTTCATCAACTCCTAAAGTGCTGAGTGCAATTAATGTCAAGCCACCCATGACATCTTAGTGGTTGCACAAAGAAAATCAGCATGTACAAACTAAAGCAAAGTGTCATGGCAAGCAACATGATGATGATGATGGCTACTACAAAAAGGTAGCATGTGACACTTGTACTTCTAGAGGTGCAAGCAACATCACAATGGTGATGGCTTCTACTAAAAGGTAGCATGTGAAATGTGTGCTCATAGAGGTCAAGCACCATGTTGATCATACAATACATTAAACAACCAGACGGTCCCCTGCTAGCCTCTCAGCCCTCACAGAGCGCATGCTCACATGTGTTGTGGGACCTTCTCTCTGTTTGCCACTGACATACTTTTGATAAACATGATACACACTCTTTTGATACACATCTCAAGCCTGTTGGCACCAAATCATGATGGTTCCCTTTGGAGCAGAGTGGCTATAACGGATGCTGTCCGTCTAACCTTTTATCCATCATATTCACAATATAGTCAAATATGTCCTTGACCCAAATATAAGCATAACAAAAATATATGAATATGACCTTGGCACCAACATGACATGCATAGAGTATAATGACTTGACCGTGGCCTTTGACACAATGCACACAATTAAATGATGTGACCTTGACATAATAACATAATATACAGTGCAAAATATCATGACCTTGACCCCAGACATGTCATGCACAAAACACAATTGTATGACCTTGGTTCTAGAAATGAATATGAAACATATAATGACATGACCTTGGCCCATATATTATCACATATCAGCTACGTTGACACGACCTTGGCCCCAGAAATGTCATGTACGACAATATGAAATAACATTTTACTTTGACCAGTATAATGTCATGACACTGGCCTGTATATTGTCATGTAGAAAATACAATGTCATGACCTTGACTGGTATACTGTGATGTATAGAGTACAATGTCATGACCTTGACTGGTATACTGTGATGAATAGAGTACAATGTCATGACCTTGACTGGTATACTGTGATGTATAGAGTACAATGTGATGACCTTGACTGGTATACTGTGATGTATAGAGTACAATGTCATGACCATGGTATGCACATTTGCATATCATGATACACGATCTTGACCCTGATCCAGAGATATTATCTCTGAGGAGATACCACCACGGCACGCCTGAGAGGAGTCGCACAAACTTGGCATTCCCCCAAAACCTGTGTTTCTCCTGATGCCTGAATCCACCAACAGCTGCCTGACTCCACCAACAGCTGTCTGACTCTACCAACAGCTGTCTGACTCTACCAACAGCTGCCTGACTCCACCAACAGCTGCCTGACTTCACCAACAGCTGTCTGACTCCACCAACAGCTGTCTGACTCCACCAACAGCTGTCTGACTCTACCAACTGCTGCCTGACTCCACCAACAGCTGCCTGACTCCAGCAACAGTGTGGTCTAAGACCCTCTGTGACAGAAGACCCAGCCAGAAGGCCAACAACTGGCCACAAATACCTCTGCTCCGTTAGAGTAGCTTGTCAAAGAAAGAGAACGGTTCACTCCACATTTATTGGACTTCCTACAAGACTTTACAAACTACCGGCATACCTAACAGGCAGTACATTGAGGTCTTCACTGGAGACAGCAAAAGTAAGTCACAAATTATTCCTGTATTGTACTCTTGCAGAAAGACATTACCAGGAGAAGCCTGATCTACGACGCTTAACTAAACCTGCAATATTTATTAGTCGCTATTTGATGCCAGGTGAACCTCGGCTTACGATGCTGGGATACGAACCTACCACCCAGCTATTCAGGTGAACCTAGGCTTACGATGCTGGGATATGAACCTACCACGCAGCTATGAATCTAAAACTCGGCCATGGCCATGAAGGTAAATAGAATGCTAAACTTTGTAAAAATAGAATCAAGATAAGCAAAACAAATATCTGTCGGCGGATGTACATGAAGCAAATAACAAAACATACAATAATAATGCATTGAGGGCGTACAAGCGACGGTACACAAGGCATGTGTACAATGTACTGGCGTAGGTAGATGCACGTCAGAATTAACTTTGGTTGACAATTTGCATACAATAAAACCTGAATATCATAGCATATATGGTGCGAATTATGTGGTCTAATACAGACATGGGGCCACGATGGAGCCCACAGGAATATGTGGCCTCACGCAAAAATCTGGCCATGATGGAGCCCACAGGAATATGTGGCCTCACACAAATATTGGACCACCTCAGAGCCCACAAGATGTCAACGAAGACAAGAAAGTGTTTGCATGCTGAAAAATAGCTGTTTTTGACTTATCCCCCCATAATCTAACCCTGGGACCCCATCTTGCCCTAAGTTATGGCCTTCTCTCTGATCACATCATTACAACCAATAAGATCAGATCTTATACCACACCTCACATCAGATCTTATACCAGACCTAACATCAGATCTTATACCAGACCTAACATCAGATCTTATACCAGACCACACCTCACATCAGATCTTATACCAGACCTCACATCAGATCTTATACCAGACCTAACATCAGATCTTATACCAGACCTAACATCAGATCTTATACCAGACCTAACATCAGATCTTATACCAGACCTAACATCAGATCTTATACCAGACCTAACATCAGATCTTATACCAGACCTAACATCAGATCTTATACCAGACCTCACATCAGATCTTATACCACACCTCACATCAGATCTTATACCAGACCTCACATCAGATCTTATACCAGACCTAACATCAGATCTTATACCAGACATAACATCAGATCTTATACCAGACCTAACATCAGATCTTATACCAGACCTAACATCAGATCTTATACCAGACCACACCTCACATCAGATCTTATACCAGACCTCACATCAGATCTTATACCAGACCTAACATCAGATCTTATACCAGATCACACCCAACATCAGATCTTATACCAGACCACACCTCACATAAGATCTTATACCAGACCTCACATCAGATCTTATACCAGACCTAACATCAGATCTTATACTAGACATAACATCAGATCTTATACCAGACCTAACATCAGATCTTATACCAGACCTAACATCATCCAACAATTGATGACCACACCTAACATCATCCAACAATTGATGACCACACCTAACATCATCCAACAATTGATGACCACACCTAACATCATCTAACAATTGATGATCACACCTAACATCATCCAACAATTGATGACCACACCTAACATCATCCAACAATTGATGACCACACCTAACGTCATCCAACAATTGATGACCACACATAACATCACCCAACAATTGATGACCACACCTAACATCATCCAACAATTGATGATCACACCTAACATCATCCAACAATTGATGACCACACATAACATCACCCAACAATTGATGACCACACCTAACATCATCCAACAATTGATGACCACACCTAACACCATCCAACAATTGATGACCACACCTAACGTCATCCAACAATTGATGACCACACATAACATCACCCAACAATTGATGACCACACCTAACATCATCCAACAATTGATGATCACACCTAACATCATCCAACAATTGATGACCACACATAACATCATCCAACAATTGATGATCACACCTAACATCATCCAACAATTGATGACCACACATAACATCACCCAACAATTGATGACCACACCTAACATCACCCAACAATTGATGACCACACCTAACATCATCCAACAATTGATGACCACACCTAACATCATCCAACAATTGATGACCACACCTAACACCATCCAACAACTGATGACGACCACACCAACCAATAAGTTGGTAAATGTTTGATGCATTCAATTACAAAAATTCGTTTTTCAAAGTAAAAACAAAATGATAAGATTGAGAGAAAAGAAAGATTTGGAAAGGAAGAGAGAGATGGAGAGAAAGATTTGGAGATGAAGAACGAGAGAGAGAGAGATTTGGAGATGAAGAAAGAGAGAGAGATTTGGAGAGTAAAGAAAGAGAGAGATTTGGAGATGAAGAAAGAGAGAGAGATTTGGAGATGAAGAAAGAGAGAGAGATTTGGAGAGGAAAGAGAGAGAGAGAGAGATAAGAAAGTGAGAGAGAGATGGAGAGAAAGATTTGGAGATGAAGAAAGAGAGAGAGAAAAATTTGGAGAGTAAAGAAAGAGAGAGAGAGATTTGGAGAGTAAAGAAAGAGAGAGAGAGATTTGGAGAGGAAAGAGAGAGAGAGAGATAAGAAAGTGAGAGAGAGATGGAGAGAAAGATTTGGATATAAAGAAAGAGAGATTGTGAGAAGACGGAAAGTATATGTCCTGTGCTACCTGCCACATGGTAAAGACAACTCAAGAGGGTAGTGCATAGACTGGCAACCTCACCATGTGAAATGAACCAATACTGCTAGTGCTGTAATACATGCCTCCTGTAATGGGAAAGCAGCTGCAGTGAGGGTCAAATGCGCTTTGTCACGAAGAGAGAGATAAAGATGGTGCTGAGAGAAGGTTGTAGAGGACCTCACCATAGCCCACCAGCCCCACAATCAAGTATTGACATCAATTGTTTTAGAATTACAAAAACAAAAGCCAAGACTGACACACACATCCTCTGCTACAGCAGCAGGATGTTAACTAGTCCAGACTGCCTTCTAGCCTTGATGGCAGGATACACTCACCCCCTTGAAAACAAGTAATTTCTAACTTATAGGCAAGATATTTTCTTAAACTGGATAAAGACACAATTTATAGAAACTACTTGAGGTACCAACTCTTGTAAACTGGACAAAAATACAATTTCTAGAAACTACTTGAGGTACCAACTCTTGTAAACTGGACAAAAATACAATTTATAGAAACTACCTGAGGTATCAATTCTTGTAAACTGGATAAAAACACAATTTATATAAACTAGAGCTATAAATTCTTGTTGACTGGATAAAAACACAATTTATAGAAACTAGATAAAGATAATTCTTAGAAACTACTTAAGGCACAAGTTCTTAGAAACTATTTAAGGCACAAGTTCTTAGAAACTATTTAAGGCACAAGTTCTTAGAAACTATTTAAGGCACAAGTTCTTAGAAACTACTTAAGGCACAAGTTCTTAGAAACTACTTAAGGCATAAATTCTTAGAAACTATTTAAGGCACAAGTTCTTAGAAACTATTTAAGGCACAAGTTCTTAGAAACTACTTAAGGCACAAGTTCTTAGAAACTACTTAAGGCACAAGTTCTTAGAAACTATTTAAGGCACAAGTTCTTAGAAACTATTTAAGGCACAAGTTCTTAGAAACTATTTAAGGCACAAGTTCTTAGAAACTACTTAAGGCATAAATTCTTAGAAACTATTTAAGGCACAAGTTCTTAGAAACTATTTAAGGCACAAGTTCTTAGAAACTATTTAAGGCACAAGTTCTTAGAAACTATTTGAGGCACAAGTTCTTAGAAACTATTTGAGGCACAAGTTCTTTGAAACTATTTAAGGCACAAGTTCTTAGAAACTATTTAAGGCACAAATTCTTAGAAACTACTTAAGGCACAAGTTCTTAGAAACTATTTAAGGCACAAGTTCTTAGAAACTATTTAAGGCACAAGTTCTTAGAAACTATTTGAGGCACAAGTTCTTAGAAACTATTTGAGGCACAAGTTCTTAGAAACTATTTAAGGCACAAGTTCTTAGAAACTATTTGAGGCACAAGTTCTTAGAAACTATTTAAGGCACAAGCTCTTAGGAACTACTTAAGGCACAAGTTCTTAGAAACTATTTGAGGCACAAGTTCTTAGAAACTATTTAAGGCACAAGTTCTTAGAAACTATTTAAGGCACAAGTTCTTAGAAACTATTTAAGGCACAAGTTCTTAGAAACTATTTGAGGCACAAGTTCTTAGAAACTACTTAAGGCATAAATTCTTAGGAGCTGTTAAGCAGAACTTGGTGCCCCCTGATGGATCCTCTTCCTTGAGTTGACGACATCTGCAATGTTGTTGTTGTTGTTGTAGTTTTCCTTAGAAGCATCATCCTTCTTGTAAGTTGAATATGCTGGTGCAGTGCCTGCCCTTCGATGATGCCTGAGAACATCACTCTTGAAGAGTCGCCAGAAGAAGACGGTGTGGAGAACATCGAGGAAGAAGGCGGTGGTAGAGACGCACACAACATACACGATAGGCAGCTTGTGTCTCCAGATGATGCACGCAGTGCTGATTGTCACAAGGGGGCCTCCTCGAAAAATAACGAAGGTGACGAGGTTAAGATACTTGACTGCGACGTACTTTGGTCTGTCATACGGAACATGATCCATCTGCAACATCTTGCGCCAGTGCAAGAAGATTGAGTTGACCTCGACACAAAGGGCCACGATGCTGAAAGCAATCTGGGCTTTGAGATGAATGTTGAAATAGAACATTCCAGCGACCTGGTGTCAGAGGAGCATGGGAGCCATGAAGATTGGCAAAATAAATCTGAGGTTAGTATGAGGTGAATCACAGTAAGTATGAGGTGAGTCACAGCAAGTACGAGGTGAGTCATAGCAAATCTGAGGTGAGTCACAGCAAGTATGAGGTGAGATAGCAAATCTGAGGTGAGTCACAGCAAGTATGAGGTGAGTGAGTCACAGCAAGTATGAGGTGAGTCACAGCAAGTATGAGGCGAGTGAGTCACAGCAAGTATGAGGTGAGTCACAGCAAGTATGAGGTGAGTCACAGCAAGTATGAGTCACAACAAATCTGAGATGAGTCACAACAAATCTGAGTTTAAAATAAGGCGTCACACCAAATCTGAGGTTAATATGAGGTGAGACAGTAAATCTGAGGTTAACACAAAATGGGGTAGGGGAGGGGGCATGGCAATCCATTGGCTTAAAGGTAGCCTGGGTTCTGCCAAATGTTAGGAGCTAACAAGGTAGAGTCCCTTAGTCCCTCCTCTGTAGGAATGTAGAGGTCTTCATCGAGTGTGCAGACAAACAGGTCACTGGCCTTCTACTTGCCGCCACTGGGCAGTGACTTAGTTATCGTTAGAATGTTTGACCGGACAGCAGCTACCAGCCTGTCTAGTGTTCATCTACTCTCATATCAGTGTTCACCTTCTCTCATATCAGTGTTCCCCTTCTCTCATATCAGTGTTCACCTTCTCTCATATCAGTGTTCCCCTTCTCTCATATCAGTGTTCACCTTCTCTCATATCAGTGTTCCCCTTCTCTCCCCTCTCATATCAGTGTTCTCCTTCTCTCCCCTCTCATATCAGTGTTCACCTTCTCTCATATCAGTGTTCACCTTCTCTCCCCTCTCATATCAGTGTTCACCTTCTCTCATATCAGTGTTCACCTTCTCTCCCCTCTCATATCAGTGTTCCCCTTCTCTCCCCTCTCATATCAGTGTTCCCCTTCTCTCCCCTCTCATATCAGTGTTCACCTTCTCTCATATCACATAGCCTCTGACGGCCCAAGCCACGCTGCCAGTTTTCTAGCCGAGGGACTGTTTTTACTGACAAGAGAAAGGGCCTGGTTGCCAGGTTACAAGAATAGTTTGCGCAGATGAAGCCATAAGCCTTTCATCTAGGAGAAGATGATTGGTCCGCCGGGGTCTTTGTGCAGGACAAGGACAAGAATAGCACCACTGCCCCACAGAGAGCATGTCGTAAGAGGCGGCTAACTGTGTGACATGGCATAACACCGGCCATGGTTAGCTGGTTTGTTTAGAGCAGCATAGATGCGGGTCTACTTTGCTCTAGGATTTGAGTCTATTAAGATGGACTCGCACATCGGTTAACCATCCTCCGTGGCACTTGTCCCAATGCAGTGGATTTATAATCTCCTCAAGCCTAGCACGCTAAGCAGGTCCCAGCTACATCCAGCTCATACCAGAACAGGGACACCTGTAGAAGGACAGGGACACCTGTAGGAGGACAGGTCGACTAAGAACTAAGAAGAAAAATTGATAAAACAATCTGCTGCTTCCAGGAAGCCTGGTAACCGCTAGACTAGAATGAAGTAACCCAAATAATAGGACTTTCCAATATCGGATGTGCCGTGACACATGTCACACAACGTTCCTAACCAAAGACTTACTGTAATGTGGTGGAGTGTGACCTCCCACATGGCCATGACCTTCTTGTTGACCAGCAGATCCAGGAAGTCGTACAGGAAGTAGCCTGCCACCAAGAGAAAACTGTCAATCATTTTGTGTGGATGTCAAGTGATAGGCCAAAATTCTCTAGTAACCATGTCCCCTCCCACAACATCCGTACCTCTTCTACCCCCCCCCCCCTTCTGTCCTGCCCTCCACAACATCCCTGCCTCTTCTGTCCTGCCCTCCACAACATCCCTGCCTCTTCTGTCCTGCCCTCCACAACATTCCTGCCTCTTCTGTCCTGCCCTCCACAACATCCCTGCCTCTTCTGTCCTGCCCTCCACAACATCCCTGCCTCTTCTGCACCCCCCTCCACAACATCCCTGCCTCTTCTGTTCCACCCCCCCCCCTCCCACAACATCCCTGCCTCAATTGTGCACACTACGAAGCATACAGCCCCCACTTTGGCTGCCTCCTCAAGGAAGTCTGCACCAAACAATTGTGTGTTCTCCTTGCCTTGGTTGTCCTGTTTGTTGCTCCTTGTAGATCACGTGAGTGAGATATGGCCACAGTAATACTTGACATGGGTGATGTGTGACCCTAGCAATACTTGACATGGGTGATCTGTGACTCTAGCAATACTTGACATGGGTGATCTGTGACTCTAGCAATACTTGACATGGGTGATGTGTGACCCTAGCAATACTTGACATGGGTGATGTGTGACACTAGCAATACTTGACATGGGTGATCTGTGACTCTAGCAATACTTGACATGGGTGATGTGTGACCCTAGCAATACTTGACATGGGTGATGTGTGACCCTAGCAATACTTGACATGGGTGATCTGTGACTCTAGCAATACTTGACATGGGTGATGTGTGACCCTAGCAATACTTGACATGGGTGATCTGTGACTCTAGCAATACTTGACATGGGTGATGTGTGACCCTAGCAATACTTGACATGGGTGATGTGTGACCCTAGCAATACTTGACATGGGTGATGTGTGACCCTAGCAATACTTGACATGGGTACATGTTGGGGGGAGAGGCTGTGTGTGGGATTTTACTTCAATTTAGTCTAAGTTTGTGAAGGTTGGTTTAAGGCCTCTGCCCCAACTGCTTGTTGATTTAGTCCGTTAAGTAATTCATTAAGAATATTTAAAAACAACTTTTTCTGGCACAAATAATCCAGGCCAATGTTTGTGTACTAAGTCAAATGTCCAGTCTCTGTTTATCTGTTATGTGATGTATGGGGAGTACGGTGTTAGGCCCATATGTGTTACGACCAGCGGTACACTAGGGATCCTGTCAGTCGTCTTTACTTTTCAAGATTGTTCTGGTATCAAAATGTTGAGGCTGGGCAGACCCTAGGAGCTGTTTTGCAATCGTAAAAAATCCTGCACCAACTGGGGACCAAACCGTGATCACTCGGTTAGGAAGTCAGTGCACTAACCACTGTGCTAACTCAGCCCCTTTATATACTAATATAGACAAATTACCAGAATTTGAATATCTGATGCGTATTATTTGGAACACCCCTTTTAGGCAGGCAATGTGGCATATGGTGAAGATAGTGCAATTACAAAATGGCAATATATACACCACCCTCCCCAGTAAAGAACTAATCCAGGGTTCAGTAGCCTGCCTCCAAACATAGACCCTAGATCGTGTCACCGAGTAGAGAGTGGCCTGCCTCCAAACATAGACCCCAGGTCATGTCACTGAGTAGAGAGTGGCCTGCCTCCAAACATAGACCCAAGGTCATGTCACTGAGTAGAGAGTGGCCTGCCTCCAAACATAGACCCAAGGTCATGTCACTGAGTAGAGTAGACAGTGGGCTACAATCATTGAAAGCCAGCAAACTATGGATGCAACACTTGCACAAAATGTTTGCAGCTTCATCGCTAATACTTGACACATGTTTATTTGCAGTCGCTACACTAGGCCCAAAACACAATGTTGCAGTCGCTATACCAACTACAAGGCCCTAGGATGTTGACCACCCTAAACTAAACAATGCGTCTTTCCTCCTCCCCCCCCCCTTTCTACCCGTAGAGAAGCAGACCGAGTAGAATGTCACTTCCCCCTCCCAGACCTACCTGTAGAGAAGCAGACGGAGTAGAATGTCACATGTGTTATGTGGTGTAACAGGTTGACGTACAACTCAGGATGAAGGAATGTGCTGTGTGAGATGAAACAATAGATTAACGTCAGCTGGTATTTCAATGGCTCCCATCAACAAACAAGATACGTCTTGGTAGTCCAGCAAGGCAATTTTACTAGGAGGGGCAAGAAACAGCTGCTGCTTGCAGGTAGACTGGGAAAAGTAAAGGCTAGGAACTGTCAAAGGATAGGGAAGCAGACTAAAACATATAATGCTGAAGACAAACCTGGTACAAAATATATTGTGATACAAGTCACCTCGTAATGACAGGACATTGACAAACTGACACAAATCACGGAACAATACAAGCCATCTTGTAATGACAGGACATTGACAAACTGACACAAACCATGGTAATATACAAGCCATTGTGTAATGACAGGACATTGACAAACTGACACAAATCACGGAACAATACAAGTCACCTCGTAATGACAGGACATTGACAAACTGACACAAATCACGAAACAATACAAGCCATCTTGTAATGACAGGACATAGAAAACCTGGCACAAACCATGGTAATATACAAGCCAGCCACCTCGTAAAGACAGAACCTAGACAACCTGACACAAACCACGGTACAATACAAGCCATCCTGTAATGATAGGATATGGACATGACCTTGTTGGATGTATCCATATGGATGCCTTCTTCTTTGGTGGTTCTCCTGAAAAAGACATTGCAGACCTATCGACCGGGCACACATCCCGTTTCATCACTGCACATTTGAGACGGAAGTTTCCTTCCCTCTCCGATCCCTATTCTATTAACCATGTTACAGTGTGTTTCCAGGGGGCACCACTTGGAATCAGGTCTTGGTCAGCTTTGTGGCAGTGAACTTCATGCAAACATGAGTCGCTGACTGTGCATTCAGTGGAGGACCTTTAGCCCGATGTGGATGTCTGAAGGTAAACACTGACATGAGAAGAGAGGAAGAGATGAACATTGACATGAGAAGAGAGGAAGAGATGAACACTGATATGAGAGGAAGAGATGAACACTGATATGAGAGGAAGAGAGGAACACTGATATGAGAGGAAGAGAGGAAGAGATGAACACTGATATGAGAGGAAGAGATGAACACTGACATGAGAGGAAGAGATGAACATTGATATGAGAGGAAGAGAGGAAGAGATGAACACTGACATGAGAGGAAGAGATGAACATTGATATGAGAGGAAGAGATGAACACTGATATGAGAGGAAGAGATGAACACTGACATGAGAAGAGAGGAAGAGATGAACACTGACATGAGAAGAGAGGAAGAGATGAACACTGATTTGAGAAGAGAGGAAGAGATGAACACCGACATGAGAAGAGAGGAAGAGATGAACATTGACATGAGAAGAGAGGAAGAGATGAACGCTGACATGAGAAGAAAGGAAGAGATGAACACTGATTTGAGAAGAGAGGAAGAGATGAACACTGATTTGAGAAGAGAGGAAGAGATGAACACTGACATGAGAAGAGAGGAAGAGATGAACATTGACATGAGAAGAGAGGAAGAGATGAACACTGACATGAGAAGAGAGGAAGAGATGAACACTGACATGAGAAGAGAGGAAGAGATGAACATTGACATGAGAAGAGAGGAAGAGATGAACATTGACATGAGAAGAGAGGAAGAGATGAACACTGACATGAGAAGAAAGGAAGAGATGAACACTGATATGAGAGGAAAAGATGAACACTGACATGAGAAGAGAGGAAGAGATGAACACTGATTTGAGAAGAGAGGAAGAGATGAACACTGATTTGAGAAGAGAGGAAGAGATGAACACTGACATGAGAAGAGAGGAAGAGATGAACATTGACATGAGAAGAGAGGAAGAGATGAACACTGACATGAGAAGAGAGGAAGAGATGAACACTGACATGAGAAGAGAGGAAGAGATGAACATTGACATGAGAAGAGAGGAAGAGATGAACATTGACATGAGAAGAGAGGAAGAGATGAACACTGATTTGAGAAGAGAGGAAGAGATGAACACTGACATGAGAAGAAAGGAAGAGATGAACACTGATATGAGAGGAAGAGATGAACACTGATATTTTTTTTTTTTTTTTTTTGCGTTTGCCTTATTTCTCTAATCCTTAAGGCGATGTGCGTTGCACTGTAGTTTTTATTTTGCGCCTGTCGGCCCACTGCATCTGACTTCAGCGTGCATTTTATGTAAGGGTCTGCTTCCCAGGGGTAACGGCCGGTGCTGTGATGGTGATCAAACCCAGCACATTCAGTTGGGAGCCGTGCCACTTAATCACTAGGCCATGCCGTCCCCTGATATGAGAAGAGAGTAAGAGATGAACACTGATATGAGAGGAAGAGATGAACACTGATATGAGAGGAGAGGTGAACACTGACATGCAAAGAACAGCTGAGAGAACAGATAAACAGTTGAGAGGAGAGACAGGCTTGCTGTACAGACCAGGTAGTTACACTGAGAATATTAATTGACCAAGACTGAAGCTACCAGGACCAACAGGAGAATAGTGTCTAATGTCTTACTTACCAAACACTGAAGCTATCAGGACCAACAAGGAGAATAGTGTGTCTAATGTCTTACTTACCAAACACTGATCAGTGCTGAAGCTATCAGGGCATGGATCCAGGAAACGAACAAGTTTCTCCACTTCCATTCGTCGCCGATGAAATATTTAGGCGGTCCGTACGACTTAACCAGCCAGTTGACGAACTGGAAGAAGACAACTGAAGCAAATATAACTAACTGTCCATGTGTGAGAGAGACTGAGTCTTTCAACTCCGCGAATCTGTCCTTGTCTTCGTCTCCCCGAGACCCAAGGTTCCTGTTTGTGCCTACAGTTTCGCTTCTGGTCGCCATTGTTGAACCCGGTAACCAGGGACCGCCAGATCAACGCTCGACGGAAAGCCAAATATTGATAAAATTAAGCCAAGACAGAGCCAAACCCGCGGCGTCATCTTCCTATGGATTTTGGCTGGCGACAATGGGACAGTGCAATCTTCTTTCGTGGCTCGTTCTTGTTTTTAAACCAATCCACAACGGCAGCTCAACCACCATAACAACAGCAGCAACAACAACCACAACGGCAGCTCAACCACCATAACAACAGCAGCAACAACAACAACAACAGCAGCTCAACCACCACAACAACTACTGCTACCACAACACATGAACCCCTGAACCTTTGACCTCTGACCAGAAAATATGTTCAGCCTTACAAAGGGTCGCAGACGTGTGTCAATTTACAAATTATTTTTATTGAAATTCATTCTGAAACAAAATGAAAAGTTGTTTTAGAAAAAAAAAAAAATGTTTTTAAATATCAGACCAAAATAGAACTTGTTATATTCGTTCTAGCAACAATCAGTCAACTCAGATTTGTAGTCTCTGCAGAACTGAGCAATCATCTTTTCTATTCCCCATGACATCCCTCGCTTGATGTCTACCCCCCCCCCCCCCCGATGACATCCCTCGCTTAATGTCTACCCCCTCCCCCCATGACATCCCTCACTCATTTCTCACTCCCTCGATGTCTACTCCCCCCCTCTATGACATGTGCTCCCCCACCCCTCCATGACATCCCTAGCTCCCTTGATGTCTGCCCCTCCCCATGACATCCCTAGCTCCCTTGATGTCAGCGCCCCCCCCCCCCCTATGACATGACATCGCTAGCTCCCTTGATGGCTGCCGCCCACCCCCCTCCCAATGGTACCTGATTTATGGTTCATGTTGGAAAAGAATGCAAGCAAGGGAGCTGGTCATGAAGAGATAACTCGTCTGATCAGATCCACTTCGGCCAACAGTTCGTGAAGAGATAACTCATCTGATCAGATCCACTTCGGCCAACAGTTTGTGAAGAGATAACTCGTCTGAACAGATCCACTTCGGCCAACAGTTCGTGAAGAGATAACTCATCTGATCAGATCCACTTCGGCCAACCGTTCGTGAAGAGATAACTCGTCTGATCAGATCCACTTCGGCCAACCGTCCATGAGGAGATAACTTGTATGATAAAATCCACAAAAACTACAATACATAAATTATTCAACAATTTCCTGAGTTTTGTTGGAAAGTTCCGAGAGTTTAAGCAATCTGGTCACATAAAGTGGTCATTAAGTCACATAAACTGGTCATCTGGTCACATAAACTGGTCATCTGGTCACATAAACTGGTTATCTAGTCACATAAACTGGTTATCTTGTCACATAAACTGGTTATCTGGTCACATAAACTGGTCATCTGGTCCCATACGCTGATCATCTGGTCACATAAACTGGTTATCTTGTCACATAAATGTACCGTCTCATCAAATAAACATATCATTTGCACTGATCAGACCCTGAGAGTGAGGTTACTGGGGTCATGACCTCAGACCTTGACAATTGGGTTACTGGGGTCATGACCTCAGACCTTGACAGTGGGGTTACTGGGGTCATGGCCCTCCTTGTGGATCTTGAAGGAGAAGTCAATGGTGCTGTAGCCTTGAGTCAGCTTGCCTAGAGAGACCACATCCACGTCCTGCAGGCAGAAGTCCGGCAGGCTGTCCTCGGTCACCCCACCGCTCAGTTCGATGGTGATTGCTGGAAACTGTGCCTTGAGCCTGGAGGCTGTCTCGCCTGCACACTACGGGGGGACAGAACAACAAGACAACACCATCACATCAACAATCATGAGAATTTCATTAGCAACAAGATTTGTCAACTGTTGTACTAGAGGGTGAGGTAGGAGAGTACTAGAGGGTGAGGTAGAGGCAGGAGAGTACTAGAGGGTGAGGTAGAGGCAGGAGAGTACTAGGTGGTGAGGTAGAGGCAGGAGAGTACTAGATGGTGAGGTAGAGGCAGGAGAGTACTAGGTGGTGAGGTAGAGGCAGGAGAGTACTAGAGGGTGAGGTAGAGGCAGGAGAGTACTAGAGGGTGAGGTAAGAGAGTACTAGATGGTGAGGTAGAGGCAGGAGAGTACTAGGTGGTGAGGTAGAGGCAGGAGAGTACTAGAGGGTGAGGTAGGAGAGTACTAGATGGTGAGGTAGAGGCAGGAGAGTACTAGGTGGTGAGGTAGAGGCAGGAGAGTACTAGGTGGTGAGGTAGAGGCAGGAGAGTACTAGGTGGTGAGGTAGAGGCAGGAGAGTACTAGGTGGTGAGGTAGAGGCAGGAGAGTACTAGAGGGTGAGGTAGAGGTAGGAGAGTACTAGATGGTGAGGTAGAGGCAGGAGAGTACTAGGTGGTGAGGTAGAGGCAGGAGAGTACTAGGTGGTGAGTAAGAGGCAGGAGAGTACTAGATGGTGAGGTAGAGGCAGGAGAGTACTAGAGGGTGAGGTAGGAGAGTACTAGATGGTGAGGTAGAGGCAGGAGAGTACTAGAGGGTGAGGTAGGAGAGTACTAGGTGGTGAGGTAGAGGCAGGAGAGTACTAGGTGGTGAGGTAGAGGCAGGAGAGTACTAGGTGGTGAGGTAGAGGCAGGAGAGTACTAGGTGGTGAGGTAGAGGCAGGAGAGTACTAGGTGGTGAGTAAGTGGCAGGAGAGTACTAGATGGTGAGGTAGAGGCAGGAGAGTACTAGGTGGTGAGGTAGAGGCAGGAGAGTACTAGGTGGTGAGGTAGAGGCAGGAGAGTACTAGGTGGTGAGTAAGAGGCAGGAGAGTACTAGATGGTGAGGTAGAGGCAGGAGAGTACTAGATGGTGAGTAAGAGGCAGGAGAGTACTATGTGGTGAGGTAGAGGCAGGAGAGTACTAGAGGGTGAGGTAGGAGAGTACTAGGTGGTGAGGTAGAGGCAGGAGAGTACTAGGTGGTGAGGTAGAGGCAGGAGAGTACTAGGTGGTGAGTAAGAGGCAGGAGAGTACTAGATGGTGAGGTAGAGGCAGGAGAGTACTAGAGGGTGAGGTAGAAGAGTACTAGATGGTGAGGTAGAGGCAGGAGAGTACTAGAGGGTGAGGTAGGAGAGTACTAGGTGGTGAGGTAGAGGCAGGAGAGTACTAGGTGGTGAGGTAGAGGCAGGAGAGTACTAGAGGGTGAGGTAGAGGCAGGGGCATAGAAGAGTACTAGGGGGTAAGGCAGGAGAGTACTAGATGGTGAGGTAGAGGCAGGAGAGTACTAGATGGTGAGGTAGAGGCAGGAGAGTACTAGATGGTGAGGTAGAGGCAGGAGAGTACTAGAGGGTGAGGTAGAGGCAGGAGAGTACTAGAGGGTGAAGTAGAGGCAGGAGCATAGAAGAGTACTAGGGGGTGAGGCAGGAGAGTACTAGATGGTGAGGTAGAGGCAGGAGAGTACTAGATGGTGAGGTAGAGGCAGGAGAGTACTAGATGGTGAGGTAGAGGCAGGAGAGTACTAGATGGTGAGGTAGAGGCAGGAGAGTACTAGGTGGTGAGTAAGAGGCAGGAAAGTACTAGGTGGTGAGGTAGAGGCAGGAGAGTACTAGATGGTGAGGTAGAGGCAGGAGAGTACTAGATGGTGAGGTAGAGGCAGGAGAGTACTAGATGGTGAGGTAGAGGCAGGAGAGTACTAGAGGGTGAGGTAGAGGCAGGAGAGTACTAGGTGGTGAGGTAGAGGCAGGAGCATAGAAGAGTACTAGGGGGTGAGGCAGGAGAGTACTAGATGGTGAGGTAGAGGCAGGAGAGTACTAGATGGTGAGGTAGAGGCAGGAGAGTACTAGATGGTGAGGTAGAGGCAGGAGAGTACTAGATGGTGAGGTAGAGGCAGGAGAGTACTAGGTGGTGAGTAAGAGGCAGGAGAGTACTAGGTGGTGAGGTAGAGGCAGGAGAGTACTAGGTGGTGAGGTAGAGGCAGGAGCATAGAAGAGTACTAGGGGGTGAGGCAGGAGAGTACTAGGTGGTGAGGTAGAGGCAGGAGAGTACTAGGTGGTGAGGTAGAGGCAGGAGCATAGAAGAGTACTAGGGGGTGAGGCAGGAGAGTACTAGATGGTGAGGTAGAGGCAGGAGAGTACTAGGTGGTGAGTAAGAGGCAGGAGAGTACTAGGTGGTGAGGTAGAGGCAGGAGAGTACTAGATGGTGAGGTAGAGGCAGGAGAGTACTAGGTGGTGAGGTAGAGGCAGGAGAGTTCTAGGTGGTGAGTAAGAGGCAGGAGAGTACTAGGTGGTGAGGTAGAGGCAGGAGAGTACTAGGTGGTGAGGTAGAGGCAGGAGCATAGAAGAGTACTAGGGGGTGAGGCAGGAGAGTACTAGATGGTGAGGTAGAGGCAGGAGAGTACTAGGTGGTGAGGTAAAAGCAGGAGAGTACTAGGTGGTGAGGTAGAGGCAGGAGAGTACTAGATGGTGAGGTAGAGGCAGGAGCATAGGAGAGTACTAGGGGGTGAGGCAGGAGAGTACTAGATGGTGAGGTAGAGGCAGGAGAGTACTAGAGTGTGAGGTAGAGGCAGGAGAGTACTAGAGTGTGAGGTAGAGGCAGTAGAGTACTAGGTGGTGAGGTAGGGGCAGGAGCATAGGAGAGTACTAGGGGGTGAGGTAGAGGCAGGAGAGTACTAGGTGGTGAGGTAGAGGCAGGAGAGTACTAGAGTGTGAGGTAGAGGCAGTAGAGTACTAGGTGGTGAGGCAGGAGAGTACTAGAGTGTGAGGTAGAGGCAGGAACATAGGAGAGTACTATGTGGTGAGGTAGAGGCAGGAGAGTACTAGGTGGTGAGGTAGGTGCAGGAGCATAGGAGAGTACTAGGGGGTGAGGCAGGAGAGTACTAGAGTGTGAGGTAGAGGCAGGAACATAGGAGAGTACTAGGTGGTGAGGTAGAGGCAGGAGAGTACTAGGTGGTGAGGTAGAAGCAGGAGAGTACTAGGTGGTGAGGTAGGTGTAGGAGCATAGCAGAGTACTAGGGGGTGCGGCAGGAGAGTACTAGAGTGTGAGGTAGAGGCAGTAGAGTACTAGGTGGTGAGACAGAAGAGTACTAGAGGGTGAGGTAGAGGCAGGAGAGTACTATATGGTGAGGCAGAAGAGTACTAGGGGGTGAGGTAGAGGCAGGAACATAGGAGAGCACTAGGTGGTGAGGTAGAGGCAGGAGAGTACTAGGTGGTGAGGTAGAGGTAGGAACATAGGAGATTACTAGATGGTGAGGTAGAGGCAGGAGCATAGAAGAGTACTAGAGGGTGAGGAAGGAGAGTACTAGATGGTGAGGTAGAGGCAGGAGAGTACTAGATGGTGAGGTGGGGCAGGAGAGTACTAGATGGTGAGGTAGGGGCAGGAAAGTACTAGGTGGTGACGTAGAGGCAGGAGAGTACTAGGTGGTGAGGTAGAGGCAGGAGCATAGGAGAGTACTAGGTGGTGAGGTAGAAGCATTGGAGACTGGAACTCCCATACCAAATCCACTTCACCTGCCAATCCAACCTGACATGCCACTATAATCTGACCTGTCACTCTCACCTGACCTGCCCCTCCTACCTGACCTGCCCCTAATACCTGACATGTCACTCCCACCTGACATGTCACTCCCACCTGACCTGCCCCTCCCACCTGACCTGTCACTCTCACCTGACCTGCCCCTCCTACCTGACCTGCCCCTCCCACCTGACCTGCCCCTCCTACCTGACCTGCCCCTCCTACCTGACCTGCCACTCCCACCTGACATCTCACCTTTGGAGAAAAGTTGTCCAGCATAATTATTTCTGCCCCGGCGTCAGCTGCTTCTGTGGCCTCTGTCAGGCTCCTGCATTCCACTTCAATTTTGGTGGAGAATCCGCCAACCAATCTGGCATCCTTCACAGCCTACGAATGTAAGATGTGCTACAGTCTACTAACATCACATGTATAAGATGTGCTACAGTCTACTGACATCAGATGGGTAAGATGTGCTACAGTCTACTGACATCAGATGGGTAAGATGTGCTACAGTCTACTGACATCAGATGGGTAAGATGTGCTACATTCTACTGACATCAGATGGGTAAGATGTGCTACATTCTACTGACATCAGATGGGTAAGATGTGCTACATTCTACTGACATCAGATGGGTAAGATGTGCTACATTCTACTGACATCAGATGGGTAAGATGTGCTACATTCTACTGACATCAGATGGGTAAGATGTGCTACATTCTACTGACATCAGATGGGTAAGATGTGCTACATTCTACTGACATCAGATGGGTAAGATGTGCTACATTCTACTGACATCAGATGGGTAAGATGTGCTACATTCTACTGACATCAGATGGGTAAGATGTGCTACATTCTACTGACATCACACATTCAAGATGTGCTACATTCTACTGACATCAGATGGGTAAGATGTGCTACATTCTACTGACATCAGATGGGTAAGATGTGCTACATTCTACTGACATCAGATGGGTAAGATGTGCTACATTCTACTGACATCAGATGGGTAAGATGTGCTACATTCTACTGACATCAGATGGGTAAGATGTGCTACATTCTACTTCTACTTCTTCCTCGTTCGTCTTCAGACCTCAACTTCAATGACTCTAACAAAGGCAGCAGTCGACTTAAGACTCTGTACACTTCCGTACAGCTTCTCGTGGAAGGACACTGGCTGTTGCCAATTGCTACTTCTTTTGTCAGTATACAGCGGACAGGACTGCAAAATATGTTCTGCCTTCATGGGGGCTGTGCCTGCAGGCACGAAGGTCTGTAGTGCCAATCTTGACCTTGTTGTACAGATGGCATCTAAGTCTGTTGTGACCTGTGCGTAGCCGGAGAATTATCACCTGGTCTCACCTGGAGAGTTGATGGTAGGCATCGTTTTCTATGTGGCCAGGGTGGTCTTTTGTCCATTTTGCACTGTACGTTGCCCTGATGAATGCTTTTGTCTCATTGCTTGTGATTTTTGTATCACTCTGCTGCAGCATTCCTCCCTCTCTGGCGAGTCTGTCTGCCTCCTCTTTGCCTGGAATGTCGCAGTAGGCTGGTATCCACTGGACTGTGCTTTTTTTGAAGCACTGGGACAGGTGTTCGAGCGAGTCTGCCGGAGCACCAAGTTCATTTTTGTACTGGTTCTTGAGCGCCACTGCGAGGGCGTCTGTGAAAATGACCACTTCCTTTCCTACCTGCTCCTTTTGGTCTATAGGGGTTTCAGCTGCATGTCTCAGAGCACTGGCTTCGGCACTAAAGTTGCTGCAGCGTCTCCCAGTGGCAAATGCTGCTGAGTATACTTTGCTTTTTAGTTTTATATTGATGCCTCATCCTTCGTTTCCAATGGCATCTTTGGGTGAGCCATCCGTATAGGCGTTCAGAATTTGTCGTTCATGTAATTTGTAACTATCTGTCTTTTCTGTTCCTCTGTTTGTCTTTTCTGTTCCTCTGTTTGTCTTTGATGTTCCTCTGTTTGTCTTTGATGTTCCTCTGTTTGTCTTTGATGTTCCTCTGTTTGTCTTTTCTGTTCCTCTGTTTGTCTTTGATGTTGGGGATATTGCATATCAGATCAGGGAAGGATCTTCCTTTCCAGAGGCAGCGGATGGAGCATGCTGGTATTGGCTTTATTTTTTCGTTTAAGAATGCAGCATTGTTTTTAATCTTTTCTTTTGCCTGGACTGTAAAACATTTCCTTTTTAGCCTGCAGCGTCCCAACCCATTTAGTCTGTGATGCATCAGATGGTCCATGATTCTTTTGAATTTTTCCGCTTGCTGTAGGATTCTGCAGTCTCGGCGGTCTTCTATTGGCTGTAGCCGCGTCATGGCTTCCAGGTCTTTTATTTTGGTGGACTTCAGGGCCCCTGTTATGATACGGGCTGCTTGGTTCTGGGTGTGCCCTATTTGGGTGGACTTCAGGGCTCCTGTTATGATACGGGCTGCTTGGTTCTGGGTGCGCCCTATTTTGTCAAAGTTTGATTTGGATGCCGTGGACCAAGCTGTAATGCCGTATTCCAAAACTGGTCTCACTCTGCCTGTATATAATTTCTTTAGTGTGTTTCCGTCAGCATCCCAAGCAGTACCAGGAAGTTTCCGTTAGCACCCCAAGCAGTACCAGCAAGTTTCTTCATGATGGACATGCGTAGCCTCACCCTCAGCTGGGACTTTAAAATTTGCGTTTTCCAGGTGAGACGTCGGTCTAAGGAAACTCCTAAGAAGGTTGGAGCCTCATCTAGCCGTATCCCTTTTCTATTTAATTGGAGTTTTACTTGCTGCCGCGTGTTTGATAGGGAGAAGATAGTATGTGTTGTTTTTTGTTCATTTATTTTTAGTAGCCAGGTCTTGGACCATCTTTCGAGGGCTGCCACAGAGCCTTGCATTCGTGTGCTGGCTGTAGTGATGTGTTTTTCAGTAGTCCACATGGCCAGGTCATCAGCGTAGAGAGAATCTACATTCTACTGATATCATGCATTCAAGATTTGTTACATTCTACAGATATGGTACGGCACACAACCAAACTGAAGATGGATGTGATGGTGCCCTACCTGTGTGACAGTGCCCTACCTGTGTGACAGTGCCCTACCTGTGTGACAGTGCCCTACCTGTGTGACAGTGCCCTACCTGTGTGATGGTGCCCTATCTGTGTGATGCTACCCTACCTGTGTGACAGTGCCCTACCTGTGTGACAGTACCCTACCTGTGTGACAGTACCCTACCTGTGTGACAGTGCCGTACCTGTGTGATGGTGCCCTACCTGTGTGACAGTGCCCTACCTGTGTGACAGTACCCTACCTGTGTGATGCTACCCTACCTGTGTGACAGTGCCCTACCTGTGTGATGGTGCCCTACCTGTGTGACAGTGCCCTACCTGTGTGACAGTGCCCTACCTGTGTGACAGTGCCCTACCTGTGTGATGCTACCCTACCTGTGTGACAGTGCCCTACCTGTGTGATGGTGCCCTACCTGTGTGACGGTGCCCTACCTGTGTGATGGTGCCCTACCTGTGTGATGGTGCCCTACTTGTGTGACAGTGCCCTACCTGTGTGATACTGCCAGCTGCCCAGATGTGGTTATCTTTCAACATTATCATGGCGGACAGGTCGTGGCGGTGAGTGGACACACCTCCTACAAGAAGTGAATACTTCTCCACCAATCGGAATCCTGGCGTTGTTTTTCTGGTACCAGCAATTTGACCCTTCCACTCGCAAGCAGACGCAATCGTGACCAACTTCCTGGCCATGGTTGCAACACCGCTGGATCGTGTTATACAATTCAGGGCAACCCTCTCCCCGAGAAGCAGATGTCGTACTTTCCCAGTTACCGTGGCAACTGCTTTGACTGGTTTGATATAGTCCCCCTCCTGAGCATGCCAGGTGACTGAACAGTCCAGCTCATGGAATATGGCATCAACAAATGGCCTTCCTGCGATCACTCCAGCCTCCTTCATGAGCAGCAGAGCCTTCTCTTCCTTCTCTCCCACGACGAAGCCAGCAAAGTCAAACCCTGGAACATCTTCCTCAATCCACTCCCTGGCCAATCGCTTGAGACTTGTGGGTGTGAGGAGATGGAGGTAGCTCGGACTATGCATTCTAGAAATCACTACACGTGACCAACAGATGACGACTCACAGGGGGTGACTCAGATCTGAGGTGACGTCAGTACTCTCTGGTTATCAGAAGCAAAAACTACAATTAGTCTGGGGATGTTCATTCATTCAGACAGACAGAGAGATTGACTTGATGGTATAGACAGACAGACAGACTTGATAATCTAGACAGACAGACATACTTGATGGTCTAGACAGATAGACAGACTTGATGGTCTAGACAGACTTGATGGTCTAGACAGACTTGATGGTCTAGACAGACTTGATGGTCTAGACAGACAGATAGACTTGATGGTCTCTCACCTTGATCAGTATGTTTCACCTGACCCTGATAACTCTTCTCTCCTTGTGGGGTGAGGTATCTAACCTTGTGAGGTGAGGTATCTAACTTTGTGAGGTGGGGTATCTAACCTTGTGGGGTGAGGTATCTAACTTTGTGTGAGGTATCAAACCTTGTGTGGGGTATCTAACCTTGTGTGAGGTATCAAACCTTGTGTGAGGTTAGGTATCTAACCTTGTGGGGTGAGGTATCAAACCTTGTGTGGGGTATCTAACATTGTGGGGTGAGGTATCAAACCTTGTGTGAGGTTTCTAACCTTGTGTGGGGTATCTAACCTTGTGGGGTGAGGTAACCTTGTGTGAGGTATCTAACCTTGTGGGGTGAGGTATATAACTTTGTGTGAGGTATCTAACCTTGTGGGGTGGGGGTATCTAACCTTGTGTGAGGTATCTAACGTTGTGTGAGGTGGGGTATCTAACCTTGTGGGGTGAGGTATCCGTATGGTATCTAGTCTGGTGAGTGTGTGACTTATCACTATACTACGAACGTTCCATGATGGATATTTCATCTTGTGACAAACTAAGAAAGATACTACTTAGATAGTCAGAGTGTGATACAGCGATCTGTGGCAGCTATACAACAATGCTAGTGATGTAAGATTGTGTATGGTCAGACACATTTACCAAGAAGAACGTATGTCACTATGTGACGATCAAGATGTCGATTGTTCTATCACTCTCTTAACTCTCTACAACTAGTACGTAACTATCTGCCGGCATCTTCCATCTTCATGATCTTGTAAACTTAAAACTATTAAAAAAGCGTTTTTTAAGTATCATTATGCCGACTATAACTAATCAACGTGACATGTGTAGGGTATCTGTGTAATACAATGAGAGACATACCTTACCGAACCAAACAAGACTGTCAGTTTGAGCATAAGGTTCACAACTTGTGAACAAACAAGTCCAAATGTCTCCTACCAGTGGGAGTGGCTTGTGTCGTGTAATGCGGTCTGGTCGGACATGTTGGTCCTGTAGGTCGTGACAACCTGCGTCTGTCGGATTGATTCCACGGCTCGGACTTCGTCCTTTCGTTCTTTCATTAATCAATTGTCTTGTCCCGTGTTCAGATCCAAGGCAGGTCTAACAGTGTCGTAGATCCATTTACGTCCCTATCCAATCCAACCATTTAAATTAAAAATCAACATTAATAATGTGTTTATAAATTCATCACGGGGCCCAAATAATCGTCGGTAACGGCCCAATGTGGATATGCATTAAGATGACACGGATCCAGAGGTCCTGCACTTCCTTATACTGGTTTAGAAGGCCCTAAAGAGTCTGTAATACAACCAGCTTATTCCACTCCACAGATACTAAAAATAATTGTCATCATCCAATCTATTTTGAATGCATTAACTCCAAAAACGATGCCTATTACCAGTTGAACCGAAGAGAGCAGGTCGTTGTCTTCAGACTTCGCACTGGCCACAACAGACTGAGGTACCACCTATTCAACAAATTGAAGATAGGGTGTACCGACGAATGCCCGTGCGGTACTGGTAAAATGACCACTGAACATCTGCTGCAGAACTGCCCGACATACGAGGATCAGAGAGAGCAGATGTGGCCATTACCAGTGGAACTGCAAGACAAGCTCAATGGCAGTGGCGAGAGCCTCAGGACGACCGCCGCTTTTTTCGAAAAAATAATGGTTACTGTCTGACTGTGTACGCAGAAGAAGAAGAAGAAGAAGAAGAATGCATTAACTGGCCCTGTTTCCACCACTTCCTGTGGCAATACATTCCAAGCATTCACCACTCTCTGACTAAATAATACACATTTCCTAATATCTAATCTGGACCTTTCTTTGTTAATTTGTAGCTAAGTCCTCTTGTTCATGTAGGTGGTTGTATTTTGAAAAACTTGTTATAGTCTAATTTATCCATTCCTCTGATCATCTTATAAACCTGTATTAAGTCACCACGAATTCTTCTTTCTTCGAGACACCGTAAGCCGGTTTGAGTCTTTCCTCATAACTGTAATTCTGGAATCCGACTATCAGCTTTGTCACTCTTCTTTGTATTCTTTCCAGCATGTTTATATCCCCTCTATGATAAGGACTCCACACCTGTACACAGTACTCCAATCTAGGTCTAACTAAAGCTTCATACAGTTTGACTATCACTTCCTTGCTCCTATGTTTAATATTTCTTTTTATCATACCTAACATTGCATTTGCTATTTTCACTGCTATCTGGACTTGCTCACTCACCTTATCTGTATGATCTATCATAACCCCTAGGTCCCTTTCCTTTCATATCATTCTAATATTGTTCTCTCCCATCATGTGATCACATGACCTTATTGGTTCTTCCCATGTGGATGATTGTACATTTTTTTACATTACATTTCTGTTTCTCCTTCCTTCCTTCTCAATCTCCGATACCAAGCCCTGAACGTTCTCAATCTCCTGCTATCAAGCCCTGAACGTCCTCAATCTCCCGCTATCAAGCCCTGAACGTCCTCAATCTCCCGCTACCAAGCCCTGGACGTCCTCAATCTCCCACTACCAAGCCCTGAACGTCCTCAATCTCCCGCTACCAAGCCCTGAACGTCCTCAATCTCCCGCTACCAAGCCATGAACGTCCTCAATCTCCCGCTACCAAGCCCTGAACGTCCTCAATCTCCCGCTACCAAGCCCTGAACGTCCTCAATCTCCCGCTACCAAGCCCTGAACGTCCTCAATCTCCCGCTACCAAGCCCCGAACGTCCTCAATCTCCCGCTACCAAGCCCTGAACGTTCTCAATCTCCCACTACCAAGCCCTGAAAGTCCTCAATCTCCTGCTACAAGCCCTGAACGTCCTCAATCTCCCGCTACCAAGCCCTGAGCATCCTCAATCTCCCGCTACCAAGCCCTGAATGTCCTCAATCTCCCGCTACCAAGCCCTGAACGTCCTCAATCTCCCGCTACCAAGCCCTGAACGTCCTCAATCTCCTACTACCAAGCCCTGAACGTTCTGAATCTCCCGCTACCAAGCCCTGAACGTCCTCAATCTCCCGCTACCAAGCCCTGAACGTCCTCAATCTCCCACTACCAATCCCTGAACGTCCTCAATCTCCCACTACCAAGCCCTGAACGTCCTCAATCTCCCGCTACCAAGCCATGAACGTCCTCAATCTCCCGCTACCAAGCCCCAAAAAGGGCTTTGCAAGTAACAGGATGTAGTCTGGAGAACAAAATACATTGTGTTTCTAGTTTACAGCATGACGGCGATATTTTCACCTTTTTGTCCAACACATCCGTCTTTGGCATAGGCATTTTTTTTAGCACCTGGTTAGTCTTCCCTCTTCGATCCCTTCTCTGTAGCCAGTCTGCGCTGTTGTCCAGATCATCGCGTGAAGGTGTAGAAGGGTCTTGGCAGCTCTGGGTCGCTGGCCCTGACGCTATCATTCGCTATCATAGGGTCGTGCAAATCATGAAAATCCATATCAATCAATCAATCACAACCTCTATCACCCCCTGTGGAGCACATGTCTTTAACAAATACAAGCCAAATCTTCCTGTTTGGTCATTCAAACGTCCACCACCACCTGCTACAACGTGTCACATCTACCACCACCCCCCCCCCCCAGCTTCTCCGTGTGTCACATCTACCACAACCACCTTCTCCTGGTGTCACATCTACCACCACCACCAGCTTCTCCTTGTATCACATCTACCACCACCACCAGCTTCTCATTGTGTTACATCACATCTCTTTGTATCACGTCACGTCCACCACCAGCTTCTCTTTGTATCACGTCACGTCCACCACCAGCTTCTCTTTGTATCATGTCACGTCAACCACCAACTTCTCCTTGTGTCACGACCACCACCACCAGCTTATCCTCATGTCACATCTACTGCAACAGTTCCAGCTGAAGCATGGACGTTAAGGGCAGGAGTGATGAGGTCGGTGACTCTGGAAACAAAGGTACCTGAATACGTGCCTAAGACACTCACCGTCTCGACACGAAGTCAACAAAGGAAAAGGGGAAGAATTTGTCTAGAAGGTGGAGGTTAGGAGCTGACCACTCTGGCATTCCGATGTGGGTAATGGGGAGGTTAGTGACAGACAGAGGCCATCAGGTATTGCTACGACATTTTAGAGTGACAGAAATTTGGAGTGATTTGTTCCAATAACAACTAAGTGGAGGTAGATCCAAACTAGAGTGATGGCTGAGTCAGACAACACACAGAAGACCATTGGACAGCCCTGATACTGCTTGAGACTATTTAATTTTGAGAAGATAGCAAATTGCAGTGAAGACTATAGACTTCCAGTTTTTTATGACCAATCAAATGAACACACACAGACAATCTCATTACTGGCGACCAATGAAATGAAAGCATATATACATTCTTCTTTCTGACGACCAATCAAATTCAACCATCAGTTTTTGGTAACCAATCATATTTAATTTTGTGTGTGCACAAAGAAAAACACCTGGCCAGCATAAAAATACAAGTAAACACGGAGTAGCTAAGCAACGGCAAAAACAATGAACCCATTCTAAAACACATTGAACATTCAAAAACTCAATTAACCCATTCAAAAACACAATGAACCCATTCTAAAACACATTGAACATTCAAAAACTCAATGAACCCATTCAAAAACACAATTAACCCATTCAAAAACACAATTAACCCATTCTAAAACACAATGAACCCATTCAAAAACACAATTAAACCATTCAAAAACACAATTAACCCATTCAAAAACACATTGGACATTAAAAAACACAATGAACTCATTCTTCATCTTCTCTGTGCGCTGTCAGACGTATACTATTATCACATTTACTTCTCATCTCCGTTCACTCAGGTGTCAATCAACAACCCAACTTGAGTGGTCTAACCTGAAATTTATAACAAATGCTTCAAACAATAATTCATTTAGGCAAGAATCCATGATCGAATCTGGTCCATGCTTACCAGTTTTGCTGGTTGGTCTATGCCTACCAGTTTTGCTGGTTGGTCCATGCTTACCAGTTTGGCTGGTTGGTCCATGCTTACCAGTTTGGCTGGTTGGTCCATGCTTACCAGTTTGGCTGGTTGGTCCATGCATGCCAGTTTGGCTGGTTGGTCCATGCTTACCAGTTTGGATGGTTGGTCTATGCTTACTAGTTTGGCTGGTTGGTTAATGCTTACCAGTTTGGCTGGTTGGTCCATGCTTACCAGTTTGGTCCATGCATGCCAGTTTGGCTGGTTGGTCCATGCTTACCAGTTTGGCTTGTTGGTCCATGCTTACCAGTTTGGCTGATTGGTCCATGCATGTCAGTTTAGCTGGTTGGTCCATGTATACCAGTTTAGCTGGTTGGTCCATGCATGCCAGTTTGGCTGGTTGGGCATGCCAGTTTGGCTGGTGGGTAGATAAGGTCAAGTTTGCATGCAAACCGAAGTTGGGGATGACCTGTAAGAGACGACATTGCAAGAGGTCTGAAAAGGGTCGAGAAGATCTTTTCCTTGCGACTTTCCCTTCCGCACCAGTAAGTCAGGTCCCCATTAAGTCAGGTCCTAGTAAGTCAGGTCCCCATTAAGTCAGGTCCCTATGTACAGCCCGGTAGACTGGAGATGTTCAAAGTAGGGATCAAACCCATTTCCTTTGCTACATAAAATATGCACTCTACCACTCAGATACTCTTGAAGACATGGCAACTTCAACAGAAACATACTCACACACACAAATGCCACACAGACAACCCACCCACACGGACTTTACCACACAGACAACCCACCCACACGGACTTTACCACACAGACAATCCACCCACCTGGACTTTCCCACACAGACAATCCACCCACATGGACTTTCCCCCACAGACAATCCACCCACATGGACTTTCCCAATGACTGATTTGTACCCAAACAAATGACTGATTTGTACCCAAACAAATGACTGATTTGTACCCAAACAAACAAATTACTGATTTGTACTCAAACAAATGACTGATTTGTACCAAAACAAACAAATGACTGATTTGTACCAAAACAAACAAATGACTGATTTGTACCAAAACAAACAGATGACTGATTTGTACCCAAACAAAGACATGACTGATTTGTACCCAAATAAACACATGACTGATTTGGCCCAAACAAACACATGACTGATTTATACCCAAACAAACACATACCTGATTTGTACCCAAACAAACACATGACTGACACCCACAGAAAGACAACCACATCTCTGGTTTGTCAATTTATTGACAGCGAAACCAAACGCAAATCTGTGACAGAAGACAAAATGGCCTCACAAGAAACGGCAAGAAGAGGTTGGTGGTGGGTGTTTGTCAACAAGCTAGAGGGAGTTGGGTTGGTGGGTGTTTGTCAACACACAAGAGAGAGTTGTTTGTCAACAAACTAGAGGGAGTTGGGTGGGTGTTTGTCAACAAGCTAGAGGGAGTTGGGTGGGTGGGTGTTTGTCAACAAGCTAGTGGGAGTTAGGTGGGTGTCTGTTTGTCAACAAGCTAGTGGGAGTTGGGTGGGTGGGTGTTTGTCAACAAGCTAGAGGGAGTTGGGTGGTTGGGTGTTTGTCAACACACAAGAGGGAGTTGTTTGTCAACAAGCTAGAGGGAGTTGGGTGGGTGGGTGTTTGTCAACACACAAGAGGGAGTTGTTTGTCAACAAGCTAGAGGGAGTTGGGTGGGTGTCTGTTTGTCAACAAGCTAGTGGGAGTTGGGTGGGTGGGTGTTTGTCAACACACAAGAGGGAGTTGTTTGTCAACAAGCTAGAGGGAGTTGGGTGGGTGGGTGTTTGTCAACACACAAGAGGGAGTTGTTTGTCAACAAGCTAGAGGGAGTTGGGTGGGTGGGTGTTTGTCAACACACAAGAGGGAGTTGTTTGTCAACAAACTAGAGGGAGTTGGGTGGGTGTTTGTCAACAAGCTAGAGGGAGTTGGGTGGGTGGGTGTTTGTCAACAAGCTAGTGGGAGTTAGGTGGGTGGGTGTCTGTTTGTCAACAAGCTAGTGGGAGTTGGGTGGGTGTCTGTTTGTCAACAAGCTAGTGGGAGTTGGGTGGGTGGGTGTTTGTCAACAAGCTAGAGGGAGTTGGGTGGGTGGGTGTTTGTCAACAAGCTAGTGGGAGTTAGGTGGGTGGGTGTCTGTTTGTCAACAAGCTAGAGGGAGTTGGGTGGGTGTCTGTTTGTCAACAAGCTAGAGGGAGTTGGGTGGGTGGGTGTTTGTCAACAAGCTAGTGGGAGTTAGGTGGGTGGGTGTCTGTTTGTCAACAAGCTAGAGGGAGTTGGGTGGGTGTCTGTTTGTCAACAAGCTAGAGGGAGTTGGGTGGGTGGGTGTTTGTCAACAAGCTAGAGGGAGTTGGGTGGGTGTCTGTTTGTCAACAAGCTAGAGGGAGTTGGGTGGGTGGGTGTTTGTCAACAAGCTAGAGGGAGTTGGGTGGGAGTTTGTCAACAAGATAGAGGGAGTTGGGTGGGAGGGTAGTGGGTGTTTGTCAACACACAAGAGGGAGTTGTTTGTCAACAAGCTAGAGGGAGTTGGGTGGGTGGGTGTTTGTCAACACACAAGAGGGAGTTGTTTGTCAACAAACTAGAGGGAGTTGTGTGGGTGTTTGTCAACAAGCTAGAGGGAGTTGGGTGGGTGGGTGTTTGTCAACAAGCTAGTGGGAGTTAGGTGGGTGGGTGTCTGTTTGTCAACAAGCTAGAGGGAGTTGGGTGGGTGTCTGTTTGTCAACAAGCTAGAGGGAGTTGGGTGGGTGGGTGTTTGTCAACAAGCTAGAGGGAGTTGGGTGGGTGTCTGTTTGTCAACAAGCTAGAGGGAGTTGGGTGGGTGGGTGTTTGTCAACAAGCTAGAGGGAGTTGGGTGGGAGTTTGTCAACAAGATAGAGGGAGTTGGGTGGGAGGGTGGTGGGTGTTTGTCAACAAGCTAGAGGGGATGGGTGGTGGGTCAGTGTTTGTCATCTGGTGAAGAAATAATAGGACCACCAGATAGATCCTAGCATGTCCTAAAAAAACTAGCTGAGAGGGTTGTGAATGGGACAAGCCACCTTATGGTGTAAAGCAAACTGGTGTGGTAGTCTGTGGAGTGTGGTACTCTGTGGAGTGTGGTAGTCTGTGGAGTGTGGTACTCTGTGGAGTGTGATACACTCCGTGTAAGGTGATAGTCCATTCACAATGCAAGGCCTGCCTGTCTGATGACGAGACAGTAGGGGAGGTAACACCAATAATTGTCACATTCACAGTGAAGACAGTTCTCTTCCCTTGTGAACATCTACGCAATGAATTCAAATGTCTGTCTGCCTGTCTGTCTGTGAATCCAAACAAACAAAAAACACTTCATTCAAACCTGTACATAGAGTCAATGTTTGTGGCTGTTCTCCAGCCAGTACATATGCACTAACCTAGCCAGTACATATGCACTAACCTGTGACCATTGCTCAAGACATCACAGGATCAAGACATTTGTGATGACAATAGCTCTTCAACCTTTACTGAATGCATGCCATGGCCCCCATTGGCTGAGTTCTGTGAAGTCAACTGACCGCTCTAGTAGGGTTCGGAGAAGAAATCAGACCCCTCTGGTAGGGTTCGGGGAAGCCATTAGACCTATCTGGTAGGGTTCTGGGAAGCCATAAGACCCCTCTGAAAGGGAAGCCATCAGACCTCTGTGACTGAGGAAGCCATCAAACCCCTCCAACAGTCTGAGGAAGCCATCAAAGCCCTCTGTCTGAGGAAGCCATCAAACCCCTCCGACAGTCTGAGGAAGCCATCAAACCCCTATGACAATCTGAGGAAGCCATCAAACCCCTATGACAGTCTGAGGAAGCCATCAAACTCCTATGACAGTCTGAGGAAGCCATCAAACACCTATGACAGTCTGAGGAAGCCATCAAACCCCTCCGGCAGTCTGAGGAAGCCATCAAACTCCTATGACAGTCTGAGGAAGCCATCAAACCCGTCCGACAGTCTGAGGAAGCCATCAAACCCGAATGACAGTCTGAGGAAGCCATCAAACCCCTATGACAGTCTGAGGAATCCATCAAACCCCTATGACAGTCTGAGGAAGCCATCAAACCCCTCCGACAGTCTGAGGAAGCCATCAAAACCCTATGACAGTCTGAGGAAGCCATCAAACCCTTATGACAGTCTGAGGAAGCCATCAAACCCCTCTGACAGTCTGCGGAAGCCATCAAACCCCTCCGACAGTCTGAGGAAGCCATCAAACCCGTCCGACAGTCTGAGGAAGCCATCAAACCCGTCCGACAGTCTGAGGAAGCCATCAAACCCCTCCGACAGTCTGAGGAAGCCATCAAACCCCTATGACAGTCTGAGGAAGCCATCAAACCCCTCTGACAGTCTGAGGAAGCCATCAAACCCCTCTGACAGTCTGAGCAAGCCATCAAACCCCTATGACAGTCTGAGGAAGCCATCAAACCCCTCTGACAGTCTGAGGAAGCCATCAAACCCCTATGACAGTCTGAGGAAGCCATCAAACCCCTCTAACAGTCTGAGGAAGCCATCAAACCCCCCTGACAGTCTGAGGAAGCCATCAAACCCCTCCGACAATCTGAGGAAGCCATCAAACCCCTCCGACAGTCTGAGGAAGCCATCAAACACCTATGACAGTCTGAGGAAGCCATCAAACCCCTCTGACAGTCTGAGGAAGCCATCAAACCCCTATGACAGTCTGAGGAAGCCATCAAACCCCTCTGACAGTCTGAGGAAGCCATCAAACCCCTCCGACAGTCTGAGGAAGCCATCAAACCCCTATGACAGTGAGGAAGCCATCAAACCCCTATGACAGTCTGAGGAAGCCATCAAACCCCTCTGACAGTCTGAGGAAGTCATCAAACCCCTATGACAGTCTGAGGAAGCCATCAAACCCCTATGACAGTCTGAGGAAGTCATCAAACCCCTATGACAGTCTGAGGAAGTCATCAAACCCCTATGAGGAAGTCATCAAACCCCTATGACAGTCTGAGGAAGCCATCAAACCCCCCTGACAGTCTGAGGAAGCCATCAAACCCCTCCGACAGTCTGAGGAAGCCATCAAACCCCTCCGACAGTCTGAGGAAGCCATCAAACCCCTATGACAGTCTGAGGAAGCCATCAAACCCCTCTGACAGTCTGAGGAAGCCATCAAACCCCTATGACAGTCTGAGGAAGCCATCAAACCCCTCTGACAGTCTGAGGAAGCCATCAAACCCCTCCGACAGTCTGAGGAAGCCATCAAACCCCCCTGACAGTCTGAGGAAGCCATCAAACCCCTCCGACAGTCTGAGGAAGCCATCAAACCCCTCCGACAGTCTGAGGAAGCCATCAAACCCCTATGACAGTCTGAGGAAGCCATCAAACCCCTCTGACAGTCTGAGGAAGCCATCAAACCCCTATGACAGTCTGAGGAAGCCATCAAACCCCGCTGACAGTCTGAGGAAGCCATCAAACCCCTCCGACAGTCTGAGGAAGCCATCAAACCCCTCCGACAGTCTGAGGAAGCCATCAAACCCCTCCGACAGTCTGAGGAAGCCATCAAACCCCTATGACAGTCTGAGGAAGCCATCAAACCCCTCTGACAGTCTGAGGAAGCCATCAAACCCCTATGACAGTCTGAGGAAGCCATCAAACCCCTCCGACAGTCTGAGGAAGCCATCAAACCCCTATGACAGTCTGAGGAAGCCATTAAACCCCTATGACAGTCTGAGGAAGCCATCAAACCACTATGACAGTCTGAGGAAGCCATTAAACCCCTCTGACAGTCTGAGGAAGCCATCAAACCCCTCTGACAGTCTGAGGAAGCCATCAAACCCCTCTAACAGTCTGAGGAAGCCATCAAACCCCTCCGACAGTCTGAGGAAGCCATCAAACCCCTATGACAGTCTGAGGAAGCCATCAAACCCCTATGACAGTCTGAGGAAGTCATCAAACCCCTATGACAGTCTGAGGAAGTCATCAAACCCCTATGAGGAAGTCATCAAACCCCTATGACAGTCTGAGGAAGTCATCAAACCCCTATGACAGTCTGAGGAAGCCATCAAACCCCTCTGACAGTCTGAGGAAGCCATCAAACCCCCCTGACAGTCTGAGGAAGCCATCAAACCCCTCCGACAGTCTAAGGAAGCCATCAAACCCCTCCGACAGTCTGAGGAAGCCATCAAACCCCTATGACAGTCTGAGGAAGCCATCAAACCCCTCTGACAGTCTGAGGAAGCCATCAAACCCCTATGACAGTCTGAGGAAGCCATCAAACCCCTCTGACAGTCTGAGGAAGCCATCAAACCCCTCCGACAGTCTGAGGAAGCCATCAAACCCCCCTGACAGTCTGAGGAAGCCATCAAACCCCTCCGACAGTCTGAGGAAGCCATCAAACCCCTCCGACAGTCTGAGGAAGCCATCAAACCCCTCTGACAGTCTGAGCAAGCCATCAAACCCCTATGACAGTCTGAGGAAGCCATCAAACCCCTCTGACAGTCTGAGGAAGCCATCAAACCCCTATGACAGTCTGAGGAAGCCATCAAACCCCTCTAACAGTCTGAGGAAGCCATCAAACCCCCCTGACAGTCTGAGGAAGCCATCAAACCCCTCCGACAATCTGAGGAAGCCATCAAACCCCTCCGACAGTCTGAGGAAGCCATCAAACACCTATGACAGTCTGAGGAAGCCATCAAACCCCTCTGACAGTCTGAGGAAGCCATCAAACCCCTATGACAGTCTGAGGAAGCCATCAAACCCCTCTGACAGTCTGAGGAAGCCATCAAACCCCTCCGACAGTCTGAGGAAGCCATCAAACCCCTATGACAGTGAGGAAGCCATCAAACCCCTATGACAGTCTGAGGAAGCCATCAAACCCCTCTGACAGTCTGAGGAAGTCATCAAACCCCTATGACAGTCTGAGGAAGCCATCAAACCCCTATGACAGTCTGAGGAAGTCATCAAACCCCTATGACAGTCTGAGGAAGTCATCAAACCCCTATGAGGAAGTCATCAAACCCCTATGACAGTCTGAGGAAGTCATCAAACCCCTATGACAGTCTGAGGAAGCCATCAAACCCCTCTGACAGTCTGAGGAAGCCATCAAACCCCCCTGACAGTCTGAGGAAGCCATCAAACCCCTCCGACAGTCTGAGGAAGCCATCAAACCCCTCCGACAGTCTGAGGAAGCCATCAAACCCCTATGACAGTCTGAGGAAGCCATCAAACCCCTCTGACAGTCTGAGGAAGCCATCAAACCCCTATGACAGTCTGAGGAAGCCATCAAACCCCTCTGACAGTCTGAGGAAGCCATCAAACCCCTCCGACAGTCTGAGGAAGCCATCAAACCCCCCTGACAGTCTGAGGAAGCCATCAAACCCCTCCGACAGTCTGAGGAAGCCATCAAACCCCTCCGACAGTCTGAGGAAGCCATCAAACCCCTATGACAGTCTGAGGAAGCCATCAAACCCCTCTGACAGTCTGAGGAAGCCATCAAACCCCTATGACAGTCTGAGGAAGCCATCAAACCCCGCTGACAGTCTGAGGAAGCCATCAAACCCCTCCGACAGTCTGAGGAAGCCATCAAACCCCTCCGACAGTCTGAGGAAGCCATCAAACCCCTCCGACAGTCTGAGGAAGCCATCAAACCCCTATGACAGTCTGAGGAAGCCATCAAACCCCTCTGACAGTCTGAGGAAGCCATCAAACCCCTATGACAGTCTGAGGAAGCCATCAAACCCCTCCGACAGTCTGAGGAAGCCATCAAACCCCTATGACAGTCTGAGGAAGCCATTAAACCCCTATGACAGTCTGAGGAAGCCATCAAACCACTATGACAGTCTGAGGAAGCCATTAAACCCCTCTGACAGTCTGAGGAAGCCATCAAACCCCTCTGACAGTCTGAGGAAGCCATCAAACCCCTCTAACAGTCTGAGGAAGCCATCAAACCCCTCCGACAGTCTGAGGAAGCCATCAAACCCCTATGACAGTCTGAGGAAGCCATCAAACCCCTATGACAGTCTGAGGAAGTCATCAAACCCCTATGACAGTCTGAGGAAGTCATCAAACCCCTATGAGGAAGTCATCAAACCCCTATGACAGTCTGAGGAAGTCATCAAACCCCTATGACAGTCTGAGGAAGCCATCAAACCCCTCTGACAGTCTGAGGAAGCCATCAAACCCCCCTGACAGTCTGAGGAAGCCATCAAACCCCTCCGACAGTCTAAGGAAGCCATCAAACCCCTCCGACAGTCTGAGGAAGCCATCAAACCCCTATGACAGTCTGAGGAAGCCATCAAACCCCTCTGACAGTCTGAGGAAGCCATCAAACCCCTATGACAGTCTGAGGAAGCCATCAAACCCCTCTGACAGTCTGAGGAAGCCATCAAACCCCTCCGACAGTCTGAGGAAGCCATCAAACCCCCCTGACAGTCTGAGGAAGCCATCAAACCCCTCCGACAGTCTGAGGAAGCCATCAAACCCCTCCGACAGTCTGAGGAAGCCATCAAACCCCTATGACAGTCTGAGGAAGCCATAAAACCCCTCTGACAGTCTGAGGAAGCCATCAAACCCCTCTGACAGTCTGAGGAAGCCATCAAACCCCTCTGACAGTCTGAGGAAGCCATCAAACCCCTATGACAGTCTGAGGAAGCCATCAAACCCCTCTGACAGTCTGAGGAAGCCATCAAACCCCTATGACAGTCTGAGGAAGCCATCAAACCCCTCTGACAGTCTGAGGAAGCCATCAAACCCCTCCGACAGTCTGAGGAAGCCATCAAACCCCTATGACAGTCTGAGGAAGCCATCAAACCCCTCTGACAGTCTGAGGAAGCCATCAAACCCCTATGACAGTCTGAGGAAGCCATCAAACCCCTCTGACAGTCTGAGGAAGCCATCAAACCCCTCCGACAGTCTGAGGAAGCCATCAAACCCCTATGACAGTCTGAGGAAGCCATCAAACCCCTATGACAGTCTGAGGAAGCCATCAAACCCCTCTGACAGTCTGAGGAAGTCATCAAACCCCTATGACAGTCTGAGGAAGCCATCAAACCCCTATGACAGTCTGAGGAAGTCATCAAACCCCTATGACAGTCTGAGGAAGTCATCAAACCCCTATGAGGAAGTCATCAAACCCCTATGACAGTCTGAGGAAGTCATCAAACCCCTATGAGGAAGTCATCAAACCCCTATGACAGTCTGAGGAAGCCATCAAACCCCTATGACAGTCTAAGGAAGCCATCAAACCCCTATGACAGTCTAAGGAAGCCATCAAACCCCTATGACAGTCTAAGGAAGCCATCAAACCCCTATGACAGTCTAAGGAAGCCATCAAACCCCTCCGACAGTCTAATGACAGTTAGGGACCCTTTGGTAAGATTTATGGCTTCCTCTGACAACCTAGCTGAACCTATGGACCCCTTTCATTCTCGAGTCAAACCTATAGACCCCTATTACAGTTTAATGAAGTCTGTTGACCTCTTTACATTGACCAGAGAAGTGAACGGATCCCTTCCCAGTCTAACAGCTTCTCTTAATAAATAGAATAAAACAAACATGCAACTACAGAAAATATCATTTACACTGAAATACAGTTGCCATGACAACTACTCACGAGAAAGTCGCAAGTACTGTCTATCCAATTCTATCCCTGACTTATAATTCTATCCCTGACTTATAATTCTATCCCTGACTTATAATTCTAACCCTGACTGTTATAATTCTATCCCTGACTGTTATAATTCTAACCCTGACTGTTATAATTCTAACCCTGACTGTTATAATTCTATCCCTGACTGTTATAATTCTAACCCTGACTGTTATAATTCTAACCCTGACTGTTATAATTCTAACCCTGACTGTTATAATTCTAACCCTGGCAGTTGTTATAACTCTAACCCTGACATGTTATAACTCTATAACTGACATGTTATAACTCTAACCCTGATATGTTATAACTCTATAACTGACATGTTATAACTCTAACCCTGACTGTTATAACTCTATAACTGACATGTTATAACTCTAACCCTGACTGTTATAACTCTATAACTGACATGTTATAACTCTAACCCTGACTGTTATAACTCTAACACTGACATGTTATAACTCTAACACTGACATGTTATAACTCTAACCCTGACATGTTATAACTCTAACCCTGACATGTTATAACTCTATAACTGACATGTTATAACTCTAACCCTGACATGTTATAACTCTAACCCTGACATGTTATAACTCTAACCCTGACATGTTATAACTCTATCACTGACATCACAAACATCTTTCTATTTTTCCATTAATGAGAGTTCCAATATTTTTTGAAGTTCCTCCTCCTCCTCCTTCCTCCGCTGCTCCTCCTCTTCTTGCTCCTTCACGGACAGCTCGAGAACCAACTGAAGATCTTCGTCTTCCTTGACTCGTCCTGGCAGAGGCATCCGAGGTCTGTTGCTGGTGACAGCCACGAGAGGAGGCTCGGAAGTGCTGTCTTCTGCTGGCACTTTGGGTTGGAGGCTAGCAGCGATGGCTCTAAGAATACAAGTGCACAGTATAACCAGGCCATGAGTGGGTAGGGAGGGAAGGGAATGTGTTCGAATCTAATCTAATATATATATTTTCCATAGGACCGGATATTACGTGGCAGGTTTGAACATTTTTATATTTGACATTTCTGTAATTTCTATCATTGTGAGCCGTAACCAGGACAACCTCTACTTTGTATTTTCTATCATTGTGAGCCGTAACCAGGACAACCTCTACTTTGTATTTTCTATCATTGTGAGTCGTAACCAGGACAACCTCTACTTTGTATTTTCTATCATCGTGAGCCGTAACCAGGACAACCTCTACTTTGTATTTTCTATCATTGTGAGCCGTAACCAGGACAACCTCTACTTTGTATTTTCTATCATTGTGAGCCGTAACCAGGACAACCTCTACTTTGTATTTTCTATCATTGTGAGCCGTAACCAGGACAACCTCTACTTTGTATTTTCTATCATTGTGAGTCATAACCAGGACAACCTCTACTTTGTATTTTCTATCATTGTGAGCCTTAACCAGGACAACCTCTACTTTGTATTTTCTATCATTGTGAGTCATAACCAGGACAACCTCTACTTTGTATTGTCTATCATTGTGAGCCATAACCAGGACAACCTCTACTTTGTATTGTCTATCATTGTGAGCCGTAACCAGGACAACCTCTACTTTGTATTGTCTATCATTGTGAGCCGTAACCAGGACAACCTCTACTTTGTATTTTCTATCATTGTGAGCCGTAACCAGGACAACCTCTACTTTGTATTTTCTATCATTGTGAGCCGTAACCAGGACAACCTCTACTTTGTATTTTCTATCATTGTGAGCCGTAACCAGGACAACCTCTACTTTGTATTTTCTGTCATTGTGAGCCGTAACCAGGACAACCTCTACTTTGTATTTTCTATCATTGTGAGCCGTAACCAGGACAACCTCTACTTTGTATTTTCTATCATTGTGAGCCGTAACCAGGACAACCTCTACTTTGTATTTTCTATCATTGTGAGCCGTAACCAGGACAACCTCTACTTTGCATTTTCTATCATTGTGAGTTGTAACCAGGACAAGCTCTACTTTGTATTTTCTATCATTGTGAGCCGTAACCAGGACAACCTCTACTTTGTATTTTCTATCATTGTGAGCCGTAACCAGGACAACCTCTACTTTGTATTTTCTATCATTGTGAGCCGTAACCAGGACAACCTCTACTTTGTATTTTCTATCATTGTGAGTCATAACCAGGACAACCTCTACTTTGTATTGTCTATCATTGTGAGCCATAACCAGGACAACCTCTACTTTGTATTGTCTATCATTGTGAGCCGTAACCAGGACAACCTCTACTTTGTATTGTCTATCATTGTGAGCCGTAACCAGGACAACCTCTACTTTGTATTTTCTATCATTGTGAGTCATATCCAGGACAACCTCTACTTTGTATTGTCTATCATTGTGAGCCATAACCAGGACAACCTCTACTTTGTATTGTCTATCATTGTGAGCCGTAACCAGGACAACCTCTACTTTGTATTGTCTATCATTGTGAGCCGTAACCAGGACAACCTCTACTTTGTATTTTCTATCATTGTGAGCCGTAACCAGGACAACCTCTACTTTGTATTTTCTATCATTGTGAGTCGTAACCAGGACAACCTCTACTTTGTATTTTCTATCATCGTGAGCCGTAACCAGGACAACCTCTACTTTGTATTTTCTATCATTGTGAGCCGTAACCAGGACAACCTCTACTTTGTATTTTCTATCATTGTGAGCCGTAACCAGGACAACCTCTACTTTGTATTTTCTATCATTGTGAGCCGTAACCAGGACAACCTCTACTTTGTATTTTCTATCATTGTGAGTAATAACCAGGACAACCTCTACTTTGTATTTTCTATCATTGTGAGCCTTAACCAGGACAACCTCTACTTTGTATTTTCTATCATTGTGAGTCATAACCAGGACAACCTCTACTTTGTATTGTCTATCATTGTGAGCCATAACCAGGACAACCTCTACTTTGTATTGTCTATCATTGTGAGCCGTAACCAGGACAACCTCTACTTTGTATTGTCTATCATTGTGAGCCGTAACCAGGACAACCTCTACTTTGTATTTTCTATCATTGTGAGCCGTAACCAGGACAACCTCTACTTTGTATTTTCTATCATTGTGAGCCGTAACCAGGACAACCTCTACTTTGTATTTTCTGTCATTGTGAGCCGTAACCAGGACAACCTCTACTTTGTATTTTCTGTCATTGTGAGCCGTAACCAGGACAACCTCTACTTTGTATTTTCTATCATTGTGAGCCGTAACCAGGACAACCTCTACTTTGTATTTTCTATCATTGTGAGCCGTAACCAGGACAACCTCTACTTTGTATTTTCTATCATTGTGAGCCGTAACCAGGACAACCTCTACTTTGCATTTTCTATCATTGTGAGTTGTAACCAGGACAAGCTCTACTTTGTATTTTCTATCATTGTGAGCCGTAACCAGGACAACCTCTACTTTGTATTTTCTATCATTGTGAGCCGTAACCAGGACAACCTCTACTTTGTATTGTCTATCATTGTGAGCCGTAACCAGGACAACCTCTACTTTGTATTTTCTATCATTGTGAGTCATAACCAGGAAAACCTCTACTTTGTATTGTCTATCATTGTGAGCCATAACCAGGACAACCTCTACTTTGTATTGTCTATCATTGTGAGCCGTAACCAGGACAACCTCTACTTTGTATTGTCTATCATTGTGAGCCGTAACCAGGACAACCTCTACTTTGTATTTTCTATCATTGTGAGCCGTAACCAGGACAACCTCTACTTTGTATTTTCTATCATTGTGAGCCGTAACCAGGACAACCTCTACTTTGTATTTTCTATCATTGTGAGCCGTAACCAGGACAACCTCTACTTTGTATTTTCTGTCATTGTGAGCCGTAACCAGGACAACCTCTACTTTGTATTTTCTATCATTGTGAGCCGTAACCAGGACAACCTCTACTTTGTATTTTCTATCATTGTGAGCCGTAACCAGGACAACCTCTACTTTGTATTTTCTATCATTGTGAGCCGTAACCAGGACAACCTCTACTTTGTATTTTCTATCATTGTGAGCCGTAACCAGGACAACCTCTACTTTGCATTTTCTATCATTGTGAGTTGTAACCAGGACAAGCTCTACTTTGTATTTTCTATCATTGTGAGCCGTAACCAGGACAACCTCTACTTTGTATTTTCTATCATTGTGAGCCGTAACCAGGACAACCTCTACTTTGTATTTTCTATCATTGTGAGCCGTAAGCAGGACAACCTCTACTTTGTATTTTCTATCATTGTGAGCCTAAACCAGGACAACCTCTACTTTGTATTTTCTGTCATTGTGAGCCGTAACCAGGACAACCTCTACTTTGTATTTTCTATCATTGTGAGTTGTAACCAGGACAACCTCTACTTTGTATTTTCTATCATTGTGAGTTGTAACCAGGACAAGCTCTACTTTGTATTTTCTATCATTGTGAGCCGTAACCAGGACAACCTCTACTTTGTATTTTCTATCATTGTGAGTCGTAACCAGGACAACCTCTACTTTGTATTTTCTATCATCGTGAGCCGTAACCAGGACAACCTCTACTTTGTATTTTCTATCATTGTGAGCCGTAACCAGGACAACCTCTACTTTGTATTTTCTATCATTGTGAGCCGTAACCAGGACAACCTCTACTTTGTATTTTCTATCATTGTGAGCCGTAACCAGGACAACCTCTACTTTGTATTTTCTATCATTGTGAGCCGTAACCAGGACAACCTCTACTTTGTATTTTCTATCATTGTGAGTCATAACCAGGACAACCTCTACTTTGTATTTTCTATCATTGTGAGCCGTAACCAGGACAACCTCTACTTTGTATTTTCTATCATTGTGAGTCATAACCAGGACAACCTCTACTTTGTATTGTCTATCATTGTGAGCCATAACCAGGACAACCTCTACTTTGTATTGTCTATCATTGTGAGCCGTAACCAGGACAACCTCTACTTTGTATTGTCTATCATTGTGAGCCGTAACCAGGACAACCTCTACTTTGTATTTTCTATCATTGTGAGCCGTAACCAGGACAACCTCTACTTTGTATTTTCTATCATTGTGAGCCGTAACCAGGACAACCTCTACTTTGTATTTTCTATCATTGTGAGCCGTAACCAGGACAACCTCTACTTTGTATTTTCTGTCATTGTGAGCCGTAACCAGGACAACCTCTACTTTGTATTTTCTATCATTGTGAGCCGTAACCAGGACAACCTCTACTTTGTATTTTCTATCATTGTGAGCCGTAACCAGGACAACCTCTACTTTGTATTTTCTATCATTGTGAGCCGTAACCAGGACAACCTCTACTTTGCATTTTCTATCATTGTGAGTTGTAACCAGGACAAGCTCTACTTTGTATTTTCTATCATTGTGAGCCGTAACCAGGACAACCTCTACTTTGTATTTTCTATCATTGTGAGCCGTAACCAGGACAACCTCTACTTTGTATTTTCTATCATTGTGAGCCGTAAGCAGGACAACCTCTACTTTGTATTTTCTATCATTGTGAGCCGTAACCAGGACAACCTCTACTTTGTATTTTCTATCATTGTGAGCCGTAACCAGGACAACCTCTACTTTGTATTTTCTATCATTGTGAGCCGTAACCAGGACAACCTCTACTTTGTATTTTCTATCATTGTGAGCCGTAACCAGGACAACCTCTACTTTGTATTTTCTATCATTGTGAGCCGTAACCAGGACAACCTCTACTTTGTATTTTCTATCATTGTGAGCCGTAACCAGGACAACCTCTACTTTGTATTTTCTATCATTGTGAGCCGTAACCAGGACAACCTCTACTTTGTATTTTCTATCATTGTGAGTCTTAACCAGGACAACCTCTACTTTGTATTTTCTATCATTGTGAGCCGTAACCAGGACAACCTCTACTTTGTATTTTCTATCATTGTGAGTCATAACCAGGACAACCTCTACTTTGTATTTTCTATCATTGTGAGCCGTAACCAGGACAACCTCTACTTTGTATTTTCTATCATTGTGAGCCGTAACCAGGACAACCTCTACTTTGTATTTTCTATCATTGTGAGCCGTAACCAGGACAACCTCTACTTTGTATTTTCTATCATTGTGAGTGATAACCAGGACAACCTCTACTTTGTATTTTCTATCATTGTGAGCCGTAACCAGGACAACCTCTACTTTGTATTTTCTATCATTGTGAGCCGTAACCAGGACAACCTCTACTTTGTATTGTCTATCATTGTGAGCCGTAACCAGGACAACCTCTACTTTGTATTGTCTATCATTGTGAGCCGTAACCAGGACAACCTCTACTTTGTATTGTCTATCATTGTGATCCGTAACCAGGACAACCTCTACTTTGTATTTTCTATCATTGTGAGTCATAACCAGGACAACCTCTACTTTGTATTTTCTATCATTGTATGCCGTAACCAGGACAACCTCTACTTTGTATTTTCTATCATTGTGAGTCATAACCAGGACAACCTCTACTTTGTATTTTCTATCATTGTGAGCCGTAACCAGGACAACCTCTACTTTGTATTGTCTATCATTGTGAGCCGTAACCAGGACAACCTCTACTTTGTATTGTCTATCATTGTGAGCCGTAACCAGGACAACCTCTACTTTGTATTGTCTATCATTGTGATCCGTAACCAGGACAACCTCTACTTTGTATTTTCTATCATTGTGAGTCATAACCAGGACAACCTCTACTTTGTATTTTCTATCATTGTGAGCCGTAACCAGGACAACCTCTACTTTGTATTTTCTTGACCACAACTGCACTCACAGTTTAGCACATGCATTTTCTGGCATACTACAGAATGTAGCCATGGAGAGTAGCATGTTGGTCAGAATGTAGCCATGGAGAGTAGCATGTTGGTCAGAATGTAGCTATGGAGAGTAGCATGTTGGTCAGAATGTAGCCATGGAGAGTAGCATGTTGGTCAGAATGTAGCCATGGAGAGTAGCATGTTGGTCAGAATGTAGCCATGGAGAGTAGCATGTTGGTCAGAATGTAGCCATGGAGAGTAGCATGTTGGTCAGAATGTAGCCATGGAGAGTAGCATGTTGGTCAGAATGTAGCCATGGAGAGTAGCATGTTGGTCAGAATGTAGCCACGGAGAGTAGCATGTTGGTCAGAATGTAGCCACGGAGAGTAGCATGTTGGTCAGAATGTAGCCACGGAGAGTAGCATGTTGGTCAGAATGTAGCCACGGAGAGTAGCATGTTGGTCAGAATGTAGCCACGGAGAGTAGCATGTTGGTCAGAATGTAGCCACGGAGAGTAGCATGTTGGTCAGAATGTAGCCACGGAGAGTAGCATGTTGGTCAGAATGTAGCCACGTAGAGTAGCATGTTGGTCAGAATGTAGCCATGGAGAGTAGCATGTTGGTCAGAATGTAGCCATGGAGAGTAGCATGTTGGTCAGAATGTAGCCATGGAGAGTAGCATGTTGGTCAGAATGTAGCCATGGAGAGTAGCATGTTGGTCAGAATGTAGCCATGGAGAGTAGCATGTTGGTCAGAATGTAGCCATGGAGAGTAGCATGTTGGTCAGAATGTGGCCATGGAGAGTAGCATGTTGGTCAGAATGTAGCCATGGAGAGTAGCATGTTGGTCAGAATGTAGCCATGGAGAGTAGCATGTTGGTCAGAATGTAGCCATGGAGAGTAGCATGTTGGTCAGAATGTAGCCATGGAGAGTAGCATGTTGATCAGAATGTAGCCATGGAGAGCAGCATGTTGGTCAGAATGTAGCCATGGAGAGTAGCATGTTGGTCAGAATGTAGCCATGGAGAGTAGCATGTTGGTCAGAATGTAGCCATGGAGAGTAGCATGTTGGTCAGAATGTAGCCATGGAGAGTAGCATGTTGGTCAGAATGTAGCCATGGAGAGTAGCATGTTGGTCAGAATGTAGCCATGGAGAGTAGCATGTTGGTCAGAATGTAGCCATGGAGAGTAGCATGTTGGTCAGAATGTAGCCATGGAGAGTAGCATGTTGGTCGTTGGAGGAAGTTACGCAATATTTAAATTGTTAATAGTTGCTGTTTTGGCACGTTGCTAAATTTTAAAAAAGAATTTCCAAGTTGAGTAGACGAATCGAGGAATTCATTGCTTAGCCAGACTGGAAAGATATTCTGTAAAATACTGGAAAAAAAAAAATACTATGCCAAAGAATGTTATGTGGAGTAAAAAAATATTTGACCGATCTATGTAAAAGTCTTCATGTCAATAGCCAATGTACATTAAGAACAAACGCAGGATATTCTGAAAAAATGTCATATTAGGACCAGTGTACGGGACAGTTGTGTACTATTCCCTTTACTGTTTATCAGAGATATAGACACAACGTGTAAGAAAGCCAAGAATATTTGATGAGGGAACCAACCTCAGTGATCACTTAAATGAACTCCCATTCGCTGATGACCAAGCAGTAATAGAAACCTCGGAGATCACTTAAATGAACTCCCATTCGCTGATGACCAAGCAGTAATAGAAACCTCAGAGATCACTTAAATGAACTCCCATTCGCTGATGACCAAGCAGTAATAGAAACCTCGGAGATCACTTAAATGAACTCCTATTCGCTGATGACCAAGCAGTAATAGAAACCTCAGAGATCACTTAAATGAACTCCTATTCGCTGATGACCAAGCAGTAATAGAAACCTCAGAGATCACTTAAATGAACTCCTATTCGCTGATGACCAAGCAGTAATAGAAACCTCAGAGATCACTTAAATGAACTCCTATTCGCTGATGACCAAGCAGTAATAGAAACCTCAGAGATCACTTAAATGAACTCCTATTCGCTGATGACCAAGCAGTAATAGAAACCTCAGAGATCACTTAAATGAACTCCCATTCGCTGATGACCAAGCAGTAATAGAAACCTCGGGACAACAACTGCAGGAACATATCAACAATCTTCATGAGGCCTGAACGGATTACGGTAGGACAACCAACGTAGAGAAAACAAAACATTGGACGATTGCAAGAAAAGAAACAAATACAAATATATTTATACAAACCCAAACTAACAAGTTAAAAACAGGCAAACAATGTCACATATTTGGGTAATATAATCTCAGTGATTATATAATCTCAAGAGACCAGTAGGTACAACACCAGTGCTAGACCTCATCAAGAGACAAGTGGGTACAACACCAGTGCTAGACCTCATCAAGAGACAAGTAGGTACAACACCAGTGCTAGACCTCATCAAGAGACAAGTGGGTACAACACCAGTGCTAGACCTCATCAAGAGACAAGTAGGTACAACACCAGTGCTAGACCTCATCAAGAGACAAGTGGGTACAACACCAGTGCTAGACCTCATCAAGAGACAAGTAGGTACAACACCAGTGCTAGACCTCATCAAGAGACAGCAAACCAAATGGTTCGGCCACGTGACACGACAAACACCAGATCGTATCCCTCAGAAAGCAATGATACACAGATACAATGGATACAGAGCTAAAGGTCGACCACGCGCAAGAGATGGATAGCAGAAATTACAGAAGCAGTAAAGCTTTCCGTGAAGGAAGCACATACTAGGGCCCGGTCAAGAAACCTCTTCATAACCTGACGCTGAAAGACATAAGCACATACTAGGGCCCGGTCAAGAAAACTTTCCATAACCTGACGCTGAAAGGCACAAGCAGGACACAAGCGAAAAGGAAATAGAAAAAGAGAGCAGCTGGTGGTCTTCAAGGTTCGCACAGGCCACAACCAACTGAGGTAACATTTTTCAATAAATTGAAGATAAGTGTCACTGATGAATGCATCCGTGGTACTGGGAAAACATTTGCTGCAAAATCACCCGACATACGAGGACCAGAGAAAGCATATGTGGTCATCCCCAGTGTCAACAATAGACGAGCTCTATTGCAGTTTCGACAGCCCAAGAATGACCGCTGATGTCTTTTAACAAATTCAAGTCGATCTCTGAGGTTCGACGAAGAAGAGGAAGTAGAACCGATAAATCAGATAACAATGGTGAAGCCAACTACATGTTTTGTTTTTTTTAGAAGACTTGCGCCGATGAATTCAACCGCTATAAAAAATGAAATAGATTGCGCCACGAATCACATGTGTATTCACGATTAACATTTTTCAGGCGTTTAATTTGGTTTAGCAATAACTCGTGAAAATCTGGCCACATTTCCTGTTCTCTCAACAGCAGACGGAAGTTGACCATTCAATTAAAATGTAATCTAGATAAGCGATTGAAGAATGTAACCTACAGATCATACATCATTACAAACAAAAGCTAATTAGCAGGATTAACGACCCGCGGAGCACATGATAAACTGAGCTAAATAGGTCAGACTAGGACATTGACAGGACATGATATAACAGCTTTAATATTAGTCTCTGTCCTGATATGATGAATTATCATTTATTGTGTGTGCCATTGTCTGGCATCTTAGGATTCAATAGGTTAAAGATATGTATGTACACACACACACACAGCGCATACACTCACCATGCACACACACACAGCGCATACACTCAGTGTACACACACACACAGTGCATACACTCACCATGCACACACACACAACGCATACACTCAGTGTACACACACACACAGTGCATACACTCACCATGCACACACACACAGCGCATACACTCAGTGTACACACACACACAACGCATACACTCAGTGTACACACACACACAGTGCATACACTCACCATGCACACACACACAACGCATACACTCAGTGTACACACACACACAGCGCATACACTCACCATGCACACACACACAACGCATACACTCAGTGTACACACACATAGCACATACACTCACCGTGCACACACGCAGCACATACACTCGCCGTGCACACACTCACAGCACACACACTCACCATGCACACACACACAGCGCATACACTCACCGTACACACACAGCGCATACACTCACCGTGCACACACACAGCGCATACACTCACCGTGCACACACACACAGCGCATACACTCACCGTGCACACACACACTCACCATGCACACACACACAACGCATACACTCACCGTACACACACAGCGCATACACTCACCGTACACACACACACTCACCATGCACACACACACAACGCATACACTCAGTGTACACACACATAGCACATACACTCACCGTACACACACAGCGCATACACTCACCGTACACACACACACTCACCATGCACACACACACAACGCATACACTCAGTGTACACACACATAGCACATACACTCACCGTGCACACACGCAGCACATACACTCACCGTGCACACACTCACAGCACACACACAGTGCATACACTCACCATGCACACACACACAGCGCATACACTCACCGTGCACACACACACAGCGCATACACTCACCGTGCACACACACACAGCGCATACACTCACCGTGCACACACACAGCGCATACACTCACCGTGCACACACACAGCGCATACACTCACCGTGCACACACACAGCGCATACACTCACCGTGCACACACACACAACGCATACACTCACCGTACACACACAGCGCATACACTCACCGTGCACACACACAGCGCATACACTCACCGTGCACACACACAGCGCATACACTCACCGTGCACACACACAGCGCATACACTCACCGTGCACACACACACAGCGCATACACTCACCGTGCACACACACACAGCGCATACACTCACCGTGCACACACACAGCGCATACACTCACCGTGCACACACACAGCGCATACACTCACCGTGCACACACACAGCGCATACACTCACCGTGCACACACACACAACGCATACACTCACCGTACACACACAGCGCATACACTCACCGTGCACACACACAGCGCATACACTCACCGTGCACACACACAGCGCATACACTCACCGTGCACACACACAGCGCATACACTCACCGTGCACACACACACAACGCATACACTCACCGTACACACACAGCGCATACACTCACCGTGCACACACACAGCGCATACACTCACCGTGCACACACACAGCGCATACACTCACCGTGCACACACACACAGCGCATACACTCACCGTGCACACACCCCCACATATATAGCTAATTCAAAATAAATACAATATTAAACTAAAACATCATATTCCAGGGTGACACACACAAAACACGCGCCTTGAAATTATTGTTTTCTGACAGATGTTTAAACTGTATGACTTCATGCACGCTGACTGGGCCAAATAATATTCATCAGCAACAATATGCCATGTAAACACATGTAAGTCAATTATTAATGAAATGTGCTTGTCATGAATATGAGCCATGACATTTGCAGACCCATCGTTGAAACCATGACCACAGCCAGACATCAGGGTCAGCAACACAGCCATGTGAAGAATGTTGACTTTAGCTGGTGTAGTAATAGCCCCCCCCCCCCCCCCCCCCAATATTCACATGAATCTACTGGTTCTTGCAGAGGTGAAGATATAAGGGGTGTGGGCGGGGAGGGTAATGGCATTGCCAGATGACTTTGGTGATGATGAATTATGAGATGACTTTGGTGATGATGAATTATGAGATGACTTTGGTGATGATGAATTATCAGGTGACTTTGGTGATGATGAATTATGAGATGACTTTGGTGATGATGAATTATGAGATGACTTTGGTGATGATGAATTATGAGATGACTTTGGTGATGATGAATTATCAGGTGACTTTGGTGATGATGAATTATGAGATGACTTTGGTGATGATGAATTATGAGATGACTTTGGTGATGATGAATTATGAGATGACTTTGGTGATGATGAATTATCAGGTGACTTTGGTGATGATGAATTATGAGATGACTTTGGTGATGATGAATTATGAGATGACTTTGGTGATGATGAATTATCAGGTGACTTTGGTGATGATGAATTATGAGATGACTTTGGTGATGATGAATTATGAGATGACTTTGGTGATGATGAATTATGAGATGACTTTGGTGATGATGAATTATCAGGTGACTTTGGTGATGATGAATTATGAGATGACTTTGGTGATGATGAATTATGAGATGACTTTGGTGATGATGAATTATCAGGTGACTTTGGTGATGATGAATTATGAGATGACTTTGGTGATGATGAATTATGAGATGACTTTGGTGATGATGAATTATGAGATGACTTTGGTGATGATGAATTATGAGATGACTTTGGTGATGATGAATTATCAGGTGACTTTGGTGATGATGAATTATGAGATGACTTTGGTGATGATGAATTATGAGATGACTTTGGTGATGATGAATTATGAGATGACTTTGGTGATGATGAATTATGAGATGACTTTGGTGATGATGAATTATGAGATGACTTTGGTGATGATGAATTATCAGATGACTTTGGTGATGATGCATTATGAGATGACTTTGGTGATGATGAATTATCAGGTGACTTTGGTGATGATGAATTATGAGATGACTTTGGTGGTGATGAATTATGAGGTGACTTTGGTAGTGATGAATTATGAGATGACTTTGGTGGTGATGAATTATCACTTATTATGTGTGAGATTGTCGGTCATTATAAATTGGCATTAGGTTTCTTAGGCCCCAGTCTATGCTAGGCTACAGTATGCTAGGCTACAGTCTATACCAGGCTATAGTCCATGCTAGGCTACAGTCTATACCAGGCTACAGTATATACTAGGCTAGTCTATGCTAGGCTACAGTATATGCCAGGCTAGAGTCTATTCTAGGCTAGTCTATATATATCAGACTAGTCTATGCTAGGCTACAGTCTATGCTAGGCTAGAGTCTATACCAGGCTAGAGTCTATGTTAGGCTAGTCAATACCAGGCTAGAGTCTATGTTAGGCTATAGTCCATGCCAGGCTAGTCTATACCAGGCTACAGTCTATACTAGGTTAGTCTATGCTAGGCTACAGTCTATGCCAGGCTAGAGTCTATTCTAGGCTAATCTATATATATCAAACTAGTCTATGCTAGGCTACAGTCTATGCTAGGCTAGAGTCTATACCAGGCTAAAGTCTATGTTAGGCTAGTCTATACCAGGCTAGAGTATGTTAGGCTATAGTCCATGCCAGGCTAGTCTATACCAGGCTACAGTCTATACCAGGCTAGAGTCTATGTTAGGCTATAGTCCATGCCAGGCTAGTCTATACCAGGCTACAGTCTATACTAGGTTAGTCTATACCAGGCTACAGTCTATACCAGGCTAGAGTCTATGTTAGGCTAGTCTATACCAGGCTAGAGTCTATGTTAGGCTATAGTCCACGCTTGGCTAGTCTATACCAGGCTAGAGTCTATTCTAGGCTACAGTCCATGTCAGGCTACAGTCTATGCCAGGCTACAGTCCATGCCAGGCTACAGTCCATGCCAGGCTACAGTCTATGTCAGCGTACACTTCTGATGATCAGATCATGCCTGGTTGCCTTGTCTCCGTTCCTTAGTCCAGGAGAAACAGGCACAGTGGCCTTCCTCAGGAGACTTGTCCACACCAGCAGCAAGAGATGGAGCAACCAACGTCGCTGACTGAACGTCAGACCCACATGTCGTGACGTCACTCCCCCTGACATCCAATCTACCAGGCCACATGCTCAACAAGGTCAAACAAAACTAACCCAAGGTCAGCTGTCAAGGTCAACACCGAAAACTAGTCTGTCAAACTGAAATCGTCCAATCAGAGGCAAGCCCTCTTAAGATCACTGACATTAAGCAGGTCAAGGCTGACTTACTGCTGCAACATGTTGTCCTCGTCCTCCAGGCCAGAGACTTCCTTCCCCTTGTTCAGAGCTTCGTAGAATGTCACCTGGACGAGAACAATCACTCAACATGTCAATCATCCACTGAATGAGTCAATCACCCACACCTTACCTAACCCACTGACCTGGACATTCTCTGTCCCCCCCCCCCCCCCCTCAACCCACTGACCTGGTCATTCTATGCACCCCCCACCCCACTGACCTGATCATTCTCTGTGCCCCCCCACCCCCCTTAACCTGGTCATTCTATGCCCCCCCCACCGACCTGGTCATTCTCTGCCCCCCCTCCACTGACCTGGTCATTCTCTGCCCCCCCCCCCACTGACCTAGTCATTCTCTGTGCCCCCCCCCCCCCACTGACCTGGTCATTATCTGTGCCCTCCCACCCCACTGACCTGGTCATTCTCTGTGCCCCCCCCCCCCATTGACCTGGTCATTCTCTGCCCCACCCCACTGACCTGGTCCTTCTCTGCCCCTCCCCCACTGACCCCTGGTCATTCTCTGCCCTCCCCTACTGACCCCTGGTCATTCTCTGCCCCCCCCCCCCCACTGACCTGGTCATTCTCTGCCCCCCCCCCCCCCCCCCGCTGACCTGGTCATTCTCTGTCCCCCCCCCCACTGACCCCTGGTCATTCTCTGTCCTCCCCCACTGACCCCTGGTCATTCTCTGTCTCCCCCCCCCCCCCCACTGACCTCTGGTCATTCTCTGTCCCCCCCACTGACCCCTGGTCATTCTCTGTCCCCCCCACTGACCCCTGGTCATTCTCTGTTCCCCCCCCCTGACCTGGTGATTCTCCGTGCCCCCCCTCACCCCACTGATCCCTGCGCTGGTCATTCTCCATGACCCCCCCTCCTCACTGACCTGGTCATTCTCTGTCCCTGAGTCGACCAGACTCTGTTGAATGGCAAACTGTAACAGCTCATCGTCTTCGTCTCGTAACCTCTCATGATGACCTTCACCTCCTAGAATGAGATGCGTAGAATACAACAGACAAGACACCCACCCAGAGATGGCAAAACTAATCAGGAAACAAACAGACAGACAGAGAGGCATACAGTGGTCTCAGTTTTGCTCAAGCCACCACTTCAGATATTGCGGTCAGGCTGTCTTAGGTTGGCCTTCCTGCGGGCAACATGGCATGGCAGTTCCCATGATGGTAGCAGGGTCAGTTCGCAGGACATGTCTGACCCAATTCTATCACAACTCCATTTAAATGTGATCCGATAGGACACCAATCAGCTAGGACCCCAACCAGCTAGGACACCAATCAGCTAGGACCCCAGTCAGCTAGGACCCCAGTCAGCTAGGACCCCAACCAGCTAGGACCCCAGTTAGCTAGGACCCCAATGCGTGTAGCCTGTTAAGCTAAACAACATGGGTGATGTCCTGGATGCCTCACCGAACGATGATCGAACGAAACTTTTTCTTGTTTCACTCGACATGCCAGATAGTCTTGTTCTTGTTGTGTGCTGCACACTTCTGAGAGGTGGCTGGGGAACAGGGAGGTGGCTGGGGAGCGGGGAGGTGGCTATCATTTCACACTAGAGCAATGGTTGACCTGTCATTTCACACTAGAGCAATGGTTGACCTGTCATTTCATACTAAAGCAATGGTTGACCTGTCATTTCACACTAGAGCAATGGTTGACCTGTCATTTCACACTAGAGCAATGGTTGACCTGTCATTTCACACTAGAGCAATGGTTGACCTGTCATTTCCCACTAGAGCAATGGTTGACCTGTCATTTCACACTAGAGCAATGGTTGACCTGTCATTTCACACAAGGATACCGTCTACTATCGCCGTCCAGACAGAAAAGTGCAGCTAATGCAGTTAAGACAGCTTTCTAAGAAGAGAGAACTGACAACAAACAACTGTTACCTTGCAGGTAGGACGGGCATCTAGATCCCAATAAATGATTGCTGACAATAGCTGCACTAGCTACCAGCCATCGCAGTCATGACTTTGGTAGAGCCATTGGTGTGGATGTGTGAGGACGGAACACACAGCAACATGACCAGCATCACCAAGACATCCCCAGACATGACTTCGGTAGAGCCATCCATGCAGTCATTTGGTGGTGGATGTCTGATGATGTCTGTCTGATGGTGGATATCTGATGGTGGATATCTGATGATGTCTGTCTGATGGTGGTTGTCTGGTGGTGGATGTCTGATGGTGGATGTCTGATGGTGGATATCTGATGGTGGTTGTCTGGTGGTGGATGTCTGATGGTGGATATCTGGTGGTGGATGTCTGGTGGTGGATGTCTGGTGGTGGATGTCTGATGGTGGATGTCTGGTGGTGGATGTCTGGTGGTGGATGTCTGGTGGTGGATGTCTGGTGGTGGATGTCTGGTGGTGGATGTCTGATGGTGGTTGTCTGGTGGTGGATGTCTGATGGTGGATGTCTGATGGTGGATATCTGATGGTGGTTGTCTGGTGGTGGATGTCTGATGGTGGATATCTGGTGGTGGATGTCTGGTGGTGGATGTCTGGTGGTGGATGTCTGGTGGTGGATGTCTGGTGGTGGATGTCTGATGGTGGATGTCTGGTGGTGGATGTCTGGTGGTGGATGTCTGGTGGTGGATGTCTGATGGTGAAGGAGGAAGGGGAAGATGTGTTTCTGTAAAACTTCATCTCAACATTTTAGATTTCTCAACGACCATTTGTCTTGTCTGTTTGAGGTTTCTCAACGGCCATTTGTCTTGTCTTGAGTTTTCTCAACAGCCATTTTTCTTGTCTGTCTGAGGTTTCTCAACGACCATTTATCTTGTCTGTTTGAGGTTTCTCAATGGCCCTTTGTCTTGTCTGTCTGAGGTTTCTCAATGGCCATTTGTCTTGTCTTGAGGTTTCTCAACGACCATTTGTCTTGTCTGTTTGAAGTTTCTCAACGACCATTTGTCTTGTCTGTCTGAGGTTTCTCAATGGCCATTTGTCTTGTCTTGAGGTTTCTCAACGACCATTTATCTTGTCTGTTTGAGGTTTCTCAATGACCATTTGTCTTGTCTTGAGGTTTCTCAACAGCCATTTGTCTTGTCTGTTTGAGGGCTCTCAACTGCCATTAGTTTTGTGTATCGCTGCAGACTGTATTAATATTCATACATCACGCACCACATTCCCCACCTGTGGTGCGCCTTAGACCAAAAGAGTCCTATGTACATTCATAGATGGGACGAAATGTCTGGCAAGTGAGACAGTACTCACAGCCTCAGCTCAACAGGTTATGAAAGGACAGGAAAGCCCGAAGAAAATCATGGATTAACAAAGCCGAAGGAACTTGGCAGACTCTGGTCAACAACAACAACATGATCGTCAACAAACACAACAAACATTCTCACTTGACAGCATGTGCACGAGAGGACTCACCAAGTCTCCCATAGTTGGCTGGAGCACTGAAACACTCATCTGCTATAGAACATGTGACCTGCTCAGAGGTCTTCACCAGCGTGACGTAGAGAGCCTCGCTTTCGCTGGCCTGGATGTTACCAAAGGTGATGCGTGCGTTCAAGACGTGGAACAGTGGGATTTCTGCACAGATACCAAGACACAAGATGGGCAGATGTTAGCACACAAGATGGACAGATACAGAGACATGAGATGGCCAGATGTTAGCACACGAGATGGGCAGATGTTAGCACACAAGATGGACAGATGTTAGCGCACAAGATGGACAGATACAGAGACATGAGATGGCCAGATGTTAGCACACGAGATGGGCAGATGTTAGCACACAAGATGGACAGATGTTAGCGCACAAGATGGACAGATACAGAGACATGAGATGGCCAGATGTTAGCACACGAGATGGGCAGATGTTAGCACACAAGATGGACAGATGTTAGCACACAAGATGGACAGATACAGAGACATGAGATGGCCAGATGTTAGCACACGAGATGGGCAGATGTTAGCACACAAGATGGACAGATGTTAGCACACAAGATGGACAGATACAGAGACATGAGATGGGGAGATGTTAGCACACAAGATGGGCAGATGTTAGCACACAAGATGGGGAGATGTTAGCACATGAGATGGGCAGATGTTAGCACACAAGATGGACAGATACAGAGACATGAGATGGGCAGATGTTAGCACACCAGATGGGGAGATATTAGCACATGAGATGGGGAGATGTTAGCACACAACATGGGCAGATGTTAGCACACAAGATGGGAGGGTGTTAGCACACAAGATGGGCAGATGTTAGCACACAAGATGGGAGGATGTTAGCACACAAGATGGGCAGATGTTAGCATACAAGATGTGGAGATGTTAGCACACAAGATGGGCAGATGTTAGCATACAAGATGTGGAGATGTTAGCACACAAGATGGGCAGATGTTAGCATACAAGATGTGGAGATGTTAGCACACAAGATGGGGTAATGCCCAACAGAGAGCATGCCGCAAGAGGCGACTGTGCGACATGGCATAACACCGGCCATGTTTAGGTAGTAGAGCAGCATAGATGGCGCCTAACAGGCTGCGGGTCTACTTTACTCTAGTGTTTGGGTCTATTAAGATGAAATCGCACATCGGTTAACCATCCTCCGTAAGCGATTGTCTCAACGCAGCAGAGTATTAAGCTGCTCGAGCTTAGCCCGCTAAGCAGGAAACCCTTCTCCCGGCTACATCCAGAGCCGGGACCTGCACAGGTAGAAGCACAGGTCAACTACGTCGGGCAGATGTTAGCATGAGATGGGCATCACACAAAGAGAAGTGGATGTTTGTGCTGATGGTGGTGTGCTGTGATGATAATGTTGGTGTGCTGTGATGATAGAAATGGTGCTGATGGAGATGTTTTTGTGTGCGTTCACCATCTTTCTCTTTTCCCGAGGGCGGTGTGCGTTGCACTGTTTTTATTTTACGCCTGTCGGCCCAGTGCATCCGACTTCGGCATGCATTTTATGTAAGGGTCTGCTTCCTTCTGCATTTTCTGAGGGTTTGCTTCCCCAGGGTAACGGCCGGTGTTGTGATTGGGTAGCGGCGAACCCAGCACCTTAGGACAGAGCCGTATCACCGAACCACTAGCCCACACCGTCCCCCAGATGATAGTGATGATGAGAACAACGCCAGCTCAACGAAAGACCTGACCTATTTTGATTGGGAATCCTGCGGGCAGCTGCAGTGTGATAAAGTCCCGAAGCTTAGCGAAGTGAGCGTTGCTCTGTGCCATCAGGTCAATGATGGGGATGACTTGTTCCGGAAGAGACAGGGGGTAGCCTTCACACAACCACAGGCTGGCCTTGAACTTCTGAACTTTGACTGTTTGCTCTTTGGGTCGGCCAATGTCTTTGTCGGCCAGGTCGACCAATGAGCTGAAGTACTCCTCCGGTGTGATATTGCCCGGATTGTAGGATGTGACCGTTGACAGCTGTCGGAAAAAATTAGTTAACATCATCAGGGGCCAATAGAAAGTTATTTGTATCTACCAATGGAAAGCAAGAACAGTTATCTGAGTTATTTTTATCTACCAATGGAAACCAAGAACAGTTAGGTTGTGCTATTTTTATCATGACCGCCTCACAATGTCCCCAGACTTACCCCTTCCAGGCTGCTGACTCTTGATGTCCCCAGACTTACCCCTTCCAGGCTGCTGACTCTAGATGTCCCCAGACTTACCCCTTCCAGGCTGCTGACTCTAGATGTCCCCAGACTTACCCCTTCCAGGCTGCTGACTCTTGATGTCCCCAGACTTACCCCTTCCAGGCTGCTGACTCTTGATGTCCCCCGACTTACCCCTTCCAGGCTGCTGACTCTTGATGTCCCCAGACTTACCCCTTCCAGGCTGCTGACTCTAGATGTCCCCAGACTTACCCCTTCCCGGCTGCTGACTCTTGATGTCCCCCGACTTACCCCTTCCAGGCTGCTGACTCTTGATGTCCTCGGACTTACCCCTTCCAGGCTGCTGACTCTTGATGTCCCCCGACTTACCCCTTCCAGGCTGCTGACTCTTGATGTCCCCCGACTTACCCCTTCCAGGCTGCTACTACTTGAGGTGGTACTGACAGTCTCTTCGGCTGTCCCAAGGAATGATTCAAGCGGGGTTTTGCTGCACGACTTCTTCGCCTTCTGCTTGTCTTTCCCTGCCAGATGTTCTGTGCGTGTCTTTGTGACTAGTTCAACATTGTTGGCTGTGAATACCTGGGTAGAAGGAATACTTTGGTAGAGAGGATACTTGGGTAGAAGGAATACTTTGGTAGAGAGGATACTTGGGTAGAATGGATACTTGGGTAGAAGGAATACTTGGGTGGAAGGAATACTTGGGTAGAGGGGATACTTGGTTAGAAGGAATACTTGGGTAGAAGGAATACTTTGGTAGAGAGGATACTTGGGTAGAATGGATACCTGGGTAGAAGGAATACTTGGGTGGAAGGAATACTTGGGTAGAGGGGATACTTGGTTAGAAGGAATACTTGGGTAGAAGGAATACTTTGGTGGAAGGAATACTTGGGTGGAAGGAATGCTTTGGTAGAAGGAATACTTGGGTATAAGGTGTACCTGGGTATAAGGGATACTTGGGTAGAAGTAATACTCACCTCTCACCAAACACAGACAGACTCACCTCCCACCAAATACAGACAGACTCACCTCCCACCAAACACAGACAGACAGATGTCCAAACTAATACAAACAGACTCACCTCCCACCAGACAAACTCACCTCACACCAAACACAGACAGACTCATGTCTAAACTAATACAGACAAACAGACTCACCTCCCACCAGACAGACTCACCTCCCACCAAACACAGACAGACAGATGTCCAAACTAATACAAACAGACTCACCTCCCACCAGACAAACTCACCTCACACCAAACACAGACAGACTCATGTCTAAACTAATACAGACAAACAGACTCACCTCCCACCAGACAGACTCACCTCCCACCAAACACAGACAGACAGATGTCCAAACTAATACAAACAGACTCACCTCCCACCAGACAAACTCACCTCACACCAAACACAGACAGACTCATGTCTAAACTAATACAGACAAACAGACTCACCTCCCACCAGACAGACTCACCTCCCACCAAACACAGACAGACAGATGTCCAAACTAATACAAACAGACTCACCTCCCACCAGACAAACTCACCTCACACCAAACACAGACAGACAGATGTCTAAACTAATACAGACAAACAGACTCACCTCCCACCAGACAAACTCACCTCACACCAAACACAGACAGACTCATGTCTAAACTAATACAGACAAACAGACTCACCTCCCACCAGACAGACTCACCTCACACCAAACACAGACAGACTCATGTCTAAACTAATACAGACAAACAGACTCACCTCCCACCAGACAAACTCACCTCACACCAAACACAGACAGACAGATGTCTAAACTAATACAGACAAACAGACTCACCTCCCACCAGACAAACTCACCTCACACCAAACACAGACAGACTCATGTCTAAACTAATACAGACAAACAGACTCACCTCCCACCAGACAGACTCACCTCACACCAAACACAGACAGACAGATGTCTAAACTAATACAGACAAACAGACTCACCTCCCACCAGACAAACTCACCTCACACCAAACACAGACAGACTCATGTCTAAACTAATACAGACAAACAGACTCACCTCCCACCAGACAGACTCACCTCCCACCAGACAGACTCACCTCCCACCAGACAGACTCACCTCCCACCAGACAGACTCACCTCCCACCAGACAGACTCACCTCACACCAAACACAGACAGACTCATGTCTAAACTAATACAGACAAACAGACTCACCTCCCACCAGACAGACTCACCTCACACCAAACACAGACAGACTCATGTCTAAACTAATACAGACAAACAGACTCACCTCCCACCAGACAGACTCACCTCCCACCAGACAGACTCACCTCCCACCAGACAGACTCACCTCCCACCAGACAGACTCACCTCCCACCAGACAGACTCACCTCCCACCAGACAGACTCACCTCCCACCAGACAGACTCACCTCCCACCAGACAGACTCACCTCCCACCAGACAGACTCACCTCCCACCAGACAGACTCACCTCCCACCAGACAGACTCACCTCCCACCAGACAGACTCACCTCCCACCAGACAGACTCACCTTACAATCGTACCCATTTATAGGCTCACACTTGTCACTTCTCCAGCCCCATATCCCGGTCTTGCTCCTGTAAGAGACAGACAATTCTCCAACTCAGAGACAGACAGACGATTCTGTAACTCAGACAGACAGACAATTCTGTTACTCAGAGACAGACAGACAATGCTGTATGGTGTCAGCCTGTATGTTATTGAGCACACAAAAAGCTGTTTGGCAAAGGGCAGCTGTCCCACATTGTAGAAACAATCTCTCGTCTCGTCCCTCGACGTTCCCGTAACCCTCAGACAGATCGTAGGGGCATCCCTCCACTCGTGAGTGATGTGTCTTGGGCATGGTTCTAGCCGAGGGGCAGCCAATCCTCTCCTGGGCGGTGTTTGATTCATCGTTGGTCTGTGTGAGGTCGTTCTGGCAACGCCTCATGTCACTGCACCATGAACAAATTCCCGACATTTTTGTCTGTCCAGCGCCTTAATTTTGATGTCCTCCAGGGATGTTCCTGTCCACTTCCGAATATCATATCTCCAGCATTTCTTTGGGGTGGCCTCTTTTTCTCTTGCCAGAGACTGCCTCTGAGTACTTTGTAGCCCACTCCACTCCAGTACATGGCTGTACCATTGAAGTTTGCATGCCTGTACCACTGATAGAAGGTCTTGCTAATAGACTCTGTGATTGTGTTTCCTATGTTGAAGTTTGTGACACAATCGCTGTAGGTTAAGATCCATCTGAAGCATCACATCTCCATCACCTGGATGTTTCACTCCATTTCCGCACTCAGTGCCCATTTTTCATCATTTTCATCTTCTTGTATCTCAGAAACTAACACAACAAAAACAATAACACCAACAAGTTCTTTATTCATTTATGTCTCAACACACAACACAATCATATATGTGACAGTTCCAGATGGAACATGGGCATTAAGGGCAGAGGAGATTGGGCTGGCGACTCTAGGAAACAAAGGTTGCCTGAATACATTGGACGAACGTAGGTCATGCCTGGGTCAATCACCATTCCGACACTAGTTCGACAAAGGAAACGAGGGGTTAGGTAGAAGACTTTGTCTGGTACAGGGGTGGGTGTTGGAGCTGACCACTCTGGCGTCAGACTTGACAGGGATGGTGGTTGTTGGCAGTCTGATACTTCCACGACAGGCTACCACATTTAGAATGACAGTGACTCGTGGATAGACAACTAATAACGTTTAAGATGTGGGTAGTTCCAAATTAGAGTGATGGCTAAATCAGACAACCCACCAAAGTCCATTGGACAGCCATGTTGTTGCTTAAGACTATAAAATACTCTTCAAGGATCAACTCGACAGACTGGCAGGAAGACTGGGAGAGAGTCCGGAAGTGAGAGTTTGCAGGGTGGTAGTACCATCATGCACCTCGAGTTTGGCCAGTCGCGCTCAATAGGTGCTTATGATGGACACCCTGTGAACAGTAAGAGATCTAAATGTGGGTTGTATGTGCAGGGCACCTTGTGAACAATGTGTGTTCTAATTATGTGTGAGCATACAGATTCGTCTGAGTATGTGAAGTTATCTGATTATATGTGCACAGATCGACTGAGTATGTGACCACACGTGAGTACATGATCCGATTATAAGTGACGTGATCTGATTATATGTGAATCCACAGATCACCTGATTGTAAGTGATCTGATTATATGTGAATGCACAGATCACCTGATTGTAAGCGATCTGATTATATGTGAATGCACAGATTGTGAGGACGAGTTTGTTGAGGGTACAGAGGAAAGACGGCGAGCTAACTGGAGTCATTATGTTGTGGCTAGGATAATTCTTGAGGTTGTAAAGTTTTCTTGTGACAAAAAATAGATTAAGAATTCTGGGTATCCTAGTTTTTGGAGGAAACATCAAAAGCTAATGCTTAAAACCTCCTAGGTAGTTAAATATATATATTATGATCATTTAGTTTAGAAGTTCTTTGCTTGATATTGTGCAACGATTATTCTTGTAATAAATGATATTGTTTTGTTTGATGGCCAAGTTAGTGGTTACTGTGTTTTTCTGTGTTGAAGTCGTGTCGTGGAGTAGATATTGGTTGTAACTCTTTAGATCAGTAAACCACTCAACTGACAAGCCTGCGCTTCCACAGGTCTTAATTTGGTCCGAGTGATCAGGATATCTTTGATAGGATAATTACTCAGCTAAACTCTACCACATTTCTATAGACCAACAAATAACAAGGTTACAGGCTCTCAAAGCCAACAGCCATAGTCAAATGTGACGTGCTGACAAATAGTGCCGTCACAGATAAATTGTGTCAATTTTAAATGGAGTGTGGCTAAGGTTGGGAGTGTGGCTGAGGTTGGGAGTGTGGCTAAGGTTGGGAGTGTTGGGAGTGTGGCTAAGGTTGGGAGTGTTGGGAGTGTGGCTAAGGTTGGGAGTGTGGCTGAGGTTGGGAGTGTTGGGAGTGTGGGTGAGGTTGGGAGTGTTGGGAGTGTGGCTAAGGTTGGGAGTGTTGGGAGTGTGGCTAAGGTTGGGAGTGTGGCTGAGGTTGGGAGTGTTGGGAGTGTGGCTAAGGTTGGGAGTGTGGCTGAGGTTGGGAGTGTGGGTGAGGTTGGGAGTGTTGGGAGTGTGGCTAAGGTTGGGAGTGTGGCTGAGGTTGGGAGTGTGGCTGAGGTTGGGAGTGTGGCTGAGGTTGGGAGTGTGGCTGAGGTTGGGAGTGTGGCTGAGGTTGGGAGTGTTGGGAGTGTGGCTGAGGTTGGGAGTGTGGCTGAGGTTGGGAGTGTTGGGAGTGTGGCTAAGGTTGGGAGTGTTGGGAGTGTGGCTGAGGTTGGGAGTGTGGCTGAGGTTGGGAGTGTGGCTGAGGTTGGGAGTGTGGCTGAGGTTGGGAGTGTGGCTGAGGTTGGGAGTGTTGGGAGTGTGGCTAAGGTTGGGAGTGTTGGGAGTGTGGCTGAGGTTGGGAGTGTGGCTGAGGTTGGGAGTGTGGGTGAGGTTGGGAGTGTTGGGAGTGTGGCTAAGGTTGGGAGTGTGGCTGAGGTTGGGAGTGTGGCTGAGGTTGGGAGTGTGGCTGAGGTTGGGAGTGTGGCTGAGGTTGGGAGTGTGGCTGAGGTTGGGAGTGTTGGGAGTGTGGCTGAGGTTGGGAGTGTGGCTGAGGTTGGGAGTGTTGGGAGTGTGGCTAAGGTTGGGAGTGTTGGGAGTGTGGCTGAGGTTGGGAGTGTGGCTGAGGTTGGGAGTGTTGGGAGTGTGGCTGAGGTTGGGAGTGTGGCTAAGGTTGGGAGTGTTGCTAAGGTTGGGAGTGTGGCTAGGGTTGGGAGTGTGGCTAAGGTTGGGAGTGTTGCTAAGGTTGGGAGTGTGGCTAAGGTTGGGAGTGTGGCTAAGGTTGGGAGTGTTGCTAAGGTTGGGAGTGTGGCTGAGGTTGGGAGTGTGGCTAAGGTTGGGAGTGTGGCTAAGGTTGGGAGTGTTGCTAAGGTTGGGAGTGTGGCTAAGGTTGGGAGTGTGGCTGAGGTTGGGAGTGTGGCTAAGGTTGGGAGTGTGGCTGAGGTTGGGAGTGTGGCTGAGGTTGGGAGTGTGGCTAAGGTTGGGAGTGTGGCTGAGGTTGGGAGTGTGGCTAAGGTTGGGAGTGTGGCTAAGGTTGGGAGTGTGGCTAAGGTTGGGAGTGTGGCTGAGGTTGGGAGTGTGGCTAAGCTTGGGAGTGTGGCTGAGGTTGGGAGTGTGGCTAAGGTTGGGAGTGTGGCTGAGGTTGGGAGTGTGGCTGAGGTTGGGAGTGTGGCTAAGGTTGGGAGTGTGGCTGAGGTTGGGAGTGTGGCTAAGGTTGGGAGTGTGGCTAAGGTTGGGAGTGTGGCTAAGGTTGGGAGTGTGGCTGAGGTTGGGAGTGTGGCTAAGCTTGGGAGTGTGGCTGAGGTTGGGAGTGTGGCTAAGGTTGGGAGTGTGGCTGAGGTTGGGAGTGTGGCTGAGGTTGGGAGTGTGGCTAAGCTTGGGAGTGTGGCTGAGGTTGGAAGTGTGGCTGAGGTTGGGAGTGTGGTTAAGGTTGGGAGTGTGGCTAAGGTTGGGAGTGTGGCTGAGGTTGGGAGTGTTGGGAGTGTGGCTGAGGTTGGGAGTGTGGCTGAGGTTGGGAGTGTGGCTGAGGTTGGGAGTGTGGCTGAGGTTGGGAGTGTGGCTGAGGTTGGGAGTGTGGCTGAGGTTGGGAGTGTGGCTAAGGTTGGGAGTGTGGCTGAGGTTGGGAGTGTGGCTGAGGTTGGGAGTGTGGCTGAGGTTGGGAGTGTGGCTGAGGTTGGGAGTGTGGCTAAGGTTGGGAGTGTTGGGAGTGTGGCTGAGGTTGGGAGTGTTGGGAGTGTGGCTGAGGTTGGGAGTGTGGTTGAGGTTGGGAGTGTGGCTGAGGTTGGGAGTGTTGGGAGTGTGGCTGAGATTGGGAGTGTGGCTGAGGTTGGGAGTGTTGGGAGTGTGGCTGAGGTTGGGAGTGTGGCTGAGGTTGGGAGTGTGGCTAAGGTTGGGAGTGTGGCTAAGGTTGGGAGTGTTGCTAAGGTTGGGAGTGTGGCTAAGGTTGGGAGTGTGGCTGAGGTTGGGAGTGTGGCTAAGGTTGGGAGTGTGGCTAAGGTTGGGAGTGTTGCTAAGGTTGGGAGTGTGGCTAAGGTTGGGAGTGTGGCTGAGGTTGGGAGTGTGGCTAAGGTTGGGAGTGTGGCTAAGGTTGGGAGTGTTGCTAAGGTTGGGAGTGTTGGGAGTGTGGCTGAGGTTGGGAGTGTGGCTGAGGTTGGGAGTGTGGCTGAGGTTGGGAGTGTGGCTAAGGTTGGGAGTGTGGCTGAGGTTGGGAGTGTGGCTGAGGTTGGGAGTGTGGCTGAGGTTGGGAGTGTGGCTAAGGTTGGGAGTGTGGCTAAGGTTGGGAGTGTTGCTAAGGTTGGGAGTGTGGCTAAGGTTGGGAGTGTGGCTGAGGTTGGGAGTGTGGCTAAGGTTGGGAGTGTGGCTGAGGTTGGGAGTGTGGCTGAGGTTGGGAGTGTGGCTAAGGTTGGGAGTGTGGCTAAGGTTGGGAGTGTGGCTGAGGTTGGGAGTGTGGCTAAGGTTGGGAGTGTGGCTAAGGTTGGGAGTGTGGCTAAGGTTGGGAGTGTGGCTGAGGTTGGGAGTGTGGCTAAGCTTGGGAGTGTGGCTGAGGTTGGGAGTGTGGCTAAGGTTGGGAGTGTGGCTGAGGTTGGGAGTGTTGGGAGTGTGGCTGAGGTTGGGAGTGTGGCTGAGGTTGGGAGTGTGGCTAAGGTTGGGAGTGTGGCTAAGGTTGGGAGTGTGGCTTAGGTTGGGAGTGTGGCTGAGGTTGGGAGTGTGGCTAAGGTTGGGAGTGTGGCTAAGGTTGGGAGTGTGGCTAAGGTTGGGAGTGTGGCTGAGGTTGGGAGTGTGGCTAAGCTTGGGAGTGTGGCTGAGGTTGGGAGTGTGGCTAAGGTTGGGAGTGTGGCTGAGGTTGGGAGTGTTGGGAGTGTGGCTGAGGTTGGGAGTGTGGCTGAGGTTGGGAGTGTGGCTAAGCTTGGGAGTGTGGCTGAGGTTGGGAGTGTGGCTGAGGTTGGCAGTGTGGTTAAGGTTGGGAGTGTGGCTAAGGTTGGGAGTGTGGCTGAGGTTGGGAGTGTTGGGAGTGTGGCTGAGGTTGGGAGTGTGGCTGAGGTTGGGAGTGTGGCTGAGGTTGGGAGTGTGGCTGAGGTTGGGAGTGTGGCTAAGGTTGGGAGTGTGGCTGAGGTTGGGAGTGTTGGGAGTGTGGCTGAGGTTGGGAGTGTTGGGAGTGTGGCTAAGGTTGGGAGTGTGGTTGAGGTTGGGAGTGTGGCTGAGGTTGGGAGTGTGGTTAAGGTTGGGAGTGTGGCTGAGGTTGGGAGTGTTGGGAGTGTGGCTGAGGTTGGGAGTGTGGCTGAGGTTGGGAGTGTTGGGAGTGTGGCTGAGGTTGGGAGTGTGGTTGAGGTTGGGAGTGTGGCTGAGGTTGGGAGTGTGGTTAAGGTTGGGAGTGTGGCTGAGGTTGGGAGTGTTGGGAGTGTGGCTGAGGTTGGGAGTGTGGCTGAGGTTGGGAGTGTGGCTAAGGTTGGGAGTGTGGCTGAGGTTGGGAGTGTTGGGAGTGTGGCTGAGGTTGGGAGTGTTGGGAGTGTGGCTAAGGTTGGGAGTGTGGCTAAGGTTGGGAGTGTGGCTAAGGTTGGGAGTGTGGCTGAGGTTGGGAGTGTGGCTGAGGTTGGGAGTGTGGCTGAGGTTGGGAGTGTGGCTAAGCTTGGGAGTGTGGCTGAGGTTGGGAGTGTGGCTGAGGTTGGGAGTGTGGTTAAGGTTGGGAGTGTGGCTAAGGTTGGGAGTGTGGCTGAGGTTGGGAGTGTGGCTGAGGTTGGGAGTGTGGCTGAGGTTGGGAGTGTGGCTGAGGTTGGGAGTGTTGGGAGTGTGGCTGAGGTTGGGAGTGTGGCTAAGGTTGGGAGTGTGGCTAAGGTTGGGAGTGTGGCTAAGGTTGGGAGTGTGGCTGAGGTTGGGAGTGTGGCTGAGGTTGGGAGTGTGGCTAAGGTTGGGAGTGTGGCTAAGGTTGGGAGTGTGGCTAAGGTTGGGAGTATGGCTGAGGTTGGGAGTGTGGTTAAGGTTGGGAGTGTGGCTAAGGTTGGGAGTGTGGCTGAGGTTGGGAGTGTGGCTAAGCTTGGGAGTGTGGCTAAGCTTGGGAGTGTGGCTGAGGTTGGGAGTGTGGCTGAGGTTGGGAGTGTGGTTAAGGTTGGGAGTGTGGCTAAGGTTGGGAGTGTGGCTGAGGTTGGGAGTGTGGCTGAGGTTGGGAGTGTGGCTGAGGTTGGGAGTGTGGCTGAGGTTGGGAGTGTGGCTAAGGTTGGGAGTGTGGCTAAGGTTGGGAGTGTGGCTGAGGTTGGGAGTGTGGCTAAGGTTGGGAGTGTGGCTAAGGTTGGGAGTGTGGCTGAGGTTGGGAGTGTTGGGAGTGTGGCTAAGGTTGGGAGTGTGGCTGAGGTTGGGAGTGTGGCTGAGGTTGGGCAGATTATAATCCCCTCCACCCCCTACTATGACAGCATTGAGAACCCACCTTTCAAAGGAGATTCTGTTTGTGTCAACGTAGGTGGTACAGGCAGGTGAAGTGAGACGAGCAGCCACAGCCTCCTCAGAGGGACGCATGACTGCTGAGTCGGCCGAGTTTGGCAGGACACGAATTATCTCCTGGTAGACTTCACAAAGGTCATGGTCAACTTCCATGATGGACGCAGAGTTCTCACCTGTAACCAGTCGACAGCAACAGACACACATTTCATCTACAATCGGCGTTGTGACCAAAACGTCTTTATCAGACACTTAGGACAGCCCAAACTTGGGACAGCACAACACAAACTTAGGAAAACACAACACAAACTTAGGACAGCCCAAACTTAGGACAGCCCAAACTTAGGACATCCCAAACTTAGGACAACACAACACAAACTTAGGACAGCCCAAACTTAGGACATCCCAAACTTAGGACAACACAACACAAACTTAGGACAACACAACACAAACTTAGGACAACACAACACAAACTTAGGAAAACACAACACAAACTTAGGACAACACAACACAAACTTAGGACAACACAACACAAACTTAGGAAAACACAACACAAACTTAGGACATCCCAAACTTAGGACAACACAACACAAACTTAGGAAAACACAACACAAACTTAGGACAACCCAAACTTAGGACATCCCAAACTTAGGACAACACAACACAAACTTAGGAAAACACAAAACAAACTTAGGACAGCCCAAACTTAGGACAACACAACACAAACTTAGGACAACACAATGCAAACTTAGGACAGCCCAAACTTAGGACAACACAAAACAAACTTAGGAAAACACAACACAAACTTAGGACAGCCCAAACTTAGGACAACACAACACAAACTTAGGAAAACACAACACAAACTTAGGACAGCCCAAACTTAGGACAGCCCAAACTTAGGACAACACAATGCAAACTTAGGACAGCCCAAACTTACGACAGCCCAAATTTTGGGCAACACAACCTTAGGACAGCACAACACAAACTTAGGACAACACAACACAAACTTAGGACAGCACAATACAAACTTAGGACAACACAACACAACCTTAGGACAGCACAACACAAACTTAGGACAGCACAACACAACCTTAGGACAACATTCAATTCTTGAAATTCAAGTTAATGGACCAAGAACTGCCCTAATACAGCTATGAGTCACTGACCCTGATGGAAGCAGCCAGCTATGAGTTACTGACCTTGATGGAAGCAGCCAGCATTGAGTCAGTGACCCTGATGCTGCTGTCAGCTATGAGTCACTGACCCTGATGGAAGCAGCCAGCTATGAGTCACTGACCTTGATGGAAGCACCCAGCTATGAGTCACTGACCCTGATGGAAGCAGCCAGCATTGAGTCAGTGACCCTGATGGAAGCAGCCAAATGAGTCACTGACCCTGATGGAAGCAGCCAGCTATGAGTCACTGACCTTGATGGAAGCACCCAGCTATGAGTCACTGACCTTGATGGAAGCAGCCAGCATTGAGTCAGTGACCCTGATGGAAGTAGCCAAATGAGTCACTGACAATGATGGAAGCAGCCAGCTACGAGTCACTGACCCTGATGGAAGCAGCCAGCTATGAGTCACTGACCCTGGTTCTGCTGCACGCAGCTAGATATGAGTCACTGACCCTGATGGAAGCAGCCAGCTATGAGTCACTGACCCTGATGGAAGCAGCCAGCATTGAGTCAGTGACCCTGATGGAAGCAGCCAGCTACGAGTCACTGACCCTGATGGAAACAGCCAGCTATGAGTCACTGGCCCTGATTCTGCTGCAAGCAGCCAGCTATGAGTCACTGACCCTGATGGAAGCAGCCAGATGAGTCACTGATGCTGATGGAAGCAGCCAGCTACGAGTCACTGACCCTGACGGAAGCAGCCGGCCATGAGTCACTGACCCTGATGGAAGCAGCCAGCTATGAGTCACTGACCCTGATGGAAGCAGCCAGGTATGAGTCACTGACCCTAATGTTGCCAGCTATGAGTCACTGACGCTGATGGAAGCAGCCAGCTATGAGTCACTGACGCTGATGGAAGCAGCCAGCTATGAGTCACTGACCCTGATGGAAGCAACCAGCTATGAGTCACTGACCCTGATGGAAGCAGCCAGCTATGAGTCACTGACGCTGATGGAAGCAGCCAGCTATGAGTGACTGACCCTGATGGAAGTAGCCAGCCTTGAGTCACTGACCCTGATGGAAGTAGCCAGCCTTGAGTCACTGACCCTGATGTTGCCAGCTAAGAGTCACTGACCCTGATGGAAGTAGCCAGCCTTGAGTCACTGACCCTGATGGAAGCAGTCAGCTATGAGTCACTGGCCCTGATGGAAGCAGCCAGCTATGAGTCACTGACCCTGATGGAAGCAGCCAGCTAAGAGTCACTGACCCTGATGGAAGTAGCCAGCCTTGAGTCACTGACCCTGATGTTGCCAGCTAAGAGTCACTGACCCTGTTGGAAGCAGCCAGCTTTGAGTCACTGACCCTGATGGAAGCTCACTTACTGCCAGTGTCTCCAACAACCAAATATGAAAAAAGTCCATACAGGTTCCCACAAAGAGTCAGCACTGTCCAAGCCCAATCTTTGTCCACTAGAGAGAAGAACTTCCTGACAGCAGGAAGGAAGAAGTAGATTTGGAATGGATAAAGTTGTCATTTTTAAAAAACAAAAAATCAGCTTTAGGAAGAGCACCATTTCTCCCGAGGCAATATGTCTGCTCACTGGACTAAATAAGTTCAAGTGTGACCTTGACCTAGACAAGCCTGGCAGTCTTTAAATAATGTTCGTTTGAGTAAAACGTGACCTTCATTAAGTGATGACTCCGACCCACTCAGACCTGTCACCCATTAAGTAATGGCTTCGACACACTCAGACCCGTCACTCATTAAGTAATGTCCTTGACCTAGTCAGACCAGTTACTCATTAAGTGATGACCTTGACCTAGTTCAACCAACCTGTGACCTTGAAGATGTAGCTGCGACTGCCTCTCTGCCAGCTCATGTTGTCAAAGCCCAGCAGCGTGGTATCAATGCGAACACTGGAACCTGGGCCCAAAAATAGGGCATGTCAGTCAACATGATCACAAGTAAAACATAACGGAACGAATCAACATCACAAGTGGCTGGCTTCTGGTCACACACCAATGTTGTCCACAGCCACACATCAATGCTGTCCACAGCCACATCAATGCTGTCCACAGCCACACATCAATGCTGTCCACAGCCACACCAATGCTGTCCACACCCACACACAAATGCTGTCCACACCCACACACCAATGCTATCCACACCCACACACCAATGCTGTCCACACCCACACACCAATGCTGTCCACACCCACACACCAATTCTGTCCACATTCAGACCCACACCATGTGATCCACCTAATATGTGTGTCTACCCTTACCTCCCTCCCCATCCCTAACCTGGCCAGGACTTCTACCAACTGTGACCCATTCTTCTGTATATGTCAAGGTCCTCTGTTCTGCAGTTCTAGTATGTTTCAGTAATATCTTCCCTCCGTCTGCTGGCAGTTCTAGTATGTTTCAGTAATATCTTCCCTCCGTCTGCTGGCAGTTCTAGTATGTTTCAGTAATATCTTCCCTCCGTCTGCTGGCAGTTCTAGTATGTTTCAGTAATATCTTCCCTCCATCTGCTGGCAGTTCTAGTATGTTTCAGTAATATCTTCCCTCCGTCTGCTGGCAGTTCTAGTATGTTTCAGTAATGTCTTCCCTCCGTCTGCTGGCAGTTCTAGTATGTTTCAGTAATATCTTCCCTCCGTCTGCTGGCAGTTCTAGTATGTTTCAGTAATATCTTCCCTCCGTCTGCTGGCAGTTCTAGTATGTTTCAGTAATATCTTCCCTCCGTCTGCTGGCAGTTCTAGTGTGGTTCAGTAATGTCTTCCCTCCGTCTGCTGGCAGTTCTAGTGTGGTTCAGTAATGTCTTCCCTCCGTCTGCTGGCAGTTCTAGTGTGGTTCAGTAATGTCTTCCCTCCGTCTGCTGGCAGTTCTAGTGTGGTTCAGTAATGTCTTCCCCCCGTATGCTGGCAGTTCTAGTGTGGTTCAGCAATGTCTTCCCCCCGTATGCTGGCAGTTCTCGTGTAGTTCAGTAATGTCTTCCCTCCGTCTGCTCGCCATTTGTAGTTCATTGGTTATTTGCCTGGACGTGACAGCGTTGAACAGTACATCAAAGGTCAAGGTAGAATGGCTAGCCAATATGGCATATTAATTGTCGACTGACATACTGTCTCTGTCCACATCTGCTGGCTCCGCCCCCAGCTGCGAGCTAACTTTTTCAAATATGACTTAAATATAGATAAGTCGTGACCTCTCACAGAAATCCTAGAGAACGTGTGGCTGAACCATAGGGTCCCGTAGAGCGCCCATTAAGAAACCCTGCTCTCAGCCAATCAAAACCACTGACCTCTTTTCCAGACCTTGTACGTATCACTTGGGCACATACGAGAGATGAGTGGCACTGAAAAGGTCACGGACAAAAAGGTTGGTTAGAAGTGGTTCACGGAACATGTCAACACAGAGCATTACATTAGCCCACATGTCAACACAGAGCATTACATAAACCCACATGTCACCACAGAGCATTACATTAGCCCACATGTCAACACATAGCATTACATTAGCCCACATGCCCCTACAGAGCATTACATTAGCCCACATGTCAACACAGAGCATTACATTAGCCCACATGTCACCACAGAGCATTACATTAGCCCACATGTCAACACAGAGCATTACATTAGCCCACATGTCCCTACAGATCATTACATTAGCCCACATGTCACCACAGATCATTACATTAGCCCACATGTCACCACAGAGCATTACATTAGCCCACATGTCACCACAGAGCATTACATTTGCCCACAAAACTTAAAATCTTTATACTGGTCTAGAAGCCCCCCCCCCCCCCCCCCCCCCCACAGTCTCTATACAACCAGTTTAATTTACATCACCTTGCTCTAAAAGCTATGTGCATCCAATTTATTCTTAAATGCATTAATTGTCCCTGCCTCCACTACTTCCAGTGACAATGCATTCCAAGCATTCACCAATCTCTGACTAAAAATATTTCCTAATATCTAATAAGGACCTCTCTTTAGTTAATTTGTAACTGTGCCCTCTTGTTCTTGTGGGTGGTTGTATTTTGAAAAGAGCTTGTTATAGCCTAATTTATCCGTTCCTCTGATCATCTTATAAACCTGTATTAAGTCACCACGAATTCTTCTCTCTTCTAGACACTGTAGACCGACTTTTCTGAGTCTTTCCTCATAACTGTAATTCTGGAATCCCACTATCAGTTTTGTCGCTCTTCTTTGTATCCTTTCCAGCATGTTTATATCCCCTCTATGATAAGGACTCCACACCTGTACACAGTACTCCAATCTAGGTCTAACTAATGCGCTATACAGCTTGACTATTTCTTCTAAATCCGACCTCAATATATCCACTTCCGCTTTAGATGAGACATTACTGCATAGTTTTGTTCATCAGCAAATTTTGCAATCATGGATCCCATATCAATGTCCAAATTATTTATATATATCGAGATCAAAATTGGTCCCAAAACCGAGCCTTGTGGCACACCACTTTTCACTTCACTCCACTCAGAGTACTCCTTATTTATGCCCCCAATCTGCCTTCTTTCCGTTAACCAATTTTCAATCCATTTGGCAACTTCCCCACCTATTCCATGTGATTTTAACTTTTGAAATAATCTTTGATGAGGTACTCTATCTGCCTCTGCAAAGTCTAGATAAATAACGTCCACTGGCTCCCCTTTACCTATCATTTTAGTAACCTCCTCCATGAATTCTAATAAATTTGTTAAACACGATCTCGTTCTAGTAAACCCATGCTGACTATTTCTGATTAGATTAAACCTGTCTAGATGCATTACAATGTTTTCTTTGATTATTTGCTGGATCTGATTTTTACCCTTTTTGAATAAGGGGATCACTCCTGCATCTTTCCAATCCCATGGAACAATCCCTTTTGCAAGTGATTGAGAACATAATATAGCCAATGGTTTTGCTAGTTGGTCTCTAATTTCAAACAGTATTTTATATGAATACTATCTTGACCTGGACATTTATCCACTTTCAACCCCTCCAATTTTTTAAAAGCCATTTCCTCTGTAATACAGATTGATCTTAATCCCGCTGTATCCATGTCTCTTTGGAAAATATCTATAGGCTCTGGGATCTCGGAGCAGTCCTCCTTTGTGAAGACTGTGCCAAAGTACTGATTGAGTAGATTAGCTGCCTCCCTATTCTCACTTATTATTTTCCCTGTACTGTCTATGAGAGGGCCTACTTTGTCTTTCGTTCTTTGTTTATTTCTAACATAAGAGAAGAAACTTTTACTGTCAGTCTTGATCCTCTGAGCAAGTTTTTTTTTTCAAAATCTGTTTTTGCTGTTTTATTCACTTTCTGAGTTATGTTCTGCTTGTCCAAATATGTTTCCATGCTTTAGCCCAAATGTCACCACAGAGCTTCACATGAGCCCACATGTTACCACAGAGCTTCACATGTCACCACAGAGCTTCACATGAGCCCACACATCACCACAGAGCTTCACATGAGCCCAAATGTCACCACAGAGCTTCACATGAGCCCACATGTTACCACAGAGCTTCACATGTCACCACAGAGCTTCACATGAGCCCACACATCACCACAGAGCTTCACATGAGCCCACATGTCACCACAGAGCTTCACATGAGCCCACGTCACCAGAGAGTACTAGGGAATTGTGCGAATATCCCCACCGTCAAGGAACAGTTGACATGCAAGATATGGGGGAGGTCACTGAAATATTACCTGCATGTCTTTTTATTGCCCTTTGACCTTCAACAGTCACAGACCATAACTTACCCCAACTTGTGAACTCACACAGACCATAACTTACCCCAACTTGTGAACTCACACAGACCATAACTTACCCCAACTTGTGAACTCACACAGACCATAACTTATCCCAACTTGTGAACTCACACAGACCATAACTTACCCCAACTTGTGAACTCACACAGACCATAACTTACCCCAACTTGTGAACTCACACAGACCATAACTTACCCCAACTCGTGAACTCACACAGACCATAACTTACCCCAACTTGTGAACTCACACAGACCATAACTTACCCCAACTTGTGAACTCACACAGACCATAACTTACCCCAACTTGTGAACTCACACAGACCATAACTTACGCCAACTCATGAATTCACACAGACCATAACTTACCCCAACTTGTGAACTCACACAGACCATAACTTACCCCAACTTGTGAACTCACACAGACCATAACTTACCCCAACTGGTGAACTCACACAGACCATAACTTACCCCAACTCATGAACTCACACAGACCATAACTTACCCCAACTCATGAATTCACACAGACCATAACTTACCCCAACTTGTGAACTCACACAGACCATAACTTACCCCAACTTGTGAACTCACACAGACCATAACTTACCCCAACTTGTGAACTCACACAGACCATAACTTACCCCAACTTGTGAACTCACACAGACCATAACTTACCCCAACTCGTGAACTCCCACTTCATCTCCACATAGAAATCTGGAGACTCTTCCAACTTTTTCAACAAGTCTGGGACTCCAAACGTTCTGCTGGAGTACCGCTGGAAGTCTCGGTGCTGCAGTACCAGCTGCACAATCTCAGGGTCGCCCGTACACACAGCCTCGTGAAGAGCTGCCAGACAAAACTCATCTCAATCAATCAATCAAAACTGCTCAATTCTGTCATCAATCGCTTATTTATGAACGTTCGTATCTTTTTGTCTTTCTTGCTGACAGCCGTACTCACTTTACCTGGCAAGTGATAACTTTGATTTATGTGTCGACCTCATTTCTTTTCATTACCATAAGTTCCCCAAATCAAAGCACCTCTCACCTTGTGTAATTGTACTGTGATATCTTTGTCTATATTAGTACCAAGATTGTTAAATGATTGCACATCTTGTAGGGGCGTGTCTCGCACATCTTGTAGGGGCGTGTCTCGCACATCTTGTAAGGGCGTGTCTCCCAGCACGATCTGAGTCTCGATAGTTGTGTTTATTTTCGTAATCTTTGTGTTTTCTCAGTGCCCATCTCTGTTTTCTCTGTGCCCATCTCTGTTTTCTCAGTGCCCATCTCTGTTTTCTCTGTGCCCATCTCTGTTTTCTTTGTGCCCATCTCTGTGATCTCTCATCGAGTGTTACTTATTTTATTGAGGGTATGGGAGAGAAGAAACAGGTCATCTAATTTAGGTTATGGGAGAGAAGAAACAGGTCATCTAATTTAGGTTATGGGAGAGAAGAGAGAGGTCATCTAATTTAGGTTATGGGAGAGAAGAAACAGGTCATCTAATTTAGGTTATGGGAGAGAAGAGAGAGGTCATCTAATTTAGGTTATGGGAGAGAAGAGAGAGGTCATCTAATTTAGGTTATGGGAGAGAAGAGAGAGGTCATCTAATTTAGGTTATGGGAGAGAAGAAACAGGTCATCTAATTTAGGTTATGGGAGAGAAGAGAGAGGTCATCTAATTTAGGTTATGGGAGAGAAGAAACAGGTCATCTAATTTAGGTTATGGGAGAGAAGAGAGAGGTCATCTAATTTAGGTTATGGGAGAGAAGAAACAGGTCATCTAATTTAGGTTATGGGAGAGAAGAGAGAGGTCATCTAATTTAGGTTATGGGAGAGAAGAAACAGGTCATCTAATTTAGGTTATGGGAGAGAAGAGAGAGGTCATCTAATTTAGGTTATGGGAGAGAAGAAACAGGTCATCTAATTTAGGTTATGGGAGCGAAGAGAGAGGTCATCTAATTTAGCTTATGGGAGAGAAAAGAGAGGTCATCTAATTTAGGTTATGGGAGCGAAGAGAGAGGTCATCTAATTGAGGTTATGGGAGAGTAGAGAGACAGGTCATAATAAGAAACTCACATAGGCCATAATCTGGAAACTTCATAGAAAGTGGACAAGACAAAAGTCTGACAGAAAACTAACAAAACAAAAGTCTGTGTTGTAACATATTTTGCAGTTTTTTTTTGCTCGAGGATGGTAGTTAGGGAGAAAGAGCTAGCTTGCTCAGAGGGAGGATGTACACACTACAGAGTCTAGGAGAAAGGGGTTAGCGGATAGGTGTCAAGAGAGACACACGTTAACTACCCTTAGGATAAACCATATCATTTTGTGACAAAACAGGACTTAGTATTAGCGGAGACATCTGCAATGAGACATATATAGATGGGAATGCATATAGCACCATTCCAATATGGATACACAACAATGAGAGATGTGTTACTGATACCGACGACAGGCAAAGGCCCCAGAGAAATTGGCCTGAACAGTTTGGGTGTAACCCAAAAGGGCCATGTCCTTGGAGGAATGCACAAGATCCGGGTCGGAGACCGCAGGGAAGTAGGTTACCTCAATGGTTGAGGTGAAGTCCTTGATTGTTTTTCAGGGTGGAAGGTCATACAGGGACAAGTGCTGTGGTGCCATGGATGTAAACGGGTTTATGTTTTTGTTGTCGTCGTCGGTTGTATTTCAGGGATTGACATTGAAGATGGTCTTTATGTATTACCTCAAATTGATGCATGTAAGTAATGAAAATGTCAATATGAATTTGGTTCCAGTATGGATAGTTCAGATAAAAATGGTCAATTTCCAAATGTAAATGGACCAACCATCTGTTGTTCTGAGTTTGGGAGGTATGTGAGAGTTCCAGTTGGAGCATGGGTGCTTAGGGCAGGGGAGATTGGGCTGGCGACTCTAAGAGCAAAATACGTGCCACGGTCAACCACCAGTTCGAGACTAGGTCGATAAAGGAAACAAGGGGTTAAGGTGGAAGACTTTGTCTGGTACAGGGGTGGGTGTTCAGAGGTGAGGATTCGGAGCTCACCACTCTGGCGTTCAGAATTGGCGTAGATTGTGGTTGGTGACAGTATGATGCTGCCATGACCGAGGCTACAATATTTAGAGTGACAGTGATTCGTGGAAAGTCAACCAATAACAATTAGTTGGGGGTAGTTCCAAATTAGAGTGATGGCTAAGTCAGACAACCAACAGAAGCCAATTGGACAGCCATGTTGTTGCTTGAGACTATAAAATTCTCTCCAAGGATGAACTTAGCAGACTGGCTAGGGAGGAAGGCTCAGAGTGAGAGTGAGTGAGTTTGCAGGGTGACTGGACCCTCATACACCTCGAGTTAACCAGTCACGCTCCATAGGTGTTTATGATGGACACCCTGTGAACAGTAAGAGATCTGAATGTGTGTGGCATGTGCAGGACACCTAGTGAACGATGCGTGATCTAATTACATATGAATGTACAGATTTGCGTGAATAAGTGAAGTGATCTAAGTATTTGTGAATGCACAGATCGCCTGATTGTAAGTGATCTGATTGTATGTGGATGTATAGATTCGTCTGAGTATGTGAAGTGATCTATGTAATCTGATCGTGAGGAATGAGTTTGTTGATTATTTGTGAGCGCACAGATTCGTCTGATAATCGTCAGATTACATATGAGTGCGTAATCTGATTGCGAGGACGAGTTTGTGATTGTGTGTTGAGGATGCAGAAGAAAGACAGAGAGCTAACTGGAGCCATTAATAATTTGTGGCTAGAATACATTTTTAGGGTGGGAAGTTTCATTGTTGCAGGTTTAGACATAGAATTTGGGTTGACACATAGTTTGGGGGAAACATCAAAAGCTAGTGCTTAAAACTTTCTTTTGTAGTACAATATATATATATATAATGATTATTTAGTTTAACAGTAGTTTGCTTTTTGTTGATATTCATGTTATTAAATGATGTTTTATGGTCAGGATAGTGTTTACTGTGTTATTTCTGTGATGAAATCATGTCGTGGTGTAAATACATGTTGTAACTCTTTAGATAAGAAAACTAATCAGCTAAACCTAGACTCTACCACAGAGCCAACAATCAACTATATCAGCCAACAATCAACTATATCGGCCAACAATCAACTATATCAGACAACAATCAACTATATCAGACAACAATCAACTATATCAGACAACAATCAACTATATCAGCCAACAATCAACTATATCAGACAACAATCAACTATATCAGACAACAATCAACTATATCAACCAACAATCAACTATATCAGCCAACAATCAACTATATCAGCCAACAACAATCAACTATTACATCAAACAGAACCACAGAAAAATCTGTATAAAATGCCTCAATGAAGCCATACCTGACCAATATCCTTTATTTTCAGCATTTGCGCTGGCTCCGTGGCGCAACAACACTCTAGTGCTCTCTAGATGGCCCAGCGCCACCGCCAGATGAAGCGGTGTACGTCCTCTGGGATCATGAAGCTCGAGGTCATGCTGTGAAAATAAAATAAAAACCTCGACTGGCGTAAGCTAAATCCCAGCGATACAAACCAAATAGCAAATGGTAACGACCAATAGTAATGTACTTCCACACTAGTCGTACGCTGGATCAACTGTTCCAAAGAATTGACTTCACTGCACTCCGGGCATACACACAGGTACTCAGTTTCTCTCAGTAAATGGTGAAGGGTGTGGATACTGATGGTTCCTGCCGCTCACTGGTTGTACACACTTCTACGTCATCCTCTCCTGCAGTCAGCTCAAACATTGTCTGTTATCAAAGATCTGCAGTCTGTGAATTGTGGGTTCATGTAGTGTATTCTAGAACCAGTTGAACCCCTCCCTTCTGGATATATTCTAACCATTCACAGTGTGATCTAGATACTGCGAGGATGTCCTCAAGTTTTTTTGGCTCCGTGAAATCAAACGTTTTAATGACTGTCAAATAAAACAGATTTAATGACTCAGCCAAATAATAGATGTTAAATGACTCAGCCAAATAATACGTGTTAAATGCTGAACAAAACTTAAGCATCATGAAAATGGCACAGTACTAGAAACAGTGAGTCATTCCTGATAAGGAGTCTAGTACTATCATCATCACGAGATGATCAATGGGAGAGGAAAGAACATTCAGGTGCCATCTCTACGGAGTAGGTCGACTCCAATGGATATCCTGTTCTCTGCCTTGGTGGTACATCCAATGCCCTCTGTCTCTTGTCTTGATGGTACTTCCAACGCCGTCTATCTCCTGCGCTGATGTACAATCTGGCATACTTTTCCATTATCTCTTGATGTTATTCTTCCACTTATAGTGTATTTAATCTCCGACACAAATGCCCTTCACCTTTCCGTCCAGCTTTGTTTTCGGCAAGGTGTAATCGAAATATCTTAACTGGGTGACTGATTTCTATCATCAATTCTTTTTGCCAAACAAGAGCACAGGCATAACATACATCCTTCATCCATCTACAGCACGTGCAATCCATACTTGGAATTACATGGAGGCACAGTGTGACAAATGCAGAGATGCACTCTTGTACTGGTTCTCCAATCATACACAGTATCCTTAGACAGTGCAGACTACAGCGGTTTGGTCATGTTCGTCGCATTGAAGATGGTCGCATCCCCAAAGATATCTTGTATGGACAGTTGGCAAAAGAACAGTCGGCCGACCTCAGCTAAGGTTCAAAGATGTGCATAAGTGGGACATGACTTTGACATCCTGGAAAGTTATGACTGAAAGGGGTTACTATAGTCAGTCATGACAGAAAGGAGCTACAATAGTCCGTTATGACTTAAAGGGGCTAATGTAGTCAGTCAAGACTGAAAAGCGGCTAATATAGTCATGCCTGAAATGGGCTAATATAGTTTAGTCAAGACTGAAAAGTGGCCAATATAGTCAGTCGTGACTGAAATGGGATAATATAGTCAGTCATGACTGAAATGGGCTAATATAGTCAGTCATGTCTGAAAGGGGCTACTACTACATATCTGATGACTCTCATTTTCAACTTGAAGTTACTTGTTTGGAAGTCAATATATGACTCATGCTTGTGAAAAAACGGATTTGTCTATCCCTATTCTCTTGACTTCCTTCATTTTCAATTCCAGACCTTTCTTCCCCAGATATTTCCAAAATAGGGAAAGCTATTAAGCAGTAACTTGCTCCTGTGTTTGATCATTGCTAACTGTAGATTAGATGTGCTGTCTACTTCGCTAATTATCATAGTTTTCTTTTTCTCAGTGTAATGCCGATCCATAAACCAAAACTTGTGTTCTTGACATGAATCAGCAATGAGAATTCCTGTGTCTAACGATGGTTCGCTTTTCTTTCAGCTAGACTAGGCTAGCAGAACTGTGCCATATGAAAAGATAAATAATATATATTGATTGATACTCGGCAGATTTCTGGCATTTCCCCTACATGCTGATAGATGTATTCTGTGTCAATGTTAAACAAACAAGAGAACAGTTGCGTTAACATCTAATAATTCTATTCACACAATACCTATAGCTATAGGCTATACATAGAATGATAGATCCAGTTATTACTGATGGCTAATACTTGAATGAATGGTAGCAACACTCAACAGTGACCAAGACAAAGCCAACAATTACAAAATATCCTAACCAGGTTTGTCTCAATCTCTGCGTCGAGCTCACGGTAATTGTTGTGCCACACTAGCCAGTGTATTGGGAACTCGCTTTTTAACGATTTTGCCGCCATGTCTGGCGCACAGACTAGAAGATGTGAAGAATGATCAGACGAACCTGGTCCAGACACTTCCTCGTGAACTATCTTGTATTGATCTTTACATCGGACACAGACCTATTTGTGGCATGCTGCAAACCGGAAAACTGGGTCTATGTCGTAAATGGGTCCCAACAATACAAACTGAAACTTTATTTTGACAGCGTCATTTTGTAATAAAAGTCACATAGATGTGGTTTTACAGAAGAATGTCCAGAATCCCCAGTAATAGCAATTAATGCGTATGTGTTGAGAGAAGTCTTTGATCTCAGACAACGTTATGAACTTCCGAACAGAGCAGCTATTTTAACTTAATTAACTTAACTTCATTATACTGGTTTAGAAGACTACCGTCTGTATACAACCAGTTTCTTCCACTTTAAAATGACTGATCATCCAAAATATTCTTGAGTGCATCAACTGACCCTGCCTCCACCACATTCTATGGCAATGCATTCCAAGCATTCATCACTCTCTGACTAAAAATGGTTTCGTAATATCCCATCTGGACCTGCCTTAAATTAATTTGAAGCTGTACTCCCTCTTGTTATTGTGGGTGGCTGCATTTTAAAGAACTTGTTATAGTCTAACTTATCTAATCCTCTGATCATCTTGTAAACCTGTATTAAGTCCCCACGAATTCTTCTCTCTTATAGACACTGTAGGCTGGTTTTCTGAGTCTTTCCTCATAACTGTAATTCTGGAATCCCAGAATAACTTTTGTCGCTCTTCTTTGTATCCTTTCTATCATGTCTGTATCCACTCTGTGATAAGAACTCCACACCTGAATACAGTACTCCAATTTAGGTCTCACCAATGATTTATATAGTTTGACTCTCACTTCCTTGCTTCGATATGTAATGTTTCTTTTAATCATTCCCAACATTACATTAACCTTCTCCACAGCCACCAGAACTTGCTCTCACACCTTACACGTATGATCTATTATAACACCGAGGTCCCTTTCCTTTTCTATCTTTCTAATATTGTTCACTCCCATCATGTAATTATGTTCTATATTTAATCTTACCATGTCAATGACTGTACATTTGTCTATATTAAACTCCATTTGCCAGCTCACAGACCATTCATGAATAGTAGCTAAATCTGATCTCAATAGATTCACCTCTGCTGGAGAAGAGACCCTGCTGCATAATTTTGTGTCATCCGTAATTTTTGCAATCATAGATACGATATCATTTTCCAAATCATTGATATAAATCAAGAACAAAATTGGTCCCAATACCGATCCCTGGGGCACTCCACTTATAACATCACACCAGTCAGAGTACTCCTTATTTATGCATACCCTCTGCCTGTTAACCAATTTTCTATCCAATTGGCAATTCATCCACTATACCATGTGACTTCAATTTCCGAGAAAAATCTTCGATAGGGTACTCTATCAAAGACCTTTGCAAAATCCAAATAAATAACATCCACTGGCTCTCCAACATCCAACATTTTGGTAACCTCTTCCATGAATTCTAATAGATTTGTTAAGCACGATCTCCCCTTAGTAAAACAATGCTGACTCTTCTTGGTGAGATTAAACTTGTCCAAATATTTATGTTGTCTTTGATAATAGACTCTAACATTGTGCAGAGTGTGCTTGTCAAACTCACTGGTCTGTAATTGCCTGGATCTGATTTTTTGCCCTTTTTGAACAAATGGATCACACCTGCATCTTCCCAATTCCTTGGAGCAATTCCCTTCTAAAATGTTTGAGAATAAAATTTGAACAATGGTTGTTCCATCAAGTATCAAATAGCAATTTTGGATGAATACCATCATAACCAGGACTTGTATCCACTTGCAAACTATCCAATTTAAAAAAAAAAAAAACCATTTCCTCAGTAATGTAGATCGAATGTAATCATCTGTGTAAATGTCCCCTTGGAAGATATCTAATGGCTCTGAGTCTATTTACTTTATCAGATTTTGTTGTATCTCCAAATATTTGTAATTTGTTTCATTAGACTTTCCATCGTCTACATATTTCTTCCAAGTTTTATTCTGAACTTTTCTATGTTTTGTATGCGCGTGTTTGTATGAAGAGAGTAGATGGTATAAGATAGAATACGCAGATGAGTTGCAGTGGTTTAGAGTGATTGCTTTTCATGGCAGTGGTACAGGTTCCGTCTCTGGTCTTAACATGTTCAGGTCTATCCAGCTTTAAACTTGAACTTGAATTTCTATCGCATAAGGCAAGTTTGTTTTGAAAGTTAAACCTACTTTTGTCGAAGGTACGCATTTTGGATCACAGTCTGTTTGATTACGAGACCGGAGACGGAGTCACCGATAGCAGCAGCCACCGACTCATTGCTTGCGTCAGCGTCAGCACGACTAATTGCTTGCGTCAGGGTCAGCAAATCTCAGAACTGACGAAGAAGTTATTCCGCCCTCAAGTGGCGGCCATGGGAACAGCCTGTACTCGTGCAGTCTGGCCGTAAACCTCACATCGCGTCAGGTCAAACATACTGGCCAAGGCCTCACCTCACGTCATGTCAAACATGCTGACCAAGGCCTCACCTCACGTCATGTCAAACATGCTGACCAAGGCATCACCTCACGTCATGTCAAACATACTGACCAAGGCATCACCTCACGTGACGTCAAAAATGCTGACCAAGGCATCACCTCACGTCACGTCAAACATGCTGACCAAGGCATCACCTCACGTCACGTCAAACATACTGACCAAGGCATCACCTCACGTCACGTCAAACATACTGACCAAGGCATCACCTCACGTCAAACATACTGACCAAGGCATCACCTCACGTCATGTCAAACAAACTGACCAAGGCCTCACGTCACGTCATGTCAAACATACTGACCAAGGCCTCACCTCACGTCATGTCAAACATACTGACCAAGGCCTCACGTCACGTCAAACATACTGACCAAGGCATCACCTCACGTCATGTCAAACATACTAACCAAGACCAACCTCACGTATTCTAATCCAAGAAACATGATTTGCTATAGTATCCTGTCCAGCAAGGTGGGGATCGACGATGTGATCCATTTCGTCATTTCGTTGATTTGCTGTTATGAAATTCAGAATCGACATCGCTGCACTTCGGACAGACACACAGGTGTTCAATCTCTATCAGTAGATGACGTAGTTTTCTTTTCACTTATGACCTTAATCGGCGTGGGGAGCTTCAGTCGTCTGTCCTGCGCCAAGTGCGTTGCGTCGGTAAATATGAGCCCGTGTCGTTGCACAGTCACTGTAATGGCATCTATTCATCTGCCTCTCGCCCCCCCCCCCCCATGTAACCAGATCTAGCAGCGAGGCTGCGTTAGCTGTGTTTTAAAGCCTAACACACCTGGTTTCAGCTGCCCTTCTTTCTGGGTCCCAGGTTTGCCTTCCTAGAGCGGTCCATAGACATACTACACTAGAGCAGTCCGCTTGCAGGGTCGGCGATAGGAAGAAGCCTGCGGCAGGGTCGGCGATAGGAGGAAGCCTGCGGAGATATTGCTGGCTCTCAGTGTGGAACAACGTCTTTTCGAGACATCAAAAAGAAGAAGGAAGAAGAATGAGAAGAAGAAAAGAACGAAAAAGAAGAGGAAGAAGAAAAAAATGAAGACGAATAAGAAGACAAAGAAGAGGACGAAAAGAAAGAAGAAGACGAAAGAAGGACGAAGAAATAGAATGAAGATGGAAGAAGAATAAGAACAAAGAAGAAGAAGAAGGAAGAAAGAAGAAAATAAGAAGAACTAAGAAGAAGGAAGAAAAAGAACAAGGAAGAAAGAAGAAGAATGAAGAAAAAACATGTGAGAAAAAGGAAGAATAAGAAGGAAGAAGAAGAAGAAAAAGGAAGAAGAAGAAGGAGGAGGAGAAATAATATAACTGATCTAGAGATTTATTTACTGATTAATTTTGATATGTAACACGTCGATCGTATTGATTAATTGTTGATCTGCAGGTGACACCAGAAACGGTAAGATTCAGTAAGGTGACACCAGAAACGGTAAGATTCAGTAAGGTGACTCCAGAAACGGTTAGATTCAGTAAGGTGACACCAGAAACGGTTAGATTCAGTAAGGTGACACCAGAAACGGTAAGATTCAGTAAGGTGACACCAGAAACGGTAAGATTCAGTAAGGTGACTCCAGAAACGGTTAGATTCAGTAAGGTGACACCAGAAACGGTTAGATTCAGTAAGGTGACACCAGAAACGATAAGATTCAGTAAGGTGACACCAGAAACGGTAAGATTCAGTAAGGTGACACCAGAAACGGTAAGATTCAGTAAGGTGACACCAGAAACGGTTAGATTCAGTAAGGTGACACCAGAAACGGTAAGATTCAGTAAGGTGACACCAGAAACGGTTAGATTCAGTAAGGTGACACCAGAAACGGTTAGATTCAGTAAGGTGACACCAGAAACGGTAAGATTCAGTAAGGTGACACCAGAAACGGTAAGATTCAGTAAGGTGACTCCAGAAACGGTTAGATTCAGTAAGGTGACACCAGAAACGGTTAGATTCAGTAAGGTGACACCAGAAACGATAAGATTCAGTAAGGTGACACCAGAAACGGTAAGATTCAGTAAGGTGACACCAGAAACGGTAAGATTCAGTAAGGTGACACCAGAAACGGTAAGACTCAGTAAGGTGACACCAGAAACGGTAAGATTCAGTAAGATGACACCAGAAACGGTAAGATTCAGTAAGGTGACACCAGAAACGGTAAGACTCAGTAAGGTGACACCAGAAACGGTAAGATTCAGTAAGATGACACCATAAACGGTAAGATTCAGTAAGATGACACCAGAAACGGTACGATTCAGTATTGGATATTTCAATCTAAATATGGATATCTTTATCGCTATCAGAATTCAATCCATATTTGGTGTAAACAATGGCACTAGATGCTGATTGCTTGATCCGGATCGTTTATATGGGGGTTGTTGTGGGCGTGTCTTCGCCAGGAATGATCACGTGATCCATGACTTGGTTCGGATAGCGAAGATGTCGGCGGGAGATTTAGGTCGGATTAATTAGATTAACTATTGCATGATTGCCGAGGTAGACCACGCGATAAACGATTCTCGTTAGTCAATATTTTCTGTGAACATCTGTGGCAGGTCATCTGTCCCTTCAGAAAGTTGTAAGTTGTGGTGGGACTTGCATCCTGCGCATGTCTGTGACTTCAGAAAGTTGTTAGTTGGGGTGGGACTTGCGTCCTGCGCATGTCTGTGACTTCAGGAAGTTGTTAGTTGGGGTGGGACTTGCGTCCTGCGCATGTCTGTGACTTCAGGAAGTTGTTAGTTGGGGTGGGACTTGCGTCCTGCGCATGTCTGTGACTTCAGGAAGTTGTTAGTTGGGGTGGGACTTGCGTCCTGCGCATGTCTGTGACTTCATGAAGTTGTTAGTTGGGGTGGGACTTGCGTCCTGCGCATGTCTGTGACTTCAGGAAGTTGTTAGTTGGGGTGGGTCTTGCGTCCTGCGCATGTCTGTGACTTCATGAAGTTGTTAGTTGGGGTGGGACTTGCGTCCTGCGCATGTCTGTGACTTCATGAAGTTGTTAGTTGTTGTGGGACTTGCGTCCTGCGCATGTCTGTAACTTCAGGAAGTTGTTAGTTGTGGTGGGATGTGTCGTCCTGCGCATGTCTGTGACTTCAGGAAGTTGTTAGTTGTGGGGGGACTTGCCGTCCTGCGCATGTCTGTGACTTCAGGAAGTTGTTAGTTGTGGTGGTATGTGTCGTCCTGCGCATGTCTGTGACTTCAGGAAGTTGTTAGTTGTGGGGGGACTTGCCGTCCTGCGCATGTCTGTGACTTCAGGATGGGACCAAGTGTTTTCTAGGCATGTCAGTTTCTTCAGAAGACACACAGTTTGTGTCCTCCTCTTGTCTGTCAATCCAGAAAAAGACACCGTGTCTGTTGTGTTCTTGTCTGTCACTTCAGGCTTGATGCGTGACTTATGTGACTGATTTCCCTAACGGATGTCAGGTACCAAATCCAATCTGTCGGAGATAGAAACTTGCGCGAATACAACACGAGACAAGCAGTCTAACCGATCTGTCTTAAATAGTGTTGTTACAGCAAGATCATTACCACATCTACAACATCGCCACCACAACATCGCCGTTGCCATGGCTATCACCACAACCCCAATATCACCCCACAATCACAAAGTCACCCCATCACCACGTTATCACCATTGTACAATATTACCCTATTACTCTCGCCATAAAAGCACCCCTAAATCACTACATCCATCACCCCCTCCCCCTCCCCTCCATCACCACAAAAGTATCACTCCATCTCCACCTCCCCCATCACACTCTCCATCTCCCCCTCCATAACCTTCAATCACCACAACAGTATCACTCCATATCCCTCTCCATCACCCCTCCATCATAACAAAAGTAGCATTCCCTCATACCCCCCCCCAAACCCCTCAATCACCCCTCTCTATCATCAACTCAATCCCCCCTACATCACCCCCTCCATTGCCTCCTCCATCATCCCTCCATCACCTACCCCATAATCACATCTCTCCATCATCCCCCCCAATCACCTACTCCATAGCCCCCTCCATCACCCCCTCCTCTCCCATCCCCATCATCACTACCACCATCACCATCATGAGCACATCAACCTACAAAATCACCATCACATTATCCGCTCTCTATCACCACGACAACCATCATCTCCATCCTACTATTTCACCTTCCTCAACCATCACCAAAATATCACCACATAGCCATCACCACCACTCCTACCATCACCACCTTACAGTTTCAATCGTGATCATAGCACATGTCCACTTCCACTTGCCCAGACAACACTCCCAAACCCCCTCACAGAGCTGTACTGACAACACTTCAAAACGACCTCCCATATCTGTACTGACAACACTCCCCAACTACCTCCCAGATCCAGGAACGGACAACACTACACAACTACCTCCCAGAAATATGCTGACATGTTTAGTACTAAGCCCAAACATGACCTGCTTGCTGTCACCATAACCGAGGGAGATAACCACACCTGGTAAATACACGAGTGACCGGAGAGAAGACCTAGTTTATTCCCTCCCTTCATATCTGTGTTTGCTCTAAGACGAAAACAGAAAGTGTTTGGACCAAAACTTTGAATCTGGACCTGGAATCAGAGATAAGGATCAGATCACGCGATCATCGAGTGGGCAGGGAGGACAGTGGCACTAAGCGGTTTACGGAGAGGACGGCCCAAACATGAACCGAAAATTTGACTTCTTTAGCCAGACCGGGAAGGTTCTTATTGGTGTGGATTGAAATGTCATGGACGGTGGTAGAAGATTGTAAACTGATTGTTAGGGTTTGAGTGATGATGCTGTTGTTGTTGTTGTTGTTGTTGGTGTTGTTGTTGTTATTGTTGTTGTTGCTGCTGTTGTTATTGTTGCTTTTGTTGGTGTTGTTGTTGGTGTTGTTGTTGGTGTTGGTGTTGCAGCTGCTGTTGTTGCTGCTGTTGTTGTTGTTGCTGTTGTTGTTGCTGTTGTTGTTGCTGTTGTTGTTGTTGCTGCTGCTGTTGTTGTTGTTGCTGCTGCTGTTGTTGTTGTTGTTGTTGCTGTTGTTGTTGCTGTTGTTGTTTCTGTTGTTGTTGCTGTTGGTGTTGTTGGTGTTGTTGGTGTTGCTGTTGTTATTGCTGTTGGTGTTGTTGGTGTTGCTGTTGTTGTTGCTGTTGGTGTTGTTGGTGTTGTTGTTGTTGTTGTTGCTTTTGGTGTTGTTGTTGGTGTTAGTGTTGCTGTTGTTGTTGCTCTTGTTGTTGCTGTTGTTGTTGTTGTTGTTGCTGCTGTTGTTATTGTTGCTTTTGTTGGTGTTGTTGTTGGTGTTGGTGTTGTTGTTGTTGTTGTTGTTGCTGTTGTTGTTGCTGTGGTTGTTTCTGTTGTTGTTGCTGTTGGTGTTGTTGTTGCTGTTGGTGTTGTTGGTGTTGCTGTTGTTATTGCTGTTGGTGTTGTTGGTGTTGCTGTTGTTGTTGCTGTTGGTGTTGTTGGTGTTGTTGTTGTTGTTGTTGCTTTTGGTGTTGTTGTTGGTGTTAGTGTTGCTGTTGTTGTTGCTCTTGTTGTTGCTGTTGTTGTTGTTGTTGTTGTTGTTGCTGCTGTTGTTATTGTTGCTTTTGTTGGTGTTGTTGTTGGTGTTGGTGTTGTTGTTGTTGTTGTTGTTGCTGTTGTTGTTGCTGTGGTTGTTTCTGTTGTTGTTGCTGTTGGTGTTGTTGTTGCTGTTGGTGTTGTTGGTGTTGCTGTTGTTATTGCTGTTGGTGTTGTTGGTATTGCTGTTGTTGTTGCTGTTGGTGTTGTTGGTGTTGTTGTTGTTGTTGTTGTTCTTGCTCTTGTTGTTGCTGTTGGTGTTGTTGTTGGTGTTGTTGTTTCTGTTGTTGTTATTGTTGTTGATCCTGCTGTTGTTATTGTTGGTATTGTTGTTTGCTGCTGTTGTTGTTGTTATTGTTGTTGTTGCTGCTGTTGTTATTGTTGCTTTTGTTGGTGTTGTTGTTGGTGTTGGTGTTGTTGTTGTTGTTGTTGTTGCTGTTGTTGTTGCTGTGGTTGTTTCTGTTGTTGTTGCTGTTGTTGCTGTTGTTGTTGCTGTTGGTGTTGTTGGTGTTGCTGTTGGTGTTGTTGGTGTTGCTGTTGTTGTTGCTGTTGGTGTTGTTGGTGTTGTTGTTATTGTTGCTGCTGGTAGTGTTGCTGTTGTTGTTGCTCTTGTTGTTGCTGTTGTTGTTGTTGTTGTTGCTGTTGGTGTTGTTGTTGGTGTTGTTGTTGCATTTGTTGTTGTTGTTGCTGTTGTTGTTGCTGTTGTTGTTGTTTCTGTTTTTGTTGCTGTTGTTGTTGCTGTTGTTGTTGTTGCACTTGGTGTTGCTGTTGTTGTTGTTGTTTCTGTTGTTGTTGTTGCTGTTGTTGTTGTTGCTGTTGTTGGTGTTGCTTTTGTTGTTGTTGCACTTGGTGTTGCTGTTGTTGTTGTTTCTGTTGTTGTTGTTGCTGTTGGTGTTGTTGCTGTTGTTGCTGCTGTTGTTGTTGTTGCTGTTGTTGTTGTTGTTATTGTTGTTGTTGCTGTGTTTGTTGCTGTTGTTGTTGCTGCTGTTGCTGCTGTTGCTGTTGCTGTTGTTGTTGGTGTTGGTGTTGTTGTTGTTGTTGTTTCTGTTGTTGTTGTTGCTGCTGTTGTTGTTGTTGGTGTTGCTGTTTTTGTTGCTGCTGTTGTTGTTGCTGCTATTGCTGTTGTTGTTGCTGTTGGTGTTGTTGTTGTTGCTTTTGTTGTTGTTGGTGTTGGTGTTGGTGTTGTTGTTGCTGTTGGTGTTGCTGTTGTTGTTGCTGTTGGTGTTGTTGGTGTTGTTGTTGTTGTTGTTGTTGTTGCTTTTGGTGTTGTTGTTGGTGTTAGTGTTGCTGTTGTTGCTGCTCTTGTTGTTGCTGTTGTTGTTGTTGTTGTTTTTGTTGTTGCTGTTGGTGTTGGTGGTGTTGTTGCTGTTGTTGTTGTTGTTGTTGTTTCTGTTGTTGTTGTTGCTGTTGTTGTTGCTGTTGGTGTTGCTGTTGTTGTTGTTTCTGTTGTTGCTGTTGTTGTTTCTGTTGTTGCTGCTGTTGTTGCTGTTGGTGTTGTTGTTTCTGTTGTTGTTGTAGTTGTTGTTGCTGTTGTTGTTGCTGTTGGTGTTGTTTCTGTTGTTGTTGTAGTTGTTGTTGCTGTTGTTGTTGCTGTTGGTGTTGTTGGTGTTGTTGTTGTTGTTCTGTTGGTGTTGTTGTTGGTGCTGTTGTTGCTGTTGTTGTTGTTGCTGTTGTTGTTGTTGGTGTTGCTGTTGGTGTTGTTGTTGCTGTTGGTGTTGTTGGTGTTGTTGTTGTTGTTCTGTTGGTGTTGTTGTTGGTGCTGTTGTTGCTGTTGTTGTTGTTGCTGTTGTTGTTGTTGTTGGTGTTGTTGGTGTTGTTGTTGTTGTTCTGTTGGTGTTGTTGTTGGTGCTGTTGTTGCTGTTGTTGTTGTTGCTGTTGTTGTTGTTGGTGTTGCTGTTGGTGTTGTTGTTGCTGTTGGTGTTGTTGTTGTTTCTGTTGTTGCTGTTGTTGTTATTGTTGTTGTTGTTGCTGTTGGTGTTGTTGTTGGTGTTGTTGTTGCTGTTATTGTTGTTGCTGTTGTTGTTTCTGTTGTTGTTGTTGCTGTTGTTGTTGTTGCTGTTGTTGCTGTTGTTGTTGTTGTTGCTGTTGTTGTTGTTGCTGCTGTTGTTGCTGCTGTTGTTGTTGCTGTTGGTGCTGTTGTTGTTGTTGGTGTTGGTGTTGTTGTTGCTGTTGCTGTTGTTGGTGTTGCTGTTGTTGTTGCTGTTGTTGTTGCTGTTGTTGTTGTTGCTGTTGGTGTTGCTGTTGTTGTTGTTTCTGTTGTTGTTGCTGTTGTTGTTGCTGTTGGTGTTGTTGGTGCTGTTGTTGCTGTTGTTGCTGTTGCTGTTGTTGTTGCTGTTGTTGTTGCTGTTGTTGTTGCTGTTGTTGTTGTTGTTTCTGATGTTGTTGTTGCTGTTGTTGTTGTTGTTGCTGTTGTTGGTGTTGCTGTTGTTGCACTTGGTGTTGCTGTTGTTGTTGTTTCTGTTGTTGTTGTAGTTGTTGTTGCTGTTGTTGTTGCTGTTGGTGTTGTTGAGTTGTTGTTGCTGTTGGTGTTGTTGTTGGTTCTGTTGTTGCTGTTGTTGTTGCTGTTGTTGTTGTTGTTGCTGTTGTTGTTGTACGCCCACAATGAGTACGTTTGCACTTATGTTCGCCTTGTAAAGGGCGTTAAGTGGCTTAATCTGTGTGCCATTGTCTCTCTATGTGCCATTGTCTCTCTGTGTGCCATTGTCTGTGTGTGTGCCATTGCCTCTGTGGGCCATTGCCTCTGTGTGCCATTGTCTCTGTGTGTGCCATTGCCTCTGTGTGACATTGTCTCTGTGTGACATTGTCACTGTGTGACATTGTCTCTCTGTGTGCTATTGTCTCTGTGTGTGCCATTGTGTCTGTGTGCCATTGTCTCTGTGTGCCATTGTCTCCGTGTGACATTGTCTCTGTGTGACATTGTCTCTCTGTGTGCCATTGTCTCTGTGTGTGCCATTGTCTCTGTGTACCATTATCTCCTTTATCTAGTCACGTTGTCCGATCCACTGGGACCCTGGCAGTCACAGAACCCTTATCTAGCCACGTTGTCCGATCCACTAGGACCCTGGCAGTCACAGAATCCTTATCTAGCCACGTTATCCTATCCACTTGGACCCTGGCAGTCACAGAATCGTTATCTGGTCACGTTATCCGATCCACTGGGACCCTGGCAGTCACATAATCGTTATCTGGTCACGTTGTCCGATCCACTGGGACCCTGGCAGTCACAGAATCCTTATCTGGTCACGTTGTCCGATCCCCTAGGACCCTGGCAGTCACAGAATCCTTATCTAGCCACGTTATCCGATCCACTGAGACCCTGGCAGTCACAGAATCGTTATCTGGTCACGTTATCCGATCCACTGGGACCCTGGCAGTCACATAATCGTTATCTGGTCACGTTATCCGATCCACTGGGACCCTGGCAGTCACAGAATCCTTATCTGGTCACGTTGTCCGATCCCCTAGGACCCTGGCAGTCACAGAATCCTTATCTAGCCACGTTATCCGATCCACTGAGACCATGGCAGTCACAGAATCGTTATCTGGTCACGTTGTCCGATCCACTGGGACCCTGGCAGTTACAGAATCCTTATCTAGCCACGTTATCCGATCCACTGAGACCCTGGCAGTCACAGAATCCTTATCTGGTCACGTTGTCCGATCCCCTAGGACCCTGGCAGTCACAGAATCCTTATCTAGCCACGTTATCCGATCCACTGAGACCATGGCAGTCACAGAATCGTTATCTGGTCACGTTGTCCGATCCACTGGGACTCTGGCAGTCACAGAATCCTTATCTAGCCACGTTGTCCGATCCACTGGGACCCTGGCAGTCACAGAACCCTTATCTAGCCACGTTGTCCGATCCACTGGGACCCTGGCAGTCACAGAATCCTTATCGAGCCACCGTGTCTGAGACAACCACCGCTGATGGTATAAGGGCCACCATTCCCCAACAGACACCAATGGAGAACAGTCGGACAAGCCCTCAACGCCCACGCTTCACAGTGAACTGGACTGAGGTGTAATGAGGTCGCGTGAATCAGGTTTGGGGTAATGAGGTCACGTGAATCAGGTATGCTGTAATGAGGTCACGTGAACCAGGCTTGGTGTAATGAGGTCACGTGAATCAGGCTGGGTGTGCTGAGGTCGTGTGAACCAGGCCTGGTGTACTGAGGTCGGCTGCACTACTTTCCCTGTAGCGAGCGATGAGACGCGACCATTCTCATACAGATAGTCGATACCTCGCGGTATCGATGAGCGGTATCGGGGAGGATATCCAATGGGGACAGGAATACGATCTCACGCTGGTGTCTTATCATCCGGACATCGGGGAGGCGATCCGGGCAATTAGGACAGGCACTAACCCAGGACGTATCTGTTACCATGACACGTACTATCAACTCCACCACCCCATCTCCCTCTCTATCCATCGCTGCATGTTGAATGTTTACACAGAACGTATTTGTCAACAGGTAGATTCGTGTCAGGTCTCTGAGGATATGTCCAACATGAGACAAACATGGACATCCAAACACGGACATCCAAACATGGACATCAAAACACGGACATCCAAACACGGACATCCAAACATGGACATCCAAACACGGACATCCAAACACGGACATCCAAACATGGACATCCAAACACGGACATCCAAACACGGACATCCAAACATGGACATCCAAACACGGACATCCAAACACGGACATCCAAACATGGACATCCAAACACGGACATCCAAACACGGACATCCAAACATGGACATCCAAACACGGACATCCAAACACGGACATCCAAACATGGACATCCAAACATGGATATCCAAACATGCACAACCAAACATACACATCCAAACATGGACATCCAAACAAGGACATCCAAACATGGACATCCAAACATAGACATCCAAACATGGATATCCAAACATGCACAACCAAACATACACATCCAAACATGGACATCCAAACAGCTGACACACTAATCGGGATGCCAGTCAAGTGGTGTATGGCTGGACCACGCAGACAATAAGCACCATGTTGGACGAAAGAATGTAGGCCTTTGAACGGTGGATACATAGGAGAATGGAGCATATCCATTGGGAGAAATGGTGGATACATAGGAGAATGGAGCATATCCTTTGGGAGAAATGGTGGATACAAAGGAGAATGGAGCATATCCATTGAGAGAAATGTGGATACATAGGAGAATGGAGCATATCCACTGAGAGAAAGGTGGATACATTGGAGAATGGAGCATATCCTTTGGGAGAAAGGTGGATACATAGGAGAATGGAGCATATCCTTTGGGAGAAAGGTGGATACATAGGAGAATGGAGCATATCCTTTGGGAGAAATGGTGGATACATAGGAGAAGGAGCATATCCTTTGGGAGAAATGGTGGATACAAAGGAGAATGGTGCATATCCATTGAGAGAAAGGTGGATACATAGGAGAATGGAGCATATCCATTGAGAGAAAGGTGGATACATAGGAAAATGGAGCATATCCTTTGGGAGAAAAGTGGATACATAGGAGAATGGAGCATATCCTTTGGGAGAAAGGTGGATATATAGGAGAATGGAGCATATCCTTTGGGAGAAATGGTGGATACATAGGAGAATGGAGCATATCCTTTGGGAGAAATGGTGGATACAAAGGAGAATGGAGCATATCCATTGGGAGAAATTGTGAATACATAGGAGAATGGAGCATATCCTTTGAGAGAAATGGTGGATACATAGGAGAATGGAGCATATCCTTTGGGAGAAATGGTGGATACAAAGGAGAATGGAGCATATCCATTGGGAGAAATGGTGGATACATAGGAGAATGGAGCATATCCTTTGGGAGAAATGGTGGATACATAGGAGAATGGAGCATATCCTTTGGGAGAAATGGTGGATACAAAGGAGAATGGAGCATATCCATTGGGAGAAATGGTGGATACATAGGAGAATGGAGCATATCCTTTGGGAGAAATGGTGGATACAAAGGAGAATGGAGCATATCCATTGGGAGAAATGGTGGATACATAGGAGAATGGAGCATATCCTTTGGGAGAAATGGTGGATACATAGGAGAATGGAGCATATCCTTTGGGAGAAAGGTGGATACATAGGAGAATGGAGCATATCCATTGAGAGAAAGGTGGATACATAGGAGAATGGAGCATACCCGTTGGGAGAAATGGTGGATACATAGGAGAATGGAGCATATCCTTTGGGAGAAATGGTGGATACAAAGGAGAATGGAGCATATCCATTGGGAGAAATGGTGGATACATAGGAGAATGGAGCATATCCTTTGGGAGAAATGGTGGATACAAAGGAGAATGGAGCATATCCATTGGGAGAAATTGTGGATACATAGGAGAATGGAGCATATCCATTGGGAGAAATTGTGGATACATAAGAGAATGGAGCATATCCTTTGGGAGAAATGGTGGATACATAGGAGAATGGAGCATATCCTTTAAGAGAAATGGTGGATACATAGGAGAATGGAGCATATCCATTGGGAGAAATGGTGGATACATAGGAGAATGGAGCATATCCATGGGGAGAAATGGTGGATACATAGAAGAATGGAGCATATCCATTGGGAGAAATGGTGGATACATAGGAGAATGGAGCATATCCATTGGGAGAAATGGTGGATACATAGGAGAATGGAGCATATCCTTTGGGAGAAATGGTGGATACAAAGGAGAATGGAGCATATCCATTGAGAGAAAGGTGGATACATAGGAGAATGGAGCATATCCATTGAGAGAAAGGTGGATACATAGGAAAATGGAGCATATCCTTTGGGAGAAAGGTGGATACATAGGAGAATGGAGCATATCCTTTGGGAGAAATGGTGGATACATAGGAGAATGGAGCATATCCTTTGGGAGAAATGGTGGATACATAGGAGAATGGAGCATATCCTTTGGGAGAAATGGTGGATACAAAGGAGAATGGAGCATATCCATTGGGAGAAATTGTGAATACATAGGAGAATGGAGCATATCCTTTGGGAGAAATGGTGGATACATAGGAGAATGGAGCATATCCTTTGGGAGAAAGGTGGATACATAGGAGAATGGAGCATATCCATTGTGAGAAAGGTGGATACATAGGAGAATGGAGCATACCCGTTAGGAGAAATGGTGGATACATAGGAGAATGGAGCATATCCTTTGGGAGAAATGGTGGATAGAAAGGAGAATGGAGCATATCCATTGGGAGAAATGGTGGATACATAGGAGAATGGAGCATATCCTTTGGGAGAAATGGTGGATACAAAGGAGAATGGAGCATATCCATTGGGAGAAATTGTGGATACATAGGAGAATGGAGCATATCCATTGGGAGAAATTGTGGATACATAAGAGAATGGAGCATATCCTTTGGGAGAAATGGTGGATACATAGGAGAATGGAGCATATCCTTTGGGAGAAATGGTGGATACATAGGAGAATGGAGCACATCCATTGGGAGAAATGGTTGATACATAGAAGAATGGAGCATATCCATTGGGAGAAATGGTGGATACATAGGAGAATGGAGCATATCCATTGGGAGAAATGGTGGATACATAGGAGAATGGAGCATATCCTTTGGGAGAAATGGTGGATACAAAGGAGAATGGAGCATATCCATTGAGAGAAAGGTGGATACATAGGAGAATGGAGCATATCCATTGAGAGAAAGGTGGATACATAGGAGAATGGAGCATATCCTTTGTGAGAAAGGTGGATACATAGGAGAATGGAGCATATCCTTTGGGAGAAAGGTGGATACATAGAAGAATGGAGCATATCCTTTGGGAGAAATGGTGGATACATAGGAGAATGGAGCATATCCTTTGGGAGAAATGGTGGATACAAAGGAGAATGGAGCATATCCATTGAGAGAAAGGTGGATACATAGGAGAATGGAGCATATCCATTGAGAGAAAGGTGGATACATAGGAGAATGGAGCATATCCTTTGTGAGAAAGGTGGATACATAGGAGAATGGAGCATATCCTTTGGGAGAAAGGTGGATACATAGAAGAATGGAGCATATCCATTGAGAGAAAGGTGGATACATAGGAGAATGGAGCATATCCTTTGGGAGAAAGGTGGATACATAGGAGAATGGAGCATATCCTTTGGGAGAAAGGTGGATACATAGGAGAATGGAGCATATCCTTTGGGAGAAATGGTGGATACATAGGAGAATGGAGCATATCCTTCGGGAGAAATGGTGGATACAAAGAAGAATGGAGCATATCCATTGGGAGAAATTGTGGATACATAGGAGAATGGAGCATATCCTTTGGGAGAAATGGTGGATACATAGGAGAATGGAGCATATCCTTTGGGAGAAAGGTGGATACATAGGAGAATGGAGCATATCCATTGAGAGAAAGGTGGATACATAGGAGAATGGAGCATATCCTTTGAGAGAAATGGTGGATACATAGGAGAATGGAGCATATCCTTTGGGAGAAATGGTGGATACAAAGGAGAATGGAGCATATCCATTGGGAGAAATGGTGGATACAAAAAAGAATGGAGCATATCCATTGGGAGAAATTGTGGATACATAGGAGAATGGAGCATATCCATTGGGAGAAATTGTGGATACATAGGAGAATGGAGCATATCCTTTGGGAGAAATGGTGGATACATAGGAGAATGGAGCATATCCTTTGGGAGAAATGGTGGATACATAGGAAAATGGAGCATATCCTTTGGGAGAAAGGTGGATACATAGGAGAATGGAGCATATCCTTTGGGAGAAAGGTGGATACATAGGAGAATGGAGCATATCCTTTGGGAGAAATGGTGGATACATAGGAGAATGGAGCATATCCTTTTGGAGAAATGGTGGATACAAAGGAGAATGGAGCATATCCATTGGGAGAAATTGTGGATACATAGGAGAATGGAGCATATCCTTTGGGAGAAATGGTGGATACATAGGAGAATGGAGCATATCCTTTGGGAGAAAGGTGGATACATAGGAGAATGGAGCATATCCATTGAGAGAAAGGTGGATACATAGGAGAATGGAGCATATCCTTTGGGAGAAATGGTAGATACATAGGAGAATGGAGCATATCCTTTGGGAGAAATGGTGGATACAAAGGAGAATGGAGCATATCCATTGGGAGAAATTGTGGATACATAGGAGAATGGAGCATATCCTTTGGGAGAAATGGTGGATACAAAAAAGAATGGAGCATATCCATTGGGAGAAATTTTGGATACATAGGAGAATGGAGCATATCCATTGGGAGAAATTGTGGATACATAGGAGAATGGAGCAAATCCTTTGGGAGAAATGGTGGATACATAGGAGAATGGAGCATATCCTTTGGGAGAAATGGTGGATACATAGGAGAATGGAGCATATCCATTGGGAGAAATGGTGGATACATAGGAGAATGGAGCATATCCATTGGGAGAAATGGTGGATACATAGGAGAATGGAGCATATCCATTGGGAGAAATGGTGGATACATAGGAGAATGGAGCATATCCATTGGGAGAAATGGTGGATACATAGGAGAATGGAGCATATCCATTGGGAGAAATTGTGGATACATAAGAGAATGGAGCATATCCTTTGGGAGAAATGGTGGATACATAGGAGAATGGAGCATATCCTTTGGGAGAAATGGTGGATACATAGGAGAATGGAGCATATCCATTGGGAGAAATGGTGGATACATAGGAGAATGGAGCATATCCATTGGGAGAAATGGTGGATACATAGAAGAATGGAGCATATCCATTGGGAGAAATGGTGGATACATAGGAGAATGGAGCATATCCATTGGGAGAAATGGTGGATACATAGGAGAATGGAGCATATCCATTGAGAGAAAGGTGGATACATAGGAGAATGGAGCATATCCATTGAGAGAAAGGTGGATACAAAGGAGAATGGAGCATATCCTTTGTGAGAAAGGTGGATACATAGGAGAATTGAGCATATCCTTTGGGAGAAAGGTGGATACATAGAAGAATGGAGCATATCCTTTGGGAGAAATGGTGGATACATAGGAGAATGGAGCATATCCTTTGGGAGAAATGGTGGATACAAAGGAGAATGGAGCATATCCATTGAGAGAAAGGTGGATACATAGGAGAATGGAGCATATCCATTGAGAGAAAGGTGGATACATAGGAGAATGGAGCATATCCTTTGTGAGAAAGGTGGATACATAGGAGAATGGAGCATATCCTTTGGGAGAAAGGTGGATACATAGAAGAATGGAGCATATCCTTTGGGAGAAATGGTGGATACATAGGAGAATGGAGCATATCCATTGAGAGAAAGGTGGATACATAGGAAAATGGAGCATATCCTTTGGGAGAAAGGTGGATACATAGGAGAATGGAGCATATCCTTTGGGAGAAATGGTGGATACATAGGAGAATGGAGCATATCCTTTGGGAGAAATGGTGGATACAAAGGAGAATGGAGCATATCCATTGGGAGAAATTGTGGATACATAGGAGAATGGAGCATATCCTTTGGGAGAAATGGTGGATACATAGGAGAATGGAGCATATCCTTTGGGAGAAAGGTGGATACATAGGAGAATGGAGCATATCCTTTGGGAGAAATGGTGGATACAAAGGAGAATGGAGCATATCCATTGGGAGAAATTGTGGATACATAGGAGAATGGAGCATATCCTTTGGGAGAAATGGTGGATACATAGGAGAATGGAGCATATCCTTTGGGAGAAATTGTGGATACATAGGAGAATGGAGCATATCCTTTGGGAGAAATGGTGGATACATAGGAGAATGGAGCATATCCTTTGGGAGAAATGGTGGATACATAGGAGAATGGAGCATATCCATTGGGAGAAATGGTGGATACATAGGAGAATGGAGCATATCCATTGGGAGAAATGGTGGATACATAGGAGAATGGAGCATATCCATTGGGAGAAATGGTGGATACATAGGAGAATGGAGCATATCCATTGGGAGAAAGGTAAGCAGAACGGGAGGTATTGAAGTCAGAAGGTGATAAGAAAGTTCAGGAACTAAGTCACAGTCAGGCAGACACGATATTGTGAACCATTTCAGAAGGCAAACACTCTTCTGAGACAATGCTGGAAGGAGGGAAGGTGGATAGCAAACGTGCCAGACGTAGGCTACGCTTTAAGTGAGAGGAAAACATTAACAGATGGACAGGAAATATTCTGGCAGATTGTACCATCAGGGCAATATACATAAGGATGTTGGGGATCTACTGCAGTCGGTCTTTTCATTTTCTTCATCCTTCGTTCTCAAATAACCACATCTACTCCCCATAAATAACCACATCTACCTCTCAAATAACCACATCTACCTCTCAAATAACCACATATACTCCCCACAAATAACCACATCCACTCCCCATAAATAACCACATCTACCTCTCAAATAACCACATCTACCTCTCAAATAACCACATATACTCCCCACAAATAACCACATCCACTCCCCTCAAATAATCTACCTCTCAAATAACCACATCTACCTCTCAAATAACCACATCTACTCCCCTCAAATAACCACATCTACCTCTCAAATAACCACATCTACCTCTCAAATAACCACATCTACTCCCCACACATAACCACATCTACTCCCCTCAAATAACCACATCTACTCCCCTCATATAACCACATCTACCTCTCAAATAACCACATCTACTCCCCACACATAACCACATCCACTCCCCTCAAATAATCTACCTCTCAAATAACCATATCTACCTCTCAAATAACCACATCTACTCCCCTCAAATAACCACATCTACCTCTCAAATAACCACATCTACCTCTCAAATAACCACATCTACTCCCCACACATAACCACATCTACTCCCCTCAAATAACCACATCTACTCCCCTCATATAACCACATCTACCTCTCAAATAACCACATCTACTCCCCTCATATAACCACATCTACCTCTCAAATAACCACATCTACTCCCCTCATATAACCACATCTACCTCTCAAATAACCACATCTACTCTCCTCATATAACCACATCTACTCTCCTCAAATAACCACATCTACCTCTCAAATAACCACATCTACCTCTCAAATAACCACATCTACTCTCCTCATATAACCACATCTACTCTCCTCAAATAACCACATCTACCTCTCAAATAACCACATCTACTCCCTACAAATAACCACATCTACTCCCTACAAATAACCACATCTACTCCCCACACATAACCACATCTACTCCCTACAAATAATCTACCTCTCAAATAACCACATCTACCTCTCAAATAACCACATCTACTCCCCTCAAATAACCACATCTACCTCTCAAATAACCACATCTACCTCTCAAATAACCACATCTACTCCCCACACATAACCACATCTACTCCCCTCAAATAACCACATCTACTCCCCTCATATAACCACATCTACCTCTCAAATAACCACATCTACTCCCCTCATATAACCACATCTACCTCTCAAATAACCACATCTACTCTCCTCATATAACCACATCTACCTCTCAAATAACCACATCTACTCCCCTCATATAACCACATCTACCTCTCAAATAACCACATCTACTCTCCTCATATAACCACATCTACTCTCCTCAAATAACCACATCTACCTCTCAAATAACCACATCTACCTCTCAAATAACCACATCTACTCTCCTCATATAACCACATCTACTCTCCTCAAATAACCACATCTACCTCTCAAATAACCACATCTACTCCCTACAAATAACCACATCTACTCCCTACAAATAACCACATCTACTCCCCACACATAACCACATATACTCCCTACAAATAACCACATCTACTCCCCTCATATAACCACATCTACTCTCCTCATATAACCACATCTACCTCCCCTGGCGTCTTTCGCCGGTTGCCATACAGGCGAGCACTTAATTTAGCTGATGAAGATCATGCCGTAACTTGAGTCCTCTCGTGGAGCTGACAGACACGTTCCATTGCTTGTGTGTTCCGCCCACGTGGGCAGTTCTCTCTGTGTTCGATTCTGATAATTCTTCAGTAGACGTGAACTCAACCAGAAAATTGGCCACCTGATCTCTTCCTGCCAAAGACTATCATATGTCTGATATTTCACTGCAGTGGCCTTCGATGGGGAGATTGTAAGTGATCTGATCTGCTCCTATGAAGCTTAGTTGAGTTACTTTAGATGACACATTTGTAGTAGCAGGTTACGGGGGCTCTTCTTACATCAATACATTTACTTCAGGAGGTGGACAGGGTCCTCCTGGCTGTAGTGCAATTCAAGCCTCCTTCATGAGCTCACCACTACGGGGATAACAGTGTTGATCCTCACATTGTTGGCCAGGCTGCTCTGGCGCAGCCTACCTTCAGGAGGCACGAGGAGAGAAATTTATCAGTATGTCTCACCTGACCCTGATTACTCTTCTCTCCCACCTTGATCAGTATGTCTCACCTGGCCCTGATTACCTTTGGCTCCCTGCCATAAGCCGGTATGTTTCCCGTGTAAGATTAGCCTGCCTTCTGTCCACAGGTGTAAGCCCACGCGCAAACATGTCCAGGATTACGTCACGGGACCAAACGCCGAAACCCTCGCCATTTAAACAATGTCGACAACTTGGAACGTGTCGCTGGCAAACGTCCTCTGTGACACGGCAAGTGACTGGCCCATTGGGACAGTTGTTTGACTGCACACGTGATCAAAATGCTGGGGTCTTCTTAGAAGAATCCCCCACACCGTGCGGGCCCGGGTCCTTGTGGGGAAGGGGGTGTTGAGACTGCCACTGTTTCTGAACATATTTTGCAGGAAAAAAATAGTTGAAGGTTTTCAATTGAAGTGTCCATTACTAGCGTCTGCAGTGGTCCAGTAGCTCGTTCTCTTGCTTCTCGTCGGAAAGGTAATGCTTGCATCAGGGTCAGTGACTCAACTGGATGCTTGCATCAGGGTCAGTGACTCGAAATTGGCTCATACATCAGGGTCAGTGACTCAACTGGGTGCTCATCTCCCAGTGTAGACTAGTTCTCTCAACTCCCTAGTGTAGAATAGTTCTATCACCTCCCAGTGTAGACTAGCTCTCTCAACTCTCTAGTGTAGAATAGTTCTATCATCTCCCAGTGTAGACTAGCTCTCTCAACTCCCTAGTGTAGAATAGTTCTATCATCTCCCACTGTAGACTAGCTCTCTCAACTCCCTAGTGTAGAATAGTTCTATCATCTCCCACTGTAGACTAGCTCTCTCAACTCCCTAGTGTAGAATAGTTCTATCATCTCCCACTGTAGACTAGCTCTCTCAACTCCCTAGTGTAGAATAGTTCTATCACCTCCCAGTGTAGACTAGCTCTCTCAACTCCCTAGTGTAGAATAGTTCTATCATCTCCCAGTGTAGATGTAATAGACCCACTGTTTGCCCTGGCCGTTATTCTAACTTAGAACATTCTCACACTCATCCACATCATCCATGACCACACACAGCAAATGACATATTACACAGCAGGTGGCATATTTATTATATCATACTCATACCAGAAAAATGAGTAGTGAAATTACAAACACAATACAATACATATCATCTTGACTAAATATTCTATTATTATATAAATGTGAATATAATTATTAACTAAAGCGGAAATTGTAAGCAGTAGCTTTTGATGGAATTATTCCCAACTATCATTAACCCAGTTATATTGTCACACACACCTCTCAGATCTGCTTCCTCAACACACCTTATCAAAAACTCTTCCTCACTCAAATCCCCTCAGGTGGGCGATCTGGACATACCTCGTTCACATTGTCTCCTGCTTACAACACACGTTCAGATTATCACTTAATACAAAACTCACACACCTACTTGAGCGATCCTGTTCTATCACTAACATTCGTGCAACAGTCTATCAATCGCTCCTCTATCTAAGTCGGTGAGTTAAACATACTATCTAAATTCAGTCTCTCTCTCTCTCTCTCTAGCTCTCATCTCTCTATCCAGCCTCCTCTCCCTCCAGCCTCCTGAGCTAAACTTTGTCTCGAGTTATATACACTCAAGCAAAGTCAGAGCTTGACCAATGGATCTCAGGGGATGGCTCTATTCAGTCTTATTGGAACGAAACACTTTGCCCACCTGTCACTCATCTCTCGCAGCAAGCCCCGCTGCCAATCCGTCTGTCAATCATTCTCTCACTACCCAAATCGGAAGGTCAGTGGTCAGCTCCTACCTGTCCACGTTCTTTGCCCCAACTCTGTTCTCCTTTATTGAGACGGGGAGTGACCTTGACACGCATTCAGGTACCTTTGTTATCAGCAACAACATCACCCCTGTCCTAAACTCTCTGCTCCGGCGGGAACTGTTACATAGACTAGTTCTCTCATCTCCTAGTGTAGACTAGTTCTCTCATCTCCCAGTGTAAACTAGTTCTTTCATCTCTCAGTGTAGACTAGTTCTCTCATCTCCTAGTGTAGACTAGTTTTCTCATCTCCCAGTGTAGACTAGTTCTTTCATCTCTCAGTGTAGACTAGTTCTCTCATCTCCTAGTGTAGACTAGTTCTTTCATCTCTCAGTGTAGACTAGTTCTCTCATCTCCTAGTGTAGACTAGTTTTCTCATCTCCCAGTGTAGACCAGTTCTTTCATCTCTCAGTGTAGACTAGTTCTCTCATCTCCTAGTGTAGACTAGTTCTCTCATCTCCTAGTGTAGACTAGTTCTCTCATCTCCTAGTGTAGACTAGTTCTCTCATCTCCCAGTGTAGATTAGTTCTTTTTTCTCCCCAGTGTAGACTAGTTCTTTTACCTCCCCAGTGTAGACTAATTCTCTCATCTCCCAGTGTAGACTAGTTCTTTTACCTCCCCAGTGTAGACTAGTTCTCTCATCTCCTAGTGTAGACTAGTTCTCTAATCTCCCAGTGTAGACTAGTTCTCTTATCTCCCCAGTGTAGACCATGACGTCCTGGTCATTAAGGTGTATCTGATCTTTACGGACTTCCAGGTCAATAAGTTTATGACATTCAAACCCGCATTTCCCAGCGCCATTCTGGACTCTGGTCAGTTTCTATCGTCGTCTCTCCAAGACCCACATCCCTCCCAGATCCACATCTCTCCTAGACCCACATCTCTCCTAGACCCACATCTCTTCCAGACCCACATCTCACGCAGACCTACATCTCTCTTAGACCCACGTCTCTCCTAGACCCACATCTCTCTCAGACTCACGTCTCTCCTAAACCCATGTCTCCCAGACCCACATCTCTCCTAGACCCACGTCTCTCCCAGACCCATAGAGACATTTCTCTAATCTGTCAACCAATGAAGCCTGTCCCGGTTGGGTCCCATCCGACTGTGTCAACATATGCCGCGTGCTGTTCCCAACCATCCCTCGCGCCAGGAATGTCTGTTGACATTCCCAGGGTCTGGATGACATAATGTGTTCTGCATGATTGGGGCAGGTTCTACCTCCGGTCTTTACGTGTCGAGTAACGGAGGCGGGGCTATTCCAGTGGCGTACCAAGGATGTTGAGCACCACCCGGGGGTAGTTTGGAAAATGAGCACCGACACTGCCAGGCAAAAAGCAGACTTGTATTGTCGATAAAAGTAAATAGCAGAGGTAAACACTGACGGGAAACTGGGTCGATTGATTGAATGTTCGAAATATTGTACGGTTGATTGATTGAACGGTTGATTGATTGAACGGTTGATTGATTGAACGATTGATTGATTAAACGATTGATTGATTGAACGATTGATTGATACAACCTTAACCACATGTGTTCTGGCTATCCAAATAAGTATCTTTTCAGACAGATCAGTGGGTCATGACGTGGGGATGTTGGTGTGGGATTAGACAGATCAGTGGACCATGACTTGGGGATGTTGGTGTGGGATTAGACAGATCAGTGGACCATGACGTGGGGATGTTGGTGTTTGACCAGACAGATCAGTGGGCTATGACTGGGGATGTTGGTGTTGGACCAGACAGATCAGTGGACCATGACGTGGGGGTGTTGGTGTTGGACCAGACAGATCAGTGGCCTATGACTGGGGATGTTGGTGTTGGACCAGACAGATCAGTGGACCATGACGTGGGGATGTTGGTGTTGGACCAGACAGATCAGTGGACCATGACGTGGGGATGTTGGTGTTGGACCAGACAGATCAGTGGACCATGACGTGGGGATGTTGGTGTTGAACCAGACAGATCAGTGGACCATGACGTGGCGATATTGGTGTTGGACCAGACAGATCAGTGGGCTATGACTGGGGATGTTGGTGTTGGACCAGCCAGATTTGTGGGCCATGACGTGATAAGAAGTTGGTGTTGGACCAGACAGATCGGTGGACCATGACGTGGGGAGGTTGGTGTTAGACGGGACCAGACAGATTTGTGGGCTATGACGTGAGCAGAAGGTGATGTTTAACAGGACCAGACAGATCGGCGGGCCATGACGTGATGAGATTCCGCTGATGTTTGACATGCCACACATTAAGGAACCCAGCTGATAGAATGGCAAGGTAGTCTCTGTTATGGAAACCACAGAGCAAGAGAAGTAGAGGCAGACCAAAACACACATTAAAAAGAGAGCTTGAAAGGGTGTGTGCTCTACCACAGATAAGGCGATCGCCTCTCAAGAGACGAGCCAAACGGTTCTTCCTCTCGTTCCTCTTCCTCTCGTTCCTCTTCCTCTCGTTCCTCTTCCTCTCGTTCCTCTTCCTCTCGTGCCTCTTCCTCTAGTTCCTCTTCCTCTCGTTCCTCTTCCTCTTCCTCTCGTTCCTCTTCCTCTCGTTCCTCTTCCTCTCGTTCCTCTTCCTCTCGTTCCTCTTCCTCTAGTTCCTCTTCCTCTCGTTCCTCTTCCTCTCGTTCCTCTTCCTCTCGTTCCTCTTCCTCTCGTTCCTCTTCCTCTCGTTCCTCTTCCTCTAGTTCCTCTTCCTCTCGTTCCTCTTCCTCTCGTTCCTCTTCCTCTAGTTCCTCTTCCTCTCGTTCCTCTTCCTCTGCGTCATGACAAGGACATTGTGGCGTGGTGTCATAGTTTACAGCGGGGCTGTGATATCTGTGCCTTTTGTGGGGCTTGACACGTACGATTTCAGCACGCTATTTTTGGAACCGGGTTTGCCTTTCCTATGCGACCCATCATCTTTTAGCCATGATTGTCAGCTATGGGTCACCGACCCTGGTCCAGGCAGCCAGACTGCATGATTGTCAGCTATGGGTCACCGACCCTGGTCCAGGCAGCCAGACTGCATGATTGTCAGCTTTGGGTCACCGACCCTGGTCCAGACAGCCAGACTGCATGATTGTCAGCTTTGGGTCACCGACCCTGGTCCAGGCAGCCAGACTGCATGATTGTCAGCTTTGGGTCACCGACCCTGGTCCAGGCAGTCAGACTGCATGATTGTCAGCTATGGGTCACCGACCCTGGTCCAGGCAGCCAGACTGCATGATTGTCAGCTATGGGTTACCGACCCTAATCCAGGCAGCCAGACTGCATGATTGTCAGCTATGGGTCACCGACCCTGGTCCAGGCAGCCAGACTGCATGATTGTCAGCTATGGGTCACCGACCCTGGTCCAGGCAGCCAGACTGCATGATTGTCAGCTATGGGTCACCGACCCTGGTCCAGGCAGCCAGACTGCATGATTGTCAGCTATGGGTCACCGACCCTGGTCCAGACAGCCAGACTGCATGATTGTCAGCTTTGGGTCACCGACCCTGGTCCAGGCAGCCAGACTGCATGATTGTCAGCTATCGGTTACCGACCCTGGTCCAGGCAGCCAGACTGCATGATTGTCAGCTATGGGTCACCGACCCTGGTCCAGGCAGCCAAACTGCATGATTGTCAGCTATGGGTCACCGACCTTGATCCTGGCAGGTCTGTGTTTCCGACCTCACGAAATTCCAATCAGATAGTGGCATGCACGAAGGTCAAAAGGAGGCAGCACCTTCCCCGTGTAGAGGCAGCAAATCAATCACCTGATTGTCTGCACGCTCGGTCAGAAGTATATATAAAGACCTTTACACTAACATGGGTAGAAGAGAAGTGAGTAAGGTAGAAGACGTTACAACCACAGAAGTAGAAGAAGAGCGACTAACTGAGGAAAGTCGAAGACTCTACACCTCCAAGTGGGTTGAAAAGGAGCGACTAAGAAACGTGCCAACCAGCTCGTGGCTGTAACAGTATTCTGTGATCATGAATAAAACCCTATAACTTCCTCCCCAACCTCTCACTCGCCGACGACCCCAGCAATGGGAATAGAAGGAAACCCACCCCGGCCATCCACCCCACGATACGCCTCTGGGATGTCCCCCTACAGCCCCACAACATGTGTGCATGAAATGCGATGTGTTGCAAGACAAACAAGGAAAACATTTGATGCGACTTTTAGGGGGCAGTCAACACGCGACCTTTAGGTTGCTAAGCCTAGCATGTCCTGTTGTGTTTGTCTCGTCTGGAGTACCTGGGGGACCCACTTTCGTCTCGTACAACAGTGACAGGCACCAGTACAGGTAAGCAGACAGGTATACACAACCCGTGCATCGACTGAACAAATATTTGTGAATGTATGTTTTTATTGTACTAGTACTAAATTATTCATAAATAAATCAAAACCAGACCAGCTCCCTCAGGAGCATGCGCCTTCAACAAATGCAGGCCGAGCCATCAAACGTTGGTCTGTTTATACCTCTCCAAGTTTTTGTGGATCAAAGTTTCTAGAGGAAGGACTTACGTTGGTCTTACTTCATCCCAGCCAGGTTACAGTCTTACTGTTCTTTACTGCTCTTAAGGGTGACGGTAACACTCAGGCGTCACACGTTGTCTTTGTTGTCTGGTTTGTACAGGTTTCTCTTATATCCTAGGGCTGTACTGAAGACCATGTAGCTAGGCCTTCCTTGCTGTAGTTCACTGCAAGGCTCTCATCAGAATCATCACTACGAGAAGGCCATTGTCGATCCCCACTTCGTTGACCAGGCTGGTTTGCTTGACTTTGACGTGAAATGGAGTCTTGGTCAGTATGTTTCACCTGACGTTAGATGGAGTCTTGGTCAGTATGTTTTACCTGACGTTAGATGGAGTCTTGGTCAGTATGTTTCACCTGACGTGATGTGGGGTCTTGGTCAGTATATTTCACCTGACGTGAGGTGGGGTCTTGGTCAGTATGTTTCACCTGACGTGATGTGGGGTCTTGGTCAGTATATTTCACCTGACGTGAGGTGGGGTCTTGGTCAGTATATTTCACCTGACGTGAGGTGGGGTCTTGGTCAGTATGTTTCACCTGACGTGATGTGGGGTCTCGGTCAGTATGTTTCACCTGACGTGATGTGGGTCTTGGTCAGTATGTATCACCTGACTTGATGTGGGTCTTGGTCAGTATGTTTCACCTGACGTGAGGTGGAGTCTTGGTCAGTATGTTTCACCTGACGTGAGGTGGAGTCTCGGTCAGTATGTTTCACCTGACCACTGACTCCCTGGTCCTCAAGTATATGTTAGAAGATGCAGTGGCCGAGGGTCGGTATACCTCTGTTGACATCTCCAAATATGCCAAGTTCGAGTCACGTGGTGATCAGTTTGACAGAACCTGCGGGCAGTGTGTGTGTTCATGGTGTGACCGACTTCTTTCTGTCAATCCAGTTGTAAATGGGTACCTGGCAAAGTCAGGGCGCAATTCGGGACCGCCGTGGGAGTTACGCAAATCACGCTATGTCGTCGGCACTTTCAGCAATGGAGGCTGGGCGCCCGGGTGAGGGGGGAGGGCAGTGATGTCGGTTATGTGGACCATCTTCCATTTATTTGTGTACGTGTGTGGAAAGGGGGGGGGGGCACTTGTAACATTTGTGATTTCTCATTCCAACCTTGGTGACGGTTTCTGAAACAATCACTTATACATGATGAGGTTGCTTGTCCCATATAGTCGACATGTGTGGGACGCTACGGTTGGACTTTTCTGTACTCGGCGTGCATCTTAATATGTCTTGTAGTAGTCCCTTTCAGTCATGTCTGACTACAGTAGCCCTTTCAGTCATGTCTGACTACAGTAGCCCTTTCAGTCATGTCTGACTACAGTAGCCCCTTTCAGTCATGTCGGACTACAGTAGCCCCTTTCAGTCATGTCTGACTACAGTAGCCCCTTTCAGCCATGTCTGACTACAGTAGCCCCTTTCAGTCATGTCTGACTACAGTAGCCCCTTTCAGTCATGTCGGACTACAGTAGCCCCTTTCAGTCATGTCGGACTACAGTAGCCCCTTTCAGCCATGTCTGACTACAGCAGCACTTTCAGTCATGTCGGACTACAGTAGCCCCTTTCAGTCATGTCTGACTACAGTAGCCCCTTTCAGTCATGTCTGACTACAGTAGCCCTTTCAGTCATGTCTGACTACAGTAGTCTCTTTTAGTCATGACTGACTACAGTAGCCCCTTTCAGTCATGTCTGACTACAGTAGTCTCTTTCAGTCATGTCTGACTATAGTAGCCCCTTTCAGTCATGACTGTCTACCGTAGTCTCTTTTAGTCATGACTGACTATAGTAGCCCCTTTCAGTCGTGACTGACTACAGTAGCCACGTTTAGTCATGACTGGCTATAGTAGCACCTTTTAGTCATGACTGGCTATAGTAGCCCCTTTCAGTCATGACTGGCTATAGTAGCCCTCTTTCAGTTATGACTGACTATAGTAGCCCCTTTCAGTCATGACTGACTATAGTAGCCCTCTTTTAGTTATGACTGACTATAGTAGCCCTCTTTTAGTCATGGCTGACTATAGGTTGAAGCGACCTTGGAGTATCAACCCTCTGCTGAGTTTTTGGTTTTCCTTTTCCTTCCCTGTGTTGTCCCTTCACTCCCCAGTGTGTTGTCCCTTCACATCCCTGTGTTGTCCCTTTCCTTCCCTGTGTTGTCCCTTCACTCCCCTGTGTTGTCCCTTTCCTTCCCTGTGTTGTCTCTTCACTCCCCAGTGTGTTGTCCCTTCACTTCCCTGTGTTGTCCCTTTCCTTCCCTGTGTTGTCCCTTCACTCCCCTGTGTTGTCCCTTTCCTTCCCTGTGTTGTCTCTTCACTCCCCAGTGTGTTGTCCCTTCACTTCCCTGTGTTGTCCCTTTCCTTCCCTGTGTTGTCCCTTCCCTGTGTTGTCCCTTCACTTCCCTGTGTTGTCCCTTCACTTCCTTGTGTTGTCCCTTCCCTGTGTTGCCCCTTCCCTTCCCTGTGTTGTCCCTTCACTGCCCTGTGTTGTCCCTTTCCTTCCCTGTGTTGTCCCTTCCCTGTGTTGCCCCTTCCCTTCCCTGTGTTGTCCCTTCACTTCCCTGTGTTGTCTCTTCACTTCCCTGTGTTGCCCCTTCCCTTCCCTGTGTTGTCCCTTCACTGCCCTGTGTTGTCCCTTTCCTTCCCTGTGTTGTCCCTTCCCTGTGTTGCCCCTTCCCTTCCCTGTGTTATCCCTTCACTTCCCTGTGTTGTCCCTTCACTTCCTTGTGTTGTCCCTTCCCTGTGTTGCCCCTTCCCTTCCCTGTGTTGTCCCTTCACTGCCCTGTGTTGTCCCTTTCCTTCCCTGTGTTGTCCCTTCCCTGTGTTGCCCCTTCCCTTCCCTGTGTTGTCCCTTCACTTCCCTGTGTTGTCTCTTCACTTCCCTGTGTTGTCCCTTCACTTCCCTGTGTTGTCTCTTCACTTCCCTGTGTTGTCTCTTCACTTCCCTGTGTTGTCTCTTCACTTCCCTGTGTTGTCTCTTCACTTCCCTGTGTTGTCTCTTCACTTCCCTGTGTTGTCTCTTCACTTCCCTGTGTTGTCTCTTCACTTCCCTGTGTTTCCCCTTCACTTCCCTGTGTTGTCTCTTCACTTCCCTGTGTTGTCTCTTCACTTCCCTGTGTTTCCCCTTCACTTCCCTGTGTTGTCTCTTCACTTCCCTGTGTTGTCCCTTCACTCCCCTGTGTTGTCTCTTCACTTCCCTGTGTTGTCCCTTCACTTCCCTGTGTTGTCCCTTCACTCCCCTGTGTTGTCTCTTCACTTCCCTGTGTTGTCTCTTCCCTTCCCTGTGTTCCATGAGCTTAGTTTCGCCCAGCCTGAGGTGGCTTGTCAGGTTACATCTCCATTCGGATCGGTCTGCAGCTATGTCTTCCGAAGATGTCAGATCCATCCATAGCCTTCATGTCCCACTTACATGCGTCTCTGACCGTCATATGTGGTCGGCCAGCTGTTCTTTCACTACACGCCGTCTGCCCATAGAGGATATCTTTGGGATGCGACCGTCTTCGATGCGACGAGTATGACCATGCCTTCCCTGTCGATGGAGGGTGTACATACTTGGAAGACCGGTGTGAAATGACCGCCTCGTTTACCACTCTGTCTCTCCATGAGATGCCAAGGATGGATCTCATGCGCCATAGGTGAAAGGTATCTCTGCTCTTGTTTGGCAAAGGTTGTCCATGTTTCGCTGCCATATAGAAGCATACTGACGACACATGCATTGTAGACCATGGCCTGGGTCTTGGCTGTCATTTTGGGGTTTTCCCAGACACGTGTTGGGGGACGGTACAATATGGCAGCAGCTTTGTCAGAACGATTACCTATTTCGGTACAAGTTCTGTGATAATGCAATACAAGTATTTCGGTACAATTTCTGTGATAATGCAATTAAAGTATTTCGGTACAATTTCTGTGATAATGCAATACAAGTATTTCGGCACAATTTATGTGATAGTACAATACAAGTATTTCGGTACAATTTCTGTGATAATGCAATACAAGTATTTCGGTACAATTTCTGTGATAATGCAATACAAGTATTTCGGTACAATTTCTGTGATAATGCAATACAAGTATTTCGGCACAATTTATGTGATAGTACAATACAAGTATTTCGGTACAATTTCTGTGATAATGCAATACAAGTATTTCGGTACAATTTATGTGATAATGCAATACAAGTATTTCGGCACAATTTATGTGATAGTACAATACAAGTATTTCGGTACAATTTCTGTGATAATACAATACAAGTATTTCGGTAACTTTGACTCGTCAATTTCGTTTCGTTGTTTAGCTTAGCCTGTCACTTTGAACATTCTTTACAGAAGACGGAAGGAGTCAGCCTTTTGTTTCTAGATGTGATGTTTCTGGTTTTTTCTTCTGTCCACAATTGAATGGTGTGGCTGCCATTGATAAAAAACCGGCACGACGATTTTCCGTAGCTTTCACTCCAGAAATCTTTTGTTTATTTGTTGGTTTTAGCGCCACCGGTTTCTCCTCGCGTCCAGCTAGAACGTTCTATACAAGCCATAACCGCCTCTCTCTTCTTTGTGAAGGGGGCGTGTGTTTCTGTGTGAATGGGACGTGTTTCCGTGTGGAGGGGGCATGTGCTTCCGTGTGGAGGGGGCATGTTTCCGTGTGGAGGGGGCATGTTTCCATTTGGAGGGGGCTTGTGCTTCCGTGTGGAGGGGGCATGTTTCCATTTGGAGGGGGCTTGTGCTTCCGTGTGGAGGGGGCATGTTTCCGTATGGAGGGGGCGTGTGCTTCCGTGTGGAGCGTGCATGTTTCCGTGTGGAGGGGACTTGTGCTTCCATGTGGAGGGGGCATGTTTCCGTGTGGAGGGTCGTGATTCCGTGTGGAGGGGACTTGTGCTTCCATGTGGAGGGGGCATGTTTCCATGTGGAGGGTCGTGATTCCGTGTGGAGGGGACTTGTGCTTCCATGTGGAGGGGGCATGTTTCCGTGTGGAGGGGGCTTGTGCTTCCGTGTGGAGGGGGCATGTTTCCGTGTGGAGGGTCGTGTTTCCGTGTGGAGGGGACTTGTGCTTCCATGTGGAGGGGGCATGTTTCCGTGTGGAGGGTCGTGTTTCCGTGTGGAGGGGAGTTGTGCTTCCGTGTGGAGGGGGCATGTTTCCGTGGGGAGGGTCGTGTTTCCGTGTGGAGGGGGCTTGTGCTTCCATGTGGAGGGGGCATGTTTCCGTGTGGAGGGGGCATGTTTCCGTGTGGAGGGGACTTGTGCTTCCATGTGGAGGGGGCATGTTTCCGTGGGGAGGGTCGTGTTTCCGTGTGGAGGGGGCTTGTGCTTCCATGTGGAGGGGGCATGTTTCCGTGTGGAGGGGGCATGTTTCCGTGTGGAGGGGACTTGTGCTTCCATGTGGAGGGGGCATGTTTCCGTGGGGAGGGTCGTGTTTCCGTGTGGAGGGGACTTGTGCTTCCGTGTGGAGGGGGCATGTTTCCGTGTGGAGGGTCGTGTTTCCGTGTGGAGGGGACTTGTGCTTCCATGTGGAGGGGGCAATTTTCCGTGGGGAGGGTCGTGTTTCCGTGTGGAAGGGGCGTGTGTACTTCTTTGTGGATGGTTCGCGTTACTGGGACCTAAAACAAGAATTAAGATTTGAAACACCGTAACCTGCCATGGCGTAGAGGACGACTAAAACGGTTGTTGAGCCAATCACCATTTCCCGTAGAAACTATCGCTTTACTGACGCTGCTATTCATGCATCTTCGCAAAGCTTATCCGTCGCCGTTTGATCCCATTCCTACACGTGACACGGCTTGCTGAGAACACCCCTCGCAGCTGTACAAGCGCCACTGTTTAGGTCAAACTCGAAAGACATCGTCATCACTGTACGCAGCCTGGGGTTCGACCACTCATCGCGACCACGGGTGGTTCCTTATCGCCGAAATGGACTATCTTCCTACTTATGTCAGAAGGCTGGCCTGCTGCCAGGTAGCCAAAGGCCATCCTTTTCTTCCACAAATTCATCTGGTCAGCATCTAGACAGTGCGGTCGCTTGTTTCCTTTGGATACCTCTTCGGACTTTGACTTGGCTATCAGTAGCAAGCTTGTGGGCGGTTTCCTACCAGCAGTTTGCTAGGCCTGACAGAAGAAAGCAAAGCCATCTGTTGTCTCCAAAACACCGCCTGTTTGGCTGTGTTCGCCCTCAATAAAACTGTCCGGCCTTCGCTGATCAGGGTACGCAGAAACTAACTCTACACCCCGTGGCAGAAGACTGAACAACCCTTTGTAGAGATACACCCCATGGCAGAAGACTGAACAACCCTTTGTAGAAATACACCCCGTGGCAGAAGACTGAACAACCCTTTGTAGAGATACACCCCGTGGCAGAAGACTCAACAACCCTTTGTAGAGATGCACCCCGTGGCAGAAGACTCAACAACCCTTTGTAGAGATACACCCCGTGGCAGAAGACTCAACAACCCTTTGTAGAGATACACCCCATGGCAGAAGACTCAACAACCCTTTGTAGAGATACACCCCGTGGCAGAAGACTGAACAACCCTTTGTAGAGATGCACCCCGTGGCAGAAGATTCAACAACCCTTTGTAGAGATGCACCCCGTGGCAGAAGACTGAACAACCCTTTGTAGAGATACTAACTCAATTCAGAACCTTACTGCGGGGACCCGCTGGGGGGTGAACTGGCGGGGGGGGGGGGGGGGGGGGGAGGCCAGCATGGCTAAGCGATAAGTGACGCAGCTCACAGTCCAAACGTGCAGAGTTCGGATTCTCTAAACAGCAAGGTCTGTGTGGGAAGATTGCCCATTTTCATAAAGGTATGCTGAAGTCGGATACATTGGGCCATTAGGCACAAAACACAGTACAAATACGAACACAACTTTGTTTTTGTAGATCTGTTACGTGAGTTGATGTCCTACCTTCAGTTGATGTCCTGTCAATGATTGATCGAAGTTCTGTTTATAGTTGATCGAAGTCCTGTTTATAGTTGATCGAAGTCCTGTTTATAGTTGATCGAAGTCCTGTTTATAGTTGATCGATGTCCTGTTTATAGTTGATCGAAGTCCTGTTTATAGTTGATCGAAGTCCTGTTTATAGTTGATCGAAGTCCTGTTTATAGTTGATCGAAGTCCTGTTTATAGTTGATCGAAGTCCTGCCTGTTGATCGATGTGTCCTATCTTCATCCTGTTCACCTCAGATCAGTCATGTTTCAGTTTACCCAGCTGTAATAATGCACTTGACTTACTTTTAGTGGAGAAGGGCAGTGGGCAGTGACTTGGTCACCTGGTCTCAAACCAGTAAAGACAGAAAAAATCAAAGATTTTTTTAGTACAAGCCTTTTGAATAACCTGTCCAGTATCCGTCAAAAATTGATAGATTAACAGGTGGCACTAGTAGGGCATGTGTCGGCCCTCTTGGTTATGGGGAACTTGCTTCAAGTAGCAGAATGAGATGTCCACCACAGCGGTCAATAAAGGTTGGTGAAAAGCTGAGACTCAAGTCTCTCACACTTCATCCCCAACGGCAGGTATGTGCTCCAGTCAGGCTGTCTCCAACAGTCATGGTCTGTAATCCCCTGATCGTTAGTCTCCTTGACCTACAACCTCAATCCCCTGATCGTTAGTCTCCCTGACCTACAACCTCAATCCCCTGACCGCTAGTCTCCCCGACCTACAACCTCAGTCCCCTGACCGCTAGTCTCCCTGACCTACAACCTCAATCCCCTGACAGCTAGTCTCCCCGACCTACAACCTCAGTCCCCTGACCGCTAGTCTCCCTGACCTACAACCTCAATCCCCTGACTGTTAGTCTCCCTGACCTACAACCTCAATCCCCTGACTGTTAGTCTCCCTGACCTACAACCTCAATCCCCTGACTGTTAGTCTCCCTGACCTACAACCTCAGTCCCCTGACTGTTAGTCTCCCTGACCTACAACCTCAATCCCCTGACTGTTAGTCTCCCTGACCTACAACCTCAATCCCCTGACTGTTAGTCTCCCTGACCTACAACCTCAATCCCCTGACTGTTAGTCTCCCCGAATGACAACCCAGGAGCGCTAAGCCAGGTAGAAAACAAACCCGTCCGATATACGGCTTAGGCGGCCCGACCTGTTAATCTGCCGGTAAATGTTTGTCCAACCGGATAAATGTGTCCGTGTGGTTGTGGGAGTGGATGCTGTGTAAGTGTGTGTGTGGGCCCTATATGTGTATGTGAGCGCACGCGACGTTTTCAATTATTGACGCAATGTTCTCACTGTTCTGTATGCAAGGCGGCTACGGCGCAGGTCAAGTCGGGGAGATGGCTGGGCCCGTCACACTTGAGACACGAGATCCACGCCAACTTCGGACCAGTTAGTCGGTGTCTGTTCTCCAGTCCACGGCTGTTGAGTTTTCTCTCGCGAAATTTGGATATTTTCTTGGAAATGTGATTTCATGGATAATCAGTAAGTGTTTACACGAATGATGAAAGAAATGATCAGCCGCTTGGTCTTATCCTGAAGTTGTCGCTCGAATTGTCACGTTTTCTTGGGCTATCTCTTATCCTAAAGTTGTAGACTTGTCTCCCGACTTGTCACGTTTTCTTGGTCTACCTCTTACCCTAAAGTTGTAGACTTGTTTCCCGACTTGTCACGTTTTCTTGGTCTACCTCTTACCCTAAAGTTGTTGACTTGTCTCCTGACTTGTCAATTTCCTAATTTATTGTTGTTTTGAATGTGCTCGAGCTGAGCGCGTGCCTTCAGTCCTGAGCGCGCGCCTTCAGTCCTGAGCGCGTGCCTTCAGTCCTGAGCGCGTGCCTTCAGATATGAGCGCGTGCTTTCAGTCCTGGGCGCGTGCCTTCAGTCCTGGCGTATGCTCTCAGCTAGCGGGTACGTAGTGGCTCTTCATACATCCCGGGACGTCCCGAACAAAGTGGACATGGGTCCTTCTCGCTGTAGTGCAATTCAATGCGTTTCAACACTCAACAATGAGGGAGTTTCTCTGTCCAGCCCCATCTCGATGTGGGAACACAGCCTATTTGAAGGTTCGTAGGATCGAGTCTTGGCCAGTATGTTTCACCTGACGTGAGGTGGAGTCTTGGCCAGTATGTTTCACCTGACGTGAGGTGGAGTCTTGGCCAGTTTGTTTCACCTGACGTGAGGTGGAGTCTTGGCCAGTATGCTTCATCTGACGGTAGGTGGGGTCTTGGCCAGTATGTTTCACCTGACGTGAGGTGGAGTCTTGGCCAGTATGCTTCACCAGACGTGAGGTGGAGTCTTGGCCCGTATGCTTCATCTGACGGTAGGTGGGGTCTTGGCCAGTATGTTTCACCTGACGTGAGGTGAGGTCTTGGTCAGTATGTTTCACCTGACGTGAGGTGGAGTCTTGGCCAGTATGTTTCACCTGACCCTACTCTTGGCTCCCACACGAGAACAGAAAGGCCCTTACCTGAGACACAACTGGACCAAGGATCGACCTGATGCCAGTGACGATAGATCAAATGTTGAACCAACTTTGGTTGTTACCATGCTGACAAGATGTGGCCCCTGTAACCTGCCATGCAAAGACGAGTAATTAGTGTCTCGTGCATGGAGCATCTGATCAGTGCAGTAGTAGAGCACTCGCATACCGCGGCAAAGGCACGGATTCAAATCTCGCTACTGTCGCGCTTCAGTTGGTCTAGCTGTTAATGGGTACCTGGCTTGCTGTTATCAAAGGAAGGCAGCGAGGAAGGGAACTGGCTACCCACACCTCACTAACAAGAAGCATCCTCGTACGATCAAGCCACTAACATTTCATCCATGACCGCAGTGTTATCTATGGAGCTGCTTTGGCCATTTGCTGTTACGTGGGGTCAGCAACCTCATCATGTAAAGCCACATCTATTGAAACCAGCACTGGAAATGTCAGGGTACAGACTTACTGTAAGGGGGGAGCTATAGCGGGGACACTGTTTCGGTTGAAGAGAACAAATCCTTCAATCTTCAATCAATTCCGTATTCAATTTTTCTCTCCCAAAATGGCCTGTCTCTCTTCTCTCCCATAATGGCCTGTCTCTCTTCTCTCCCATAATGACCTGTCTCTCTTCTTTCCCATAACGACATGTCTCTCTTCGCTCCCATAACGACCTGTCTCTCTTCTCTCCCATAACGACCTGTCTCTCTTCTCTCCCATAATGGCCTGTCTCTCTTCTCTCTCATAATGACCTGTCTCTCTTCTCTCCCATAATGGCCTGTCTCTCTTCTCTCTCATAATGACCTGTCTCTCTTCTCTCCCATAATGACCTGTCTCTCTTTGTCTCCCATAATGACCTGTCTCTCTTCTCTCCCATAATGGCCTGTCTCTCTTCTCTCTCATAATGACCTGTCTCTCTTCTCTCCCATAATGGCCTGTCTCTCTTCTCTCCCATAATGACCTGTCTCTCTTCTCTCCCATAATGGCCTGTCTCTCTTCTATCTCATAATGACCTGTCTCTCTTCTCTCTCATAATGACCTGTCTCTCTTCTCTCTCATAATGACCTGTCTCTCTTTGTCTCCCATAATGACCTGTCTCTCTTCTTTCCCATAACGACATGTCTCTCCTCTCCAATAACGACCTGTCTCTCTTCTCTCCCATAACCTCAATCAGATCGCATGTCTCTTCTATCGCATATGTATTTGTTGAGGACATGTGCTCCAGATGTCACAGGACAGGAAGAGATGACGTGTATTTGTTGAGGACATATGCTCCAGATGTCACAGGACAGGAGGGCATGACGTGTATTTGTTGAGGACATGTGCTCCAGATGGCACAGGACAATGACGTGTATTTGTTGAGGACATGTGCTCCAGATGGCACAGGACAGGAGGACATGACGTGTATTTGTTGACGACATGTGCTACAGATTTCACAGACGGATTTTGTTTGATTATTAACACGAGGCACTCACAGCTGTCAGTAGTCTAAGAACGCCTTATTTCAGTCCTTCCTATCTGCGTGAAGTCACTGGTACATTCAACTACCAGATCCAGAACTCCAAGGTGGGTCGTGAGGTGAGGGGGGGGGGGCCCTCCACCGGCCATTGTGTCCCCAATACCAACCATCCGGTCTTTGATCCGCTCCAGCCTGACAAACATCTAAGCAACAACAAAAAAATTAGTGTGTCCTCTTGTCGTCTGCTAGGTACATTGATTATCTGCACGATCTGAGCTGGTGTCAGATCCTCGGATACCTTCCGTATCTATGTGTAGGGGACATTCCAGAAGGGCTTTCCTTTGTGGCTTCTACACAACTGGCCGAGCGGTTTGGATGTTGGCCTCTGATCCTCGGTAACAAAATTTTTAATTTTTTCTATCGGAAATACATTTTTAAAAGCTAGTCTGTTTCTGTTTCTAAGATTCATCGTCACTGCACTATGAGTAAACCCATAAGTGCTCAGTCTCTCTCAGCAAATGGCGTAAGGAATGGGTGTTGATGGTCTTCAGCTCGCTGGTTGTACTCTCATGCTCCATACTCTGCTCGAACCTCGTTTAATGTCGAAACTTTGCAGCATGTGGATGGCTGCTCATCTATTTCGGTGTCCTCATCTAGCAGGCGATCATTAATTGAGTTCAAAATGTCACGCCTACCCATCACTAATGTGTCCTTGATGGGGAAATATATTATTTCATGTACCCTGTTAAAACTCAACCAAAATGGTGGAAAGGAAATCGCCGAATCAAATAAATTTGGCAAACACCTGTTTTCTGTGTGGTTTAAAACATACATAGGTGTTCGGCACAACATCTTGTTCTCCGCTGGCAGGAACAATCAGGCGTTCGGCAAAAAACCATGTTCTCCGCCGGCGTGAAAGTGAACTAACTTCAGCGATTAGAGAACATACCGTTAGCGTACTTTTACTCCAATTTCTCCTTGACATTGCACATTATCGCCACGCCTTGCCGGCCGCCCAGATGCTGAACGGTGGATTACCTGTTCTGACGTATCAGAATAGTATATTGTTATTTGATTTTGTTTGTCTTTATCTATGCCCATGTTGAAGCCTTTCATGCCCTAACGTAGGTTTTGTCCATGTAGCGTTTCTGTCCCATCTCGACTTTTGTCCACATCCTGTTTCTGTCCCAGCTCGCCTTTTGTCCACGTCGTGTTTCTGTCCCACCTCGCCTTTTGTCCACGTCGTGTTTCTGTCCCAGCTCGCCTTTTTTCCACATCCTGTTTCTGTCCCAGCTCGCCTTTTGTCCACGACGTGTTTCTGTCCCACCTTGCCTTTTGTCCACGTCGTGTTTCTGTCCCAGCTCGCCTTTTGTCCACATCCTGTTTCTGTCCCAGCTCGCCTTTTGTCCACGTCGTGTTTCTGTCCCACCTCGCCTTTTGTCCACGTCGTGTTTCTGTCCCAGCTCGCCTTTTGTCCACATCGTATTTCTGTCCCAGCTCGCCTTTTGTCCACGTCGTGTTTCTGTCCTACCTCGGTATTTGTCCATGTCGTGTTTCTGTCCCACATCGGTATCTGTTCCTGTCTTGTTTCTGTCCCAGCTCGGTATTTGTCCATGTCGTGTTTCTGTCCCACCTCGCCTTTTGTCCACGTCGTGTTTCTGTCTCACCTCGCCTTTTGTCCACGTCGTGTTTCTATCCCAGCGCGGTATTTGTCCACGTCGTGTTTCTGTCCCAGCTCGGTATTTGTCCATGTCGTGTTTCTGTCCCACCTCGTATTTTGTCCACGTCGTGTTTCTGTCCCAGCTCGGTATTTGGCTATGTCGTGTTTCTGTCCCAGCTCGGTATTTGTCCATGTCGTGTTTCTGTCCCACCTCGTATTTTGTCCACGTCGTGTTTCTGTCCCAGCTCGGTATTTGTCCACGTCGTGTTTCTGTCCCAGCTCGGTATTTGGCTATGTCGTGTTTCTGTCCCAGCTCGGTATTTGTCCATGTTGTGTTTCTGTCCCACCTCGCCGTTTGTCCACATCATGTTTCTGTCCCACCTCGGTATTTGTCCATGTCGTGTTTCTTTCCCAGCTCTGTATTTGTCCATGTCTTGTTTCTGTCCCAGCTCGGTAATTGTCCATGTCTTGTTTCTGTCCCACCTCGCCTTTTGTTCATGTCGTGTTTCTGTCCCAGCTCGGTATTTGTCGATGTCGTGTTTCTGTCCCACCTCGGTATTTGTTCATGTCGTGTTTCTGTCCCACCTCGGTATTTGCCCATGTCGTGTTTCTGTCCCAGCTCGGTATTTGTCGTTGTCTTGTTTCTGTCCCACCTCGGTATTTGTTCATGTCGTGTTTCTGTCCCAGCTCGGTATTTGTCGATGTCGTGTTTCTGTCCCACCTCGGTATTTGTCCATGTCTTGTTTCTGTCCCACCTCGGTATTTGTTCATGTCATGTTTCTGTCCAACCTCGGTATTTGTTCATGTCGTGGTTCTGTCCAACCTCGGTATTTGTTCATGTCGTGTTTCTGTCCCACCTCGGTATTTGTTCATGTCTTGTTTCTGTCCCAGCTCGGTATTTGTCCATGTCTTGTTTCTGTCCTAGCTCGGTATTTGTCCATGTCGTGTTTCTGTCCCACCTCGGTATTTGTCCATGTCTTGTTTCTGTCCCACCTCGGTATTTGTTCATGTCGTGTTTCTGTCCCACCTCGGTATTTGTTCATGTCTTGTTTCTGTCCCAGCTCGGTATTTGTCCATGTCTTGTTTCTGTCCCAGCTCGGTATTTGTCCATGTCGTGTTTCTGTCCCACCTCGGTATTTGTCCATGTCTTGTTTCTGTACTATCTCGGTATCTGTTCATGCCATCAGATATTGAGATGTAGTGTCGATGTAGTTTCTCTTGACGTCTGCCTCACCAGGAAGCAGACGGCAGATCGTGGCAAGACGCCATATTTGTGTCACCTTAGACATCCAATGACATGTCCGCTGGTCTAATCCATGTTTCTGGTATCGTCCTTACAGCACCACGCCCTCATCTGCGACCGATCGGAAGAGAACGCGATCCGAGATGATGGTGAAGATGCTTGGAAGTTATTTTCTGCCTTCTCCTGGACATTTGAGCTCGCCTAAGGGTTTATAACACAACTCTCATCTGATTCAAGTACAAACATATTCATTGTATCAGAACCTGCAGCGGAAGTTGAGAACCTGCAACGAAAAGTCTAGATCTTGCAACCAAAGTCGAGAATTTTTGTGTTGTAACGTGGAACCAGGCTCCTGTCAGGTGTCGAGCTGGTAGAGACGTGGAGCCACGCTCCTGTCAGGCGTCGAGCTGATAGAGACGTGGAGCCAGCCTCCTGTCAGGCGTCGAGCTGGTAGAGACGTGGAGCCACGTTCCTGTCAGGTGTCGAGCTGGTAGAGACGTGGAGCCACGCTCCTGTCAGGTGTCGAGCTGGTAGAGACGTGGAGCCAGGCTCCTGTCATGCGCATGGGCGGTGCACTGGCCTATCATGCTCGCTTGTCGTCGACACAAATACATTGTTTGGTCACGTTTCCAGTTGGTGGTGAAACGGAGCGTCCTGTCAGGCTGTCAACTGGTGACACTGTGGCATATTTGTTGACTACATTATCAAATCCATCTATTGCAGAAGACCCTGCAACTCCTTAATCAGCAGCCCTCGTAATTTATACAAGTCAAATGCTGTTGAGTGTGAATGATCCACATGGACACAGTTAAACGCACCTAATGTAGAAGACTCTCCAATCAAGGGCGCACGCACATCCTACCCGTCACACTGTCCAGGGAAATATCCAGTGTGCGGCAGCCATCTTTGTTTGACAGAAAGTTCCAGAAATAATATTGTAAGTAGGTCACAGGGACAACGAGGAGGAATATTTCGCTTTCCTGTGGATCAGAAGAAGAAGGAGAAGAAGAAGAAGAAGAAGAAGAAGAAGAAGAAGAAGAAGTGAAGAAGTGAAGATCGGTGCTGCAAGACACGGAGAATGTACAACACTTTAGGCATGGTCCCGATCCATGTGACAGAAGCTCTTCCGTGTCAAACACAAGCGCCGTCAGACAGGACCATGCCCTGGTTGCCTTCCTAGAGAAGTACTAATCGTGCTCTCGTTGCTCATGAATCTTCGGCTGACTAATGGTGGATGTCAGGCAGACTTGGTTGTGAGCCACTGTGTCAGGATCGTGAGCACGGGGTTTGTGGGCAGTTTTCAGAAGTCATAGAGATGTCCTTCTATGTTTGGCTGGTAAACTCTTCACTATTTTCCAACGTGTCTTCTGTTTGGGCTTGTCTTTCTTGTTTGGGCTTTTAGTCAACAACATCAACCCTCCATAAGATTGGCTTTCTCTGGGGGCTTCTTTCATCGCCAGTCCAATCTCTGGCGCCTTAAAACATGATAATGTAGGTCTTGTCTGCAGGAACCTCTACACCAGGGGGGGGGGGAAGAGGAGTAAGTTAGAGTCTGGAGGAACCTCTACACCAGGGTGGAAGTGGAGTGAGTAAGTTAGAGTCTGGAGGAACCTCTACACCAGGGGGGAAGATGAGTAAGAGTCTGGAGGAACCTCTACACCAGGGTGGAAGAGGAGTAAGTTAGAGTATGGAGAAACCTCTACACCAGGGTGGAAGTGGAGTGAGTAAGTTAGAGTCTGGAGGAACCTCTACATCAGGGGGGAAGATGAGTAAGTTAGAGTCTGGAGGAACCTCTACACCAGGGTGGAAGATGAGTAAGTTAGAGTCTGGAGGAACCTCTACACCAGAGTGAAAGATGAGTAAGTTAGAGTCTGGAGGAACCTCTACACCAAAGGGGAAGATGAGTAAGTTAGAGTCTGGAGGAACCTCTACATCAAAGGGGAAGATGAGTAAGTTAGAGTCTGGAGGAACCTCTACACCAGAGTGAAAGATGAGTAAGTTAGAGTCTGGAGGAACCTCTACACCAGGGGGGAAGATGAGTAAGAGAGTCTGGAGGAACCTCTACACCAGAGTGGAAGAGGAGTGACTAAGTTAGAGTCTGGAGGAACCTCTACGCCAGGGAGGAAGAGGAGTGAGTAAGTTAGTCTGGAGGAACCTCTACGCCAGGGAGGAAGAGTAGTAAGTTAGAGTATGGAGGAACCTCTACGCCAGGGAGGAAGAGGAGTGAGTAAGTTAGAGTCTGGAGGAACCTCTATACCAGACTCGAAGATGAGTAAGTTAGAGTCTGGAGGAACCTCTACACCAGGGGGGAAGAGGAGTGAGTAAGTTAGAGTCTGGAGGAACCTCTATACCAGACTCGAAGATGAGTAAGTTAGAGTCTGGAGGAACCTCTACACCAGGGGGGAAGAGGAGTGAGTAAGTTAGAGTCTGGAGGAACCTCTACACCAGACTCGAAGATGAGTAAGTTAGAGTCTGGAGGAACCTCTACACCAGGGGGGAAGAGGAGTGAGTACACCTGGAATAGCTGCTCATCCAGGAAAAGGAAAACCACCCGCTGGCCTACATATAAGAGAATGACGTATCGCAACCTACCAAAGCAATGAGAAGACAACCCGAGGAAATGGAGAATGGAAGGTCTCTAATCCAGGACAAGCAGCTCAGCCTCTTAACCACCTGCTGCCTTGTAGGTCGAGTGGGGACAGCAAATGGCTAGTTAGCGTTAACCACGCACAGAAAGTCCTACCAGAATTACAGTTATGAGGAAAGAAAAACCGGCCTACAGTGTCTAGAAAAGAGAAGAATTCGTGGTGACTTAATACAGGCTTATAAGATGATCAGAGGAACGGATAGATTAGACTATACCAAGTTTATCAAAATACAGCCACCTACAAGAACAAGAGGGCACATCCATAAATTAACTAAAGAAAGGTCCAAATTAGATATTGGGAAATATGTTTCAAGTCACATAGTGGTCAATGCTTGAAATGCATTTCCAAAGGAAATAGTAGAGGCAGGATCAATAAATGCATTTAAGAATAAATTGTATGCACATATGTATTTTTAGATCAAGTGAATGTAAAAGAAACTGGTTGTATAAAGAATATACAGAGTCTTCTAAAACAGTACGGTATTAAGAAGTTAAGCTATGAAAGCGGATGTGTCTGGCCAGGAAGTCGCAGGTCTGTCCAGCGAGGTCAATCGTAAATCACCAACAACAACCCAGCTAACATACGCCCCACTAACACACTTCAGACCAGTTTACAAAAACCCAGCTAACATACGCCCCACTAACACACTTCAGACCAGTTCACAAAAACCCAGCTAACATACGCCCCACTAACACACTTCAGACCAGTTCACAAAAACCCAGCTAACATACGCCCCACTAACACACTTCCAGCCAGTTCACAAAAACCCAGCTAACATACGCCCCACTAACATACTTCAGACCAGTTCACAAAAACCCAGCTAACATACCCCCACTAACACACTTCAGACCAGTTCACAAAAACCCAGCTAACAAACGCCCCACTAACACACTTCAGACCAGTTCACAAAAACCCAGCTAACATACGCCCCACTAACACACTTCAGGCCAGTTCACAAAAACCCAGCTAACATACGTCACACTAACACACTTCAGACCAGTTTACAAAAACCCAGCTAACATACGCCCCACTAACACACTTCAGACCAGTTTACAAAAACCCAGCTAACATACGCCCCACTAACACACTTTAGACCAGTTCACAAAAACCCAGCTAACATACGCCCCACTAACACACTTCAGGCCAGTTCACAAAAACCCAGCTAACATACGCACCACTAACACACTTCAGACCAGTTGACAAAAACCCAGCTAACATACGCCCCACTAACACACTTCAGGCCAGTTCACAAAAACCCAGCTAACATACGCACCACTAATCCACTTCAGACCAGTTGACATTCCAACCAAGAATAAAGGCTTTGATTGGTTTTAGTGGGAGTTCAACTGCTCGATCCCTTAGCTACTGTCTTTCTTGGAGCGAGTCGATGAGTTTGATTTGTGAGTTCCTGAACTTTCCTAGCACACTCCGATATAATGTTCAGAAAACTGTCGAGAGAGAGAGCGAGAGAGACAGAGAGTGAGGGAGACAGAGAGTGAGGCAGACAGAGAGTGAGAGAGACAGAGAGCGAGAGAGACGGAGCAAGAGAGACAGAGAGTGAGAGAGACAGATGGAGAGGAAGACAGAGAGAGACACAGAGCGAGAGAGAGACAGAGAGCGAGAGAGACAGAGAGTGAAGGAGACAGAGAGTGAGGGAGACAGAGAGCGAGAGAGACGAAGCGAGAGAGAAAGAGAGCGTGAGAGAAAGAGAGTGAGAGAGACAGAGTGAGAGAGACAGAGAGACAGAGAGCGAGAGAAAGACAAGAGAGCGAGAGAGACAGAGAGTAGAGAGTCAGAGAGCGAGAGAGAGACAGAGTGAGGGAGACGGAGAGCGAGAGAGAGAGTGCGATAGGGATGGAGTGAGAGAGACAGAGAGTTAGAGAGACAGTCAGAGAGACAGAGAGCGAGAGGGAGACAGAGAGAGACATAGAGAGAGAGCGAGAGACAGAGTTAGAGAGACAGAGAGTGAGAAAGACAGAGAGCGAGAGAGACAGAGCGAGAGAACGAAGAGAGATCGAGAGACAGTGAGAGAGAGAGTGAGAGAGACTGAGAGTGAGAGAGACAGAGAGCGAAAGAGACAGAGAGCGAGAGAGACAGAGACCGTGAGAGACAGAGACAGAGATAGAGATAGACAGTCACGGACACATAAACAGATATGCCTTAGTCACAGCCAGTCACGTGACTTGCATACTTCGTTGCTCCTATTCTAACCATCGATGTGAAGGTTTGCCAGAAAAAAAAAACGGTTGAAAGATGTTGTTGTGGGCCATGTAGTCAGTGCTGATGTTGTTGTGGGCCATGTAGCCAGTGCTGATGTTGTTGTGGGCCATGTAGTCAGTGCTGATGTTGTTGTGGGCCATGTAGCCAGTGCTGATGTTGTTGTGGGCCATGTAGTCAGTGCTGATGTTGTTGTGGGCCATGTAGCCAGTGCTGATGTTGTTTTGGGCCATGTGGTCAGTGCTGATGTTGTTGTGGGCCATTTAGTCAGTGCTGATGTTGTTGTGGGTCATGTAGTCAGTGCTGATGTTGTTGTGGTACGCACAGCTAACATTGATGATGTCCCTCCTCCGCCAGGCGGTCCTCTGCGGGCATCTACCTGAGATTCCTGACCCTTGCCGACCTGGCTGCCATCTACACTGGCGTCCTGTACTTCACGGCCAAGTCTCTCTTCGACACCAACTTCCGGAAAATTGACGAGCTCTCGTGCAAGTAAGTGGGTCAAGGTCATTATATGATAGGTGTGTGTATCACGGTCATTGTAGGGCAGGTGTATGTGTCAAGGTCATTGTGTAACAAATACGTGTGCCACGGTCATTGTAGGATTGGTGTGTGTGTGTCAATGTCATTGTGGGATAGGTAAATGTGTCAAGGTCATTGTATGATAGGTGCACGTGTCAAGGTCATTGTAGGATAGGTGCATGTGTCAAGGTCATTGTGGGATAAGTACATGTGTCAAGGTCATTGTGGGATAGGTACATGTGTCAAGGTCAGTGTATGATAGGTGCAAGTGTTAAGGTCATTTTAGGATAGGTGTATGTGTCCAGGTTTTTAAATGGACTGGTGTGAAGGTCATTTAGAAGGCAGATGTGTGAGCGAAGGTCGCAGTAGGACAGGTGTGTTTGTGAAAAAGTCATGATAGGGCAGTGTGTGGCTAAAGGTCTTGGGAAGCCCACTGGGTGGAGTGGACAAGACCAATTGAGGTCACGTGACAAGTATGGACGATTGTTGTCCAGTTTTTTCCACAACGGCTCTAACGTGTTCCTTGTGCATCTCCCAGGTTCCACAGATGGATGTCCTTCGTAGCCTGTGATCTCAGCTCATGGGCTCTAGTACTAGTCTCCTCTGCCCGCCTCATCTCCATCGCCTGGCCAATGAAGCGTCTGATCACTCGTAGGCGAGTCTATGCCAGTATTATATTCACTATCATCTTTCTGCTCGGGGCAAACCTGCCCATATTTATAATATACGGCAACGTGAAGAACCCAAGGACAAACAGGACATTATCATGTGTGTTTACGGAGGATTCGTACCAAGACTTCTACAACCACGTGTTCAGTTGGTTGGTCCTTCTCAAATTTGCCTTCCTGCCAGGCGTGTTGCTCATTGTTCTCAACACGGCTCTAGTCTGCAGCGTGTCCCGCAGCGGGAAGGCTGTAGACAAGATGGCCTCCCGTTCTGTGGGACGGTCAGTGTTGTCTGTCACAAACTTGAAGGTCAGGTTTTCAAAGTGGAGAGACAAGGTGCATGAAGAGAAGTGTCAGCACAGCATGGATAGCACCACGACTAGCAAGGTCGTAATCTCAGGTCCCAGTCAGAAAAGTATCTCTTGTAACGGCGAACACTTCGGGACCAACACCCGGTCTCGGAAAAACGTGATTGGTGGCAGAATATGGAGGGATATTTTCATACACATGAAGTGCAGAGGAGCGTCTAGGGAGAATCAGAACTCGACATTCGGCCATGAGGGAATGGGCAACTGGTTATGGGACCTGAAAACATTGGTAGCGAGAGAAGCAGCCGTTTCTAGAGGAGGCCACCCGCATTGTTTGACTACTAAGAATCACATACCAGCTTCAGAGACACACCCACGCCAGAACCAAGCTACAGAGACACACCCACGCCAGAACCAAGCTTCCGAGACACACCCACGCCAGAACCAAGCTACAGAGACACACCCACGCCAGAACCAAGCTTCAGAGACACACCCACGAAAGAACCCAGCTACAGAGACACACCCACGCCAGAACCAAGCTTCAGAGACACACCCACGCCAGTACGAGAACAGATTATGTTTAGAATGTGGCGGCAAGACCTGCAATGAAGAGTGTCCATGTTCGTCGCCCAGCAAGGAAGATAACATGAGCCACCAAGACTCGAAGGATATCACGATGACCGGAAGTCAAGGCCTTGAAAATGGAAGTCTGGTCATTGATAGCCACGGTTCGAGCTTGCGTTGGCAGAGGACGTCAAAATGTAGAAATTGTGATGAACATCGCCATGACAGTTCTGCGGCTTTGACATCTAGACTTTCAAGTGAAAACATAGATTCAAATGTTTCCATCGGACGAATGACGAACCTTGACCTTGATACTTCTACGGCATGCTCGCAGCCATCTTGTGATGTAGTCAGCCATAATAGCGAACAGAGCATCCGAAACGATACAAGTCAAAATATCAACAGCATGAAATTGAATAAACATCAACAAGATATCAATGTTTTAACAAAGTCTTTCAATACGACACTCCCTCACGCGCAAATATGGACAATTTCCGGTGGTCTGGTCATGACAAACAACGTGTCTTACAACCCGAGCTATCTAGAAACTGACCTGGTACCAGACACACATGTTAGCGAGACCACACGTGCTGTGTCTAAGACACATCCAGCAGCGGACGATATTCAAGGTCGCTGTGTGGGTGAACATTGTGATATTAGGCGGCCGGCATCCACGGACAGAACCGACCAACCTAATCTCGACACGGTTAAAGACTCACAGAGAGTGGATTTTCGTGATGGAAATAATGTCTCCGGCAAAGACGGCCCGGTGACATGTGATGGAGAAGCCAAGATCTTCCTCTGTGACAAGCCTCGAGTAGCAGAAGAGACAATGATTGCTGGGCATTCCGAGAAGGGTGGTAATAGTGGTGTTATTGAATGTAGGATCGTTAACAATAAATGTGGATGTACAGACGACACAAGAGACCAGTTTTGCGCCACAGTAAACACCAGGAGCAGGTATTCATCTGCCAGTTTAAAACTCCACACGACACAGGATCACATCGCTAGTAAGAACAGCCCAGAATATATGTCTGATGGAGACAGAACGAAGACCTCAACAAGCCGATCACAGATTGGCACTTCTTGTGGAGAAAATAAATGCATCGCTCCAAACCCAGACATGGACCATCACAGCTGTACCAAGGCAAGACCAGAGGCTGACCAGTCCAGCTGTACCAAGGCAAGACCAGAGGCTGACCAGTCCAGCTGTACCAAGGCAAGACCAGAGTCTGATGCGTCCAGCTGTACCAGTATAATCCTAGAGTCTGATGAGTCCAGCTGTACCAGTACAATCCCAGAGTCTGACGATCCCAGTGAAACTAGCCCTCATAAATGCAAACAGCGTCTGAAGCGCCTGAACCCGTTTAAGGGAAGACGGTCCAGCAATGGGCAGACGTGCAGCAAGGCCGGAAGTAGAAGTAGAAGCCTGACCGGAACCCTGCTCGTACTCAACTCGGTCTTCCTGCTCTGTAACACGCCCATTACAGTCTACCTGACCGGCAAGGTAAGCCAAAGCGTGTCTTGTGGTGGTAACAGGTGGGGGGAGGGGTGGATCACTGTCTACCTGACCGGCAAGGTAAGCCAGAGCGTATCTTGTGGTGGTAACATGTGGGGGAGGGGGAGAGGGATCAGTCTACCTGAGTGGCAAGGTAAGCCAGAGCGTATCTTGTGGTGGTAACAGGTGGGGGGAGGGGTGGATCACTGTCTACCTGACCGGCAAGGTAAGCCAGAGCGTATCTTGTGAGGGTAACATGTGGGGGAGGGTGGGGAGAGGAAACACTATCTACCTGACCGGCAAGGTAAACCAGAGCATATCTTGTACCTGGACAGTGTAGAAGACATTGAGGGGGAGTGCGGGCTGGGGGATAGAGGAACTAGATACAATAATGACAATGGAATGTTCTAGTTGTGTTTACCTGCTGTTTGTCGGGATGTTCGTTCTGTCGCAGCCTTTGGCGGGTGGAGCCGTGCAAGTTGTTAGTGGTTGCTGGAGTGACCCCCTAGAGCTTGGTTCTGTCTGTCGTGAGTTCTAGATTGATGCAGATGTGGCAGATCCTGTAGGGACGGAGAATCTTGTTTCTGTATTTCTTAAGACTGTTCCTAAACCTGGTCTATTCTGTAGAGCGATGATTGAAGCCTTTCACATGCTCAGCCAGACACGCATTCTATCGACCAATATGGACTCAGACGGCGAAGTCACTAGTCAGGCAGGATACGGAAGGACATTCACCGTGCTAAACCGTCGCTGTCTGCCTCCATCCTAGTCCCGGCCCGCAGCCACCCAGGCACTACCGGGATAGGTCAAATCGGAAAGACATCATCATCATTGTATGCAGCCCGAGATTCGGCCACTAATCGTGCTCATGGACGGCTGACGTGACGGGTCGTCGTCGCCTAAGTGAGCTACCTACACGCCAACCTACATACTAACCAACCTACCAACCTGCCTACCTACCAACCAGTCTGCCTACCTACCAACCAACCAACCAACCAACTAACCTACCTACCAACTAACCTACCTACCAACCAAACAACTAGCCTACTTACCTACCTACCAACTAACCTGCCTACCTACCTACCTACCAACCAACCTGCCTACCTACCAACCTACCTGCCTACAACAAACATACCTACCTACCAACCTGCCTACCTACCTACCAACCAACCAACTGACCTACCAAACCAATCTGCCTACCTACCTACCAACCAACCAACCTACTTACCTTTTAACCTACCTGCCTACCAAACTACCTACAAACCAATCTGCCTACCTACCAACCAACCAACCTACCTGCCTACCAACCAACTGACCTACCAAACTACCTACCAACCAATCTGCCTACCTACCAAAAAACCAACCTACTTTTCTTGTAACCTACCTACCAACATACCTACCAACCTACCTGCCTACCAACCAACCAACTGACCTACCAAACTACCTACCAACCAATCTGCCTACCTACCAACCAACCAACCTACTTACCTTCTAACCTACCTACCAACATACCTACCAACCAACCTACCTGCCTACCAACCAACCAACTGACCTACCAAACCAATCTGCCTACCTACGAACCAACCAACCAACCTACCTACCAACCAACCAACCTACCTACTAACCTACCTACCAGCCTGCCTACCTACCAACCAACCAGCCTACCTATAAACCAACCAACCTACCTACCAATTTGCAAACCAACCAACCTACCCACCAACCAACCAACCTACAAACCAACGTACCCACCAACCAACCTATCTACCAATAAACCTACCCACCAACCAACCAACCTGCCTACCAACCTACCCACCCACCAACCTACCAACTAACCTACCTACCTACCAACATGCCTATCAACTTACCTACCAACCTGCCTACCTACCAACTTACCTACCTACCAACCAACCAACCTGTCTGTCAACCTACCTGCCTACCAACCTACCTACCAGCCTGCCTACCTACCTGCCTACCAACCTACCTACCAACCAACCTGCCTATCAACCTAACCTACCTGTCTATCAACCTACCTATCTACCAACCTACCTACCTACCAACCAACCTGCCTACCAACCTACCTATCAACCAACCTGCCTATCAACCTAACCTATCTGCCTATTAACCTACCAACCTGCCAACAAAACAACCTGTCTGTCAACCTACCTACCTACCTACCAACCAACCTGCCTATCAACCTAACCTACCTGCCTATCAACCTACCTACCTACCAACCTGCCAACCAACCAACCTGCCTATCAACCTAACCTACCTGCCTATCAACCTACCTACCTACCAACCTACCTACCTACCAACCAACCTACCAACCTACCTACCTACCAACCAACCTACCTAAGTAGGACGTGTTCAAATAGAATCGATATATTAAATAGACTGAATAGAGTAACTGGGAAGTCCACATAGTCTAACGGTATTGTTTGCTCGAGTGATTCCATGTGTAAGACAAAGGTGAATAGGCCTACTGACACACTGGAGAAAAATTCTGCTACAGGTCAGGTAAGCGACTAACAGTGCGGTCTAACACTGCAAGCTCTAGTAACAATAGCCTATATGATACAGGAATACAAGAAAGCTCTAGAAACAATAGCCCATATATGATACAGGAATACAAGAACGCTCTAGAAACAATAGCCCATATATGATACAGGAATACAAGAAAGCTCTAGAAACAATAGCCCATATATGATACAGGAATACAAGAAAGCTCTAGAAACAATAGCCCATATATGATACAGGAATACAAGAAAGCTCTAGAAACAATAGCCCATATAATAATGGTCGCGCGCATGAGGCCTGTTGCATCGGTTTAAAAAGGCTTCCAATCTCGACATGTCATTTTTCAGCAATGTCCATGCTTCGGAGACATAAAGCAGGACTGGGACCATACACCTTGACATATCGGGACCGCTGGGCGCATCGGATGATATCATACTGCCGAGGTGAATTCGTTGGTGCCCTCCGCAGTGTGACCTTGAGTTTCAATACCCGGGGGTGCTGTGTCGGAAATGAGGCTCTGAACTTTGGCCTTGACCCAGGACATAGACAGGCCAAGAGAGGGTGTTTCATTGTCTAACATTTCCAGAGAGCTCTGCAGCCCAGATCTGTCTGTGCCGGACAGGACAATGTCGTCCGGGTAAAGGAGGTCAGTGAAGATTGACCGATCAATAGCTATACCCTCCTGGTGAGCGCTGAGGTCAAGAAGCCAGACGACTGTCCGGCAGAATAGGTCGGCGGCAAGAACACATTCCTGTCTGATACCGGAAGTCGTGGGGAATCTGTCGGAGAGAGCGTCACCCAGTAGAGTTCTGGCGCCGGTTTCCTTGTGTAGATCCTTGATTAGGTTCAACAGGGGGCCCGGGGGGCCTATTCCCTGGAGGGCTTTCCATAAAGCCGACCGATCAACCGAGTCGAATGCGGACTTCAAATCCAAGTATATGTTACAGGAATAAATGAAAGCTCTAGAAACTATTGCACTAACTTTTGTTTCACTTGTCTCTGACGTGATGTGGGGTCTTGGTCAGTATGTTTCGTCTGACGTGATGTGGGGTCTTGGTCAGTATGTTTCGCCTGACGTGATGTAGGGTCTTGGCCAGTATGTTTCACCTGACGTGATGTAGGGTCTTGGCCAGGATGTTTCACCTGACGTGATGTGGGGTTTCAGGTGACTCTGGCGGTAGTCTTTGCTCTCTTTTCATGGGAATCAAAATTAAGAAAAAACAAAGAAGAAAATGATGTAAGAGAAGAAGAAGAAGACGATGAAGTTGTAGCAGAAGAAAAGTAATGATAAAGAAAATCAGATTGATTAAATGTTCTCACCACTCAGACAGACAGATAATCTAACGGTCTGTCTTGTTCTTTTCCAGACATATTTTTGGCCTGACCCGAACGAACACGGCGACATTCAGGATGTGGTTGTAACGGTTGCCAACTTCACCATGTACACCAACAATTCCATCAACTTTATCCTCTACTGTGTCACGGGGTCGAGGTTCCGAGGTGAACTCCTGATGATGTTCACGGAATTGTACCATTCGGTGCGTGGTCTCGTGCGTCGCCTGGTTGGTGTGTACCAGTCCCGGAAGTGATAGCCTGCTGACGTGTCATGTGTTACTGTGCTAGGATGGTTGCTCCCAGTTAAGACAGACCGGGCCCCAGCGTGGTAGAAAACCCGACCAGGTCATGTTAAAGGTGGCGTCTATCATTTTCCCTTGGCAAGATAAAGTGGTCATCATGGATCAAATACAACGGTAACAGTTAGAACAAGCAGCCTTTATGAAATGTCTGATGGACTCTCGGAACACGATATGGTAATCGTTTTTATACATTTAGTAAAACCAAGTCTTTACAATGGTTTAAACTTATGCCGCCAGACTAAGAGGCTTGTTTATCTATCACTCTGCCACACGATTCTCCATGAACCCCATTGCCACATTATAGCACCCGTGGACTTCAATTGGCAGCATGCCCCTACCCCCTTCCACACACACACACACTCTCTCTATCTCTATCATCATTTAGTCACATCTTCTACGTAGGGGTGTAAAGGTCTTTGTATATACTTGCTATCGAGTATGTAGACAATCATATGATTGGTATATTGTGTCTTTGCATGGTGGAGGGGCTGCTTCCTCTTTAGTCTTCATGCCAGCCTCTGTTGGGTATGAGTTTCCCTACCTGTATAACTTTTTGCCCTGAGAGCGGCTAACAGTCCGTTCTTGTCGATGTTCAACTGCCAAGGGTTCTTATTTGAGCACAACTTGTTTAGGGGACCTCCGAGTTAATCGTCCATCTCCAACAGGTCTAGTCACCGGTCTCATTTCCCATGCAGGATTCAAACATGTTACCCATCCACGCTTCCTGCTTCTTTTTTTTTAAGAGACCATCCGACCTCTACTTCCCGTTGGCAGGTCAGACTTGGCCGTGGAGATCAGGTCGAAGTTTATCTGCTAAAGTGAGAGGCCACGCTGTTGCTGAGCAGAGTGGGGCAAACAGAACAGTAACCTCCAGTACGATAATGGAGATAGAAGCAGTGACTGCAGCTCTGAGCTGGCTATCTGAGACCTCTGTAACAGCGCAGTCATGGTGGCAGACTCCCAGTCCTTACTTCGGAAGGTACAGAAGGGCTGGCTAAGATATAAGTGGAAGGTAGCTGTAGTGGCACCAAACCTGGAAGGGATGGTGTGGATGTCCTGTCCTGGCCATGCTGGGGTTCAGGGCAAGAAAAGAACGGACATCACAAGCAGCCATTACTGGTACTTTGGATATGGATAGAAGCGACATTTAGAAGTTTGGATATGGATAGAAGCGACATTTAGAAGTTTGGATATGGATAGAAGCGACATTTAGAAGTCTGGATATGGATAGAAGCGACATTTAGAAGTCTGGATATGGATAGAAGCGACATTTAGAAGTGTGGATATGGATAGAAGCGACATTTAGGTCTGGATATGGATAGAAGCTACATTTTGAAGTCTATCCATTACCGTCTTTTAGATAATGACACCACAATGTGGATTCAGTAATTCACAGACTGCAGAACTTTTATATCAAATAAGGGTTTAACGGACCGGGGCGCTAGAGAGGACGGAGCAGAAGTGTGTACAGACAACGAGCTACAGAAACCATGATTATCCACACACTTTGCCATTTGTTGAGAAAGACTGAGACGCTATTGGTATGCGCGAAGTGTAATGTGAAGTCGATTCTTACGAACAAAACATAGCAGCCTACTGATGGGACACAAAAGATCGACGTCCCATCGTAATGGGACTGACACATGTAGCACTGGTCCCACTCAACATTTACAACCTTTATCACTGCATAAGAAACTGTATGGCAATGTCGCTAACGTTGAGATGACTAATGTCGTTGTTAGAGTTTTTGGTATGCGTGTAAGCTAGTCAGCAAGGAAGAAGAAATCCTCCATGTTTTGTTTTGCACTATGAGAAGATCATATCATCAACAAGTACGAGACAGTTCACGCAAGGGCTCAGACACAACCCAACTCACGTTACTAACAAAAGGCATTCATCTGTGATCAAAAAGCAATAAAAATAGAAATATAGAAAGTAATTTGAACGATAAAGATTATACGAGATAGAGGAATTGAGTTATTGGAAGGTGGGACGTTGGCTTAGACAAGATAAGAGTTTGGGGGATTGTGTTCCTGGACAGGTGAGAGAAGATAAGAGGTAGAGGGATTGTGTTCCTGGACAGGTGAGAGAAGATAAGAGATAGAGGGATTGTGTTCCTGGACAGGTGAGAGAAGATAGAGGGATTGTGTTCCTGGACAGGTGAGAGAAGATAAGAGTTTGGGGGATTGTGTTCCTGGACTCAGGTGAGAGAAGATAAGAGTTTGGGGGATTGTGTTCCTGGACAGGTGAGAGAAGATAAGAGATAGAGGGATTGTGTTCCTGGACTCAGGTGAGAGAAGATAAGAGTTTGGGGGATTGTGTTCCTGGACTCAGGTGAGAGAAGATAAGAGTTTGGGGGATTGTGTTCCTGGACAGGTGAGAGAAGATAAGAGATAGAGGGATTGTGTTCCTGGACTCAGGTGAGAGAAGATAAGAGTTTGGGGGATTGTGTTCCTGGACAGGTGAGAGAAGATAAGAGATAGAGGGATTGTGTTCCTGGACTCAGGTGAGAGAAGATAAGAGTTTGGGGGATTGTGTTCCTGGACTCAGGTGAGAGAAGATAAGAGATAGAGGGATTGTGTTCCTGGACAGGTGAGAGAAGATAAGAGATAGAGGGATTGTGTTCCTGGACTCAGGTGAGAGAAGATAAGAGTTTGGGGGATTGTGTTCCTGGACTCAGGTGAGAGAAGATAAGAGATAGAGGGATTGTGTTCCTGGACAGGTGAGAGAAGATAAGAGATAGAGGGATTGTGTTCCTGGACAGGTGAGAGAAGATAAGAGATAGAGGGATTGTGTTCCTGGACTCAGGTGAGAGAAGATAAGAGTTTGGGGGATTGTGTTCCTGGACTCAGGTGAGAGAAGATAAGAGATAGAGGGATTGTGTTCCTGGACAGGTGAGAGAAGATAAGAGATAGAGGGATTGTGTTCCTGGACTCAGGTGAGAGAAGATAAGAGTTTGGGGGATTGTGTTCCTGGACTCAGGTGAGAGAAGATAAGAGATAGAGGGATTGTGTTCCTGGACAGGTGAGAGAAGATAAGAGATAGAGGGATTGTGTTCCTGGACAGGTGAGAGAAGATAAGAGATAGAGGGATTGTGTTCCTGGACTCAGGTGAGAGAAGATAAGAGTTTGGGGGATTGTGTTCCTGGACTCAGGTGAGAGAAGATAAGAGATAGAGGGATTGTGTTCCTGGACAGGTGAGAGAAGATAAGAGATAGAGGGATTGTGTTCCTGGACAGGTGAGAGAAGATAAGAGATAGAGGGATTGTGTTCCTGGACAGGTGAGAGAAGATAAGAGATAGAGGGATTGTGTTCCTGGACTCAGGTGAGAGAAGATAAGAGTTTGGGGGATTGTGTTCCTGGACTCAGGTGAGAGAAGATAAGAGATAGAGGGATTGTGTTCCTGGACAGGTGAGAGAAGATAGAGGGATTGTGTTCCTGGACTCAGGTGAGAGAAGATAAGAGATAGAGGGATTGTGTTCCTGGACAGGTGAGAGAAGATAAGAGATAGAGGGATTGTGTTCCTGGACTCAGGTGAGAGAAGATAAGAGTTTGGGGGATTGTGTTCCTGGACTCAGGTGAGAGAAGATAAGAGATAGAGGGATTGTGTTCCTGGACAGGTGAGAGAAGATAGAGGGATTGTGTTCCTGGACTCAGGTGAGAGAAGATAAGAGATAGAGGGATTGTGTTCCTGGACAGGTGAGAGAAGATAGAGGGATTGTGTTCCTGGACTCAGGTGAGAGCAGATAAGAGGTAGAGGGATTGTGTTCTGGACAGGTGAGAGAAGATAAGAGTTTGGGGGATTGTGTTCCTGGACTCAGGTGAGAGAAGATAAGAGATAGAGGGATTGTGTTCCTGGACTCAGGTGAGAGAAGATAAGAGATAGAGGGATTGTGTTCCTGGACAGGTGAGAGAAGATAGAGGGATTGTGTTCCTGGACTCAGGTGAGAGAAGATAAGAGATAGAGGGATTGTGTTCCTGGACTCAGGTGAGAGCAGATAAGAGTTTGGGGGATTGTGTTCCTGGACTCAGGTGAGAGAAGATAAGAGATAGAGGGATTGTGTTCCTGGACAGGTGAGAGAAGATAGAGGGATTGTGTTCCTGGACTCAGGTGAGAGAAGATAAGAGGTAGAGGGATTGTGTTCCTGGACTCAGGTGAGAGAAGATAAGAGATAGAGGGATTGTGTTCCTGGACAGGTGAGAGAAGATAGAGGGATTGTGTTCCTGGACTCAGGTGAGAGCAGATAAGAGGTAGAGGGATTGTGTTCCTGGACAGGTGAGAGAAGATAAGAGTTTGGGGGATTGTGTTCCTGGACTCAGGTGAGAGCAGATAAGAGGTAGAGGGATTGTGTTCCTGGACAGGTGAGAGAAGATAAGAGTTTGGGGGATTGTGTTCCTGGACTCAGGTGAGAGAAGATAAGAGATAGAGGGATTGTGTTCCTGGACTCAGGTGAGAGAAGATAAGAGATAGAGGGATTGTGTTCCTGGACAGGTGAGAGAAGATAGAGGGATTGTGTTCCTGGACTCAGGTGAGAGAAGATAAGAGATAGAGGGATTGTGTTCCTGGACTCAGGTGAGAGAAGATAAGAGTTTGGGGGATTGTGTTCCTGGACTCAGGTGAGAGAAGATAAGAGATAGAGGGATTGTGTTCCTGGACAGGTGAGAGAAGATAGAGGGATTGTGTTCCTGGACTCAGGTGAGAGAAGATAAGAGATAGAGGGATTGTGTTCCTGGACTCAGGTGAGAGAAGATAAGAGTTTGGGGGATTGTGTTCCTGGACTCAGGTGAGAGAAGATAAGAGATAGAGGGATTGTGTTCCTGGACAGGTGAGAGAAGATAAGAGTTAGAGGGATTGTGTTCCTGGACAGGTGAGAGAAGATAAGAGTTAGAGGGATTGTGTTCCTGGACAGGTGAGAGAAGATAAGAGATAGAGGGATTGTGTTCCTGGACTCAGGTGAGAGAAGATAAGAGTTTGGGGGATTGTGTTCCTGGACTCAGGTGAGAGAAGATAAGAGTTTGGGGGATTGTGTTCCTGGACAGGTGAGAGAAGATAAGAGTTAGAGGGATTGTGTTCCTGGACAGGTGAGAGAAGATAAGAGTTAGAGGGATTGTGTTCCTGGACAGGTGAGAGAAGATAAGAGTTTGGGGGATTGTGTTCCTGGACAGGTGAGAGAAGATAAGAGTTAGAGGGATTGTGTTCCTGGACTCAGGTGAGAGAAGATAAGAGGTAGAGGGATTGTGTTCCTGGACAGGTGAGAGAAGATAAGAGTTAGAGGGATTGTGTTCCTGGACAGGTGAGAGAAGATAAGAGTTAGAGGGATTGTGTTCCTGGACTCAGGTGAGAGAAGATAAGAGATAGAGGGATTGTGTTCCTGGACAGGTGAGAGAAGATAGAGGGATTGTGTTCCTGGACTCAGGTGAGAGAAGATAAGAGATAGAGGGATTGTGTTCCTGGACTCAGGTGAGAGAAGATAAGAGTTTGGGGGATTGTGTTCCTGGACTCAGGTGAGAGAAGATAAGAGATAGAGGGATTGTGTTCCTGGACAGGTGAGAGAAGATAAGAGTTAGAGGGATTGTGTTCCTGGACAGGTGAGAGAAGATAGAGGGATTGTGTTCCTGGACTCAGGTGAGAGAAGATAAGAGATAGAGGGATTGTGTTCCTGGACTCAGGTGAGAGCAGATAAGAGTTTGGGGGATTGTGTTCCTGGACTCAGGTGAGAGAAGATAAGAGTTTGGGGGATTGTGTTCCTGGACAGGTGAGAGAAGATAAGAGTTAGAGGGATTGTGTTCCTGGACAGGTGAGAGAAGATAAGAGTTAGAGGGATTGTGTTCCTGGACAGGTGAGAGAAGATAAGAGTTTGGGGGATTGTGTTCCTGGACAGGTGAGAGAAGATAAGAGTTAGAGGGATTGTGTTCCTGGACTCAGGTGAGAGAAGATAAGAGGTAGAGGGATTGTGTTCCTGGACAGGTGAGAGAAGATAGAGGGATTGTGTTCCTGGACAGGTGAGAGAAGATAAGAGATAGAGGGATTGTGTTCCTGGACAGGTGAGAGAAGATAAGAGTTAGAGGGATTGTGTTCCTGGACAGGTGAGAGAAGATAAGAGTTTGGGGGATTGTGTTCCTGGACAGGTGAGAGAAGATAAGAGTTAGAGGGATTGTGTTCCTGGACTCAGGTGAGAGAAGATAAGAGTTAGAGGGATTGTGTTCCTGGACTCAGGTGAGAGAAGATAAGAGTTTGGGGGATTGTGTTCCTGGACAGGTGAGAGAAGATAAGAGTTAGAGGGATTGTGTTCCTGGACTCAGGTGAGAGAAGATAAGAGTTAGAGGGATTGTGTTCCTGGACTCAGGTGAGAGAAGATAAGAGATAGAGGGATTGTATTCCTGGACTCAGGTGAGAGAAGATAAGAGTTTGGGGGATTGTGTTCCTGGACAGGTGAGAGAAGATAAGAGTTAGAGGGATTGTGTTCCTGGACTCAGGTGAGAGAAGATAAGAGTTAGAGGGATTGTGTTCCTGGACTCAGGTGAGAGAAGATAAGAGATAGAGGGATTGTGTTCCTGGACAGGTGAGAGAAGATAAGAGTTAGAGGGATTGTGTTCCTGGACTCAGGTGAGAGAAGATAAGAGTTAGAGGGATTGTGTTCCTGGACTCAGGTGAGAGAAGATAAGAGTTTGGGGGATTGTGTTCCTGGACAGGTGAGAGAAGATAAGAGTTAGAGGGATTGTGTTCCTGGACTCAGGTGAGAGAAGATAAGAGATAGAGGGATTGTGTTCCTGGACTCAGGTGAGAGAAGATAAGAGTTTGGGGGATTGTGTTCCTGGACAGGTGAGAGAAGATAAGAGTTAGAGGGATTGTGTTCCTGGACTCAGGTGAGAGAAGATAAGAGTTAGAGGGATTGTGTTCCTGGACTCAGGTGAGAGAAGATAAGAGTTTGGGGGATTGTGTTCCTGGACAGGTGAGAGAAGATAAGAGTTAGAGGGATTGTGTTCCTGGACTCAGGTGAGAGAAGATAAGAGATAGAGGGATTGTGTTCCTGGACAGGTGAGAGAAGATAGAGGGATTGTGTTCCTGGACTCAGGTGAGAGAAGATAAGAGATAGAGGGATTGTGTTCCTGGACAGGTGAGAGAAGATAAGAGATAGAGGGATTGTGTTCCTGGACAGGTGAGAGAAGATAAGAGTTTGGGAGATTGTGTTCCTGGACAGGTGAGAGAAGATAAGAGATAGAGGGATTGTGTTCCTGGACTCAGGTGAGAGAAGATAAGAGATAGAGGGATTGTGTTCCTGGACTCAGGTGAGAGAAGATAAGAGATAGAGGGATTGTGTTCCTGGACTCAGGTGAGAGAAGATAAGAGATAGAGGGATTGTGTTCCTGGACTCAGGTGAGAGAAGATAAGAGATAGAGGGATTGTGTTCCTGGACAGGTGAGAGAAGATAGAGGGATTGTGTTCCTGGACAGGTGAGAGAAGATAAGAGATAGAGGGATTGTGTTCCTGGACAGGTGAGAGAAGATAAGAGTTTGGGGGATTGTGTTCCTGGACTCAGGTGAGAGAAGATAAGAGATAGAGGGATTGTGTTCCTGGACTCAGGTGAGAGAAGATAAGAGATAGAGGGATTGTGTTCCTGGACTCAGGTGAGAGAAGATAAGAGATAGAGGGATTGTGTTCCTGGACAGGTGAGAGAAGATAAGAGTTTGGGGGATTGTGTTCCTGGACAGGTGAGAGAAGATAAGAGTTTGGGGGATTGTGTTCCTGGACTCAGGTGAGAGAAGATAAGAGTTTGGGGGATTGTGTTCCTGGACAGGTGAGAGAAGATAAGAGTTTGGGGGATTGTGTTCCTGGACAGGTGAGAGAAGATAAGAGTTTGGGGGATTGTGTTCCTGGACTCAGGTGAGAGAAGATAAGAGTTTGGGGGATTGTGTTCCTGGACTCAGGTGAGAGAAGATAAGAGTTTGGGGGATTGTGTTCCTGGACAGGTGAGAGAAGATAAGAGTTTGGGGGATTGTGTTCCTGGACAGATGAGACAAGATAAGAGTTTGAGGGATTGTGTTCCTGGACAGGTGAGAGAAGATAAGAGTTTGGGGGATTGTGTTCCTGGACAGGTGAGAGAAGATAAGAGTTTGGGGGATTGTGTTCCTGGACTCAGGTGAGAGAAGATAAGAGTTTGGGGGATTGTGTTCCTGGACTCAGGTGAGAGAAGATAAGAGTTTGGGGGATTGTGTTCCTGGACTCAGGTGAGAGAAGATAAGAGTTTGAGGGATTGTGTTCCTGGACAGGTGAGAGAAGGTAGAGGGATTGTGTTCCTGGACTCAGGTGAGAGAAGGTAGAGGGATTGTGTTCCTGGACTCAGGTGAGAGAAGGTAGAGGGATTGTGTTCCTGGACTCAGGTGAGAGAAGGTAGAGGGATTGTGTTCCTAGACTCAGGTGAGAGAAGGTAGAGGGATTGTGTTCCTGGACTCAGGTGAGAGAAGGTAGAGGGATTGTGTTCCTGGACAGGCGAGAGAAGGTAGAGGGATTCTGTTCCTGGATTCAGGTGGGACGCTGGGTGACACAACAATACGGTACAGGAACAGTGGCGTGGGTCGTGATCAACAATTGTTCTATGAGAATATTCTAAGAACATTCCTGAAATGTTCTATAGAAGGCCGTGTTCTATATTGTTGTTGAAAGCTAATCGGGCCGAGGTGGAGTCAGCTTGTTAGGCGTGTCTTGGGTAGCTGGTTACGATGGCTCTTCGTTCATTACGAGACGTAATTGAGAACGCGCACTGGAGCCTTCCTGGCTGTTGTGCAATAGAAGGCTCCTTGGTTTTTTTTTTTTTTTGCTTAGATGTTTGCCTCACTAGTTTCTACTGGCGGAGGCGCGCCATTTTCCACCCCAGACCGTAGTCCATTGGGCGATATCAGGACGCATAAACCAGTGCTTGGATGTATGTATGCGTCTGTATGTACCTATGCTTGGTAAAGTCACAACTATGGAGATTTCAGGGTGGATCCCCTACGTCGTTGGCCAGGCTGCTGTACCATAGCATGTTTCCAGGAGCGAGGACATGAGCTGAGGTCTTGATCAATATGTTTCCCCCGACCCTGATTAGTTTTCAGTCAAAACATTCCAATTCTCTGAGGAGCAAGGCCCTCAACAAATACTCACGCAGTCTTCCTGTCCTGCGCCATCAATCCCGGGACATCTGTCCCCCAGTGCTCTCAGCGCCTGCTCTATCCCCTCAACCCGGCGCGGACATCTTTCCTCTAGTGCTCTCAGCGCCTGCTCTATCCCCTCAACCCGGCGCGGACATCTTTCCTCCAGTTCTCTCAGCGCCTGCTCTATCCCCTCAACCCGGCGCGGACATCTTTCCTCCAGTGCTCTCAGCGCCTGCTCTATCCCCTCAACCCGGCGCGGACATCTTTCCTCCAGTTCTCTCAGCGCCTGCTTTATCCCCTCAACCCGGCGCGGACATCTTTCCTCCAGTTCTCTCAGCGCCTGCTCTATCCCCTCAACCCGGCGCGGACATCTTTCCTCCAGTTCTCTCAGCGCCTGCTCTATCCCCTCAACCCGGCGCGGACATCTTTCCTCCAGTTCTCTCAGCGCCTGCTCTATCTCCTCAACCCGGCGCGGACATCTTTCCTCCAGTTCTCTCAGCGCCTGCTCTATCCCCTCAACCCGGCGCGGACATCTTTCCTCCAGTGCTCTCAGCGCCTGCTCTATCCCCTCAACCCGGCGCGGACATCTTTCCTCCAGTTCTCTCAGCGCCTGCTCTATCCCCTCAACCCGGCGCGGACATCTTTCCTCCAGTTCTCTCAGCGCTTGCTCTATCCCCTCAACCCGGCGCGGACATCTTTTCTCCAGTTCTCTCAGCGCCTGCTCTATCCCCTCAACCCGGCGCGGACATCTTTCCTCCAGTGCTCTCAGCGCCTGCTCTATCCCCTCAACCCGGCGCGGACATCTTTCCTCCAGTTCTCTCAGCGCCTGCTCTATCCCCTCAACCCGGCGCGGACATCTTTCCTCCAGTGCTCTCAGCGCCTGCTCTATCCCCTCAACCCGGCGCGGACATCCATGTGTGATAGCTCGCGTCCCTGCTTATATATTGTTCTGGGAGCTTGGAATAAACCAATAAACATTTTCATCAAGTGTTCTATTTATGATATTGTTCTGTGTGCATGCAGTAAGCGATGGTGTGTTGGCGGTGCTCCAAATGGGAGCAAACATTAGAAACACTGTAAACTGCCATGAATGTCGTAGTAAGTGACTAACGAGGGTTGTGCATAAAGCTAGCAAGTTAATCCTGCAAATACTTCAAGGGTCAGGAAAATGAAGAACTCTACACCACATGGTAGAAGACTCTACACTCCATCTCGAGACGTATTTGACAAAAGGGACCCTAGCCCTGCTAGCTGTATGCAATGAGAGGGTCCTCAATGAGCTAACCACTATGGGGATTGACGCTTCGATCCCCACTTTGCTTGCTAGACTGATGTGACACAGTCTGTTTTCATGGAGCCAGACGCGTACGTGAGGTGGGATCTTGGCCAGTATATTTCACCTGACGTGAGGTGGGGTCTAGGTCAGTATATTTCACCTACGTGAGGTGGGATCTTAGTCAGTATATTTCACCTGACCCTGACGTGAGGTGGGGTCTTGGTCAGTATATTTCACCTGACGTGAGGTGGGGTCTTGGTCAGTATATTTCACCTACGTGATGTGGGATCTTGGTCAGTATATTTCACCTTACGTGAGGTGGGGTCTTGGTCAGTATATTTCACCTACGTGATGTGGGATCTTGGTCAGTATATTTCACCTTACGTGAGGTGGGGTCTTGGTCAGTATATTTCACCTGATGTGCGTTGGGGTCTTGGTCAGTGTATTTCACCTGATGTGAGGTGGAGTCTTGATCATTATATTTCCGTAACCCTGATTACTCTTTGCTCCCCGACTAAGTCGTACAGGAAGTGCATCCATCAAGTGTTCCATATCTGATATTGCTCTATTTCAAGTCTAAAATGTTCTAATGCTAGAATATTCTAGATATGGTAGACCCGTGACACGACTGGCCAAATGAAAAACAACTTCACCTAACAACAGATCCCAGATTCTTTCGATTTCCAATCAAGATATTGATTTCATTCTAAATTTGACAGATCGATGAGAAAATGACAAACGGTATCATTTCCGTTGCGCATGTCTTGAGGGTTAAATTTGTTTTTAAGTTATCTCGGCTGACGAATGTCTTTTTGGTTGGTGCACATGAAACGTGTAACATCCACTCTGCTCCCCTTGGACAGTACATGTCGGCATTACAGGTCTGAAATCTAATTTCAAATGATACGCGCCTTAATGCCATATTTAAGCTGAACGTAGTTAATTGTCTTCGTTGATGTGTGTAATCTGATTGATCATCAACTGATTAACACTTTTGTTGAAACGTCAGTTAACGACTGGTACTCTTTTCTTATGCTATTTATTTTAACCCTTTCTGTTGGCACGTGCCAGTCAGATGATACATATTGACCCCACCTCACGTCAGGTTAAACAGACTAACCAAGTCCCCCACCTCACGTCAGGTTAAACAGACTAACCAAGTCCCCGACCTCACGTCAGGTGAAACAGACTAACCAAGTCCCCCACCTCACGTCAGGTTAAACAGACTAACCAAGTCCCCGACCTCACGTCAGGTGAAACAGACTAACCAAGTCCCCCACCTCACGTCAGGTTAAACAGACTAACCAAGTCCCCCACCTCACGTCAGATGAAACAGACTAACCAAGTCCCCCACCTCACGTCAGGTTAAACAGACTAGCCAAGTCCCCCACCTCACGTCAGGTGAAACAGACTGATCGAGTCCCCACCTCATCTGTTACAGCAGCCTGGCAAAAAAGGTAGAGAAGAACATTTTGTGATCCTCACAGCAATTAGCCTAACAAGCATTGCACTACAGGAGCGACCTTCTTCAGCACACCACGAGATGTAAGATGCATTACGGCCTGCTAAAAACAAAAATTTACGAGGCGCGAAGAAGTTTCCAACAACGTGTTCGTGCTACAGTCATTAAACTAAGTATGTTCAGAAAGTTCCAGTACTTTCAAAATTGATGGATGAGGCAGATAAGGATAATATCAACTAGACAGATAAGGATAATACCAATTAGACAGATAAGGATTATATGAACTAGACAGATAAGGGGAATATCAACAACTAGACAGATACGGATAATACCAACTAAACAGATAAGGGTAATACCAACTAGACAGATAAGGGTAATATCAACTAGACAGATAAGGGTAATATCAACTAGACAGATAAGGGCAATATCAACTAGACAGATAAGGATTATATCAACTAGACAGATAAGGGGAATATCAACAACTAGACAGATAAGGGTAATATCAACTAGACAGATAAGGATAATAACAACTAGACAGATAAGAGTAATACCAACTAGACAGATAAGGGTAATATCAACTAGACAGATAAGGGTAATACCAACTAGACAGATAAGGATAATATCAACTAGACAGATAAGTGTAATATCAACTAGACAGATAAGGGTAATATCAACTAGACAGATAAGGGTAATATCAACTAGACAGATAAGGGTAATATCAACAACTAGACAGATAAGGGTAATTTCAACTAGACAGATAAGGGTAATTTCAACTAGACAGATAAGGGTAATATCAACTAGACAGATAAGGATAATATCAACAACTAGACAGATACGGATAATATCAACTAGACAGATAAGGGTAATATCAACTAGACGGATAAGGGTAATTTCAACTAGACAGATAAGCATAACTAGCTGACCTGTGTAGAACATCTGTCTGTCATTTTTCATCTTCTTTTCTTTTATCGTCTCACTTTCTACCGGGTTGTAGCCCAGTGTCATCTCACTTTCTACCAGGTTGTAGCCCAGTGAAAATGTACAAGTGGATCAACCACTACCTCAAAAACAGAACGGCCAGAGTCCAAGTTCAAGGGCAGATGAGCAAAAAGGTGACACTTGAGCAGGGAGTACCCCAAGGGGGAGTACTGTCACCCACACTCTTCCTGGTGTATATAAATGATATTAAAGAGAATATACCAAGAAGAGTCCACAGCTCAATGTTTGCAGACGATCTGGCTATGTGGACCTCTGAAAAGAATCTCACCATAGCAAGAAATCGGATGCAGCAGGCCCTAACATCGCTGGAAGAGTGGGCGAACTCATGGCTGGTCAAAATAAACGAGGACAAAACCACATGCACAATATTCTCGCTATCAATCAAACCCCAAAACACCAAAATTAAGTCTAAACGGCAAATACCTTCAGCCAAACGACAACCCAAACTATCTGGGAGTCACATTTGATCGGCGCATGTCATGGAAAAGTCAGATCGAGAGAAACCGAATGAGAGCCAGAGAACGAATGGCAATCATGAGGAAACTTGCTGGCACAAGCTGGGGAGCAGACGAAAGTATACTTAAGAAACTGTACACTGGAAGAGTGAGACCAGTTCTCGAGTATGGCATTGCGGCATGGACAACAGCAGCAAAGGCGAATTTCGATAAAGTTAGAAAACTCCAAAATCAAGCCATGAAAGTTATAACAGGAGGCATGAAGTCAACGCCAATTGTAGAACTTAAAAAGATTACAAAACTGCAATCCATGGCCGACAGAAGAGACTGCAGAGCCCAGCTGCAATCAGAGAAACTCAGAAGACTGACTGACCATCCAATGCACCAGAGACTAAACAATTTCGGAAATGGGAAGCTAAAGCGAAGAAACTTTGAAGAAATAGCCAAAGCAAAGATGCACGAAGACCCTATGAACGCACTAACCACACCAAAGCCCATCCCTACTGTACGAAAACCTACCTGGAGGCAGCATATATTTCCAGCGGTGGTAGAAAATATACCAGGTATTAGAAACAAAAACTGCCAGTCTGAAAAAGAAAGAAGAGATACTACCCTGAGTTTCATTACGGAAAACTACCCAAGCATGGACTGGACCCATGCATTCACCGGCGGTTCCGTAACAAATACAACACAGAACGGAGGGGCAGGAGCATTTCTGAGCCTACCAAATGGCAGAAAAATAACACTTTCATTCGCTACTGGAAAATACACAAGCAATTTCAGAGCGGAGGCAGAGGCACTGAGGGCGGCAGTGGAAGAAATGGTGACAGGTAAAAGGAATGAAAGCCACATAGTCCTGCTTACAGATGCCCTGGCCGTAGTCACAGCACTGAAAAGACAGAAAAATACTGAACTTAATGAATTAAGAGAAGTACTTTGTCAACTATGCCAGTAGGCCGCACCAAAAAGAGTAGTGGTGCAGTGGGTATATCTCACTGCAACATCCAAGGAGGCAGACAGACTGGCAAAAGAAGGTGCAAAACTACCACAACCTGATACTAGTATGACATACGAAGAGTCAAAAAGGCTTATTAGAGCTAGATACATGACCAAATGGGAAACCGAACATACTGGCTACACCAAAAACGATGCCTATTACCAGTTGAACAGAAAAGAGCAGGTCGTGGTCTTCAGACTTCGCACTGGCCACAATAGACTCAGGTACCACCTATTCAACAAATTGACCGGCAAAATGACCGCTGAGCATTCATGCAAAACTGCTCGACATACGAGGACCAGAGAGAGCAGATGTGGCCATCCCCAGTGGCAACACTAGACAAGCTCTATGGCAGTGTCGACAGCCTCAGGATGACGGCTGCTTTTTTCGAAAAAATAATGGTTACTGTCTGACTGCGTACGATGAAGAAGAAGAAGTAGCCCAGTGTTGTCTCACTTTCTACCAGGTTGTAGCCCAGTGTCATCTCACTTTCTACCAGGTTGTAGCCCAGTGTCGTGGTATGTATTTATCTTTCGCCTCTCTCGTGGCCTGAGTAACATGTTTCCCCATTTTACGGCAGGTCTTGTTGACGCCGTCTATCCACCTTTTCCTCGGCCTCCCTCTAGCCCTTGTTCCTGATGTTCTCCCGTAGAAGGTTGCATGAACAATGTGGTTAAACCATTTCATTCCGTGTTGCTTGATGTACTGTAGGCAGGGAATTGTTCCAACCTTCTCCCGAATATCTCATATTTGTGATTCTGTCTCTTCTGTTGTTGTTCGGTACCTTTCGTAGGCACTGCATTCCACAGGTGGCTGACTTTCGTTCCTGTGCCTTATTCAAATATCCATGTCTGGCACTGGTAGCACAGGGTTGGGATGAAGATACTATTTATCATCTGTTTTTATTGCTTGGAGGGAAATCTTGGTGTGTCTTAGTGGTGGAGACAGCTGGTATGTGACAGCCTTTGAACTCTCATCTCTATCTCTCTGTCGAGTCTGCAACCATCAGTAAAAACAGATCCTAAATACCTTCATACTTGGTCCTGTTTTATTTTTGTTTCATCCACATGAATAAGTGTGGTGTGCTGTCTACCTATATTCATTGTATCTGTTTTTGATGTGTTGATATTCACATTGCACTTTTGACAGTTCAAGTAGAGTGAGTCAATATGAGGATGTAGGTTTTGTTCATTGGAATGTATCACTCATTGGTCGTCTACAAAGAGAAATTCGTTGGTATTTTCCTGTTCTGTATTTGCCTCCTGCATGATTTTATTCTAAGTGACAAAGAGGGGTGGTGAGAGAACACAACCCTGTCTGACGTCTGATGAAAGGGGCAACCACTCCGACTTGCCTTCTGTTGTTTTTACTGCACTCTGGCAGTCCTGATATAGGGCGCTGATGTTACCTAGGAGAGGACCTTGAGGTCCATAATCTGCCAGGATCTCCCATAATTGACTTATGTTGACTCTATCGAACACCTTTTCTTGATCTATGAATATCAGGCTGTTGTTTCCATCGTATTCTATAGAACGTTGACATATTTGTCTCAATATCAATATTGCGTGTGTACAGCTCTTTCCTTTCCTGAACCCCAACTGATTATTCCCTAGTTCGGATTCCAATGTCCGTCTTGATTTTCTTTCTAGCATCGTTCCATATATCTTGCCTATGTGGCATAGAAGAGAGATTCCCCTATACGTTTTGCACTCAATTGTCGGCTTTTTTTTCAGATGGGAATGATGATTGCTTGTTGCCAGTCTTTCTGTACCTTCCTCGACGTCCAGGCCACATTAAGTATTCTGGTTAGCCAGTCCACTGCGGTTGTCCTGCAGGCCAGCAGCATTTCTCTTGTGATACCACCTATGCCTGTTGTGATACCATATATGTCTCTTGTGATACCATCTATTTCTGTTGTGATACCATCTATGTCTCTTGTGATACCATCTATTTCTGTTGTGATACCATCTATGTCTGTTGTGATACCATCTATGCCTGTTGTGATACCATCTATGTCTCTTGTGATACCATCTATTTCTGTTGTGATACCATCTATGTCTCTTGTGATACCATCTATTTCTGTTGTGATACCATCTATGTCTCTTGTGATACCATCTATTTCTGTTGTGATACCATCTATTTCTGTTGTGATACCATCTATTTCTGTTGTGATACCATCTATTTCTGTTGTGATACCATCTATGTCTGTTGTGATACCATCTATTTCTGTTGTGATACCATCTATTTCTGTTGTGATACCATCTATTTCTGTTGTGATACCATCTATTTCTGTTGTGATACCATCTATTTCTGTTGTGATACCATCTATTTCTGTTGTGATACCATCTATTTCTGTTGTGATACCATCTATTTCTGTTGTGATACCATCTATGTCTGTTGTGATACCATCTATGTCTGTTGTGATACCATCTATGTCTCTTGTGATACCATCTATGCCTGTTGTGATACCATCTATTTCTGTTGTGATACCATCTATGTCTCTTGTGATACCATCTATGTCTCTTGTGATACCATCTATGCCTGTTGTGATACCATCTATTTCTGTTGTGATACCATCTATGTCTCTTGTGATACCATCTATGTCTGTTGTGATACCATCTATGTCTCTTGTGATACCATCTATGTCTCTTGTGATACCATCTATTTCTGTTGTGATACCATCTATGTCTGTTGTGATACCATCTATGCCTGTTGTGATACCATCTATTTCTGTTGTGATACCATCTATTTCTGTTGTGATACCATCTATGTCTCTTGTGATACCATCTATGTCTCTTGTGATACCATCTATGTCTCTTGTGATACCATCTATGCCTGTTGTGATACCATCTATGCCTGCTGCCTTATTTTTTTCTTGTTGTCTCGCAAGGCTGCTTCGACTTCTGATTTCCATATTTCTAAGCTGCGGCCCATTTCATTCTCCATTTGCTGCTGTGGTGGTTCATACTTTCCCGGGTCTAGCAACTCGCTAAAGCATTCTCTGCATCTGTTTCTTATGACTTGGCTGTTGGTGAGTGGTTCTTTGGACAGTGTTTATAATTATCGATAGATTTCTATTTTCTCTCTCACTCTCATGCCTCGATACAAATGTCTAGGTGATGCTGCACATAAGTTTGTTACTTGCTCTCCAGATTTTGTCCATGACTCAGATTTTGCAATTTGTTTTTTAAAATGTCTCTACGCGTTGTCTGTACGCTCATTATTTGTACTACACAGAATGAAAGAAAGAACAACACTGCCAAATTGGGTTAATAAAAGATCAAAAAGAAAATTATGAAAGAAAATACAAGAACGATTTTTTTGTATTGTTTCATTTCAAATTTTGAAATGAAACTGAAAGGCAGTGAGTACTGAAATAATTAGAAATGTATCAATAATAAACAATGACAAAACCATTTAGAAAAACTAAATTTCTCCAATATGAAAATTGATTTGACAAACTTATGTTTCAATAAATAAAATGAGCCTTTGCGGTACGTGGATAATTAAAATAGTATCCTTTTACCTGGAACTCACTGAAAGCACATTCAGATTTCTAGTCATAAATACATATCATGAGTTGTTAGAAATTGTGGAGAAAAAACTACAACAAACATCATAATGAACTGGTGACACAATAAAAAAACATCATAATGAACTGGTGACACAATAAAAAAACATCATAATGAACTGGTGACACAATAAAAAAAACATCATAATGAACTGGTGACACAATAAAAAAAACATCATAATGAACTGGTGACACAATAAAAAAAACATCATAATGAACTGGTGACACAATAAAAAAACATCATAATGAACTGGTGACACAATAAAAAAAACATCATAATGAACTGGTGACACAATAAAAAAACATCATAATGAACTGGTGACACAATAAAAAAACATCATAATGAACTGGTGACACAATAAAAAAACATGATTCTGAAAGAAATAATTGATGGTAACTAAATATTCTAAAGATAAACGACTCTCCCTCGCCATAAAGGTCAGACTAATGCGCTCATTGGTTCTTTCATTATTCCTCTACTCCTGCAAAACGGACTATTACAGCTGACCTCCAGAGAAGAATCCAGGCCATGGACTATTACAGCTGACCTCCAGAGAAGAATCCAGGCCATGGACTATTACAGCTGACCTCCAGAGAAGAATCCAGGCCACGGACTATTACAGCTGACCTCCAGAGAAGAATCCAGGCCACGGACTATTACAGCTGACCTCCAGAGAAGAATCCAGGCCACAGACTATTACAGCTGACCTCCAGAGAAGAATCCAGGCCATGGACTATTACAGCTGACCTCCAGAGAAGAATCCAGGCCATGGACTATTACAGCTGACCTCCAGAGAAGAATCCAGGCCATGGACTATTACAGCTGACCTCCAGAGAAGAATCCAGGCCATGGACTATTACAGCTGACCTCCAGAGAAGAATCCAGGCCATGGAGATGAGATGTTCTTGAAGACTCCTAAATATCACCTTCAAAGACCGTATCACAAAGTATGACGTAGAATGTAGAATACAAGGAGAGTGTACTACGACCTCCTCACAATGATCAAAAGATGAAAGCTGACTTGGTATGGCTACGTCTCGAGGTCCAATGGACTTGCGAATACCATACTACATGGCACAGGCCAGGGTACAGGGCAGGGTTTACTACAGGGCACAGGCCAGGACAAGCGAAGGCAAGGACGTCCGAGAAAACGATGGGAAGACAACATCCATAAATGGACTAGCCTACGACCCGAGGGAGGCACAAAAATCAACCGCAGACAGAGAGGGATGGCGTAGGATTGTAGAGGTGTCAGCAGGGGTGCCCTAACTATCTCAAGAGGTCAGGCAAAGAACTGAACTGAAATATTCTACAACATTCTAGAATGGAAAATCAGATTTGTAAAAAGTGACATGCCCATTAACACTTAACGTTAATCACTGGAATTCTTATTGATGTACAGAGAAAGTGAAAACATGTTTTAGAGTTCTTATTGATGTACAGAGAAAGTAAAAACATGTTTTAGAATTATTATTGATGTACAGAGAAAGTAAAAACATGTTTTAGAGTTCTTATTGATGTACAAAGAAAGTAAAAACATGTTTTAGAGTTCTTATTGATGTACAGAGAAAGTAAAAACATGTTTTAGAGTTCTTATTGATGTACAGAGAAAGTAAAAACATGTTTTAGAGTTTCTTAATGATGTACAGAGAAAGTAAAAACATGTTTTAGAGTTTCTTAATGATGTACAGAGAAAGTAAAAACATGTTTTAGAGTTTCTTAATGATGTACAGAGAAAGTAAAAACATGTTTTAGAATTCTTATTGATGTACAGAGAAAGTAAAAACATGTTTTAGAGTTCTTATTGATGTACAGAGAAAGTAAAAACATGTTTTAGAGTTTCTTAATGATGTACAGAGAAAGTAAAAACATGTTTTAGAGTTTCTTAATGATGTACAGAGAAAGTAAAAACATGTTTTAGAGTTTCTTAATGATGTACAGAGAAAGTAAAAACATGTTTTAGAATTCTTATTGATGTACAGAGAAAGTAAAAACATGTTTTAGAATTCTTATTGGTGTACAGAGAAAGTAAAAACATGTTTTAGAATTCTTATTGATGTACAGAGAAAGTAAAAACATGTTTTAGAATTTCTTAATGAGTACAGTTTTTGACATAACAATTCTGACACAGGAAACTTATTCAACTACACAGCTTCTGGCACATTAGCATCAGGTCAGGTCAGGTCATCCCGTAACCGGTGAGGTCGTTGGGGCACACATGAAGACATCCTCACAACACCAAGCCAACCTTCTCTGTCAGCAGCCGCTGCCTGTGACTCTTCTGGTCTGAGACTGGTCCATTCTTTTATGTTGTCCTCCCATCTCTTTTTGGGACGGCCTCTTCATCGTCTACCATGCACCTTCCCGTGGAGGTTTGTATTTGCAAGACCATTTGATCTTGATATGTGATCGTACCAAACGAGTTTCCCTCTTTTGACATTTGCCAAGAGGTCTTCAAAATGCCCTATTGGTGTTGCAATTCTATCTCGTATTTCCTCATTTGTAATTGCCATCATGTTAATATCCCATCATTGTCAATTGTGCGAGGAGTACTTGTATATTCAATGCAGGATAATATTAATTACCTTATATACCTATTTAAGGAGGCGGCATGGCCTAGAGGTGGAGCGTCCGTTTCACAATCCCAACGCACCCAGTTTGAATCACGCTCGTGTCCAGTTTGGCAGACATGGGTTTTTGTGTGTTCCTCCACGTACGTAAAGTAATGGCAACCTACCGTACTGCACGCCAGATAATATCATCTCACCTAGGTCCCTAGTTTACATTCTGGTCCAGATCATGCTTCTCTTAACGTCCTACAGTTTGTCCCTAAATTGAGCTAGATGCTATGTTGTGACAATGCTGCTCTTCTGAATGTTGCAACTTGATCATTGTCTACATTTCATAAATATTTAATTAAAAACAAAATATTCTTGCTTTAAAAATAGAGAGACTACTCTCTTTCACTGATACCCAATTTCATTTTGTCCAAAGAATTTAAACTCACATCTGAAATGCAAATTTACAAAAATGAATTAAATGGAACCCTCTTTTTTAAAACAATGTTCGGCACATGCATTTGTAACCAAATTGAAATATGCTGAACACATATTTTTATTTTAAATCTGGAGTGGTCTGCGTGCAGTTTGGATAGTCTAACTCGGTCTCTTCTTGGCAAGAAATGGAAGGCAGATGAATCAATTATTAAGTTAAAGCCATTGTCGGCTTTCATGGAGCATATTCTATAAATACAGGCCAAGTCTTCCCGTCTCAGACCTGGCAGCTGAATCCACATCTTCCTAGTTGCCTGTCTCAGACCTGGCAGCTGAATCCACATCTTCCTAGTTGCCTGTCTCAGACCTGGCAGCTGAATCCACATCTTCCTAGTTGCCTGTCTCAGACCTGGCAGCTGAATCCACATCTTCCTAGTTTCCTGTCTCAGACCTGGCAGCTGAATCCACATCTTCCTAGTTTCCTGTCTCAGACCTGGCAGCTGAATCCACATCTTCCTAGTTGCCTGTCTCAGACCATCTCAGGCAGCTGAATCCACATCTTCCTAGTTTCCTGTCTCAGACCAGGCAGCTGAATCCACATCTTCCTAGTTTCCTGTCTCAGACCTGGCAGCTGAATCCACATCTTCCTAGTTGCCTGTCTCAGACCATCTCAGGCAGCTGAATCCACATCTTCCTAGTTGCCTGTCTCAGACCTGGCAGCTGAATCCACATCTTCCTAGTTGCCTGTCTCAGACCTGGCAGCTGAATCCACATCTTCCTAGTTGCCTGTCTCAGACCTGGCAGCTGAATCCACATCTTCCTAGTTGCCTGTCTCAGACCAGGCAGCTGAATCCACATCTTCCTAGTTGCCTGTCTCAGACCAGGCAGCTGAATCCACATCTTCCTAGTTGCCTGTCTCAGACCATCTCAGGCAGCTGAATCCACATCTTCCTAGTTGCCTGTCTCAGACCATCTCAGGCAGCTGAATCCACATCTTCCTAGTTGCCTGTCTCAGACCATCTCAGGCAGCTGAATCCACATCTTCCTAGTTGCCTGTCTCAGACCATCTCAGGCAGCTGAATCCACATCTTCCTAGTTGCTTTCATTTTGGACTAAAGCTCTCTCTCTCGACCAGAGTAGCCAGCGACGCTTTGTTGTCGATTTAAATGTATTTGACACTTTAAAAAAATCGACAAGATGTTTGTCTGCATGTCAGAGTTCCTGAATCCGTCAACTTGCTTATATTCACTTCAGCAGCATCAAATGTATGCAAGAGGGAGTATGCAGCATAATTTTAACCTGCATTTGGCCACATTTTATAACATGTTTGGCAGGTGAACAATGCTAACCACTTCTGCCATGAGGTGTTGAGTTTTGACAAAAAGAATATCAGACCATTCCATCCACTGCATTTCTAAGGTCATTTATAGAATGTCTTATGTCATTATCCCAGAGGACATTGGACTGTAGTGGTAGTCTGGATATTATATATATATACATCTCAAGAATAAAATTGGTCCTAACACGGAGCCCTGTGGCACTCCACATTTTACCTTGCACCACCCAGAGTGATCCTTATTTATGACCACTGTCTGCCTCCTTCTCGTTAAACATGTTTCTATTCATTTGCCAACTTGGCTACCTTTAACATATGATTTCAACTTGTACACACTCTTTCATGAGATACTCTATCAAAGGCCTTTGCAAAAAATGATCACTTCTTGGCAAGGAATAGTATGCCTTCTAATCAATCAATATATCAAATCAATGGACTGTCCATGCGGAGAATAGGTCTGTAACAAATACATATACCAAGTATAATATACTATGGAAGATACTGGAAGATTATGGTGTACAAGGCCAGCTTGTTGATAATGTCAGAGCTCTGTATCGTTTGAGTGCAAACGTCGTCAGAACGACTGATGGTGTCACAGACCGGCATCACTACCGGCGTGAGACAAGGGTGTGTGCTTTCTCCTCTGTTGTTTAACATCTACATGGACAAACTCGCATCAGAGACTGGTCAAATTGAGACATCTGAAGCAGAACATAACTCAATACACGAATGACTCTTTGCAGATGATCAGTGCTTGCTGTACGACGAAGAAAACAAACTACAAAACCACACGAACGCGCTTGCGACTACCTGTGCTAAATACAATATGCGAATTAGCGCGAACAAAACAGAAACTATGATGATCAGTAGAACACCTGGGCCACTCAAGATAAGTCTAAATGATATTGCTCTTTAACAGGTCCATGAGTTCAAGTATTTGGGAAGTATTTTTTTCAGCAGATGGAAGGATCGACAGGGAAATCGAGACAAGGTGTCAGAAAGCATCTTCAGTGACTTATCAGCTGTCCCCATTGCTTAGACACCAGAGGATTAGTTTGGCAACAAAGCAACAACTGATAAACAGTATATTTATGCCAATTTTGTGCTACCAGTACCAAACATGGCCTCTGTCCTGTGCGTGTGAGAGCAGAATTTCGACTTGTGAAATAAAGTGTTTGAGGAAAATCATTGGTGTTACCAGAAGAGACAGAATGTGGAACGACGACATTCGAAGCATGGTCGGCACTGCGTCTTCGCAGAAAATAAGTTGGTTTGGTCATCTCATGATAATGCACCCTCATCAACTTCCACCGATGGCTTACAGAGCTAGTAGATCTGGCTACAGGGCAAGAGGGCAGCCGCGAGGCAGGTGGATAGATGACATTAGAGTGATTGTGCAGCGACAAATGCTCACATTGACCGACGCAACGCATTTGGGGCAGGATAGACGACTCGAGCTCGCCACGACGCTAAACGGCACAAGTGGAAAGAAAACTAACTAACTAACTTAAATATAGTAATATACTATTAGTATTAGGCCTGGCCTACAGAACGATTTTTGCCTAGTCCACGTCCATGCTTCGTATTGACATAACTGGTGATGTGTGATCTTTAGGTTACAATCTTAAATAGTCTATTCAGTGCGAGATATATTCGTCGTTTAATTTTCAAACAGATTTTATGTCAAGCATATAGTTCAATGAGAAATTAACTGTATACAGAGAATGATTGAACAGTGTAGGTCTACTGTTTCTTCTTTCTGTAGTAAGAAATCCTGCAGTCAGTGGAGGTTAGCGGGTTATATTAAGCCTACATAAGAATTTGTGTGTAGATACAGCATTTCTATTTGTTTTCTATTTAGAATGATAACTTGTGATGTATGATCTGGAAGAGACATTCTGAAATAGCTTGTCAAGATTTGATTTGAATTGAACGCCAACTTACGTCTGCTTGCTTCAGTGTACAGGAAATGGTGCCAGATTTTTGTGATGAACAAAACTAAACTCCTGGAAAATGGAAATCCTGGATATTTTTGTTTCTTTGTGCAATCTTTCGTTTCTTTCGGACGGTAACATTCATAGGCGCAAGGCTTTTTCTATAAAATATCTGGTCCTCCTCCCAAACATCATCTGTTTGATCAGTTCAGAAACTGGCTGTAACATTGTCTGAGCATGTTTCTCCATTTTGCCAAAGACAGCAGCCACATTTGTTTTGCCCCCTGAAATATTCGGCAGAAGACTTTCATGTTTCATACGGTACCCCAGCCAACGCAATCTTCGTTATTGTATCATTTGCAATATTTGTCATTGTGCGACTACCTCGGTGAAGAGATTGTTAGTGTATCCCTTCTGTCAAACTCAGTCTTTTCAGTTCTTGCGCCCTACTGTTTCACCATATTTCAAGCGTTTCCAAGATTTATTCACCCGTATTTGAGTCCATGTTTCAGCCACACTCAATGCAATTAGCCCTAAAGAAGTGATTATTCTTTTCTTAAATTGTATCCTGATATTATTTAAGGTTAGCAACATCTATTTTTCTTTGAAGGTTTATTTTGTCAATGTATTCCTTGTTGCAAATTGTCGTTCTTATTCCGGGCATTTTCTGTAATCTTTAAAGGTTTAACAAAAGCCTTAAAAATGACAAATATTTGTTTTTCAATGTTGTATAACGATAACTTAACTTAACGTCTTCATACTGGTTTATATGACTCTTCAGTCTGTATATTGGTTCATATGACTCTTCAGAGTCTGTATACTGGTTTATATGACTCTTCAGTCTGTATATTGGTTTATATTTTTTTTTTTTTTTGCGTTCGCCTAATTTATCTATTCCCCAAGGCGTGTGTGCGTTACACTGTGGTTTTTATTTTGCGCCTATCGGCCCAGTGCACCCGACTTCAGCATGCATTTTATGTAAGGGTCTGCTTCCTCCTGCATTTTCTAAGGGTTTGCTTCCCCGGGGTAACGGCCGCTGCTGTGATGGGGATCGAACCCAGCACCTTCTGGTTGTGAGCCGTGCCACTTAACCACTAGGCCACGCCGTCCCCTATTGGTTTATATGACTCTTCAGAGTCTGTATACTGTTTTATATGACTCTTCAGTCTGTATACTGTTTTATATGACTCTTAAGTATGTATACAACCAGTTGCATTCACATTCACTTGCTCTAAAAGCTATGCGCATCCAATCTATTCTTAAATGCATTAATTGCCTCTGTCTCCACTACTTCCTGTGCCAATGCATTTCAAGAATTCACCACTCTCTGACTAAACAAATATTTCCTAATATCCAATCTAGACCTCTCTTTAGTTAATTTGTATCTATGCCTTCTTGTTCTTGTAGGTGGTTGTATTTTTTTTAAAACGTGTTATAGTCTAATCTATCCGTTCCTTTGATTATCGTATAAACCTGTATTGTCACCATGAATTCTTCTCTTTTCTAAACCCTGTAGGTTGGTTTTTCTGAGTCTTTCCTCATAACTGTAATTCTGGAATCCCACTATCAGCTTTGTCGCTCTTTTTTGTATCCTTCCCAGCCTGTTTATATCCCCTCTATGATAAGGACTCCACACCTGTACACAGTACTCCAATCTAGGTCTAACTAATGCTTTATACAGTTTGACGATCACTTCCTGGCTTCTATGTTTACTTAATCCTCAACATTTTCTATCCATCTAGTTCTCGGTCTGCCACGGTTGCGAAAATCCGAACACCGTGCGTTATAGGTGCACAGGCGTAGTAAGGATGCATTCTCATTAGGTGACTGAACCATTTGATTCTCGATTCATCAATATATTCAGAGCAAGCTCTATTCCTCTCACATCTTCATTGCTCGTTCTGTCTCTCCTAGTTACGTTGATTGTTTTACATTGCTCGTTCTGTCTCTCCTAGTTACGTTGATTGTTTTACATTGCTCGTTCTGTCTCTCCTAGTTACGTTGATTGTTTTACATTGCTCGTTCTGTCTCTCCTAGTTACGTTGATTGTTTTACATTGCTCGTTCTGTCTCTCCTAGTTACGTTGATTGTTTTACATTGCTCGTTCTGTCTCTCCTAGTTACGTTGATTGTTTTACATTGCTCGTTCTGTCTCTCCTAGTTACGTTGATTGTTTTACATTGCTCGTTCTGTCTCTCCTAGTTACGTTGATTGTTTTACATTGCTCGTTCTGTCTCTCCTAGTTACGTTGATTGTTTTACATTGCTCGTTCTGTCTCTCCTAGTTACGTTGATTGTTTTACATTGCTCGTTCTGTCTCTCCTAGTTACGTTGATTGTTTTACATTGCTCGTTCTGTCTCTCCTAGTTACGTTGATTGTTTTACATTGCTCCTTCTCTCTCTCCTAGTTACGTTGATTGTTTTACATTGCTCGTTCTGTCTCTCCTAGTTACGTTGATTGTTTTACATTGCTCGTTCTGTCTCTCCTAGTTACGTTGATTGTTTTACATTGCTCGTTCTGTCTCTCCTAGTTACGTTGATTGTTTTACATTGCTCCTTCTCTCTCTCCTAGTTACGTTGATTGTTTTACATTGCTCGTTCTGTCTCTCCTAGTTACGTTGATTGTTTTACATTGCTCGTTCTGTCTCTCCTAGTTACGTTGATTGTTTTACATTGCTCGTTCTGTCTCTCCTAGTTACGTTGATTGTTTTACATTGCTCGTTCTGTCTCTCCTAGTTACGTTGATTGCTTTACATTGCTCGTTCTGTCTCTCCTAGTTACGTTGATTGTTTTACATTGCTCGTTCAGTCTCTCCTAGTTACGTTGATTGTTTTACATTGCTCGTTCTGTCTCTCCTAGTTACGTTGATTGTTTTACATTGCTCGTTCTGTCTCTCCTAGTTACGTTGATTGTTTTACATTGCTCGTTCTGTCTCTCCTAGTTACGTTGATTGTTTTACATTGCTCCTTCTCTCTCTCCTAGTTACGTTGATTGTTTTACATTGCTCCTTCTCTCTCTCCTAGTTACGTTGATTGTTTTACATTGCTCCTTCTCTCTCTCCTAGTTACGTTGATTGTTTTACATTGCTCGTTCTCTCTCTCCTAGTTACGTTGATTGTTTTACATTGCTCGTTCTGTCTCTCCTAGTTACGTTGATTGTTTTACATTGCTCCTTCTCTCTCTCCTAGTTACGTTGATTGTTTTTACATTGCTCCTTCTCTCTCTCCTAGTTACGTTGATTGTTTTACATTGCTCGTTCTCTCTCTCCTAGTTACGTTGATTGTTTTACATTGCTCGTTCTGTCTCTCCTAGTTACGTTGATTGTTTTACATTGCTCGTTCTGTCTCTCCTAGTTACGTTGATTGTTTTACATTGCTCGTTCTGTCTCTCCTAGTTACGTTGATTGTTTTACATTGCTCGTTCTGTCTCTCCTAGTTACGTTGATTGTTTTACATTGCTCGTTCTGTCTCTCCTAGTTACGTTGATTGTTTTACATTGCTCGTTCTGTCTCTCCTAGTTACGTTGATTGTTTTACATTGCTCGTTCTGTCTCTCCAGTTACGTTGATTGTTTTACATTGCTCGTTCTGTCTCTCCTAGTTACGTTGATTGTTTTACATTGCTCGTTCTGTCTCTCCTAGTTACGTTGATTGTTTTACATTGCTCGTTCTGTCTCTCCTAGTTACGTTGATTGTTTTACATTGCTCGTTCTGTCTCTCCTAGTTACGTTGATTGTTTTACATTGCTCGTTCTGTCTCTCCTAGTTACGTTGATTGTTTTACATTGCTCGTTCTGTCTCTCCTAGTTACGTTGATTGTTTTACATTGCTCGTTCTGTCTCTCCTAGTTACGTTGATTGTTTTACATTGCTCCTTCTCTCTCTCCTAGTTACGTTGATTGTTTTACATTGCTCCTTCTCTCTCTCCTAGTTACGTTGATTGTTTTACATTGCTCGTTCTGTCTCTCCTAGTTACGTTGATTGTTTTACATTGCTCGTTCTGTCTCTCCTAGTTACGTTGATTGTTTTACATTGCTCGTTCTGTCTCTCCTAGTTACGTTGATTGTTTTACATTGCTCGTTCTGTCTCTCCTAGTTACGTTGATTGTTTTACATTGCTCGTTCTGTCTCTCCTAGTTACGTTAATTGTTTTACATTGCTCGTTCTGTCTCTCCTAGTTACGTTGATTGTTTTACATTGCTCGTTCTGTCTCTCCTAGTTACGTTGATTGTTTTACATTGCTCGTTCTGTCTCTCCTAGTTACGTTGATTGTTTTACATTGCTCGTTCTGTCTCTCCTAGTTACGTTGATTGTTTTACATTGCTCGTTCTGTCTCTCCTAGTTACGTTGATTGTTTTACATTGCTCGTTCTGTCTCTCCTAGTTACGTTGATTGTTTTACATTGCTCGTTCTGTCTCTCCTAGTTACGTTGATTGTTTTACATTGCTCGTTCTGTCTCTCCTAGTTACGTTGATTGTTTTACATTGCTCGTTCTGTCTCTCCTAGTTACGTTGATTGTTTTACATTGCTCGTTCTGTCTCTCCTAGTTACGTTGATTGTTTTACATTGCTCGTTCTGTCTCTCCTAGTTACGTTGATTGTTTTACATTGGCTCGTTCTGTCTCTCCTAGTTACGTTGATTGTTTTACATTGCTCGTTCTGTCTCTCCTAGTTACGTTGATTGTTTTTCATTGCTCGTTCTGTCTCTCCTAGTTACGTTGATTGTTTTACATTGCTCGTTCTGTCTCTCCTAGTTACGTTGATTGTTTTACATTGCTCGTTCTGTCTCTCCTAGTTACGTTGATTGTTTTACATTGCTCGTTCTGTCTCTCCTAGTTACGTTGATTGTTTTTCATTGCTCGTTCTGTCTCTCCTAGTTACGTTGATTGTTTTACATTGCTCGTTCTGTCTCTCCTAGTTACGTTGATTGTTTTACATTGCTCGTTCTGTCTCTCCTAGTTACGTTGATTGTTTTACATTGCTCGTTCTGTCTCTCCTAGTTACGTTGATTGTTTTTACATTGCTCGTTCTGTCTCTCCTAGTTACGTTGATTGTTTTACATTGCTCGTTCTGTCTCTCCTAGTTACGTTGATTGTTTTACATTGCTCGTTCTGTCTCTCCTAGTTACGTTGATTGTTTTACATTGCTCGTTCTGTCTCTCCTAGTTACGTTGATTGTTTTACATTGCTCGTTCTGTCTCTCCTAGTTACGTTGATTGTTTTTCATTGCTCGTTCTGTCTCTCCTAGTTACGTTGTTTGTTTTACATTGCTCGTTCTGTCTCTCCTAGTTACGTTGATTGTTTTTACATTGCTCGTTCTGTCTCTCCTAGTTACGTTGATTGTTTTACATTGCTCGTTCTGTCTCTCCTAGTTACGTTGATTGTTTTACATTGCTCGTTCTGTCTCTCCTAGTTACGTTGATTGTTTTACATTGCTCGTTCTGTCTCTCCTAGTTACGTTGATTGTTTTACATTGCTCGTTCTGTCTCTCCTAGTTACGTTGATTGTTTTACATTGCTCGTTCTGTCTCTCCTAGTTACGTTGATTGTTTTACATTGCTCGTTCTGTCTCTCCTAGTTACGTTGATTGTTTTACATTGCTCGTTCTGTCTCTCCTAGTTACGTTGATTGTTTTACATTGCTCGTTCTGTCTCTCCTAGTTACGTTGATTGTTTTACATTGCTCGTTCTGTCTCTCCTAGTTACGTTGATTGTTTTACATTGCTCGTTCTGTCTCTCCTAGTTACGTTGATTGTTTTACATTGCTCGTTCTGTCTCTCCTAGTTACGTTGATTGTTTTACATTGCTCGTTCTGTCTCTCCTAGTTACGTTGATTGTTTTACATTGCTCGTTCTGTCTCTCCTAGTTACGTTGATTGTTTTACATTGCTCGTTCTGTCTCTCCTAGTTACGTTGATTGTTTTACATTGCTCGTTCTGTCTCTCCTAGTTACGTTGATTGTTTTACATTGCTCGTTCTGTCTCTCCTAGTTACGTTGATTGTTTTACATTGCTCGTTCTGTCTCTCCTAGTTACGTTGATTGTTTTACATTGCTCGTTCTGTCTCTCCTAGTTACGTTGATTGTTTTACATTGCTCGTTCTGTCTCTCCTAGTTACGTTGATTGTTTTACATTGCTCGTTCTGTCTCTCCTAGTTACGTTGATTGTTTTACATTGCTCGTTCTGTCTCTCCTAGTTACGTTGATTGTTTTACATTGCTCGTTCTGTCTCTCCTAGTTACGTTGATTGTTTTACATTGCTCGTTCTGTCTCTCCTAGTTACGTTGATTGTTTTACATTGCTCGTTCTGTCTCTCCTAGTTACGTTGATTGTTTTACATTGCTCGTTCTGTCTCTCCTAGTTACGTTGATTGTTTTACATTGCTCGTTCTGTCTCTCCTAGTTACGTTGATTGTTTTACATTGCTCGTTCTGTCTCTCCTAGTTACGTTGATTGTTTTACATTGCTCGTTCTGTCTCTCCTAGTTACGTTGATTGTTTTACATTGCTCGTTCTGTCTCTCCTAGTTACGTTGATTGTTTTACATTGCTCGTTCTGTCTCTCCTAGTTACGTTGATTGTTTTACATTGCTCGTTCTGTCTCTCCTAGTTACGTTGATTGTTTTACATTGCTCGTTCTGTCTCTCCTAGTTACGTTGATTGTTTTACATTGCTCGTTCTGTCTCTCCTAGTTACGTTGATTGTTTTACATTGCTCGTTCTGTCTCTCCTAGTTACGTTGATTGTTTTACATTGCTCGTTCTGTCTCTCCTAGTTACGTTGATTGTTTTACATTGCTCGTTCTGTCTCTCCTAGTTACGTTGATTGTTTTACATTGCTCGTTCTGTCTCTCCTAGTTACGTTGATTGTTTTACATTGCTCGTTCTGTCTCTCCTAGTTACGTTGATTGTTTTACATTGCTCGTTCTGTCTCTCCTAGTTACGTTGATTGTTTTACATTGCTCGTTCTGTCTCTCCTAGTTACGTTGATTGTTTTACATTGCTCGTTCTGTCTCTCCTAGTTACGTTGATTGTTTTACATTGCTCGTTCTGTCTCTCCTAGTTACGTTGATTGTTTTACATTGCTCGTTCTGTCTCTCCTAGTTACGTTGATTGTTTTACATTGCTCGTTCTGTCTCTCCTAGTTACGTTGATTGTTTTACATTGCTCGTTCTGTCTCTCCTAGTTACGTTGATTGTTTTACATTGCTCGTTCTGTCTCTCCTAGTTACGTTGATTGTTTTACATTGCTCGTTCTGTCTCTCCTAGTTACGTTGATTGTTTTACATTGCTCGTTCTGTCTCTCCTAGTTACGTTGATTGTTTTACATTGCTCGTTCTGTCTCTCCTAGTTACGTTGATTGTTTTACATTGCTCGTTCTGTCTCTCCTAGTTACGTTGATTGTTTTACATTGCTCGTTCTGTCTCTCCTAGTTACGTTGATTGTTTTACATTGCTCGTTCTGTCTCTCCTAGTTACGTTGATTGTTTTACATTGCTCGTTCTGTCTCTCCTAGTTACGTTGATTGTTTTACATTGCTCGTTCTGTCTCTCCTAGTTACGTTGATTGTTTTACATTGCTCGTTCTGTCTCTCCTAGTTACGTTGATTGTTTTACATTGCTCGTTCTGTCTCTCCTAGTTACGTTGATTGTTTTACATTGCTCGTTCTGTCTCTCCTAGTTACGTTGATTGTTTTACATTGCTCGTTCTGTCTCTCCTAGTTACGTTGATTGTTTTACATTGCTCGTTCTGTCTCTCCTAGTTACGTTGATTGTTTTACATTGCTCGTTCTGTCTCTCCTAGTTACGTTGATTGTTTTACATTGCTCGTTCTGTCTCTCCTAGTTACGTTGATTGTTTTACATTGCTCGTTCTGTCTCTCCTAGTTACGTTGATTGTTTTACATTGCTCGTTCTGTCTCTCCTAGTTACGTTGATTGTTTTACATTGCTCGTTCTGTCTCTCCTAGTTACGTTGATTGTTTTACATTGCTCGTTCTGTCTCTCCTAGTTACGTTGATTGTTTTACATTGCTCGTTCTGTCTCTCCTAGTTACGTTGATTGTTTTACATTGCTCGTTCTGTCTCTCCTAGTTACGTTGATTGTTTTACATTGCTCGTTCTGTCTCTCCTAGTTACGTTGATTGTTTTACATTGCTCGTTCTGTCTCTCCTAGTTACGTTGATTGTTTTACATTGCTCGTTCTGTCTCTCCTAGTTACGTTGATTGTTTTACATTGCTCGTTCTGTCTCTCCTAGTTACGTTGATTGTTTTACATTGCTCGTTCTGTCTCTCCTAGTTACGTTGATTGTTTTACATTGCTCGTTCTGTCTCTCCTAGTTACGTTGATTGTTTTACATTGCTCGTTCTGTCTCTCCTAGTTACGTTGATTGTTTTACATTGCTCGTTCTGTCTCTCCTAGTTACGTTGATTGTTTTACATTGCTCGTTCTGTCTCTCCTAGTTACGTTGATTGTTTTACATTGCTCGTTCTGTCTCTCCTAGTTACGTTGATTGTTTTACATTGCTCGTTCTGTCTCTCCTAGTTACGTTGATTGTTTTACATTGCTCGTTCTGTCTCTCCTAGTTACGTTGATTGTTTTACATTGCTCGTTCTGTCTCTCCTAGTTACGTTGATTGTTTTACATTGCTCGTTCTGTCTCTCCTAGTTACGTTGATTGTTTTACATTGCTCGTTCTGTCTCTCCTAGTTACGTTGATTGTTTTACATTGCTCGTTCTGTCTCTCCTAGTTACGTTGATTGTTTTACATTGCTCGTTCTGTCTCTCCTAGTTACGTTGATTGTTTTACATTGCTCGTTCTGTCTCTCCTAGTTACGTTGATTGTTTTACATTGCTCGTTCTGTCTCTCCTAG